>JAQQZR010000012.1:13522045-13554045 GCA_030068235.1 Notoglanidium macrostoma
GCCTCTCGCCCGAAGATGCTGGGATTGGCTCCAGCTTCCCCGCGACCCAGACGGATAAAGCGTTATAGATAATGGATGGATGGATGCAGGTGTAGGTTCTTTATCAGTCATACAGCAAACAAAGGATGTTTCTTATAAAGCTCAAAGCTTCCCAATTAGTGTTCGGGACTCATACACAGTCTGTTTGTTTAACCAGGCATTTTGTTAAATAACTTTTCTCTTAATTAAAGATAAAGATCTGGAGGGATGATATGCATAAAGAGTTTTTGTAAACCGGAATACATTGATGTCACCCCAACACTCAGCAATGAACAATAACTCAGATTTGGTGGAGTAGCAGGATGCCTTATGTCCCAGGGTTTTACCTTCTGGCATTCACTTTTCATTATGTTGCCACAGCTACACCTCCAGGAGTTTCTGCTTGTGCTTACTCGCAGAGTATACCATTTTAAATACTTGTATGATAAGAGCATACCTAATAATCTGTTCTTCTTCTTCTTCTTCTTCTTCTCTCTCTCTCTCTCACACTCTCTCTCTCTCTCTCTGAACTGTAAATTATGTACTTCTGCTGCCTGATGCGATGCCAGTGTCTGATCCTGTCAGACTTCTACCTCTGTGGCTGCTCTTGCCCTCTAGACCTGACTGATTCATCCAGATGCGTCTTCTGTTTGGAGCTTTCTGCACATGCAATTTGCCCTCTGTTGCTGTAGATGGCCCCACATGAATATCTTACTTTCGGATTGCTTTTGTAATCATGAAGACTATGATAAAGACTATGAACATCCTTTTCAATAATGACTTATAACACCACTATTCATTTTCACCCACAAGAGGATAGGTTCCCTTTTGAGTCTGATTTCTTCCTCATATCAGCTCAAGGAAAATAACCTGCAAAACTTCTCCTCAACTTCTACTAATATTGTTGGCATTGTGGTACAGTGGGTAGCATTGCTGCCTCAGCTCAAGGGTCCCCAGTTCCACCCTGAGCTCAGGTTACAGGTTATGTAGAGTTTCAGATGTTCTCCCAGTGTTCATGATGATTTCACCAGATCCTCCTAGGTTGCCTTATTTAAAAAAAAATATTGGGTAGGGTAGGATTGACTACACTGCAATGGCCTGACATACTATCCAAGTAGCATTTCCACCATCATTGTCTCCTGGGATAGTTTTTCATCCAGTGTGACCTTGACCAGGATAAAGGTCTATGCTCATACATTCCAACAGTTATAATCAGTAACAGTAGCATGAATAATTAACATTAGAAATTACCCCTTTAAAGTGTTCTCTGTGACAGCCTGAAAGAGGACATTAATAATTTAATACAATTTTATCGAACTTGTCTGATAACATTCCACAACCATCAGCTCTTTATTCTTCACCCAATCACCTGGACATGTCTACCTTGTTGAAAATCATCTAGAAACAGCTTCAATTAATCAGTATGGGGGGGAAAATGTGGCCTTGGTTACTTGACCATGGCATGGTTTGAGCATTTCAGAAAAAGTTATTATATACAAAAGTCTCTAAGGTTTGTACAGAATAATGCATAAAACAAAATACAGTAAACAGTAGTTCTTCTGATGATAAGAACTCAAATAACCACTCTTAACATACATGGTGAGCAGAAAAGCATCTCAGAACTCGTTCAGAGCATGTAGATGTTGAGGTGGATAGCCTGTGTAACAGCAGGGTTCCACTTCTGCCTGCCATAACAGGAATCTGACCCTAAAGCAGAGACAGACTGACCAAATCTAGACAGTTGAATATTGAACAAATGTCACCTGGCATTATTTTCAGTCCCCATTGCCCCCCCTGATGCTTGGTGTGAATGTTAACTGGAGCTCTTGACCTGTATCTGCTTTTGGCTGATTGGATAAATGCATGAATGAGCAGATGCACGGCTGTTCCTAATAAAGTAACAGGTGGTTTTATATATGCATAGTTTTGACCATGCATACACAAAGCAACAGGTGAAAACTGAAACCACAAATGAAATGATAAAAGAGACAATGTGAAAAATGTCATCACAACCTCTCAAATATTACAGCATGATACTGTCATAAACATGGCAATTTTGTTGATAAATTGGTGAAAATATTTGATAATATTACTCCTACGTCCTGCTAGGGTCTGTAATATTTTCTAGCAATATTAACCGTTTTATCTTGTTTTAGTAGTAATTCCACTAGGCTTGATGACGAATGTTCAACGTTCCCTGCAGTAGGAATTTATAAACAGTAAGTCAGAAAGGAAAAATGAAGAGTATTCCTTTTGTATGAATGGTAAAGACTCCTGGAAAGTGACACATACAGGCCCTTCTCCGATCTGATTCTCTCCTCTGATTACAAGCATGAGTATCAAAGTAATCAGGGTTTGTAATACATCCTGATGGCAAATACCATAACTTATTGAGCCTGAGAATCATTCAATTGTACTGCTTTATGCAGATGAGAATCACCTAAACTCACCACAGACACATGGGCTGTGATGAAGCAGCTTGTAAAATCTGACAGGTGACACTTCTCTTACTTCCTCTTAGTGCACTTCTATAACCCATCCTATCCTTTCCCCACCAGAGCATGTGCTTACCTGAGTACTAGTGCAACATCTGCTATCACTTCCTGGTTACATTCTGGTTTTAGACTATTTAAGCACTTTATGTTTGTTAGTGGGTGGCACAGTGGTGCAGTGGTTTGCACTGTTGTCTCACAGCAAGAAAGTTCTGGATTCATATTGCCAGCTGACTGGGGCCTCACTGGGTGGAGTTTGCATGTTCTCCCCATACTTGTTTGGGTTTTCTCCCACAGTCAAAATACATGCAGATTAGGTCAACTAGCTACTCCAAATTGCCCATAGGTGTATATGTGAGTATGAATGCTTGTTCCGCTCTGTGTTAGCCCTGCGATAGATTGGCAACCTGCCCAGGGTTTACCCCGCCTCTGGCCCGAAGTCATCTGGGATTGGCTCCAGCTACCCCATGAGCCACAATGGATAAGCAGTATAGACAATGGATGGATGGATGTTTGTTAGTTCACTCTGAAGTCCTATTGTATTTGTAATCGCTGAACCTTTTATTATTTCTGACTACCTCGTTGCGTGCTAGACTCTTGTTTCACTGCTACTCTTTGGATTACCCTTTGGCCTTGTCTGTGAATATTGTTTGTGTTTTTGTCATTTCCCTGCCTAACAACTTTGATTCTGGATCACACTGTCATTTTGTCTGCCAAGATCTATATTAAAACCCTATTGCATAATGAGTCACATATGGTACAGTGTCGAATTTAATTTATATTTAATGGAAGAAGGCACCTCTTGTGCAATTATTTCCTTTACGCAATGAGCTAACCTGTCTTTAGACAGTAGATCCCAATCATGATGTCCCCAAAAGTCTTCCACATAGTGTTTCAGAGCCCTAGGCTGGCCTGGGCACGTTCTTGTCTGCTGGACCATATAGGTTGATAGATCAACCAAATCAATAGCATCAATATGTTTGATAGGAATGCCAGGTTCGGGCACGGTGAGACACGTTTGATTCACTGTCCCCAGTGTACGCACTGTGTGTTGGCACATGCAACTCAGAGCTTACCAAGGCATGCTTGTAGACATTTTTTATTATTATTATTATTGTCTGTTTTCTAGGAGCAACTGCACTTCTGCAGTCAGGATAGCCAATTTGCTCTGGTCTTGTACCTGTGTGGGGCAGACCCCTGTGTTTGACAGAAGCCAACAGTGAAACTAAACCTTATCTTGTAATCATTGCATTCAGTAGTCACTGGTTTATGATCAAGTTCCAGTGCTCTAGATGCAAAGGAAATAACCGTCACAGCACTGGTCATGTGATTTCAGAATTGAGGTCAGGATCCCTGGCAGTTCGATAAATTCTGCTTTAGAGGCTTGATCATGCTTTGTTCTGGCATGATTCCACCTTTATTTTCTGGGCTGCAGTGGTGGCACCAATGTGGTTCACACAACCGCAATTTGTCTTTGAAACTTGCATGGGAATAATGTGTGAACACAGATGAGCACCAAAGCAACCTCTCCTGTGTTTTGCTCTTTGTATCAAACATAAGGAAGAAATTATTCAATGTCCTCTGGGCCTGTGTGCCATAGACCTGTACAGGCATTAAAGGCAGTGGGTGAAGCATGCTTTTACCAGGCTCTAACAATGCTATCTGAGTCAAACCTGTCTCATCTGTGTTAGCGGCCACAATGATTCGCTGGCCTAGAATACCATATGCTTTTCAAACTAGCATATTAGCTCTCTTATATTCTGGCTGTATGCAGCAAGGCTTTTCCAAGGTTAAGTTTCATCAGCCTGTCCCACTAATGAGTCGTCTGGTCTCTCTACCACACCACTGATCCCAAGCCAAAGCAGCCTTGACACCAGTTTGTACTAGCGCATTCAATGCTGCTACTGTGCCACTACCCATGTCCACTGCCAGCTCCTCTGTGTTCCAGTGTTCCAATGCAAAAGCACTTTCTCATATTCCATGGGAATGTTCACAGGTATATTTTCCCCACATTTGTTCTTGCCACTGCAACAGAGTTAAGGTGCTTAGCTTTTCTTTCTAATGGGTGCTACAGCTGTATCGACTGTTAGCTTCACTCCTTGCTGTTACCACACAGAGCCAGAAGAATGCCAAATAGAAGGTGATGAATAGACAGTGCTTTGTGCTTCACTAACAGCATTATGTTGCAGGGCTCCATAAGTACTTGTTGCAGATATTCAGGTCCCAAAACAATTTGGACATTGATCAAGTCAATTGTCCTTCGGGGCTTGGTAGAAATAAAAACACTCTTCATCCTTGACTGAAACACAATACAGGTTGGGAAAGTTTGGAATTTACACAAGCAATCATTTTATAACCAAGATTAGTTACTCTGCATCCACTGCACTCATGCTGCTCCATACCAATTTACATAAAACAGTAAACAATAGGCTATGTATCTTGTTCAGCAACCCCATCGTGGTGAAGTTGCTAATATGTCAACTACCGCCTTAAAGGAAACTCTTTGATGGTGTAGGTTTTAAAGATAATAAGATTACCAAAAATTTATGTAAGCAGCCAGCTTCTTCCTCGTATCCTTGACAAGACAAGCAAGGGAAAGTGGATGAGAGTAATGCGACAGGGGTCTTTTATAGGCTATATCCCTGAGCTCACAGTCACAAGGTGAGGACTTTGCTATTTGTACTCCTCAAGAAAACTGAACAACTCAGTTTGTTCCAAAGGAAACAGCCTTGTCAGTCCAAAGTAAACTCACATTCACACCCATGGGCAATTTAGAGTAACCAGATGGCCTAATGTCTTTGGACTGTGGGAGGAAACCAACACAGGAACAAGGAGAACATGCAAACTCCACACAGAAAGGTGCCTGGTCAACCTGGGGACTGAACCCAGGACCTTTTTACAGTTAGCTGACAGTCCTAACCACTGCACTACTACTATATGATATTCTGTAGATGGTATTCTGTTTTAAGAAAGCTCTGAAATATTTAATAACCATTTACCTTTCAAAACCTTTTGGGAAATGAATTGTGGTGAACATTTACATGTATAACTGAAATGTCATATTGTATCTGGGTGATTAAAGTCTTTATGAACATTTTTCACACTTCTGTGTTTACAAACGTATTAGTAGCGTTTCAAAACTTCCGGTGAGATAGTGAACAATGGCATCAAATACAGTTCACAATCATTGTAGTATCCCTCAATGCACAAATAATTCAAAGAAACATCCGTACTTCTAATCATCATCTCCCAGTGATGCGCTTGTGAGAAAGAAATGGTTTTGTGGATGAAGGATGAGCATGTTATGAGAGAGCTGCATTTCCCACTATTATTAATGTTATGAACTTGATCTTTCACAGATCAAATGAACAGAGGACACGCAAAAACTTTTAATCTTCGTCGCTGTGACGTCGCGTCGCTGTGACGTCACGGCGCCCACCTTCTAGAATCGTGAGGCTCCTCCCCCCATCCCAAGCTCAGCGCATCCGTCCGCATACTGCAGAATGCACGGGAAAACAGGAAGAAACCATTCGCCCAAGAGGGGAGCACTTTAGAAATATGTGCTGTTACTGGAACCGTTCAACAAGTGTTGCATAAAATGAAGCCTTATTCTGAATGAAATGTTATTTTAATAGACGACTCTTTCTGCATGCACCATTTTGCTATTAATAATAACATTTGCAAGGGCTGATTTTAAGATCCCCTTTCGCGGCTGCTTCATCGGTTCATCCACCAAGCTGCCATGTTGGTTTGAGGGATCGTTGTTGCTGTGGGAGTTTGGGATGAAAGTTTATATTTTGCAGTTTCCTGATTATTGAAACGTTCAAACTGATTTTTATCCGCCGGAACGCGAGTTTTGTTTGTGAAGAGGCTGCGCGTGGAGAAATCACAAGCTTTGAGTTGGCTCTTTGCGGAATGCATTTCCAGGATGGGCCGAGTGCAGGCCACGATGATGTCTGATCGCATATATTTCACATAAAAAAACTTTTACCAGGATACAAACACCAGGACTCATCGGCCTCGTGTTTTTGCAACATGAGTGCACCAACACCTCAGAGGAGATTGGCAAATGTGGGCTCTTTGCTTCTCACTCCGCAGGAGAACGAGTGTCTCTTCAACTACCTTGGCAGGAAATGCATCGTAAGTTCTGCATCCTGCTACTTTGCTTAAAGTTCAGTCGGCAACTCTGTTTTAAGATGATGTTAAATTTGGCAGAGGATCTCGCCGTTAAGTGGTCGCATTGCTGCATGGACGTGTTCACTGCGGTGTTTGTTTTGATGCTAAGCTAACGTGTGTAGCCAATGTTAGCTGGGAATGACATGGGATATACAGACTTCCTCTAACAGGCTGCTCGGTCATGGAAAGTTAATTCCGCCTGAACGGACCTGCTTTAACAGGGGATAGAAAGAAACATCACTCTTTTAGGTCTCTCGTTAAGTGTTGGCCGTTTCTGCGTCCAGTCACACTGCGTCCTGGGTTGAGGTGCACTATAGCGGGCAGTTTTGTTTCCTCCTGCAGTGTAGGCCGGAGCGCCGGGTTTGTTTACCTCTGACACTCGGTATCCATCTGTACGTGCATAGCAACAGCCATGAACACTGTACATGTGAATACAGTGCTGTAAGACTTCCTTCAGCACTGGCCGTTTGCTCCAGTTCCGTTATAAGGCCACGTAATTATAACGGTTAATGATGCTAAGCAGATGCATGCTAGGCATGAAGCATAGAGTGTCTAAAATAAGTGTTAGTTTAATCGGTCCGCTTTCCATTAAGGGTAGCTAAAATATAATGTACTGTATTAGTTAACGTTTATGATCATTTAAAAAAAAAAATTTTAAGAAACATTTTTATAATTTTAGTGTTTAGTAAATAGCATTAACTGCTGTTTGTCCATCCATGACTGAAAACAAGTTTATACAATTAGCATAAAGTTATGATGCTCAGTGGAAGCGTTCATAAGCTTATGAATACAAAAACTATGACTTAAACCTTTAATAACGCCGTCGATGTGGGCTGATTATTTTTTACCTCATGGACAGAATAAACGTCCATGCTTTAAACGTAAAGCTTTGTCTTTTTATAGTTTGCTTTTTTTTTAATTTTATGATAAAAATCAATTAATACAAGCGTGAATGTTGTATTAATGTTAAAACGCTGACATATATATATTTGGGCTTCGTGTAAAGTGTAACCCTTTGGGACATGCTAACGTTATTCAGGTAACTATGCAGGAGTGAACTGATGCTAGTTTAACATTTTAGAAAGATAAATGTGCTCAGGTAGGAAGGCAGAAGACCAGTTCCTTATCAGAAGAGTTACGTTTGGTTGTTTTCAGGTTTTTAACCATTTTTGTTATTTTCATTATTGACTTCAAATGCTGAAATGGAGTATGTAGGAACTGTCGTGGGGCCGCCTCTCGGGACTAATAGGCCTGTTTGGGATTTGAGCTATTTCCTGCCGTCGTGTCCCAGGCAACAGTAAATCACTCGCAGGGATGCATTAACCAGTACTTCATTTTTGTCTCTCTTTTGTCTGACAGGTCAAATTTGTGGCCTTTACACGTTTGGTGTAATGCAGGCAGTTCGTTTCCAGCTCGGGAATGATCACACGTCTTCAGATTTTGGGCTGCTTGCTTGTCCGAGCCAAAATCAGCAACTTTTCCTGACGCGCTTCATATGTTTAGAGGAGTTTTCAGGAAAGCTTTCATCAAGCACGCAGTGTTAGTTTTACAATGAATAAAATGGCAGTTGTCCGGATGAATTTGAACTTTTCAAAGGCAAGGATGAAACACAGGCTGCTTCTTGATCTAATGCCAGATTTCAGATACAAGTGCTCGGAAAGCTAGATCATTTTTTGTCTTCGTACAGGCATGAGCGAACACCTCCGTTTTACATGGTTTGGGGGCATGCCTGCGTAATATAGAGTTAGTTGTGTATATTATGTAATCATATTGGCCGATGCTGCAGAATACCGCTAGCGAGAGATGACCAGGCACTGAATGGCTTATTGTGTGATGTGGGTGTATCAGAATCAGGGATCTTGGAGTTTGATGAATCTCACACGATCCGATTATAAAGGGTTCACCAGTTTATAATCTATTTGGTCTATGGACTCTATATGAAGGTACCGAGTAGATACCAAACTGTATTTTTCCTTGTGCTATCTTTTGTAATTTGTGTGTATTTTTTTTTATACACCTGAAAACAAATACTATGTAATTGGACCTCTGATTGTTGTTTAAGCTATTATTCTAAAAAGCTCGATAAAGGTACATCATAATCACTTTCCCAGGTAAAGGTCCAAATGATGTCCCCTTGACTGTGTCCACTCCCGTGAGAGGAAAAATGCACCCTTATTCTGAGTGCCTTGTCCCGCCTTAGATCAACACTAGCACCATAATCAGGTTCTGAATGATCCTTTATTCCGTTTTCATTTGTAGGTGGGAATAAGAACGTTCCATACATTCTCCTTTCCCAGCCTGTTTAGTTTTCATGTCCATGCTGGATGGAGCTAAAGAGGCAATTGACAGTACAAGCACAATGTTCAGTCAGACAGACAGCCAAAGAGCCAGGCCATGAAGTGGGCTTTTATAGGGACGACTGAATATGAGACACGACAGCAGGGTCCGTTTCCAGCAGTCATGCATCCATTCATTCCTGCTTTCTGCACAAGCACTGAAATCTGAAGGCAGAGAGTGTGGATCAAATCCAACTCTGACAATTGGGGAAAAGAAAGGGGGTGGGGGTGACAGGGGGTGGCCAGAAGGGAGGAAGAGAGGGTGGAGAGAGCCAAACAGGGATGTGTGCACAGTCAGCAGTCTTCATGGACAGGAAGTGAACTGATCTGCCTTCTCCACTGCAAGGTTTTTGCTAGAAGGAATATAAAAGTGCTGAGCCAGCGCTGATCTCCGCTCAGAGTTTCATGTTCGCACCAGCTGAATTAAAATGGCATTTCCAAACTGAGCTGAATGTTCAAGGTTCATTTAAAAGTAAAGCGAATGCACTTAATTAAGCGTTAATGTTATGCAGTCAGATCCACTTTAGCATTCAAAAAGGATTATTTGATTTCTATGACAGGATGAAACTGTCGCTTGTGGTCTGACATGTGATGAACTTCTTCCCTGGAGCGCATCTCTGTAGCTCCGCTTAGTCTCCGTTGTGGGATTCCTCTGAGCCGTCTGTGTGTTTCCTTTAGTCCGAACATCCTAATGCTGAGAGTGCTTTTTTTCGAGTAGGAGCAGGAAGCCGGTTTCCCTGTCTGAGATGAAGAAAAGCCATGTGTCGTTATTACTGCTGTTCCTGACGTGGCAGTTTAGCACCCAGATTGAATTACTTTCCTGTCTTGTTTGTCTTCGTTAGCTGCCTACTTAGGCATATTTTTTGCATTGGTATTTTCCAGGCCAGCTTCCCAACTTGTTACCCTGTTAACCCTCTGATATTCCTGCAGTGACTTTGACTTTCGACTGCATTGTGTTTGTGCGTGTGTAAGCAAGCCCGCTTGTCCATGGAAAATTCTTCGTCTCCGAGATCTTGGATTTGTTCCCTTTCACTGCATTGCCAAGACGTTGGCCTGTTTTTTGCCTAGAGGACACGACTCTTTTTCCATGTGGCGCTCACAATCACAAGACAATGTAAAGTTTCTTGGTTATTATTGTAGTTGTTATTAGACATTTAATAAGTTTCAGTAATGTTTATTTTTATTTCTCCATTAGCTTTTAATTCTGCAGTACTTTTGTTATAGGTTTTGTTAGAGTTAATATCAAGAGCCGTTTTTAGTTTTATGTATTTACTTTCATCTTTAGTTCCAGTAATATATAAATATATATAATACCTGTTTTATGTAGCACATACCCATACATGTAACACTTCCTAATAATAATTATATTTGAGAATATTATGTAAATTATCGACACTTTAACTAACATTTAATCTTGTTTATTACTTTATTGCCATTTGCTTGATTTTATGGTGCCAATCAAATCGTTTTCCTCAAGTCATCTATGTTCCACTATAGGCAGTGTCTGTTTCCGTCTCTAAGCAGATACATCCGTCCGAAAACATGGAACAGAATCCTAATGGTCAGCAAAAGTTCAGCAGAACAAAAAGTTCAGGGAAACAGTAATGATCAATGAGCACCTGAAGAGGAAAACATCCCCTGGCTTGTGCTTTTGTTCCCTTAATGTAATAAGGCAAATTGAGTAATGTTAACATGGCCATTAGTAACGCAACCATTAACACGCAAGTTAGTCACGTGAGGGTCAAAGTAACACATCTTCAGTAAGAAGCAGTTGAGAAATATGGCACAGCAGTCCATTAAAACTGACACATAATAAATGATTATCATTTCTGTTCTTTATTAATTCTGTTTGCGATCATCGCTGTTATTTTATCAGTGAAGCATTTCAGTTTGGTGCCCCATGGATCATTTTTTGTTCCTTCGTCCTGAGTTAATGCTCCGTCGGCTAGTTCATATCCGCTGAGCTTCTGGGGCTTGAGTACTGGTAGACCGATATTTGTTCTTAAAGAAGGATGAAATTGTGGCCTTAAAAGGGATATTCGCAGTGTGCTGCTGATTAGAAATGTCGATTCGCGTTCTTATGCTGGTTTTGTTTTATTTACTTATTCAGATCAATTCCACCTTTTATTTTTCCGAAAATATTTGAACAGTATTATATTAATGTATATATATATATTATATTATAATTATAATATATTATATAGTGTATTATAATAACCCTTGTGAGTGGTAGAATCAGTCGAAGCTTTAATTTCGTATTCTGTGTTTTTTATTACAATGTCAGCAGATCATCCTATTCATGAAATAATCAGGAAATAAAACAAAACAAAACAAAAAAACCCACTTTTTAAATGCAAAATTTGTGATGGTGTCAGAAACAGGAGTTAAAGCATGCTACCAAATACAATTAAAATGAATACTATATTTACAACCTGTTGCTCGTGATTAAAGACCATTAGATTAGATACTAGATGAAAACGGCTCGTGTCGTCCTAGACTGCGGTTAGACAGCCTAGTTATTAGCTATAATGTATAATTTAGCTTGACGCTGGTTGAATTTGACGGAGGCTCTGCTTGTGTTTTCGGCAGACTCTGTGTTCAGCAGTGGTGCAGGTGTATGCAGCAGACAGAGGTCCGTCTTGGAGCAAGCGATGCTGTGGAGTGGCCTGCCTGGTGAAAGACAATCCTCAGCGGTCTTATTTCATCCGTGTGTTTGATATCAAGGTGAGTGTGCTACAGGTAGGCCTCGGGCTTTAGGCGCGTGCGTTATTTTGAAATTCCAGATCATGAATGAACTTGATTCAGTTCGTTATTGATTGTTCTCTTCCTCTGTTTTGCAGGATGGAAAAACTAAGTTCGAGCAGGAGCTGTACACTAATTTTACAAGCAATAGTTCAAAACCTTACTTTATCACATTTGCAGGAGATGTAAGTCCTGTTTGCTTCTAATCGTACTATTGCCCCACTAAGCTTTCCAAATTAGACCGTTCTCTTTAAGAAAGGCTTTCTTTAAGCTCTCCTTCCACTTTATACGATGGCGCATGGCCTACTGCGCGTGTGTATTATATTTGTATGCCACGCTTATTTCCTGTTTTTTTTTTATTTATTCATTTTTTTTTTTTTAACCTTTTAGCGTTTATTGCCTTTTATCACAACTTGCAGCGTTATCGTAATCGGTTTTAAAGCACACATTTCACACGTGTGTATCTCTTTGGCCAGCAGGTTTATCATGTACAGCCTCAGGAGTCACATGACTCAATTTAGGAGTGATTCAGGAGTCGCGATGACTCAGCGTAGATAACGGCCGTGCTAATCTGTGTCCACGGTCATAAAATTTCAGCATCGCAGTCTCTCTTTGAAATAGTTTATAGTCTAATTATGCTTAGCCAGCAATATCAGCAAGCAAAATCGAGACATTAATGACCAAGTATAGCTCTGCGGTTCAGCAGTTTACTCCCGCCTCTGATCCCTAGTAATTAAAATGAGTTATTTAGTAGGCTTTTAATGTTAAACAATTTACAGACTGTTCCGTTTCAGTATTCTTTGCCAGTCAAAGCATTTACAAGGCTTTGCAGAATACATCTGGAGATATGTCTGCTATGTTTTATATCTTTTGAATGTCCTTTATTTCATTTGACCTCTAGCACAGGGTGTACACGCGTGTCGTCTGAAAGGATGTCTGTGCTCTGTGCTTTTCAGTCTTGCCAGATCGGCCTGAATTTCGCTAATGAAGAGGAAGCAAAACGATTCCGCGTTGCCCTTAATGACCTCCTCAGCAGACGACAGAGGAAAACCGGTGATTATGCCAGTCTTTCTTTTTGCTTCTTGAATTTCTCTCCGTTGTCCTTCGTGCACAAGCCTCACATGATGTGATTTGGTTTTTTAAAAAAAAAAATTTTTTATAGTAGTTTATCTACTTTATATACTCTCCATAAATCAATAAATTCATACCGTATTTATGATGCTAGCACATCTAGGAGTGTATGTCCTTTATTGCAATCTAGCATAATAAAAATAAAAGTGAATTTATACCCTTACTTAATGCTATGTGAGTAATGATGATTGTCGTCATAAAATATTGCACGCATCCGTTATATATAGTATAAAATATTTATTATAGCTTGGATACTCGCTGCTGTTTTCCGCACGCTGAATCAATAGTGTAGCAGTTATCACTGATCACAATGTGCATAATAAATTTACTAAAGTACATTTTACTTACTGAAATTGAAGGAAATTTGACTCTATGCAGGTTACGTTTCGTCCTTCTCTGAAACGAGTAAACGTTTCTGTAACTTCTACTCTACTAACACATTTTACTTTGTGTGCTCAAAAAAAAAAAAAAAAAAGCAACTATTTTTGAGGAAAGCTGCTCAATTTTTCCGGTGTGATAACTAAGAAACTATTTTTCCTAAAATTATTTTTAGTATTATTGAGTGAACTGATATTTGATTAATTAGAAGACTTGCAGCTAGCCCAAAAACCTTGGGCATTGGAAAAGGTAGACATGTTTCAGAGTTTGCTCAGCCTTTGGATTGCGGAAACGTATTTCACCTGTATTTCTGATGCATTATTCACTTCATATCCCGCTTTCACTCTTACAATCTTTGCTATATGTCTTGTAGCGCAAATGGTTCTGTACGTCATAGATATGCTTCCTGCACTTAAACCTTTCTGCCATTTTGCAGAAATTTATTAGATGTTATTCAGAGTATTGGCCAGATCTTGGCAGCCATGGAGTACTTTTAAACTTGCCCAATCTGGCAACCCTGCTATTAACTATCCTGTCTGGTCCTCCTCTTCCAGTGAAAATGTAAATAGAGCGAGCATGGTGCAGTGTGATTCATTCCTCAGCCTCAATTAGCATGTAGCACTGTTTCCATTTTTGCGGTAATAACTCTGTGGAGCTGTATTGGGCAGAGAAAGACAACCAAATAAACAGAAAATCAGTTATCTGATTAAAATCTGTCACCTAGCATAATTGTAAAATATTGCTGGTCACTCAAAAGAGGTAATTACTATTTCGGTGGAATGTATAGAATTGTGAATGAGGACTTTATTTGTTGCCCAGCTGATATAAATAGAGCAGCTCGGCCCCACTGCTGATTTATTTTTGGGTTTGGGTGAAGCACTTGCAACACATTGGACCTGAACCTTTATAAATGTTTATATTTTATATCTGGCTTCATTTACTTTTTTTCACAGAAGCTACCTGTTATCCTATTTCCTTAATCTGTAGAATGAATTCTGCACAGTAAGGAAATGATGGTATTCCCCTGTCATAAGCACAGTGCACATATTCTCCCTGCCTCCCCCCCTTTATCTGTCTCTCTCTCTCTCTCTGTCTGTCTCTCTGTCTCTCTCTCTCTCTCTCTCTGTCTCTCTCTCTCTCTGTCTCTGTCTCTGTCTCTCTCTCTCTCTGTCTGTCTCTCTCTCTCTCTCTCTGTCTGTCTCTGTCTCTCTCTGTCTCTGTCTGTGTCTCTCTGTCTCTGTCTCTCTCTCTCTCTCTCTCTCTCTCTGTCTCTCTCTCTCTGTCTCTGTCTCTCTCTCTCTCTCTCTCTCTGTCTCTGTCTCTCTCTGTCTCTGTCTCTCTCTCTTTCTCATTCACTCTGTTTTTTGTTAAACATCTTCATTTGAATCCTTTTTACTATAAAGGAAACGGAACAAACTGTCTCACTGTCTTTCTTCTCCTTCTTCTCCCGTTCTCCTGTCTTTCTTTCTTTTTCCATTTTCTCTCACGTTTTTCTTTCTCTTTTTCCATCTCTCCCTCCCTTTCCTCTTTTCCTTCTCGTCTGGTTTTCCCCTCCGTCTCTGATACACTCTCTCTCTCTCTCAGCATGCGGGTCTCCTGTGGCCGGCGGAGTGGTCGAAGTCACGTCCCGTCCCTCGTTCCTCTCCTCCTCCGGACTCTCGTCTGGGTAGTGTGTCGCTAATTCCTCTGCGTGGTACTGAGAGTGAGATGAGGAACAGCGTGGCTGCTTTCTCCGCTGATCCCCTCGCCGTGAGTCTCTGAGCCAATCACACGGGACTGTGGGTCATCACACAGCCAAGCTCAGCGCCACTCGATCCTCCTAAGCCCCGCCCACTACCATGAGCTGTAAATTAGAGTGAGGCGTAATAAACCCAGTGAGGAGTCACAGTGACCTCACACCATCTCTCCTATGTGTGATTACCCACAAGCCCTCACTGCCATGATTCACTCAGGAAAGCACTACACATGCAGCTCTCTGCGGCACAGCTCATTAACAGTTTATAAAGGGACAGAGGTTATTAATGTTTGTTTTAAGATCTGCGTGAGCTGCAGGTGAACTGTTTCTCCATTTTTTTGCTTTGCGAAAGCAAGCGCTGATGGAAACATTTGTAATTTTGCATAGAACCTCATGTGTGTGTGTGTGTGTGTGTGTGTGTGTGTATGTGTGTGTGTGTGTGCACTTTATAAACATGCTTGCTCAACCCTGCTTTCCAGTACCGTTAATAACGAGCTCTCGTCCACTTCCCTTGTTTTAATCATTTAAAAATATTAAATGTAATGAAATTTCACAAAATGTTAAACATGTCCGACTCCAATTTTAATCATCTAATTGCACCTCAGGTCCCCAGTGTGCTGTGCAGAGTCTGAAACACTGCTGTAGTGAGCGTATGTAGTGAATAGCGCCCCCTCGCTGCGTGGCTGATGTCCGCGTGCAGCGATCCTGAAATGGGTGAATGTTTGTTTGAGTTCGTTTAGGAAATGTAGTCAGTATTAGTGATGTTGCGTATCACACTTTCAGATAAACAAAGTTCCGAGTGTGGAGTCTTATTCGTGCTAAATGTCCAGGAACAACAACTGCTTAGATTCAGTGTTTCATTCAAGATAAAAAAATTTAAAAAATCATGACGTGGACTGATGAAGAGCGAGTAGATGAGTGTGTGTTATATCAGTACTGGAACACAGGAGGAACGTCCCTTTATTTTTGCACTATAAACAGAAAATCAGCAGTGTGTGTGTGTGTGTGTGTGTGTGCGTGTCACCTCATTAGCATTAATACAAACCGTTTGCATTAATTTGGTTAGTATAATTGCAACCATCAGTACATTTATTTGCTTCATTTGTATCAATTCTGAATCTGTGTGATGTTTTTTACAGGAATTCTACTCGGTTCTTCTACACACAAATTGTGAAACACCACCTCTTTTATTATTTATTAACCACCTCTGTTAGTATGAAATGACCTTTGACCTCACGTCAACCTGACCCGAAAGCAATAGTTTGGAATGAAATAAAAACGGACCGTATTTGATGTAAGATTTGCGTTCCTGCACGTAGAGTTTTAATGACTGACATGTTTTTATACCTTTTTTTCTCCCCCCAGCTCTTAAGAAACCTCTGACCATGAAGTGATGATGCCTGAGGTAAGGACTCCCGGACATGCACATCTGTACGAAGGCTTTCAAACTGTCAGACGTCGTCCATAAACTCTGATTATCGTCATCCATGAGTCACCTTTTCGGTTTATTTTATGTCTAACATGCGAACGCCGATCAGCCATGGAGATAAAAGCGCGTTCCTGATGCAGCTCGAAGCTTGTCGTCTTTGCTCAAGACTCTTATGGCTAGAAGTTGCTCTGGATCTGGCTAAAAGCTGTAAACGTGATAAAAATGAGCGCCATGCAGCTATTCGGTCAAGTCGATGTTTACGTTAGTTAGTCATGTTGTTGGTAAACGTACACACACTCCAGAGCACGTGGAGGATACGAACGGTTTTTTTCCGGATTTAACAGATTTTCATGAAAACCGAACGTCATTTTATATAATGATGATAATGATGATGATCACCAGAGTAAGATTTATTAACGACAAGATTTTGTGTCTCCACAGAAGATGAAGGATGTTCCGGAACAAGACCAGCTGAGACATGCTACGGTTACCGATGTTTATCCCGATCTTCTGGAAAGTTCTCGCAGCTGTTTTTTAGACTTTGTAGACTTTAAACCCAGACCTCTTCCTCCACGTCCTTCACGCTTCCTGCAGCTGCACCGTGGGACAGCCAATCACAAGTGCTTCTGGAAAGTTCTTCTGGATATCGTAAGTGCTCGTCGGACCAACGTGAAGTCCGGAGAAGGTTTTCTGGATCAGTAAAACGTGGACTTTGGACTGCGTCGTGCTGCGTGCGCGAGAGAGCGAGCGGTTTTTAACACCACTTTTAACTTTAATCACGTTTAACTCTGCATTCGGGACACAATTCTACTGATGTTCGATTAATCCAGAATACAACACTCGATAGCTGCAGGTCAAGCTGTTAGGACTTGTTCACATCTTATTAACACACACACACACTCCTTCCTGTAGTACTGTCTCTCTAGACTAACCTTCTGATTATTAAATTATTTATTTTAATTTCGACTCTCGTTCACAACCATAACCTAAAATCACGGGTTCTGAGAAATTGTGCGTTGCGCATTTGTACGTAAACAAATCTGACTTTTGTCTTTCACATTCCTCTACTTTTGCTTCCTTCCTGTGGTTGTATTGTATTGTACTGTGTAATTAGTTATAATTAATGTACATTGATTGAATTAAAAGTTATTATTTAGTCTTATTCAGTGTTGAAGAATGAATGAATGCGCCGTCCTTGTACACGCAGTGTGTGTATATGAAAATTCAGGCGACTTTTTAAAAAAACAAAAAAAAACTTTCTGGAAGATGTTAGCTTCCACTTGTAAAAGAGCCTGCTAGCCCTGCCAGCTCATGCTAACGCTTTTGTTGAACGGTTATGCTAATTATCAGATCCTTGAACTTTAACTTCGTCCTCTGCTACGCTTTGCCCTCTGTTCTGTTAGCATTTTTATCTCATTCAAATCTGAAAGTAAAGTTAGCTTTTCATTTTAAATGAGCTTAATGGTTCTACTAATTTATTATTTATTAATTTATTTAAATCTAACTGTTTATCAACGTGAACGCAACTGGAGTTGCTTATTAGCGCTTAGGTCCTGAGTTCATGCTAGTCTAGCCTTATGCTAACATGCTGAACATGGTCGTAAGCAACACAAAAGAAATGTTTTGAGGCTCAGTGGTTGAGGTTTTAAACTGCTGATTAGAAGGTTGTGAGTTTAAATCCCAGGTTTGGAGTTTACACGACTTCAATTTGGATCAAATCTTCTGCCAGATGAGAACTTCATCATGCTAACACACGACTAGCTTTTCAGCCTCACGCTTGTACTATAGCTTATTCTCAGTGTCTCTCACTGTTATGGGAACATTATTATTATTATTATTATTATTATTATTATTATTATTATGACAGATTGTAGATCAGATTTGTTATCCATTACATGCTGACATTTCTCTGCAGTTCACCAGGTATAAACTTTCACGTTAAACACCTCCAACATATCTAATTCTCGATCCTAGCTTTATTTACCGCCGCCTGGCTGTGATATTTATGCAGCTTTAAAAATACAGTTTTTAAAAAAAAAAAGTATGTTTTTTTTGTTTTTTTTCTGAAATGGTTATCTGGACTGAAATAAACATCCTCAGCTCAGCTTAACAGACGAGCTGTTTGTTGTCGGATTTAGACGCCAGCGTGATCAGACCGCATATTTGGGGGGAAAAAAGCTGCACCTGAACGACGAATCAGTGAAAGAATCCAAATGAATCATTTAACAGAAGAGAATCCACTGAATCATCTCAAGTAGAGTCCCAAACTGAAGGTCACGGACCGTGCTGGGTATTTCAGATCCAGTGTACTTCATGCTGAGTGTGTGTGTGTGTGTGTGTGTGTGTGTGTTGACTGACTGTAGAGAATGGTGATGTGGACACTCTGATTGTGTGTGTCTTCCAGCTTTGTGCGTGGCTTTAATCAGGACGCTTTGATGCCGTACCGTCGTTTTTGGAATCGTATTTTCATCAAGAACTGATTTTCAAAAGCCTTCAGGATGAAACCCAGAGACACGACGATGATAACGTCTGTCAGAAGCAATTTCACAGCTCCGGTCACGTCTTGTTCGTTTTCTGGACATCTCCAAAAGTCTGAATAGATAACTAGACCGGTTATTCTATTAAATTATTATTATTATTATTATTAAATGAGGTTCACTCTTTTTATTCTATTCTCAATTCTTTTATAGAATAATATGATAGTCATAAATAGGATGCAGATCATTGTATTCATCTATTATAAAATGTGTCTTAGCTGTTGTACAGTTAATTCTGGATGTATGTGTGTCAGGTATTATATACACACACACACTCACACACACCTCAGTGTAACCTTGCTGTCAAATCAGTTTAGGAGACAACATCTGGTGGTATCTTCAAACCACACAGAGCTCTGTGTGTGTGTGTGTGTGTGTCTGTGTTAAATCACATGTCAGCTTTAAGCCATGAAGCACAGTGAGGTGTGTCAGCAGGGAAGATTAAAGGGAAATTCTAAAGCTTTTTTTTTTTTTAACAGAGCCTTCTATAAGTATTCAGCCCCTTCCCTGTGGAAATGACTTCTGGTTCGGTTTCCATCAAAAGTGAGATAACGAGCAGAATGGAGTCGACCTGTGTGTAATTAAAGTGTCACAGTACCTCAGTATCAACACACCTGTTCTTGGAGTGTGTTAGAGAACCTGAACACACAGCATCACGAAGACTAAGCTGCAATTACAGCTAAATTGGACTACTGATCCCTGGGGGTGATTACTTATGCACAGCACATCAGGGAATAGACAGGGTTTAAGTATATTAAGTTATTATTACTTATATTGTTGAACGTCTTTTTAAAGCGATTTATGATTAATTGTGTAACAGTTTCAGGTTCTTTCACAGGGCATGGCTGCACTTTCCGCATTCAAATATGTTCTCTCTGCCGTGCTGCAGCCACGGCCAAATGCCAGAAAGTGATTTCGGTATTTGAATTCTGACGTCTCAAACAGAGACCGTGGCTCTTTTATTGTCCTGCAGCACAACCGAAGGGATTCCACCTCACTGCTGTTACTGACATCCTGGCAAACAGAACTCGGATCATCGTCAGGTCAAATAACTCGCTTTCTCACAGTCTGGTATCACTCTGAATCGCCACAGGGACCTTTTCTCTCTCTCTCTCTCTCTCTCTCTCT
This sequence comes from Notoglanidium macrostoma, assembly GCA_030068235.1. NCBI lineage: Eukaryota > Metazoa > Chordata > Actinopteri > Siluriformes > Auchenoglanididae > Notoglanidium > Notoglanidium macrostoma. Next base: position 13,542,148 of record JAQQZR010000012.1, read on the forward strand.
CTCTCTCTCTTCCTCTTTCTCTTCCTCCCTCCCTCCCTCTCCCTCCCTCCCTTGTTGTGGAAGAGGAAAATGGAGATAATGCAAGTTCTGTGGTGAGTGGAGGTCAAGGTGAGGTGAGTGATGGCATTGGCGTTGGAATGTGTGTGGATGATGGTGGTGATGTCGCAGAGGATGTAGAAGGTGATGATGCAGTCTCTGATATCTCGGACATCGCATCACAGATTGGAGAAGAGACAAAATTGTACTCTTTAAAAGAAGTTGATTTTTTGGATGAGACTTTTGGAAAGATTGTCGAAGTTTCTGAGTTTTTTTATGGATATGGATAAACTAGAGGCCACTATAGCGAGCTAGCGAGAACTGCAACCTACGAGGAACTGAGCAAGAAAAAAAGGTTTAGACTAAAGAAAATATTGACCAGGATAAAGAAGGGGAAAGCCCCGCTGCATAAAGCGTCAAAATGATCACATCACTAAGGGTGTTTCTCCTCTGTACTGTTTTCCCCATATGTCTATCTTCTCTTATCTGTCTTCCTCATGGAGAGAATAAGGGTGGGCTCCTTAAACATTAACGGGGAAGAGATAGAAATAAGAGCGCAGTGTTAATGGAATATATAAATAATAAAAGTCTTGATGTTATTTTTTTTACAAGAAACACATAGTGATATAGAGAATGAGATGGACTGGGGATTGCTGTGGGAGGGACAGTATGCTTGGAGTCATGGGTCTAATGTGAGTGCAGGAGTGGCAGTTTTATTTTCCCCAAAGAGCAGGGTTTTAAGCATGAAGTCATGTGAAGTGGACCCGGAACGGGTTTTAATAGTAGATGTGAATATTGAAAATGTTGATTTTATCTTTGTTAATGTTTATGCCCCAATCATGGGCCTGATCACCTGAATACGTTTCAGAAACTGAATGATGCTCTTAAACAGAAAAACAGCAATGCAGTTTTTATTTTGGGAGGAGACTGGAACTGTACTTTAGATTTTATATTGGATAGAAATGGTGAAGAGCCTCACCCACTGTCTGCAGACATGCTTTTAACTCTAACCAAAGAACATGGTCTTATAGATATTTGGAGGGGAAAGAACAAGAAGCTAAGACAGTACACATGGGTCAAGGTAAATGATGGGAGAGTGAATGCAGATCGGCTGGACCAGCTGTATATTAGCAAAAATGATAACAATAGAATCTGTCGAGCTGATATTTCACCTTGCGGTTTTTCTGATCACCATCTTGTTGCAATGGACTACATTTTATCTTTGACTTTAAAACCTTCTTTTTACTGGTGGTTTATTGTTACATTATTGCATGATTTTTATTTCTGTGAAAAGTTTTCTGTTTTTTGGGAGATCTGGAAATCCAAAAGGAATGACTTTGAGGATCTTGGTCAGTGATGAGAGGTGGGGAAACCCCAGATCAGAACCTTCTGTCAACAGTACATGACCCATAACTCTGAAATCATTAAAGGCACAATTCAGAACCTGGAATATGAAATCTGCCTAACTGAAAGCATATTGGTCAATAAAGCAAATCCAACATCTGAGACAACTCTGGAGAACAAGAGGAGGGCACTGAGATCTTTTCTTCAGGAACAAGCTAAAGGGGCTCTTCTAAGAGCCCGCTACACCATGATTAAGGACATGGATGCTCCAAGTTCCTTCTTCTTTAACCTGCAAAGGAAGACAAGAGCACAGACACAGATGCTACATCTCCAGGACACCAGCGGTAATCCAACGACAGATTCAGCACAGATGAGGAGGATTGCAGTGGACTTTTACACGGACCTATACAGTGCGTGTGAGTGTAACTCCTCCTGTGTAGAAGAAATACTGTGATCTACCAAGACTGGAAACAACACAAGCTGATCTTTTAAACTCTGATATCAAAGTTCAGGAGCTGATCACAGCCGTCCAGCTGCTTTCCACTGGACGTTCACCAGGCATTGATGGACTACCGGCTGAGTCTTATAAACACTTCTGGGGTCTAATAGGACAAGATCTGCTGGAGGTTTTTAAAGCCTCCTTTAATTCTGGTGTTTTACCCATGAGCTGTATAGGAGCAGTTTTAACTCTACTTCCAAAAAAAGGTGATCTGGGACTTTTAAAAAAACTGGAGACCCATGTCCTTATTATGTACTGACTATAAGATCCTCTCTAAATGTCTGTCAAATCGCTTAAAAAATCTCATGGTCTCTCTTGTTCACGTCAACCAGTCATACTGTATTCCCGATGGTACAATCAAGGACAATGTCTTTCTCATCCGCGATGTGATTGAACTGTCAGTAAAAAATTCAGAAAACTTGGGACTGTTATCAATAGACCAAGAGAAAGCATTTGACAGAGTTAACCACAGTTATCTTTTTAAAACATTGAGTGCTTTTGGGTTTGGTGATAACTTTGTGTCATGGGTGAAGCAGCTGTACAAAGGGGTCACTGCAATGCTGAAGGTGGGTGGTGGGCTAAGCTACCCACTAAAGGCACTCAGAGGTATCAGATAGGGCTGTCCTTTTTCAGGGCAGCTGTATAGTCTAGCCATCGAACCCCAGTTATGCAGATTGAGAGCTAAAATTCAGGGTCTGTCAATACAGAGAGCACAGCCAATAGCACTGTCAGCATATGCTGATGATATTACTGTTTTTATTAAAAGAGAGGAAGATGTGCAGGCACTTAGTGAAGTTTAAACTGTCTATGGGAAGGCTTCTTCAGCTAGAGTAAACTGGGGCAAGTTTGAAGGTTTTATGATGGGACAGTGGCAGCAGGGGGGCCCACCAGGTTTACCAGGTGGTTTGCAGTGGGGCAGAGCAGGACTAAAATATGTGGGAGTCTACCTAGGCACTAAGGAATATCAGAAAAATAACTGGGAGGGTGTAGTGGGGAAGGTGAGCGACAAGTTGTCTAAATGGATGTGGGTACTGCCACAGCTGTCCTACAGGGGGAGAGTCTTGGTTGCCAACAACTTGATTGCTTCCATGATGTGGCACAAGTTTCGGACACTGGAACCACCTTGCTCCTTAGTGGCCGAAGTACGGAGACTTCTGGTCGGGGGAACATTGGACCAGGGCTCCTGTCCTCTACCTACCAAAAGAGGAAGGAGGACAAGGTCTAATCGATTTGCAGAGCCGGATAAAAGCCTTCAGACTACAGTCAGCACAGCGGCTACTGTACAAGCAGCACCTGATGTGGACTGGAACAGCAAGTATGCTGTTAAGGTGTGTGGAGGACTTGGGGTACGACAGGTACCTGTTTGTACTAAAACTAGGGGTGATGGACCTGTCCGCTACTACTCCTTTCTATCAGTTTGTTTTAAGAGCATGGATGTCAGCCTTCAAAGTAAAAAGAGACACTTACAGGGATGGTAACCAAGAGCCACTTTTTCACAACCAACTGATAGAGGTGTGAGTACTGAAGTCCCCAGCAATACAAGCAGCCTTCACAAGCGCTAGACTGATAAGGCTAGGGAGTCTCAGAGTCGGCGGCTCCTGGAGGACTGCAGATGACCTGAGCGAAATAGCTGGTGTCCGATCTAGACGACTGCTACAGAAGGTCCTGGAGGAAATGACCTCTGCACTACCTGGGAATCTCAGCAAGGTGCTGGAGATGCAGACTACACCTGATCTGCAGAGAGGAAACCAACAGTCATTCCCAGCATTAACAGTGTCCCCTGTGTTGGAGAACCATCAGGAGGGAGAGGGAGTGTTACTCTCCTTTGCAACTCTGTACCAAATGGACTTTGAGAGGACGTCCAAAAAGGCACTGTACCAAACTTGTGTCAAAGTTGCACACCTGAACTCTCTGAGTGGACTGAAGGAGTCAAAGTGGTCAGGTGTGTTGGGGCCTGGTTCTTCCCCACGAGGGCGCTGGAGGTCCCTGTACAAGCCCCCTGTAGAGAAGCGTACAGCAGATCTACAGTGGTGGATAGTACACAGTACCGTGGCCACAAACAGACACGTGTCACGCAGCGACCCCAAGGTAGGGAAGGGTTGTGCCTTTTGTCAAGCTGAGGTCAATAAAGTCTCTCTCCCTCCCTCTCTCTCTTTCTCCCTCTCTCCCTCTCTCTCTCCATCTCTCTCTCCTTCTCTCTCCCTCCCTCTCTCTCTCTCTCGCTCCCTCTCTCTCTCATATGTACCAGCTTCTCATTTTCACGTTTCTGCCGTGAGCTGTTCCACGCTGCAGCGCTCATTTTAATTTTCATTTTCTCATGATCTTCAGCAAGATGATTGAGCTGTAATGGGATGATCATGCTCAATTCTGTGTCCCACAGCTCTTTTCTTTCATTTTTTTTCTTCCTCTGTATAAAATATCTCTAATTGATGCAATCTTGCCCATTAACTAGAGCAGGGCTCCCTTCTTTTTTTTTTTTTTTGTTCTCCTTTGCAACATCGAGTCATCCTCATTAGTCCTGTAGAATTGACTGATCGCCATAGCAACATCTTCCTTCTTATTATTTTTACAAGGATGCCGTTTCTCGTTCATGATCAATTTAGCGTGACAGCGGCGCCGCTGAAATAACGCGCTTTGAAATGTCAGAGGAGGAGGAGGAGGACAAAGAGAAGAGGGGGCGAGGGGACGAGTTGGTGCTATTTTTACCGCTGATGCACATCGCAGAGCTACTTGGTGCTTTTATTTCGTTCAGCTATTCGATCACAGTCAGAGCGCATGAAATGGATGCAGGAGTGTGACTCGAACAGGTGTGCGAGGAGAAGTGGGACCTACTGACAGGAAGAATGGCACTGCGGGAAAGCCAGAATGTTTTGAAAGCCTGCACTCGACTCGACCTCCTGCCAAGCCGCAGTGTGGTGTGGGACTGACATTATAGTGCGATCGCACCAATCAGGTTCCACTCTTTACCTTCTGGAGGTGTGTAATTACAAACCGAGGACCAGCTGTTACTCCACACCACTGTATAACCGCCACCGAACAAACAAACACACACCTCCTTTCCCAGCAATCAGAAACTGACCCTCATGCCCTCCTCACCTGCATACTGCCCTGCATCCTGAGCTGATCATGTCCCAGGAGTCCTGACCCGCATTCAAACGTTACCTCAGTATCTACTCGAGGAAAGTTCCTGGGATTCAGAGTCGGACTGGAATTTCTGAGCTCCACGTTCAGATTATTAGAATCACCTGCATGTAGTTCAGACCTCCAGGGTTGCCAGATTGTTCTTGAGAAGAAGCATTCTAGACAGAGTTTTACGTTAGCGTCTAGACCACCACGTTTAACCCTAAAAAAAAATTTGAGAAATGTAAAAAATCCAAAGACTGGCAAGATCCAAAGATTTTGCGAGTGTTGACTGATAGCGGAATACATCAATTTATCACTGCATGAATAATCCCGGGCGGCACGGTTGTGCAGTGGTTAGCACTGTCGCCTCACAGCAAGAAGGTCCTGGGTTCGATCCCCGGGTCATCCAGGTTGCCTTTCTGTGCAGAGTTTGCATGTTCTCCCCGTGCATGCGTGGGTTTCCTCCGTATGCTCCTGTTTCCTCTCACAGTCCAAAGACATGCAGATTAGGTCAACTGGCTAAACTAAATTGCCCATAGGTGTGAATGCGAGCATGTGGCCGTTTGTCTGTGTTGGCCCTGTGGTGGACTGGCGACCTGCCCAGGGTGTACCCTGCCTCTCACACGTAGATGCTGGGATTGTCTCCAGCTTCCCCGTGACCCAGACGGATAAAGCGGTATAGATAATGGATGAATGAATAATCCCCGCTTTGATTAATCACTGGTTTAATGGGACGAAACGCCTCCATGCACGTTGTTCAGCAGCGCATGCACAGAATAGCACTTGATTCAGCGCAGCCGGTTTTATTACACTACAAATCGATGTCATCTTAGCAAGAGAAAATATCATGGATATAGTTATTAGTTTTATCTGTGATAAGATTACAGTGAACCAGATAGAAGATTATTAAACCATTGTACTCATTTCAAGCTTGTACTAATTTTGTCTTTCTAGAAAAGAAATCTGTAAAAAAAAGTTCTGAATAATTTCAGTAAGAAATCTGCTCGTCCTGAACACACACTGTGTCTTCAGTCAAAAAATGAAATGCTTATAAATAAAGCTAAAAGCTGTAGTAAAATACGTCCATAGCGTTTGAGTGCTGCAGGACTGAAAGTCGTCTCTCAGGGTGAAGTCGGTTAAATAACAAACTGAATCATTATCATCTGCACCGTTTCAGCTTGAACGGGAAGCAGCAGGACGCACACCCGCTTCAGCCCACGGCTCTTTCCCTCGCACGCAGGGAACACTTCTTTTTTCTGTTTTGTCTTCTTTTCACATGGTCCTAAAAGCTGATCTCTTTCATGCAGACAGAAGCTGTAATGGTGCTGTTGTGTCCTGGTTCGTGACCGTGTAGGCGGAGACGAGAGACGCTTCCTGAGAGGCAGACAGAAAGACCAAGCGAATGACTCACAGCAAAAATCGCTTTAAACGTCGTATATCGCATCGGATTACTTTCTGTACAAAATGTCCTTGTTATGGCTGAGGTTTCGTTCCGGTTCTGTGAGTTTCACATCCAAGTCCAGACCGATACAAGCAAACAGATGGCTTCCTTACACAATCTGGGGTTTTATAAGAGTCCGTAAAAGCCGTAAAAATGACAAGGACCGCAAAGGAAAGCTGAGTTTTCATACGTTTTAGGACCTGAAACAGAAGGTTTTCAGAAGGTCAGCTTAAGCTTGCTTTTCTGCAGGTGAACAAAAAATCAAGCAGAGGACCGCGTATCTATCGGAGTTGATCGATTAATCGTCATTACGAACCAGCGTTTTGATTTATAATCCCGATTTCTTCTTCTCTCAATCCAAGATGGCCGACAGTAACAGGTCGATCTTTTTTCTGGAGTATCTCTGAGCCCGAATCGGTGAATCCGGTTATATTTTATGAGCTGTATCAAATCGTCACGTTGATCTGAATTTTCCCATGTACGTGACACTGAACAATGTTTAAAAGTGGAGAGGCGTAGTGAATTTTTGGAACAAAACAACAAACAAAAGGGCATCTCAATAACTGTGTGTGTGGGGGGCCCTTGTCAGTTCTCGTCAGCGTGTGTGTGAAGCGCCCTCGAGTGAAGGACAAAACAATTTAGCTTCTCAAATCATATGCATAACAACACAACACAATAAGTAAACTGTGTGTGTGTGTGTGTGTGTGTGTGTGTGTGTGTGTGTGTGTGTGATTTTAACACTGGCCTACAGCCATGTTCGAGTTCAACACTTCAGTGAATTTAGAAAGAGACAAATGGACAGAGGGGGTATGTAAGCGCCGCTGGAGCCCCAAAACAGAAAAACACAAAAATAAAAGACAGGATTTATGTGAAATGGCTTGTTTTTGGATCTTATGCTTCTTGCGCCAAAAACTCTTTACGGTTTTACACGACACGGCACATTAAAACCTCTGCTCTTTCTTTTTTTGTTCGTATACCAGTATATGCAAAGAGACTTCTTTCCTTTTGTTTAAATGTTTCCTGTCATTACTTTCCTGCATGTCCTAATGTTAATATCTGCTCTTAGAGAAAATGATTTGCTTTAATAACTTACTGAAATGTTGTTGTTCTAGAAGTTTCTCGGGTTAAATAAATAGTCACGATGTCTTATGTTTAATGTCACTCATCCTGTAAATATCCAGTTATAGTCGGAATATGACGATGTCCTGTACGCCAGGATTTTGGACCGGTTATCGTCCATAAAACCCTGTGTGTCGGAATAAAAACAGCTCAGTGATCGCTTTCGTCACTGTTAGCACTGTTAGTCATCATCATCATCATCATCATCAGGCTTCGGGCTAAGCTATAATCAGGAGCATTCTGATCACCGCCATCATCATCATCATCATCATCATCCACAGCTTTGAAGTAAGCACTTGCTCTTTCTCCAGGTTGATTATGATCGTTCCTGTCATTTTCCTGCTCAGCATCAACGTTTCATTTCATCTCTCCACACCGGTTAGATCGCTCCGCTCTGTTTTTCCGATGTCTGTGGTTCTCTCGGTTCACCTGGTTGTGACGAGGACAAAGCAAATATAACATCGTCTTTGATTCCATGACATCTCAATTTTAGCTCTGTACGTTAGAATAAAGACTCCTACTCGAACAGCTTCTGTAGAAAATGCTGACGTGCAGCGTGTGCCGTATATTAGCCGTAGCTCAAGGTTTTCATGCTGGGGAAATCCTGCGAGCCACGTGTCGGATTATAGACATGACATTTAGTGTATTTACCTGTAATTAATGCTGGATTATCTGAACTAATTTAGTTTTTTTGCTGCAGAAATTGACTTTGCGTGTTTACATGGTACCTTTTATTTTTATTATTCAGAGTGTACCTCAGGATTCTGTATTGGGACTGCTTTTATTTTCATTTTGTTAGCATGAATGAATAATGACTAGTCAGAAGGTAATGGATGTGAATGACAGACTTTATAGACTGTGTGTGTATCTGTGTGTGTAAAAACATACTGTAGCTTAAACAAATTATCTCCGACAAAATCCATCCCGTCTGTCTGACATCATACACTTACTCCTAACTTCGCACCAACATCTGCACCAACATCTGCAATAACACTGAACTAACATCTGCACCAAGATCTGCACCAAGATCTTCAGTAACACTGAACTAACATTTGTACCAACACTGCACTAACATCTGCACTAAAACATCCACTAACACCTACAATAACACCTGCACCAACATATGCATTAACACTGCTCTTAGGCTCCACTGATGTCTGCGCCAGCACCTGTGCTGAAACTGCACTAACATCTGTATTACTGTGTGCTAACATCTGCGCTAATGTGAGCTAACATCTGCACAAACACTGCCCGGTCATCTGCACTAACGCCTGTACTAATATTTGTACCATGTGCACTAACACTGCACCAACATCTGCCCTAACATCTACACTAACATCTGCACTAATAATACACTAACATCTGCTCTAACATCTACACTAATAATACACTAACATCTACATTAACATCACAAACGCTGCACCAACAACTACTCTAAAATCTGCACTAATTATACACTAACATCTACATTAACATCGGCACTAATAATACAAACATCTACATTAACATCGGCACTGACACTCCACCAACATCTGCTCTAACATCTGCACTAATAATACACTAACATCTACATTACCATCGGCACAAACGCTGCAACAACATCTGCTCTAACATCTGCACTAATAATACACTAACATCTACATTAACATCAGCACAAACGCTGCACCAACATCTGCTCTAACATCTGCACTAATAATACACTAACATCTACATTAACATTGGCACAAACGTTGCGCCAACATCTGCTCTAACATCTGCACTAATAATACACTAACATCTACATTAACACTGCTATGTGTTTAAATTGCTTGCGAATCTATTCCCGTTAAGCGTCTGTTTAACACTCCATGCTAAACGACAGAAGGAAAGTTAAAAAGTAATTTCTAATTTTGTTCATTTTTGGCAACCTATACACAATTATTTTCCATAATTACTCAGTTTGCAGACACTTCTGTTCAGAGTGACTTTTATACTAGAACATATCCTTGGGTTTTTTTCTATGAGTATAATATAAATGTAATTAGATGGACACATGTACTCTTTAAAGGTTCAAAAAATGTTACATGTTGATTAAAAGGTGCTTTGAAGGATAAAATACGCTGCAAATTCATCTCGTTCCTGTTCTTCTGGCTTTTAGATGGTAATTGTAGCCTTTGTGAAAGTTCCTGCAGAACGCAGTCTCGGCTTTCTAATCACTCGCTAATTAGACAAACGCTGCACGACCCGTCATCCTCTAATTATCTGAACCGGCTGTGACCTTCTTCAGGTCTGCTTGTTTAAGAAAAGCCTCATCTGTGTGCTCAACATGCTGTTTCTCTAATGTTGTGACAAGCTCGTAACCCTCGACAGGAAAACGCGTTACATTCTGCGAATTAGTTCTGCATTTAAAACAGAATTGAAATAATTTGTGCTCCAAACTTATTTTCCCCCCTCAAGCTGATTTCCATAAAATACATGAATTTTATCTCTGAAGAGAAGATGTGACGCGGTAACGACAGCGTGACGCGGTAACGACAGCGTGACACGGTTTAGCAGCGGACCTACGGAACACGAGCAGTGTTCAGGGCATCTCTTTACTCCAAGATATGAGCAGTATAAAGCAGAGAAGGCAGAAAGCCACCACAGAGAGGTGGAAACCCGTGGATCAGCAGAATTAAAATGATGAAAGAGGTATTTTTCTCTAGAATTTTGTGCACTTTTACAGTCTGGAACTGTAATACAATTCATTGGGGTTTTATGTAATGAATCTACAAAAGACATCCCATAATATTGGAAAGAAATTGGTTACAAAATTATTTAAACAATAAAAAAATGAAGCATTTCATTTTTCATGTCTCTGTGAAACCCTTAAATGAGTTGCTAAGGCAACGGGACGTGGCTCCAGAGTCAAACTGCTAGCTTTGCTAATAAAGAATTACACTGTTCTCACATGAGCTGAGTTTATGGTTGTGAGTTTGTTACTCTAGTTCGCCCCCTAGTGGAATAACAGACTACTACAATAATTCAGTTCCATGAGAGAATTGTAATTTAAAGATGTTCTAAATTCACTTGATGGCTCAGATTAGAACTTTTATATATTATTATTATTATTATTATTATTATTATTATTATTATTACTATCTTGTTATGTCTTCACTTCTTATAATCATAATTGTTTTCTTCTTCTAACTGATATTCTGAGATTAATTCAGCTTGAACCATTTAACGTAGAAACTTCGTTCCTTGTGCTATGTTATTTTACTAGATATGTTCTGGGCACTACAAAGCACTCCACCTCTTTTCGTACCTCTGTCACTTGCATTGTTTTTTTCATCCCTCGCTTTTCTCCCATTGGCTTAAGTTTTTTTTCCCGAGGCCTAACGGCTCCTAGAGATTAAAAACCCGAACCTCAGAAGTTGGGAGATGTTGTTAGGTTGTCGTACCTTACATAAATACAGCACAACTTTTCCTCTGCTCCTCTTTCTTTCTTTCTTTTTCATCCCTCCATCCTCCCATTAGAACCTGTTGAGTTTACTACTCATATCGTTTAAAGTCGAGTCACAGAACCTGGTACACGAATTCAGCTGTTAAAGTACAACACTTAACTCCTTTTCATATTAATGACACTCATCTATCTCAGACTTCTATTCTTTCATTCATCCCTCCAGTTTCCATAGCTATCCAACCGATTTACTACTCCAACTTTTAATGTAGAAGTTATCTATCTACTGTGGTGGACTGGCGACCTGCCCAGGGTGTACCCCGCCTCTCGCGCGAAACGACTGTTGGGATTGGCTCCAGCTTCCCCGCGACCCAGACGGAAAAAGCGCTATAGATAATGGATGGATGGAGTTAACTCTCTATCTCTCTATCTATCTATCCATCTATCTAAATCTTACCCTGTCTGTCTGTCAGTCTTTATCTTCCCAGTCTCAATCTATATTTCTTTCTCTTACACTCCATACTCGTTCTCGCATTCTCTCTATCTTTGAGTCTATCAAACAATAATCAATATGAATTGTGGAATTTTTCATTTCTTAACACTCTCCCTCTCTCTCTCTCTCTCTCTCTCTCTCTCTCTCTCTCTCTCCCTCCCTCTGTCTCTCTGTCTCTCTCTGTCTCTCTTTCCCTCTCTCTCCCTCACTCTCCCATCTCTCTCTCTCTCTGTCTGTCTCTCTCTCACTTTCTCCCACTCTCTCTCTCACTCTTTCTCTCTCTCTCTCCATCTCTCACTCTCCCACTCTCTCTCACTCTTTCTCTCTCTCTCTCTCCATCTCTCACTCTCTCTCTCTCTCTCTCTCTCTCTCTCTCTGTGCGCATGCGTGGAGTGAGTGTGCTGAGCGGTGTGTGAGAGCGG
>JAQQZR010000012.1:13554145-13561645 GCA_030068235.1 Notoglanidium macrostoma
ACTAAGTAAAGAGAAACAACAGTCCATCACTACTTTAAGACATGAAACGTCTTTTAATTAATAAAAATAAAGAAAAAGACATTGAATTAGAAGGTGTGTCCAAATTTTTGACTGGTAGTGTAGATATGCATGTATTGAGTGGAAAAGCATTGCTGTGTGTACATATTGTTGCATTCCATGTTAAAGAGTATAAGAATTTGAGGGCATTGACAGTGTAGACAGAAACAGATATACACTCACTGTCTATGTGCAGAAATGCCTTGTTGATGAAAGCCATCAAAGGAGAGTTATGAAGCAGCTAGTCATGTGCCAGCATCAGCACAGTGCATAAATTATTCAGATACAGGTCTAGAGCTTTCAATAAAGGGGCTGGCTAGTGAGCAGCGAGTCGCCATTTTCAGGGGGAGTGATATTCCAAAAACAATCCACAACTATTCGGTGACATCCTAGGCCATAGATTTTAAATTGTAATGTGAAATTGAACATATTGAAATTGAAAAAAAGGTTTAAGATATTTTTTGAAGTGATCATTAACAGTGAATTTGCTGAGGTTTTGGTGCACAGAGAGCTAGCAGGTAGAGTCACATGTTTTCAAAGCAAAAGCAACGAATTGTATTCTGGGAAAGGTGATGATGTTAACATCAAAAATTAAAATGGGGAACAAAAGGTGACTTCAGTGACTTTCACTGTTTTGGCTTAAGAATTTCAGAAACTGATCTCCTGGGGTTTCCTTTCGTAACAGTTTCTAGAGTGTACACAATGTGGTGCACAAAAACAAACAAACCTAAAAGCACATGTAGTCACTGACAGTTCCGTGTGTGGAAACTCCTTGTCGATGAGAGAGTCAGAGGACCATAGCTTGATAGGAAGGCTATACTCAAATAAAACTGAACAGTTGAAGATTGTTAAAAAGGTTTACCCCATAGTGGGGTGTGTTGTGTACACTGAGATGCTTTTCTGCTCAGCACAGTTTCAAAGAGTGATTTTTTTGACCTGCCATTGAGACTTCCAGCCTGACCATTCTCCCCTGACCTCTCTCATAAGCAAAGCATTTCTGCCCATAGGACTGTCAATCACTAGATGTTTTTATTTTTTCACCACATTGTGTATCTTCTTATGCATGAAAACCCCAGGAGATCAGAAGTTTCGGAAATACTTAAACTAGGCACCAACAATCACGCTACGGTCAAAGTCACAGAGACTTGATTTCTTCCTCATTCTGATTTTTAATGTGAACATTAATGGAAACTCTTGGCCTGTATCTGCAAGATTTTATGCATTGAGATGCTGCCACATGATTGGCTGATTGGATAATTCAATGAATGTGAAGGTGTAAGTTTTACCAGTGCTGGTAATAGGATTGCAGAATGTGAAGAAAAACAAATCTAAGAATTGCTACTGTAGCAGAGCTGTAATTCCATGATGCTGTTCTAGGGGAGATATATCAGCCAGGCAGTTCATTAGCTCAAGTGCTTGGCTCTTATGGCAGAGAGGCAGCAGAGGTAGTGAGGTATTGATTGTACTCTGAGTATCTGCAGAGTGACCAGTGAAGGAAGGCAGGAATGATCAGATGCTTAACATGGGACAAATGTTATTAGAAGGTAAAGCCTTTGGTGTAACTTAAAGCTAAATATTTTGCACATAAATCCTGAAAAAGTATATACCTGTCAAGGAAAAAGAGACAAGAGAATTGCAGCGGATACATGTGTAAGTAACAGTAAAAAAAAAAAAAGACAAAGAACAATAAGGTTCTGACAAGGGGAGAATAATTTGGCTAGTTTGGCCATGATTTACTAAGAACTCAAATAATAAGTACTACTTTACAGATAAATGATGTGCACAGTTAGTGGCCTTGTTACAAACGATTTACAAAGAAGAATTGTGTGAAAAATGTCACATGCAAAGTAGGAGTAGGAAACAATCTGGAAATTAAATTTTTGCTTATGCTGACTGTCCTTAAAAGCCACAGCAGGTTCAGAGCTCAAAGCAACTTACCGAAGAGTCAAAATGTAATTAATATACAAGCATAATGCTGACTCAAGGCAGTAAGATGCACCAAAAACTGTTGAAGACAAAAACAATATGAAGCTACAATAAGAGCGTAGACATTAGTTTGTAGTCTGTTATTAATGTGTAGATTGCCTTGCATAGGTACCTGTGTGCAATTGTCACATGAGTGACAAAATACACCTGTTTCAGGAAGGCCCTAGGGTTTGTTAGATAACATAGATAACAGCATGGGAGACCAAGGAGCAATAACAAATAATCCAGTACAAAGTTCTTGAAAAGTATCAATCAGAATTTCATTATTTTAAAGAAAAGTACAAATTCTGAACATCCCATAGTTAAACCATTAGAAATATATATATTAAAACATGGAAAGAATATTGCAGCTGCAGCTCTGACTAGAGGAGACTGTCCACACAAAAGTGACCAGGTAAGAAGGGCATTAATAAGATAGCTCAGTGGTTAAAGCATTGGGCTGGCTGGTTGGAAGGTCAATGAGTCGCATGCACCTTTGAGCAAGGTCCTAAACCTCAACTGCTCAGTTATATAATGAGACTTCTGTATGACACTCTAGGGTGTCTACCAAATACCTTAAATGTAATCAGAAGCAACCAAGAGGCCAATCATAACGCTGATGGAGTTGGAGAGAACCACTGGTCAAAACAGTGAGAAAAACATTCTGGAAAAAATATATTTCAGTTTGCCAAAAATTACATACAGCAAATTGAAATATGGGTGGAAAGGTTCTCTGGAAAGGAGGGACGAAAACATTTTGACCTTGGCGCAAAGCACAATATTTGGTCGGTACCTGTATTTGGCTTATCACCATTCCCCCAGTGAAGCATGGTGGTGGTAGAATTGTTTTGTTGGGATGTTTTTCATTGATGAGAACAGGGATGGGAAAACTGCTCATAATTGAGGGCTAGATGCATGGAGGGCAATCCTAGCAGAAAACCTGTCCCAGGCTGCAAGAGCCTTGAGACTATGACATAGCGCATTTGAAATGTTTGGTGCTTGATTAAGGCTGTGCAAAGTGAACCCTCCTACTCAGATAGGCAAGTAGCACGCCTTACCAAGAAACCATGCCCTGCAACCAAACCTAGCTTGGCATGTCCTCACCAACCCTCTTCTGTTTTGGGCAGTGGTGACTTATTAGTTAAGGGTCTGAGTTACTGATCAGGAGGTCAGGGTTTAAGACCCAGCACTAACAAGCTGAGATATGCAAAGAAAATAATTTGAAATGATTTAACAACTGGGTTCATTATAACATGTGTGTGTGATGATTCAGAAATGTTTGAATGATGCTAAACTAGAAACTGTTCGGTTCCCTTACTTGACAGTCTTGTTGCTCCAGTGCAAAATCCCAAAGGAGTGAACTTTAGACACAAAACAATTTTTGACTGATTAACATTTCACGTAAGGAGTTGTTGAAGCTGTGGAACCACAGTTCTATTTGGTGGTAAACATAGTAGCAATACCAGTCTTATAGGCTTCTGTGTAGCTTAGTGTGAATTTATTTAGCTTTCAATAGCCGTTAATACCTTCTGTAAAAAAAAAAATGGATCATCAATGGCTGATCAATATCTGTACAAAATAAATGTAAATCAATCATTAGTCAAGGTGGAGAGATACTGTTTAACCAAGAATCAGGACTCATTTAATCTGAATAAAACAATTACAAATAAATAAAAGTCATGTTACATTAACTTTCATACTTTTCATACTTGTATTAATCATACAACCCTTATTCTGTGCGAAGTTCTTGGATCCTTAGACGCTACATATTTCTTTCATTATTTTTATGGTTGTAAGAGTCATCCAGGTTGTACAATTTGCTAACCTACTTTAATCTTCTGTTCGTTTGGTTAAATGGATATTATGCCTTAAGAAAGTGGTTTATGATAATAAGGCCATTTCGAAATGATAATGAAAATCGTTGATCTGAACACTGATTTTATGGAGGACTTTATTGCATAGCCTACTGATCAAAAATAAAGACTTTGCTAAGTCTTCTTCTATGAAGTATAAAGGACTCACCTAGTAGGCATTTTAATTAAAACCTCTCATTCATATTAGCAGTTAGAATTTCTAATTCTTACAATAAAATTTTATTTGTCCTTTAGATTCATAAAGGATAGTTTGGTGGAGTGGCAATAAAAGTGTCCAGGACATTTTTACTAGGCTTTGCACACAAATGAAAAACATAAAATTCTATTTTACTCTTGGGGTGTTGTTAGAGAAATCGAGTAGCTTCCTTCATGGATTCCAAATGGATTAGTTTTGTCTTTAAATCCTAACATTTCAAACACATTATGTGTGTACAGTCTAACTGTTGAAATTAGATGGACTCTTTAGTATTCTGTCTAACTTGGTAAGAACTGGCCACTGGGAGTATTATTTGCAAAGGGTACTTGGGCCCTGCAGATTGCCACTTCCATCTATGTTTGTTTTTCAATGTTGATATTTTTGCAATATTGAATGTAAGAAATTGAATCTTTATTTCATTCACTGATTCATTTTGTCCTTTAAAAATTGTAGCCAGTAAATTAAATATATTCACTTTAGATTTGAATATGATAAGCTATTAGTTATAATGCACAACGATTATAGAGTTGTGTTGGAAATAATGGACCACCAGAGTGTAATGTAGGATACTGTTTCCAGTTTCGATGAAATTAAAATACCCACTTGGGGCTCAGTTTACAAGGCACTGAACAAATGCAATTGCATCTTATCTAGCATAACAGTAGGAAGGCCAATTGATTTTTCCTCATCAGAGGGAATGGGGGGATTGAGGTGGGAGATGTTCCAGTCTAACACAGAAATTACTATAACAGTAATTAGAACAAAACCTACAGGAAAGGCACAAAATTATAAGAGTGAGAATGTAAAATTCTTTAATAGCTGCAGTTTTGTGCATTATGTAACCCTTAATGTTATCAATACCACATAATATTCACAGGTGTGCTAATAATATTCCTCCTGTATAGTAGATTTCCACGTTCTTGAATTCTTTCTTCCTTTAGCGACAACTTATACCACAGCGCTGGTCAAATCTCAAATCTGATTGGTCAGAAGGTGTTTATTACTTTTGTATAACTTCAGCTCTGAAAATAATTCAAGCTGCAAATATCAGGTTTATATAGTATTAATGCACTCATTCTAATACATAATTCTTTTTATTGCAACAACGTACTCAGGGACTTGTATGGTGGATCCTTATACTATAATCCAAGTTAAATAATAATGGATTAATAAACATGTTGTTATTTAACAAAGAATAAATTGTGGAAGGAATCTCCAGTGTCAGTGCTTTGTAACAGTCAGTAAGTCTTTAGGACAGAGGACCTTGTAATTTCTGGTTCCTTGGAAATATTTAGCTGGTTTTTTTTATTGTTGTTGTTGTTTTTTGTTATTAACGTTAAGGCTAGTGTGAGAATGAGTGTTTATAGAAGCTATAACACAAGTGTTAAGAGGAACTATCTTGTTACACAGATATTCAACAACATGTAAACTTATCTGTCAATGCAAAAATAGTATGACATGGTATCTTTAAGTAATAAAAATGTAACTGCTTGCAAATAGCTGTGGTATAAGAAGAATAAAACACTTCCTCTTTGGGGTAGTGCATTATACTACCCCTTCGCTGATGATTTTCCTATAACATCACACCCAGTAATGTTTTATTCGTTATTTAAGAGGTGCATAGGTTTACATAGGTTTGGCACAGCCAAAAGATATATGGAAGTTGTCCAATCACAGAATTCCTCTTCCTGGAATTTAAAAAGTCCCATTTGCCAGTGTTACTTAATGAAATGAAAGTGCTGAATGCCAAAAAAAAAAAAAGTTAAATAAATAACTACATTTGTTTAGTTATAAATTTAATTATTTATTAATTGATTAACTTAAATTAGCTGATAAGTAACTGTGCTACAACTTTTAATTGATAGATTCTACAGTGTGTCATTTAACTATGGGATATGCACCAACTAGCTGACCAAACTTGGTTTATGAATGTCATTGCAATTCCTTATAACCAAGCTAATTGTTTAAGGTTATTGCTTACCTTTTTACAGAATGTAATGAAATTCATAGACATTGCTTGTGCTGTGTAAAAGACCTACAGTTTATGTGAAATCAGTGTGAGTTCAACTTTTTTAATACAAAATTGCTCTTAAGCTTCATTCAAAACTGCAAGAGATGACCCCTTCGACTCTGTCCTATCACTTCTCAGTGCGAATCTTCAACTTGCTGTCTCAGTCTTCCATGATCTACACTGGATTAGTCAGTCCACCTTTTGGAGTCCAGATGGCCGAACCTGTGCCGTCTCATCTTCAACTATACAGCCTCCTCTTCACTCTCTACCTAAAACAAAGGTGGCAAATTGTCATGCTGTGATTCTCAGTACAAACAACATATGTTTCTACACTTGCATCATTGCTGAGGAAGACTAATTTCCTTTCTTTTATTATTTTGCTAAATTTGTTACCCAGAGAAATGAATGCCTTTAAGGCTATGATGTTGCAGCAGTACTTACAAAGATTACCAATCTGGACTTGGTCAAGACAGTGACAGTACACGTATCTTTCGATTTATATCTCGTGCAATGTGCAGCAACGTATGAAATCTGCAACAGAGCAAATTATGTTAAAATCCATTAAACATGCATTAACATCCAGACCTAACATAACATTTGCAGCACACTTCACTCTCGTGTAAACAACAGACAAACTCACAAAACTTCTCCTCACACTGCTTGCTTAATCCTCCGCCATTTTGAATTAGCAAATTATGTTGCAGCTGATGTTAATATTACTTCCAAGCCGATTACACATAAAGTGTGGTTGGTTTATTGGTTCTCATTCTCCCCTCTGTTTCCCTATACCCTCAATCTAGCGCTCTCTCTATTTCTGATTCATCTTCACAGCTCTTTGCCAATATGGCCAGCTCTATCCTGACTAAGCACTACAGCCATCCTCTCTCATCTGAACTGGCTCTTTAGCTCTGCGTGATTTAGGCTGCCTCTGTCCTCTTAGCTAATTGATTTAAACCAGGCATGCTTCCCTCATTGTCGGCTTGTCAGGACCCTCGCAGGCCCATAAAATGCATTAGCTTTGTGACTGATGGATTGGCATAGGTGCTCCTAGCATCAGGACTGCACACGCACACATTCACTCGTATTAAACCTGTAAAAACACACAAACAAACTCTCTCACGCACACAATATGTAAACAGACACATATCTGATGGCTATCGTTAGCTGGTGAGGTAAATAGACTCTGGCAGAAGATTCGATTAGGCTGTTGTTTACTTGGTTAGAGAGGATGGAGAGAAACAGAACCCAGTGTCTGCTGCTGATGTACTGATAACCATTATCCAATTACGCAGACCCGGCACAGTCCATTATTCTATTACACGCCAAGATTCATCCAAAATACATGCAGCTCAACCTACATGGTGCCCTAAAATGATAAGCCTCTTGTATAGAATATA
>JAQQZR010000012.1:13566645-13589013 GCA_030068235.1 Notoglanidium macrostoma
TATAATTTAAAGGAATACATTCAAAGTGCGTTTACATGCATTTCCTACTCCTGATGTGTTAATACGAGTGAGCTGTGTGTTTACAAAGAAATGGCAGTCATCTAGAGAATGTTTTGAAAATTACATTTTGCTAAAAAATTTATTTCCGCTATGTATGGAGGCTCTTGAGACAATATGTGGTCATGAAGAAAACGGCTGAAATTATGGAACAGATGTCGTTTCTGTCTGCATCGGTTTATCTCACCATATCCGTATGTACTAACTCGGGCTCTCTCATGTCTTTTAACAGACACATCGGCCATGTAGGCTGGGACCCGAACACAGGCTTCGATGTAAGTACCACAACAAGGGTTTGCTCTGTCACTCCTGCTCACCCTCGCTCATGCATGCATACTGAAGTGGCTCTTTTTTAGAACACAATGCCGACCTGTGTGGCAGTGGCATGTCAGAGGGTGAATAGCTTTGTATTCACACAGGCTCTACTCTAATTCCGCTACACACGCCCTCATCCCACACAGCAAGTGGCACGTTACAGTTTATATCTCTGCATTATACTTATGCGTCATATTACATTCATATTGCTGTTCATCTCTGCATTGTAGTTGATATGGAAAATGTATACCACCGCTAAAAAAAAAAAAAAAAAAAAAAAGGCAAGCCAAGAAGATACTTCTCACTATAATGAAAGCAATGTATATCTAGAAAACGCACAGCCTATTTTGGTGACTGTTGGTATTTGAGTAATGGGTCATCCTATTACCTCAAAAAAAGCTTGCCACAAGGTGTCAGGATTGGACTAAATGTCTGTCCCAGTCAGTCAAACAACATAATCAAGCCACCGAGTGACGTAGCCTAATCAGAAATTGTACAGGTTTGTCTCTTTTCTAAGCATTTGTATACACAAACCTTCTTATTCATTTGTGTGGTGTATACATTTATCAAAGAAAAACTCACGCATGTGTTCTAATTTAGAATTACCACCAGTAAGAAATTGCTCGATTTCTTTTAATCAGTTAAGTTTTACTGTCAGAAGTTTGAAAACAAAATGCTTTTCATTGATCAGTAAAAGAATTGAATATTTGTGCTATCATTATATCTGATATTTGATAGGAAATTGATCGTTTGCTCATGCCTACATTTCAGCTGAACAACCTGGACCCGGAGCTGAAGAACCTGTTCGACATGTGCGGCATCTCTGAAGCACAGCTCAAAGATAAGAAAACGTCAAAAGTGATTTATGACTTCATCGAGAAGAAAGGAGGAGTGGAGGCTGTTAAGAATGAACTGAAGAGACAAGGTGAGCACCTGACATCACTGTCCTTTGCACAGGTCGTTTAAAAAGTCTGGAATACAACCCACAGACATATTGATTAAACATGTTTGAATTTGCAAGTAGCATTAGGTAATACAGATTTAATCCAGGAAGCTCCGTCTGATTTGAAAATGAATGTAAATCGATGCAACATATCTTAAGTAATATTACTGAAGGGAGTACTTTCAACAAGGCTGTTTGGCTGGCCAACTTAAAATAATTGTATAGCATGAAGGTCGACTGATTACGTACACTTTATGACCACCTGACACCTCACCATCACATCCCAATCTGTCCTTGAACATCCCAGGCCAAAACCATGGCTATGGTTCCCCCTTTGCTTCCATAGCCAGTCCTCTGGGAAGGCTTGAGACTTGATTTTGTAACATGGCTGTGGGAATTTGTGCCCATTCAATCTCAAGAGCATTGCTGAGAGAAGACTCTAATGTTGGGTGCGAAAGGCTGTTACAGTTACAGTTTCATCCTAAGGGTGTTCATTGGGGTTGTAGAGTCAGGGCTCTGTGCAGGCCACTTGTGGTGTTCTGCACCAGCCTTGACAAACCGTATGTTTATAGACCTCTCCTTGTGCTCATGCTAGAACAACAGTGGCCTAGGTCTGTGATTTCCTGTGATGGGCAGCTGTAATGTTACAGCATACAAAGACATTTTATACAATTTTGTGCCTCCAACTTTGTTGCAACAGTTTGTGCAAGGCTTAGATGTGGGTGTGACGGTCATGCGTCCACATACTTTTCTCCATATAGCGTATGTTTTGAATCCAGATCAAGTCCCAGGAACTGGATATGAGGCAGGAATACACACTGGATGGGATACACACCTAGGGGCAATTTGGCATTGCCAGGTTTTTTTGGGAGATAAGAGAGAACTGGAACTCCTAGCATACATCATTGTAGCCTACCAGAGAGCCAAGTGTAATGATCCAAATATTTGAGCAATATCACATGAGCGAAAGTGCTGTTGTACTGAATACTGCTGATGTTCATTATAACAGCAGGATTGCGAGTGTCGTGTTGCTTTTATACAGCAGTTCTTTAAACAAAAAATTTATATTGAGTAACTGACATTTCAGACAGGATATGGCCAAATATTTAGTTTATTTTTGTCAGTGGAAATAGTTCCCCGAGTCCACAGCTGGATAGTGTGTTGCATGCTGTCGAGCATCGCACAGAATGACTGACAGCGTACTAATGATTTCACAGAAACAAAGTATTGCTAGAAGTGAAATTTTACATAGTGAACACAGACCAGCGGAGTGATACAAACAGTGAAATGTACAAGTTCCGGTGTATTAATTATCACTATAATGGCACGCTTGGAACACACACTTCCAGTCAGATTAATGGAACTTTTGTATGATATGGCAGTAACAGGAAATGTTTTTACAGTCAGCTTGTTGTCATGACTAGCTATCTCTCCGTCTGCACCGGTCTACTTTGGACATATGACCAAGCAGATTGAATATCAATGAAGTTGGATTCAGTGGTTGTTTGCGAGGAATCAATATGTCACTTGTTTCTAAGTGTAAACACACACACAAGTTAAATTTAAACATTTAAGTGAGCATTTAGGTTACTAGGTTGTTAAACGTTTACTGATAGTAGAAAACGTCTGTCCGCATTTACTGTGCTTGGTGAATTGTGCAAATAGGACTTCAGAGAAAAACTAACGGACTGCTTCCTTTAAAAGCCTCCGTGTTGCTTAACACTTCTTGAAATAAAAGAATCATGCAAAGTTGTATTTTATACATCTGTGTGGTTTGTCTTTAGGTCCTCCCAGGTGGACTGGTAGGTGTAGCCAACTTTTTTTCTGTAGCTGAAATCTGACAGTAGATTTGCATGTACTAGATGTTTTAAGCGATTGCCAGTGTGCTGTGCAGTGTTTTTGGCTGGGTTTATTTTTTATTTTATTTTTTTTACTTGGCTTGCAAATTACTACTTTAAGCGCATGAAATGACTAGAGGATTCGATTTATTTGGGGGCCAAGTAGCACAGCTTATGTTTATACCTTTTCTTGTTGCTATTCTATTGGCTAGGGTGTCTATGGCAGCCCAAAGAACCAAAGGTTAAAACAATTTGGCACACTGATTGTAGACTATCCCCTGATTCTTCCCACCAAGTTTCATGCTTGCACATTGAGTGCCACCAGTGCGTCAAATTCAGAGGCGTGTTTATGCATGTAACTTTCCCTGATTTTCTAAAATGTGGTAACTTTGGGTTCTGTGACTCAACAAGCAAAGTTTATTTACACAGCACTTTTCACAGACGCCAGTCACACCGTGCTTCCCAGTCAATAAATTAAAAGCAGTACATCAATTGGAAACAAGGATAAGACACTGGATAAGATGTACAAAATCAATGCATCAATTAAAAGATAAGACACCAGATAAGAATAAATTAAATAAAATTAACATCTAAAAATAGGAATAATGATAAAAACAAGGATAAGACCGCAGATAAAATATATATATATAACTCAATTAAACAAAGTTAAGACACCAGTTAAACATATATGAAGGGAAACAGATATAGAACACCAGGTTTAAAATACCATAAATAGGGTTTAGCCTACAGATTCTGGACATTTGTAGTTCAAAAGAGCATTAAGGCTCAGTGCTTACCACCTAGCATGTAAACTTGTTTTTATAAACTACGGCCCATCAGCCGAGGTGTACCGATGAAAGGAGCAGTTTGCAGGACCAAACTCGATCAAGTGTGAAGAATCCATATTTTGCTGCCATGTATCAGTCGAGAACATAAGGTCCATGCTTTTACTGCGAAAGAGGTCATCCAGGGCACAAACGTTCTAATAAGCAAAAACAGATTAACAAAATGAAAACATTTATTGAGTCTTCTGGCACCAAGTGTGCTGTGTAGAACCAGCATAAGAGCCTAGATCTCCCATGTAGGAACATATTTTATAACGTATTAAAACAAACAGCAGATAGTGCCAGACTTTCTAATGTTTAAACGGATTAACAAAGCAAAAACACACTGGATCCTTGCGCTCCAAGAGTGCTGGAAAAAACAATCACCTCCTCTGCCCTTAGCAACTAATTAATGATCAAAAATACGCAACAGGTTAACCTATCAGAAACTTGTAGTTGCATTTTTCAGACCTCAAAACAAAATAAACAGGCCAGGCCTACCTCAGTCCTCAGCGTAGCAGACAGCTTCTCTACTAGTTTTTATTCAGAAAGGGTAATCGGTTAGTGTGGTTCACAGTCTGTTAACAGGAGAATACCCGCTAAGGTGGTACCGATGTTCCAGGAATGCAGAGATCGCACCTCGCTAGAGACGCCAGCGTTGGGGAAACGCATCTGACTAGTTTTCCACAAGTCAAGAGGATTAGTATCCACTGAGGACTAATTGTCTCTCCTATAGGTGTCCACTTCTGTCCTCTGTCCTTGGCAACCTGTGGTGAACAATATGTCCCTCTTAATTCATAACACAACAGGGTTCATGTCAATGATCTTAATAGGCTAATTGTAACAATACCTGGTAATATGTAAGGGATAATGATGATAACAGCTGCAGGTGGCGATGACAGGCCCTCGCACCTGTGCTTAAATGAGTTCTTTTAGGCTAAGCTGATGTGGGTGTAAAAGCCATCACTTGCATTAGTTGCATTTTAAGCTATTTTTCCTCTGCAAAACGGGCTTCATTTTGACGTGTAATAGTCAGCCTTGATGAGATTTGGTAGGTCGCCTCAATTATAGACCAGTAGCTTCTGAGAACCCTTGCCGCAGACCACGCTGATTTATACTGTATGTATTTATTTACGCTGATTAGGAGTTATCTCGTCAGACCACCGTGCATTACTCACTGCTAACAGGGAGACCAAAGTTGGTTGTCCTCCATTACTCAATGCTTGTGATGCAAGTGGTATTGCATTGTGCTTGTGCTACTGCTATTTCAATTCTGCATTGTATTTCTTAGAAATATCCTTGTCATCCTTTCGCTCAAAATGTTCCCAGACAAGGCTCCTTGTTGCTCACTTCTTTTTGCTCAGCCTCAGTGGAATATGTCTGTAGGTACGTGTGGTGATTTGCACAGGTCCACACGCCCCATGAGTTGATATGTATAGTCTTTTTTTTTTTTTTTTTTTAAACAATATATATTGCTTTTGGTTATACACACGCGCGCGCACACAGAGAGAGAGAGAGAGAGAGAGAGCGAGAGATCAGCCATAATGTTTGAACCACTGACAGGTGATGTGAATAGCATTATCTTGTTACAATGGCACCTGTCAAAGGGTGGGATATATTAGGCAGCAAGTGTTAGAAGCAGGAAAAATGTACAAGCGTAAGGAACTGAGAGTTTCACAAGGGCCAAATTGTGATTTGTTTATGACTGGCTCAGAGCATCTTCAAAATGGCAGGTCTTTTCAGGTATTCCAGTATTCATTGGTTAGTAGCTACCAAAAGTGGTCCAGTAAACTGGCGAGAGGGTCATGGGTGCCCAAGGCACATTAATGCGCATGGGGAGTGAAGGCTAGCCCATCTGGTCTTATCCCACAGAAGAGCCACTGTAGCACAAATTGCTGAAAAATGTAATGCTGGCTATGATACACCGGTGTCAGAACACATAGTGCAACACATCCTGCTGCGTAGCTGCAAACCAGTCAGAGTGCCCATGCTGACCCCTGTCCCCCACCAAAAATGCCTACAATGGACAGTTGAGCATCAGACCTGGATCATGGAGCAATGGAAGAAGCTGGCCTGGTCTGAATGATCACTTTCGCTTCTACATCATGTGGACAGCCGGGTGTTCATGCTGGGGAAGACATGGCACCAGGATGCACCATGGGAAGAAGGCAATGTGATGCTTTGGGCAATGTTCTGTTGATAAACTTGGGTCTTCATGTGGATGTTAATTTGTCATGTACCACCTGCCTAAACATTGTTGAAGACCAAGTACACCCTGTCATGGCAGTGATATTCCACAAACAAGTCCAAATTCATAGAGGCCCCAGCTCTCAATTTAGAGGACTTGAAGGATCTGCTGCTAACATCTTGGTGCCTGATACTACATTACACCTTCAGAGGTCTTGTGGAGTCCATGCCTTGATGTGGACAACAAGGTGGACACAAGGTGGACCTACACAATAGTAGGCGGGTGGTTTTAATGTTATGACTGTTTGATCTGTATAGGTCAAAAAAACTTGCTGTCAGTGCTCATAGCCACGCTTTTAACATGAGTTAAGTCAAGTTGCCATGGCGAGTCTGCCTCCCTCATCGCTGGCCTCCTCATCACTGCTTGCACCTATATATATTGGATGGAAAGAATGTTTACGGGAGGGATGGTTTAAGCATTCTGGAGGGCATTTCATTGTACACAAAAAGTATTTGCCCCCAAGTTTCTCTATTTTCCGTGAGGTGACTAAAACTAAAATGAATCTATTAAACAAATGTTTTGTAATTCTGAAATGCCTGTTTTGATGCCCTGCGCCCTTTAAGACCCCCTGACCTATTAATTGGATGAGTGAGTGCAGTCTTTGTGGTCAAACCAGTGTGTGTGTGTGTGTGTGTGTGTGTGTGTGTGTGTGTGTGTAAGTAATCTAATAACTCTCAGATCACTGATGTAAAACAATTTAAAAGACCTCTAAATTAACAAAAATTATAAAAATCCTACTGTTTCACAATCCAATGGGTATTCAGTTGAAATAATTTGGAATAAATAAAGAAATACTTCTTGTTAAAGATACAATAGATATAAGTGTATAAGACGAGAGCAGTGAGCAAAGGTAAAATTTCAGTAGGATGACCGTACAGTACCTGGACAGCCAGTACATACGCGGTAGCTATATATATATACACAAGTTCAGTATCCACTGTTCAAAATGTCTTTAAGACATGGCAGTTAAGGGGAACTCTGAAGATCTGGAAGACTAAGACGCAAATCCCCCTCGGGTGGAAAGTATTAACTCTGCATACATTTCCTTTGCTGCATGTCTGTTGCACTGAGTAACAGCCACTGATGGGTATTTTTGTAACAATCATATTGTTTTTTTGTTTGTTTGTTTTTTTCAATTCTTTTCACCTATAGCACCTCCACCTCCTCCGTCACGTGGTGGTCCTCCTCCCCCACCCCCTCCTCACAACTCTGGACCTCCTCCTCCCCCGCCCCCTGCTCGTGGACGAGGAGCACCACCTCCCCCTCCTCCTTCCAGAGCTCCAACATCCGCTCCCCCACCCCCTCCACCTTCCCGCCAGGGCTTTAGCGCACCACCTCCTCCTCCTCCCCCAAGCAGGGGCCATCCACCTCCCCCGCCTCCCGCTCATGCCAGCTTACCCCCACAGGCCCCTCAGTCTCACCCTCCACCTCCTCCACCCCCACCACCAGCTGCAGGAGGAGCTCCTCCTCCACCTCCTCCTCCTCCTCCTCCTGGGCCCCCACCTCCACCTGAGGTGGACGGAAGTGGGGAGTCAACGCCCTTGCCCACAGGGGGTAAGTCAGCCCTGCTGGAGCAGATCAGGGAAGGCACCCAACTGAGGAAGGTGGACCACAATAACAGCCAGCGTCCAGCATCCACCAACACGGGCCGAGATGCTCTACTCGACCAGATCCGCCAGGGCATTCAGCTCAAAACGGTCAGCAGCACTCGCTCTCGTCCCGAGATTACACATCTACCACCATGATAAGAGTGAAACCTTCATGACCTTGCATTTGGTGTGCTAACTCTCTTACAGGTTTAAAAAGGGTGAAAATTGAAGTACAAGTCTTTACAAGATTCTTTACACGTGAAATAAATACCATTGGGTCCATTTTAATATTTACCTACAAATCTAATTATATCTGATTATAAATGCAGAGGTGCCAACAATAGTGGTGTATTTGTAGCATTTACGATTTGTGACTAAAAGCTGTCGTTTTCTGCTATTTCGGCTAAAGACTCGACACGAATAAAATTCACCCGGTGAAAGAGCGAGTTCAGTGAAGGGGAATGGATTCATTACATGGTAGCAGCTACTTTCAGTTTGTGCTGACTTTAGATGAAATTTGGCCTGTGAAATCAAGATTCTCGAGCCAACAGAAACAAAGTGGGAGGAACGGCTTAGGATTTAAGGAGCGGTCACACCAGAATTTTTCCTTGTTGTTTTCTTACTTTACTTGCTTTGCCTTTTATTTTTTTCTTAAGTTCATCGTGATTAACTGGCTAATGATTAATTTCTCATTCACTGTGAAGGTTTCGGACAGTACGGACTCGGGCCCACCCACACCTGCTCCTGCAGCGGGTATTGTAGGAGCACTAATGGAGGTGATGCAGAAGAGGAGCAAAGCCATCCATTCCTCAGGTAAGTGCTGTTCATTTGATCTAAAGGACCCTACCTGGAATTTATTAGCCTCCTCCTGGCAACCTGGGTGTAATGCACTTTAAGAATGACTGCAACATGGAGGACATATAGGAATATACTTTGAAGGAATTCCAACATGGAGTCCCAAGCAAACTGACCGTGTATATTGGTATTTAATATTTAGTTTTAATGTTAACCATTAAGTAAATATTAAATAATTTAAATAAAATTAATATTTAAATCTTAAAATTAAAATATTCTGTGTAAACTGTTGTATGTGAAAATCAGTAGTTTATGATCTACTCACATCAGCCCATCTGGTAACCAATAACCGCCTTGGTTAAAGTCACAGAGATCACACTTTCTGATGTTTGATGTGAACATGAACTGAAGCTCTTCACCTGTATCTGCATGATTTTCTGCATTGTGCTGCTGTCAAGCGATTGGCTGATTAGATAAACGTGCAGGTGTTCCTAATAAAAAGGACAGCGAATGTAGATTATTATTTGTGTAATATATAGTTTTTAGAGTGTGCTAAGGGCGTATAGGTTCTTGATTGTGCTGATTATTGGGCATGCTACTGTTGCATGGATTTGGCACTCGGTAGATAATATGCACTTTTGAGAAAGTGTGGCTTTTATAGACCATACCTCTAGGGTACACGAACATATCCATTATCCAGAACCTTTCCGTAATCTCACATTCAATATTAATGTGGTCTGAGTATTTTGATCATTTTAGTTCAGTTATGCTTAACCAGTTTAGTTTTTGTTCTCCTCCAAACATGGCATGTAAAGCTTAAGATACGAAACAATTAAAATTGTATTTACATTTCACAGACGAAGATGAGGATGATGATGAGGAAGAAGACTTTGAAGACGACGATGAATGGGACGATTAGACCTCGTCCCCACCAGTAGAATAACTGACACTAAATTCTCACCTTTCCAAAATGTACTCAAACTCTGTACATGTCCTTTCAAATCGCTGTATATTTTTGTTGCCTTTTTTTTAAATAATTTGTGCAATACCTCGTATAATCTGTAAAGTATTGTCATGTATCCTCTGTAAAATAATATCCTGGAATAACCATGTGAAGTTTAATGCCAGGAGGGCTTTTCTTGACTTGATTTGATTCGAATGTTTGTTCCCTCATTAACGAGGAAAGGGAGATGGACAGGATCCTCCATGTTCTTGTTAATTGTTGATTAACGATTGAAAACGCTATTTTCATACCCTGCTTTTCTGTATTTTTGATTTTCTTATACAAGTCCTAGTTTAGTTCTCTTTTTGTTTTGGTGAGAGGATCTTCTATCGGAATATTTAACCCCTCCACCCAGCCACCAATCCTGTAACTGTCTGTAAATGTACACTCGGCTGATAAACTACGGTCATGTTTTGCACGGATGTTGAGATGAAAGTCACTACAACGCCACATTGTGCTGCATTTTCACAGATTATTTCCTGTGGGGTTTTTTTTAGTACCAGGTTAAGATTTCACTGAACACTGCACGTGACACACTAGACGGCTTTATTCTTGTTTAGTTTCTTGCTTTATGGTGTTATTGAAAAAGATAATGCTGTAGATTGAAACTGACAAAGTTGCGAATGCAGTTTGCTTTTTGAAACATGATCAACATCCCCAATAACACGTTTTTAAATTAAAGTCATATCTTGAAAGAGCACTACACAAAGAGTCCAGCAACTTAAACCATTTACTATAAGCTTTTTAAAAAGCCAGTGCTTTTTAAAATGCATGACAAACACATGCAAGGTCAATGCTAAGGATCGTTGTGTAGCAATTAATGCTGTTTTAACAGTATTCGTCTGAATTTTGCTATCCCTCAAGGGTTGTGCTGCATTAAAATTATACAACTGACATCAAACCTTACAAATGGGTTGGAATGTGGAATGAAAACACTAAATTGTATACTTAAATAAATGGTAATATTGGTTCATTTTCTCAGTCATTTGTGTGTATCAGTGTTGTGGTCAAGTCACTCGCCTGCAAATGTAATTCAAGTCGCAAACCACCAGTTCTCTTTCGTTAGTCTGTATTGGGGTAGTAATGTTGTGCAACATTGACAAAGCAAGTTTTAAATGGGCCGTTTGCCGTTTTATGTCCCAGTTGACTCACAAATCATAGATGAATGATTTTAGATAGACATGGTACATAAAGTTAGGCACATAACGCAAGGTACCACAGGGTAAAAGGGCCATTTCTTTTTAACAGTAGCTGTCACAATCAATCTTTGCATTTCATTACTGACTACTGATTTTTGTATTGAAATTTTTTTTTTTCAAAAATGTACATGTTTATGCAAATGAGACTTAATTAAAAAAAAAAAAAAAAACTTCATTAAAAATCTATTCTTTTGTTAATAGATTGAAGACATTTCAGTTTAAAGACAATCTCAAGAGAAATGTTTAATTACTGATTTTTTCGGAGGGTAACAATATAGAGAGAAAAAAAAAAGCAATTTTGAAAACTGGTGCTCACCTGTCCGATTTCAGTGATCCTGTGTTCACCATAGCTTCAGGTTCCTGACAGGACTAGAACCTGATTTGGGCATGTTGTGTGTTCTGAGCTTTTCTGCTCACCGCAGTTATGGAAGGTGGTTATTTGAGTTGCTGTAGCATTCGTGTCCGATTAAACCGTTTACAGCAGAAGTGTGCTGGGCCCAGAACCCAGAGAGCAGTGGATTTAAACCGTTTTCACCTAAATGTGTTTAAGGCCAGTGGTGGTTCAGGGGATAAGGGCCTGGATTACTGATCTGAAGATCATGGGGTTCAAGCTCCAGCACCTTCATGATACCACTTGACAAAGACCCTTAACTCTCTCTGCTGTTTCATATCTGATCCCAACTTCCAAACAAGCTGGGATTATTGGAAGGAAAGAATTTAGCTGTAATGTATGTAAATAAAGTAAAGACGTTTCTTTTAAAGCAGTCTGGCCTTCTCCATTTACATCTCTAATCAATAAGCCATGTCCAAACATCCAGAACTGTTAACTGGATGGTGTTTTTGGTTTGTTTTTTCACCATTCTGTGTAAATTCTAGAGATTTTATGCTCAGCAGATCAGTTTCTGAAATACAAAGATTAGCTCGTCTGGCATCAAATCGTTGACATCACTAAAGCCCCATCTATTGTGATGTTTGATATGAGCATTAAATGAAGCACTTTCTCTGTATTTGCAAGATTATGTGCATTGCGCTTCTATACAGTACTGTGCAAAAGTCTTGCGCACCCTAATATTTTTATACTCATACTGTCTTAGATGTTTATTTGTTTATTTTATGAGTTCTGCATTATTGGTTCAGTAAAATAACTGATTTCTAAAAGTTTTTTTTCCCAATAAAACTTACTGGAAGTGGCAGGAAGATTTGTGGCAGGTTCTTCCAGGTGCTTAGATTAACCCGTCAGCCAATTTCATTACAAACCTGCACAAAATGTACCTAAGCCTACTGACGCATTTTTTTTTTTTTTTTTTTTTAAATACAAAGCGTTGAATGGATAATGAATGTTGAATTTTGTGCTGTTCTTTATAAAAGTTTTTTTAATGGAGAAAACACTTAGTTTCTTAATTTGTTTAAGTCATCTTTGCTTGACAGTATTTCTTTATGCAAGTCTAATACTTAGAAATGTGATATTCAGAGAACCTACTGGGCTTTTTGTAAGACAGTGTCGCACACAGTGTGCTCAATAATATTTTTTATGATGGAACGTAGACTAACATTATTTCTATATAGCATTTTCATGTGATTTTACATAGTGCGTCCTAGCATCATTTTTAATTGGGTTCTGTTAAAAAAAAAACGATAGCACTGGAGCAACAGTCACAACGTGACGGTGTGCAATGTGATTTCATACCTAACCTGTTCAGTTCAGTTATCACAAACTCCGTTTGTTTGCCCAGAGGATTTTATGATGGTGGAGTGCAGAGGATTGTTACTAGTTTGATCTGTGACTATACAGACAAATAAAATCTGTTAGTTCCATGTTATTGATTGATAGACTTTCATTATTATGCCTAGGTAATGCTAGTCAGTAATACATATTGCTAACTTGCGTATTTGAAAGAGAAATTTACTATTCTGTTGCAGACTTGGAGGAATGAGGTTGACTCTCAGGTAGGTTTTGGGTCTCCTCTGGGTCAGAGACTAATTCAGGCTCTGGTGGCTGAAACATGTTATACTCTTCATCATGCACGTACAAGCCCTTATGTCTCTAACTATATCTTATAGCAGTGACTTGATTTATAAAATGATCATCATAAGTTTTGCATGAGTAGTCATTTATCCGAAACCCAAAAGTGCAACACAAAGATTAGGGGTTGTCTGACGTACATTGAGCAGGTTGGCCAAGGAAAACAACAGCAGTTGATGACCAACATTGAGAGATCTGTGAAGATAAACCCAAAAACGACTGTCAGTAACATCACAAACAACCTCTACAGGGCAGGGGTGAAGATATCTCTATTTATCGTTTGAAGAATTGAAGAAGACTTTATATAGAGTGAAATATAGGGGCTATACAACAAGACATAAAGCACTCATCGACAGTAAGAAATGGCCAGATTGGAACTTTCTGGAACCAACATTAACTGCTACTAAAGTGATGGAAAGGCCAAAGTGTGAAGAAAGAAAGGATCAGCTCATGATCAAGAACATATGAGCTCATCAGTCAAGAATGGTGGAGATGGTGTCATGGCTTGGGCGTGCATGGCTGCTTCTGGGATCAGGTCAGTAATCTTTATTGATGATGTAACTCGCGATGGTAGCGGCAGAGTGAGGTCTAGAGAAACATTGTCTGCCAATTTACAGAGAAATGCAGCCAAATGATTTGTGATTAACTTGATCATGCAGCAAGACAATGACCCAAAACAGCATTTCACCTCCGGAAGAAAAGACTGAAAGGTGAAGCAACCCACACCAAACAATAAGTAAGGGGAAGCTGTGCTACAAGCCTGAGAAAGCTTATATATACACTATATGGACTTTACCATTACACCAACAGGGATTTTAATGACAATGCATTCAAATACATAGACTTTAATATGGAGTTGTCTGAGGTAGGTAACGTTCCCCCGGCATCTGCCAAACCCGGACTCGCTCATCTGACCTCCAAACAGAAAAGCATGATTCGTAACTCCACAGAACATGTTTCCGCTGCTCCACAGTCCAGTGGCGGTGTGCTTTACATCACTCCATCCAACGTTTGGCACTGGACTTGGTGATGTGAGGCTTGCATGCAGCAGCCTCAGCCATGGAAACCCATGCATGAAGCTCACGCCACACGGTTTTTTTACTTACATTAATGCCAGTGGAAGTTTGGAACTCCTCAGCTATGGAATCAGCAGAACGTTGGTGACCTTTAGGCACCATTGACCTTAGTAGTCGTTGACCCGCTCTGTGACTTTACGTGGTCTTCCGCTTCATGGCTGAGTTGCTGATGTTCCTAAACGCTGCCACTTGCCAATAATACCACTTACAGTTGAGCGTGGAATATCCAGCAGGGATGAAATTTCACAAACCGTCTTATTGCAAAGGTGGCATCCGATCACAGTACCATGCTTGAAGTCACTGAGTTCCCATTTTGTTTCACAAATGTTTGTAAATGGAGACTGCATGGTGAGGTGCTTGATTTTATACACCTGTGGCAATGTGTCTCATTGAAACACCTGAATTCAGGTGAATAATTAAGAGGTATGTCCCAATACTTTTGCCCTTATAGTGTGTGTGAGTGTGTATATATATATATATATATATATACAGTATATATATATTCTTTTAAGTCTAGTGATAGGAATGTAAGTTATTTAATGAATTCACTATGGTTATCTCATGAATTTCATAAAGATAATATTCTCATTAAATGTTTTTCCCATATTGGTGAAAAATGAATAATTACTTCTATCTTGTAAACTTTAAGAGAATTCAGGTTTACTTTTTTTGGCATCAGATATCAGAAACCACATCTCTCATCTTAACTATGTGAGTTATGAGTAAAATGGGAGAAAATCTCGTTATCAAAGCAGACCAAAGGCTTTAAAGTGGGTCAAACTGAGTCAATGCTGATTTTGAACAAGTTCCCAGGCAAAGCCTTATTATGCATTCATCCTTCAAGATTATAAATTGGGCTTTTTATATTGCTTGAATAATTGTTTGTAAAATATGCCAATTCAACTATATTAAATGCCAATTCAACTATATTAAAATAAACATCCTTACATTTATGCTCAGTTGTAACCAACATGCAAAAATTAGGGGACAGTATTTTTATTTGAAAAAAATTATTTACAATACATGTCAGAACTTAGAACGAACATTCAAATGCACATGAAACAAAGTGGTCATTCATCATCGCACCAGAAAGCTGCTTTTTTAAAGCATATTCCTTTAATACAATTTCCTGTTTAAGACTATTTATGAAATTATGTTTCCCTTTATGGATTTTGACCTAATGCAGTACCCAAAGAAACTCCATTGGCTGCAAAATGACATCCATGAAAGGACAGGTTAACATTTTAGCTATCACTTATCACAACAATATACCTCTCTTTTTAAACAGGTAGGTATCTTAGGCTTGGAAAGTAAGCTTCCTGCCTTATAGGAAGGGAGCTTTACGGTATTTTTACTAGTTGCTGTTTTGTTTCTTTTTTGATCCTCAAGAGAGATATGATCATTCATCTGCACATAAGCTGCCATACAGGTCATACTCCATATACATCAAGTAGTTCTTAAGTAAAGGTGGGAATGGGGCAGAGCTGATAATTCTTGGGTCTCCCAGTTTCCTTGGAGTCATCTTTCTCCTGATCATCAGTCTGCACATGTGCTTTAGCGTCCGGGGATTTCCTGCAAAAGTTCATAAACAGGACCAACATGAATTGCACTAGACCAGGCTTCTTGATAATGCATAATTTTCTTGTTTTACTAAGCCCTAAGTGAATATTGTTGCGGTCATAATGTTGGTTATTCACCTAAAAGGTCACAAATTTCTGGCCATTCTTTATGCTTCTCCAGAACCATTTTCAGTTTTGAACAGATTGGGACATAGCCGACATAGTCCAGAAGAACCCGCACAGCTCTTCCTGCGTACTGCACCAGCCATGAGACACTGACAAAGTCACAAAACTACACAAAAGACATTATTGTAAACAAACATGCTTAATGCGCTGTTAGAAAAAAGAGAAACCGTACTTATTGGGAAAAACTGGAGAAGCCAGTCGGAGAAGAGTGTAACTAATCTTTCCTAACAAATCTATGGCAAACTCACAGGGATTTTTTCACTCGAGTGGTCAGAGTGATAACTCCTGTCAGTCCGTGGTGAGTCATGACAACAGACAAAACATTTGTCTGCATCATAGCCACTGTTAAGTAGCATCCGCATCATCATCTCATCCCTGAGGCAATACTGTAATGCAGTGGGGAATAGAGTGTCATTGACTACTGTGAAGTAGAAGTTCACGTCAGCTCCACTGGCCAGAAGCAGCTTGACTATCTCATATCTGCCAGCTCTCACTGCCACCAGGAGACAGCTCAGAGGATCCAGGTTAGGTTTAGCACCAGCTCTGAGCAACAACTGAGTACATGTCACGTCACCATTAGAGACACAAAAGTACAGGGCACTCTTCCTCATATCACCATAATTTTCAGATATATGCTGGTCTAGAAGGCAATTGACATCAAAGCCTTTCTCCAGTAGAAGCTCGAGGCACTGTGCATGGCCGCCATCTGCTGCTGAGTGAACTGGACTCTGGCCTGCAAGCCGCAGAGCTCTTCTAGTAGTAATGGGGATCAACATCCTCAGCACGCTAAAGAAAATAATTTGCAAAATGATTTG
The DNA here is from genome assembly GCA_030068235.1 of Notoglanidium macrostoma. NCBI lineage: Eukaryota > Metazoa > Chordata > Actinopteri > Siluriformes > Auchenoglanididae > Notoglanidium > Notoglanidium macrostoma. The sequence goes on from JAQQZR010000012.1 coordinate 13,583,116, forward strand.
CAACTTACAAATGTAGAAACCTACACAACCAGTCAAAGGTTTTTACACACACTAAGATTTTCAATGTTAGACACTCAGTAAAATTCTAGACACTCAGTATTGCGATTGCGCAAAGTAATAAAAACCTGTGATGTGCAAAAATTTTGACTGGTAGCCTATACCATGATGCACTATATGACCAAAAGTTTGTGGACATCAGACCATCGCACGTATATGTGGTCCTTCCCCAAACTGTTGCTGCAAACTGTTGTATGCAAAGAATACAAGTGTATAGAAAGTCTTTTTTATGCTGTAGCATTACAATTTCTCTTCCCTGGAACTAAGGGGCATAAACATGTTCCAGCATGACAATGTGCACACATTGAAATCCATGAAGGCATGGTTTCCCAGGGTTGGAGTAGAAGAACTTGAGTGGCCTGCACAGAGTCCTGACCTCAACCCTACTGAACATGTTTGGGATGAATTGGAAGGCTCAGTGTGCCCAAGGCCTCCTTGCCTGACCTCACTAATGCTCTTGTGGCTGAATTGACAAATCCCCACAGCCATCCCCCACATCCACACCAAAATCTAGTGGAACACCTTTCCAGGTTTTTATAACAGCATATCGGGAACTAAATCTGTAATGGGATGTTCAAAAAGTACATTTGTATGTGATGATAGGGTGTCCAAAATCTTTTGGCCATATAGGGTACACTTTAACATAATGATTTATTAAATATTGAGTCACCAATTAACTTGCCTCTATATTAAGTACTCACAGGTAGTGCCCTTCATAAGCAGCTCGATGAATAGGGAGCTGTGCAGAGAGGCTGGCAATGTTGGGATTGGCCCCATTTTGCAGGAGAAGGTCAATACAGTCAGGATTACCTGAACCAGCAGCATCATATAGGACAGTGTCTCCATTCGGTGCTTGAGCATTTACATCGCCACCTATTGATGTGGAAGAAGAAGTCATATTGTTTTACAGTTTCGCTTTACAGTCACTTTTTTAATGTTTTGTGAGGAATCTTCCAAGTCTTCCAATTGGTCAAAATTGGGTTTTCTGCATATAACATGTCAATACCTGTATTTTAATAAACCATCAGTATATTTCACCAAAATAACGTAGAAATGTTATTATTACAAATGCATTAGTAAAAACAGTCAGTCTTCATAAATACTTATGTCTAAAACTATGTGTGATTTACTCATGCAATAAATATCAGGTTAAATGTCAGGTACATGCCATAGTGAAACAGATATAAGTCTAATCGATTCAGTTTGCAATCAAATACTCACTGCAAATGTCTGTGATTCTTCTACATTGAAAATGTTCAATTATTAGAATGTTAACACCAATTCCGTTGAGTAGCAATTGAGTAGCCATTTGCTCAAATCATTTTTTTTTTTATTATTTATATGATCCTTACCATTGTGAATAAGCATATCTAGAACCTCTGCTTGGGCGTATTCTGCAGCAATACCCATTGGGGTCACCCCATGATGATCTGTCTCTGAGACTTGGCCTCCGTGCTGCAGTAAAAGCTTCAAGATGTCAATGCAGCCCACTTTAGCAGCCTCATGCATGGCTGTCCACTTCTTCAGACAGACCTGGTTCACCTGTGCCCCTCGTTTTATAAGTGCTAGTGCTGTATCATAAGAATCTGTTCTTACAGCTGCAAAGGAAAAGGTCATCATTTTATGCTATTGAAATGATTCATGGAGTCTGGATCTTTTTTTATAATCATGTTGGTCTGTTAGTAATAATACCCAGTAAGAGAGGAGATTCATTCTTGCTATTGGTTCTATGAGGAGAAGCTCCATGCTCCAGCAAAGTGCGAACAATCTCTACCAATCCTGCTTGAGTAGCCAGAGTCAAAGGGGTCTCTCCATCTGCTGTTTCCTCTTCAAGAGTCAGCCTGTAAGATGCTGTCATAAAAGTGAGCTATGATATCACTACTGTCTTCTTTTTCTAGCTATTCTCTTTTCACATCATGCACAGACTTCACCAGTGACTATGCAGATGTATGTAACAGGCTATACCATTGGCTGTGCAGATGTATATATGTATCTGCATCACTCACCATATATCACTCTCTCCAGCACTTGTACTGACTGTTGTACTGATGCCCTGTGGAGCGGGTACCAGCCCTTAGCATCTACCTCAGTAAATGCAGCTGGGTAGTCTGACATCTCCTGCAGTGTATACAGGTCACCTGGGAATAAAATGGCTTCTGCTGCTGCATTTGGCTAGACATGACATTTTTGCATTGATGACAGGTTAAGACTGTATGCCCTGCATGCATGTTCACATTGTTCACTGAATATTAGACTTAAATTTATAAAGTATTTATAGCTTCACTCCAAATCTTACCCCTTTTGATTGCATCAAAAATCTTTTGATTTTCCACACTATAGTTTAAGATAAAACAAGTGACTGTCAACGATGACATACACTGGCATACATTAACAATAAAATTGAGAATTATCAAGAATTTTTTTTTTCTTTTTTCATCATACCTTGCTGGAAAATCATGGCTCCAAGACTCTTCAATACTCAGCTGGATGGCATAATTAAGAAGCTGGTCATCTTCATCTACTTCATCTGTACTGTCCATTACCAATTACCCTGAGATGAAAAAAGACATGGTCTGATAAGAACTTATGAAATTGCAAACACAATGATGACCTTCTGTTGCTCTAATGCATAACAATAATAATAATAATAATAATAATAATAATAACAACAATGTCTCTCAATGATATATGGCAAATGTGAAATCTTGCTTACTTAAAAAGGATAATGTACAAAGAAATGGAAAGCAATATCTATAAACAGTACCATACAAAAACTCAAGAAGGATTTATCAAGCTTTATGAGATCTACAGTTGGAATTATGTGGTCAGCTGTAACCAAAATGTAACTTTTTGGGCCTGTACACCTGTGACACGAAGACACAAAGTCAATATATTAAAATGGCTATCTCAGATGAACCTTACTGTGAAGACCTGTGGTCTGATTTGAAGCAGCCACATGCACAATATAAGTTGCTTAAAATATTCTGCATGCAGGAGTTTCCTAGAATGTGTCTAAAAAAAATTTAAAAGCTTAGTACTGGACATTGAAACAAGCTAAGAAAATCTACAAAATAAAGTTTAAAAAACATTTGAAGGAGAAACATATGCATTCCAGTAAACTATGTTAGGCCCATTCAACTGTATGCAGAAATACTAATCTTACCTAGAAAAATATAGTTCCGGTAAAATCACAGGCTGTGCACTGCCCTTAGATTGGCTGCACGCTGTAAAAACTGACAGTGCACTGAGATACTCTGACCACACATCTATTTTTGGCTGTCACCTGCTTTCAGGAGGCATATGCATAACATTAAACTAGAGTGCTGTCCTTATTAGCCTGCATACTCATTTTCAGCTGGTAACATGGCAATTCATTAACTTTTATAGACATATTTTATATTAATTTAATTTCATTTAAGTTCATGACAAACCTCATTGCACAGTGAGCCAGGGCAAACAGAACAGTAACCATATGAAAATGAAAGTGGTTTGACATGTACAAATTGCATTGTTCTCAGTCTCTAAATTTAATAGTTCAGAGGTTCTGTGAATGTATTCAGAACATCTAAAACTTACTCTACGAAGTCCATATTACTCTTTTCATTCCAGCTATGTCCGTTATAGATCATAGGATTGTAGTCACGTTTATTAACAATCTATGACCAATCATAACCATCTCCAGTGTAAGAGGGCCAGAATTTAGCAGCATTTTGTGAGTTTGGTGAGTTTTGGTGAATACTTTGGAGCAGGGAAATACCCAGAGTGTACTGGACTCCCTCAGAACTGGAGATGGCCACTCCTGTAGAGTCAGACCTTTGCAGTATAATACTGGTTAGATGCTTCACTTTCAATCAGTGCACAAGTATACACTCATCATCGACTTTATTAGGAACACACATGCACTTTCATGCAGTTATCTGTTCAGCCAATCATGTGGCACCAGTGCAATGCATACACTCATGCATCATTCTGTGTAAACTCTGGAGACTGTTGTGCATGGAATATCCCAGGGATTTATGAAAGCTTATGAAATACTCGAACCAGCTCTTCTGGTACCAACATCCGTGCCAAGATCAAAGTCATAGAGATGAATTGTTTTCTTCATTTTATGGTGAACATTAACTGAAACTGCTGACCTGTAACTGAAGGATTTAATGCACGGTGCTGCTGCCACATGATTGGCCGATCAGATAATCACATGAATGTGCAGGTGAGCAGGTGTTTCCTTTTAAAATAGATAGTGTGTATGACTATTAAGGCCTGAAGCTGATTGCAAATTGTCTCCATTTTCACTTTACATGAAGGTATATCCTGCAACAGGATACCAGAACAAAATCAATCAATCAACAGAACCACGAGGGTCTGTGAAGTAGTGAAGGGGCCCATGCGTTTGGTTTTTTATTTATTTTTTAAACTTTTGTTACAGCAGTGGAATCCCAAACCCACATTACCAAACTGAATATATATTATTGTGTTCTTATAGTTATTAGCCATATGAACTGGTCACTTTAATGGCTTAAATCATTTTTCTTAAGGGAATAATAGTTCAAATAATGTTAACGTGATCTGTATGCAGAAAGTTCAGGAATGAATAGCTCTGAGGTTTCAACAAGTATCCAAAATATTGCTGTACATATTTAAATATGAGACTAATAATTGAATATTTGAGTTATGTTCACAAGGTGAGGTGGTCAATGGAATTTATTTTATAAATAAAAAAAACTAAACTCCTTGAAGCTGTAGAAGCTATCACTGGCTAACACTGGGCTGCGGGATGTAGCCCATAATAATGTATGTCTCCAAGGAGGTGAGTCACGTGACGGCGCGGTTACCATGATAACGTTCAAACACAACAGCTCAAACGTAATTCGTTTACCCTGTGATATAGTAGATAGCCTAGCTATGGTAGCTTTTTTCCTTTTTTTAAATAACATTTAGTCTAAATTAGCAATGTCAAAGGCGGAGAGTGAGGACGATACCGCCGCGTTGTCCGGTACACTTATGGAGGCGGATGAAAACCCAAACGTGCAAAACGCAGACGAAAGTGCTGCTCAGACACAAACTGCGTTTGATGAGGATGTTAGAAATCAGACAGCTGTCCAGCAGACCCAGGTGGATATCTGCTCAGATCAGGAAGAAGGACCGAGATCACCAGCTGAAACAGTGGGACAGGAAACAAGGAAACAAGAAATAATCCAGCCTGCAGACGACGTGGGAAACTCTACAGCTACAGGTGAGCTCCTTAACTAGTTCAAATCACTCTCCATCTATCTACAATGAACGATAAACACCTCAAGTCAAATAAATTAAACCGAGTAGATTTATTTTCACAGATTCTACTTCATTATCACAAGTAGCAGAAATATTCAAATAGTTTATATTAAGATATGGAGTAATGAAGAAATAATGTAAAGTTCAAATGTTTGTGATAGAAATGTGTTCTTTTGGCTCTTCTCAGTTGTAATATTCATACCTCAATTTTCCTAACAATTCTGTTATATAACTGTTCTGCTGCTTTTCAAACAAATAACCTGTAGATTTCGCAAAAAAAAAAAAAAATGGTTGTATTATTTGGATGCAAGATATAAATGTTTGTGATATAAATGGGTATATGCCCACGATTCTTTTCTTTGGATTAATTCATCCATATTTATAATTCATATGATTGACCTCACCACTCCATAATTCATCCATATTTAATCCATCCATTATTTATAGCGCTTTATCCGTCAAGGTTGCGAGGGAGGGTGGAGCTGGGGGGGGAGCTGGAGCCAATCCCAGCAGTTGTTTCGGGCGAGAGGCGGGGTACACCCTGGGCAGGTCGCCAGTCCACCACAGGGC
>JAQQZR010000012.1:13620523-13638596 GCA_030068235.1 Notoglanidium macrostoma
GCGACCTGCCCAGGGTGTACCCCGCCTCTCGCCCGAAGATGCTGGGATTGGCTCCAGCTTCCCCGCGACCCAGACGGCTTGAGATAAAGGATGGATGGCTGGATGGATGGATGTTTCAAGTGAGTCTGGATAAAGTTTGTGTAAAGCACTTGCTCTCTTATCTAAAAGTGATTCAGAGGTATCTAATGTGTCTAAAGGAATGATATTGTGTGATACAGGTTTTCTTAACACATAGCTGGCTTCTTTATGCTGTGGTTCTGCTTGTTCTTTCATTATTAAGATATTAATAGCCTTTGCATGTACAGCATTACTTTTTCAGCATCTGATTTACAGTGGCACACTGCTGCTCTGTTATTCAATGCTGATATTTCTGTGTCAACATGCTGCCATGCAGAAGTAGCCATTGAACATTTTTCTGTGTATTTGTGTGCTTGATTGTAGTAGTTTAACTCTATATGGTATGTAATCAAACAGTGTTTTTTTTGTTTTGTTTTTTTAAACTCAAATTTAAACATTACATTTGTTTCATTCAACTTGTGAGGTACTTGTATGATGGAAGCTCCGCATCAACAGATAGTGCAATAGTTATTTATTTATTTCCATATGTGTATATAGCATCGCAATTTGTTTGCAACTTTTGGAATTTTTTTGCACCATTTGTTTATTTACTTGCTCTACATATATGTCTGCACTGAAGGAGTTGCTCTTTAATCTCATTGTATATGCGTGTAGTGACAATAAAGGCATTCATTCATTCATTCATTAGTGAATCTTTAGCTCCTATACTACCATTTTAGTTCCCATAGTCAGAGGCATTGTCTCCATGCATGCCAATTGTAAGTGCTATTTTGTTGTCCATAGTGAAATGGTAGTGTTTGAAGCAAGATAACACTATTTCTAGTTATATCAGCAGGAATGCACCTGATTTGTTGGTTCACATATATTGGGTGATTTATTAATAAGTCTGATTTTTAGCAAAGACAGTGTAAATATACCAAATTTTATATATATATATATATATATGTACCTATAATATTAGTATATAAATTTTTTTAGAAAAAGGTCAATAAATTCATCATTAGAAGATGAATAAAGGTCATCTCCTGTCAATAAATTTATAGGCCACTTCCTCCAAACTACATTAGTAATGCCTAGTAATCTAGTGACAGCAACATGGCGACTTGGTGACATACTGCGACAAAGTCACTGCCAGTGTGAGCACAGGGTTACCACTCAAATACCACAGTAATTTGTCAATGGGATTTGACTGTATTTACTAGAGAACGACACATCATACATTTTGTCGATGTAGGTCGATTTGTCACGACCAGTGTGAATGTTAATGTCCAGGAACAAGTGTCTATTATCACTTATATTACATACTGTACAAGGCCGAAAATACTGCTTGTGATTCTACTAAGCAACCATAAAGTCCTCGGTCATAAGTATTTAATTTCAATTTAACTTACATTAAGTGCTTTACCTCTTTCATCACTTTATAAAGCTTGAGACTGGAGACTCCTTCCAAAAATGCTAAATAAACAGTTCCACACAGAACACGTCACTGTACCAACACATGCACATATGTTTTTTTTTAATGCACATAATTTAAATATTGCTCAATAATGATGATCATGTGCAGTGGATGGTGGATGTTAGACCCTGAGAGTAATGATATTGTACAGTAAGTTATTCGATAGAAAGAAAGAATTCCCGGGGGTTGGGGGGGTTAGACTCTGTAGTCAGTGCATGTGTGAGTTTAGAGTGGATATGGCTTTTGGGGGGAAAAAACTGTTCTTGAATCTGTTTGTCCTTGTTGTGATGCACCTGTAGCGCATCCCTGAAGGCAGAAGGTCAAACAGATCAGAGCCAGGGTGGGAGCTGTCCTTAATCATGTTTTTTGCTCTGCTGAGGCAGCGGGAGATGTAAATGTCCATCAGGGAGGGGAGAGGGCAGCCGATGATCTTCTGTGCTGCCCTTACTACTCTCTGAAGCCTCACCCTGTCTGCCATGGTACAGCTGCCGTACCATACTGCGATACAGTACGTCAGCAGGCTCTCGATGGTCGAGCGGTAGAAGGTCAGTAGCAGGTTGGAGTCCAGGTTGAGCTTTCTGAGGACCCTCAGGAAGTGTAATCGCTGCTGAGCCTTCTTGATGACTGCTGTGATGATGTGGTCTGTCTAGGAGATGTCAGCGGAAATAAGGATGCTGAGAAACCGGAAGATATGGACCCTCTCCACACACTCGCCGTTGATGTAAAGGTGCTAAGTCGGTGCTGTGCCTCCTGAAGTTGATAATGATCGCCTTGGTTTTCCTGGTGTTCAGAGCCAGATTGTTCTTTGAACACCAGGCTGCCAATTTCAGGACCTCCTGTCTGTAAGCTGCCTCGTCTCCCTTGAGTCCGACCACTGAGATGAGTCCGACCACTGTGGTGTCGTCAGCAAGCTTGACGATGAGGTGGTTGTTGTGGGCCAGACTGCAGTCGTGGGTGTAGAGAGAGTACAGAAGTGGGCTCAGCACACAGCCTTGTGGGGTACCGATGTTCAGTGTGCAAATGGAGGAGTGGTGGGGGCCAAGTCTCACAGTCTGGAGCCAGTTGGTGAGAAAGTCTTTTATCCAGGCGCAAGTGAGAGGGGGAAGGCCAAGAGTGACCAGTTTGGTGATGAGAATGTCAGGAATGATCATATTAACAGCTGAGCTGTAATCCTCAAAGAGCATCCGGACGTAGCGCTGCTGCTGCTCTAAATGGCTCAACACAGAGTGAAGAGCTACGGCGATGGCGTCTTCTGTGGATCTGTTCACACGATATGCGAATTGATAGGGACCGAAGTCATGGGGGAGATAATCCTTAATGTGTTGGAGAACCAGTCTCTCGAAGCACTTCATGATTACCGGAGTGAGGGCCACAGAGCGATAATCATTTAGTCTGGTGATGGGAGACTTCTTCAGCACTGGAATGATTGTGGCTGATTTTAGGCAGGACGGAATGACTGCCTGAGCTAGGGAGAGGTTGAAGAGTTTAGTAAAAATAGATGTGAGCTGGTGGAAAGCTGGAAATCTTTCACAGCAAAAGAATATAGGAGGAACACGTCTGCCGTCTGATTGGTAGTTACTCGACTCTGTCGCTGCTCATTTGCATAAAGTTGAACTTTTCTCAAGTTTTTTTTAGTTGCCAAGTTGAGGCACTTTTGTCGCTAGGTGACTTGCCATGCCATGTTGCTCAGTGTAGACCAGCCACTGTTGGAATTGAATGACTCCTGGCTGCTTTGTGTCTTGTTGTCAGTGCCAGTGTGAGTACAGGCTAACACATTTTCCAGTGCGCTGTTTTTGGAAAATATTTAACTCTGCTTTCTGTAGGACCACATCAAACCATCCCACTGGTGATTATTTCCTATAGGAAATGCTTTCCCTGTCTATTTCTCTTTACCCTGTTCCTTAATTTTCAAAATTGATGGCAGGTTCCACCTAAAGAACACAGCAGGACAAATCTGATGTATCTTTCAAATCCGTTTTTCGATTGAGTGTGCACGTTGAAAATTAAGTGATCAAATTCAATTTGTTTGTCCAGACTGTTGTCATTTGCTTGCATACATATTGGTTGTTACAGAAATAAGGAAGATATGTGCATTGTAGGGCAGGTAATTGTTTATCTGTTAACATAGAAATTTTGCAGTGGCTTATGGGTCGCTATGTCTAAGTCAAGTTCTGAACGTATTCATTGCAGACAACAGTAACAAAAACTAAAGAGTTTTTAAACTAAAAGAGACCTGCAGGTTTTCGTATACTTGGCGAATAATTTCTGACATCAAAAAAGACGCACAGCCCACCAGACGATGGGAAAACAAGACTTGGCAAGCCAACATTTGCCAGACAGGAGAGCAGTATTCCCACCAGTATTCTAAGACTTTTGTGTTGGATCTTTGCGTCTGTTTCCACAGTCTGCCTTTTTAACTGTTCATTTGTTGGTCTGCTTGTAAGTAACACTAGCGCACTAGGTGGGAATAATTATAGCACAAGTTGTGGAATTTGTCACAACATGGTTAGGGGAAAATTAATGTAGTTATACCTAATATATAACTAACATATACACTGACCGAGCACTTTATTAGGAAGACTATACTAATACTGGGCAGGACCTCCCTTTGCTCTCAAAACAGCCGCAATTCTTAGCGGCATGGATTCCATAAAATATTGGAAACATTTCTTTGAGATTATGGTCCATGCGTACATGATTTCATCATGCAATTCCTGCAGTTTTTTCAGCTGCACTTTAATGTCAATTGAGCAAACATTTCTCCTCCTGATAAGGAGACTGAACAAAGAAACCCCCAAAATATACAACTGAAAGAAGCTGTGGAACAAGCCAAAAAAAAGCATCACAAAAAAAGAATGTAACAGTTTGGTGATGGCAGTGGGTCGACAGTTTGATTTAGTTATTGAGAGCAAAGTATATGCGACCAAACATTAAGTTTTATTTACTTTCATTTACATTAATACAATGTGTTTCTGTACTTTGGTTCCCTAAAATTGGATGGTCTGCCATCAAAGTTTAATGTTCCAAGTTGTTTAACACATCTAGATGTAGATATCAGCAAATGAAAGCTGAAATTGTGATCTAGCATCTCGTATTCACTTTTTGATCTCTAACCCAAATGTCTTCAGTGCACAAAAAAAGTGGCCTTTCCGTTCCAATACTTTCTCTATAAATATGTTATGGACATATTACATGTGGATTTTCCCCAAAGTATTGCCACAAAGTTGTTGTCTAGGATGTCTTAATATTTCCCTTCACTGAAGCTAAGAGGCCCAAACCTGTTCCAGCATAACCGTGCCCCTATGAACAAAGCAAGGTCCATGCAGACATGTTCTGCCAAAGTTGATGTAGAAGAACTTGAGTGGCCTGAGCAGTGATCTCAACCCCACTGACCACCTTTGGGATGAACTGGAACGCCGGGTGCACTCCAGGCCTCCTCACCCGATATTAGTATCTGACTTGCTAACACAGGAAAAATGGAGTAGTTTTTAAAATGTTTTCCTCAATTTTTTTTTTTATGTACTGAGTAAAATGTGTTTGTAGAGTGGGAGCAAAATAACAGAAACTTTTACTGTTTTCATAGAGGGACCAAATGTTATCTGGCGTAAAGTTAAATTTGAGTAAATTTTGGCAAATCCCCACAGTCATGCTCTAAAATCTAGTGCCTTCCCAGTAGAGTGGAGCTTCTTATAACAGCATGGGTGGGACTAACTCTTTGTTAATGCCCATGGTTTTGGAATGGGCACATATATGGTCGGGTACCGTTCACATTTGAACCAGTACTTGGAATTCGGTTCTGGTACTTTTTTTTCCTGCTACTTTTCTCTCTGTAATAACAAAAAGGTATAATTTCATATGTAAAAAAATAAGTCCAAACTTTTCAATAAAAACATTTTAAACACCTGACAAAATAAAACCCCTCTCTACTTCCTTCTTCCTTCCCATAACCATCCCTACAACCTCCAGCCTGTCTCAGTCTGTTACCAGGGCATAGCAGGAGCACGCTGTCCTGAACATGTGTTGGGCTTCCACAGGGGTAATGTCACACAGTCCCTCTCGCTCTCTTTCCCTAACGTATACTTTAAGGCAGAAGTATACTTCCGCACATGCAGTCCTTGCATCCTGTAATGAAATTTCTTCCTGCGCACGGTCTGCGCAACACCCAAATTTCATGTCTGCGCTGATTTGTGAGCATTGACTGCGCATTTACGAAACTGAACGTGCAGCCTGGCTTGCTCTCCGTGTCCCTCACACATACACACACACACACACACACACACACACACACACACACACACACACACACACATATACACAGAAATATACACAAAGCTTGTTATTTTACCGAGAAAATGGAAAACTTTACTCTCTCACCCTGATGTGCTCTCAGGTACTGAAATTTGGCATAGATTGATTTAATGTAAATTGGTACTCAGTAGCATTGACATAATTCTGTTGGTACCCTAAAAAGAGTTCAGTACCGCCCCTAGGCTCATATCGGTCTGATCATCAGGTGTCCACGTACTCGTTGGCCGTATGGTGTATTTCCAAGTAGCCAAACCTGTTAAAGCATATCTATCCATCCATCCGTTATCTACACCTCTTATTCATTAAGGGTCACGTGGAATCTGGAGCCAATCCCAGCTGACGTTGGGTGAGAGGCGGTGTACACACTTGGCAGGTCGAAGCATATGCAGTCTTTCTGAATTATTTATATAAAGATTTACTTCAGCATTTTCTGTTTGGAAAGGAAGAATATAAAATAGGCACTGCGGTAACAAAAGTAATCCAAATACCAGTCTATACAATAATAAAAATGCCATTCAAGGTGAGCTGGCCATTTAAAAATGAAACTTTTGAGTGCAGGGTGGATTCGATTTGTCATTGTTTTCCGGCATGCCACTGTTACTACACTAATTTGAATTTACATCTGGCCAGTGTGTTCCTGCACTTTTCTGTATTTACAAACATTTATGTAAATATTCAGCATGAGTATTGCTCCCACTTGAACTGTCTGCTGAATAAGTCAAATAAATACAAATGTAAATGTATAACCCCACTGGCAGCCTGCTGGCTACTGGCGATTTATGTTCTTTATTTAAGTGCTCCCTCTGTGTGTGTGTGTGTGTGTGTGTGTGTGTGGGTGTGTGTGTGTGTGTGTGTGTGTGTGTGTGTGTGTGTGTGTGTGTGGTTTTTCTGTCATGGTGGGGGCTAAACATCTGAACAATGATACCATGAGGCAAACTGTTTTTTTCCTTACCCAAGGTAAAATGAAGCAAAAGAGCCAAAATGTTTCCTTTTTGTTACTGAAGGTTGAGTTAGATTTATGTGTAGGCTTGGCAGTTCAGTTATAGGTCTACACAAGGACAGTAAGACGTATGTATGTATGTATGCAAGTGTAAGTGTGTGTTTTTGTGCATGCATGTGGGCTTTTTGGCTTTTGGCTTCTCCCACTACCCTATTTTTAATCTATTTGACTCCCCCTCTTTGTTTTGTTCCTTTTTATGCCTCTCTCTATCATTTTCGCTGCTGGAAGAATTTGTTTGCTCTCATGTGCCAGTTGTTGCCACAAGCTTCCTACATGTGATTCATGTGACTGGGATTTACAGCTGGGAAATCACACTAAAACATGTCTCTCCACATATGTCTAATCCTTTGGCACCAGAACATTTGTCTATTTTTGTCCCAATAGGTTTTGTTTAGAAGTTTACATAAGCAGATCTCCCTCCTTCCCACCACCAGAGACGTGCACACTCAAGTGGTGAGACTGACAGGCGAGCGGCTCACCAGAGGCAGTTCCATCCTCTTTGTCATCCCTGTCACTTTCATTCTTTCCATGAGACGCATATCTCTGTACTGAGTTACATAAGCCCATCTCTTTGGTATTCAGTGTTGGTGACTCATGGTGTGGTGCAGTGGGCTTTTTCCTTCCCCACATTTTCCTCCATGGAGCATTTTAGGTTAATATCGTCTCGCATGCCTTCAAGAGCTTCAGGAAGTCCACTGACAGAAAGTGGGCGTTTTGTTCAACACTGCTTTTGCTCACATGAAAAGAGATCCAAAATCTAAATATATCCATTCAAGCTTTCGAACAAAGTGTTTAAATGAACTCTAAACTCTGCAAGCTGTTAAAACAATCTCTATTTATATGTTGGTTGCATGTAATCTGAACCAAATTTATGCACAGGCAATTAACAACGGTTAGTTTCAGTGTTACCATAACAATGGCAAGCTTGTGAGTTCAAGTAGGATCTGCTTTTGTAACTGCTGTCATAGCATCACTTTATCCATTGCTGTCAGAGGCACATGGACATGCTTTGGCTTTCACACTACAAATGTTATGTGGTCATACGTGTCCTACACCACCTCTGAAGCTAGTCAGTACGATCAGGTCACACACTGGACCTCGTTCACACCTGTGCTTGGCGCTGTCCACTTACGATGGGTTCACCCAGGACATATGTTAATGTGGAACTATGCTTCCTGAACCTGTTGGATGATAATTAACTTGTACTGGAGTGATGGAAAGAAGGAAATAGCTGCTCATGATGTATAGCGGACCAGCTCATCTGTGACACATGGTGGCAGGGGCGGGATTGGTTGCCAGCAGTAATGACTCACTCCTCTTTACTGATGATCTAGATGACAGCAGTGTCAGGCTGCATTCCAAAATCTAGAATTTTTTTTCCTTTTTTTTTTTTCTTTTTTCTTTTTCTTTTTTTTTTTTTTTAATTTAACATGAGTGCTGTCTCTTTGCTTCTCTTGATGTTGATGCAGAGCAAGGCAAGAAATGATAATTTATCTTCACTGATGCAGCCAATTCAGAGACGGCATCCTCAACCCCTGTGACCTGTCATCACATCACACTGCGCTCGGCAGCTGAAAATGACCACAAGAGAATGTTACTTGGGTGAAAATGCATCAAAGTACTAATCTTGGTGTCAGTGTTGGGGAAAAAAAAACGTTTTTGATTAATTACATTTAAACAAGAGTGGCACAGTGGGGCACTGGGCAGTGTTTCTGTCTCGCAGCTCAACGGTCCCCTGTTCAATACTGAGCTTTGGTTGATGTTTCTGTGTATGTCCTCTCAGTGTTCACATGGGTTTCCTCCCACTTCCCAAACACATACCAGTAGGTGGATTGGCAATGCTAAATTGCCTGTAAGGGTGTGTGCATATGGTACCCTGCAATGAAGGACTGGCATCCTACTTAGGGTGTATTTCCAGATCATGTCCAAAAAGTGTGGTTATTTAGAGATATGCTCGACCAGTTAAGGAACAGCACAGAGCTGTTGACTCACAGGGACATCCCTCTTTGCTTACTCTCCTCTCTTTTTACAGTACTGATCAAATGCAATATGGTCAGGTGTGAAATAGGCAGTCTGTGTGATTCAGTGCTAGATGCTGATTTGTCTCAGATGAGGGGCTGTGAAGTGCTGTTCTGACAAATGCTGAATAGTAGCCATCAGTGTTTATGGAATTGCACTAGCAGATACAGTTGTCATCCTTTGAAACATTTGAAATTACATTAAGTAAAACCAAAGTCTCAAACTCTAAAATTATACACAACGCTGTTATGGACAGCAGTTGCAGACTGGCCAACTAGAGCCATTTTAAAACCAAGTATTAATCCTGAAAACGTTCTTGCTTGTGGTGTTTTTTGTTTTTTTTTTGGCAACCCTTCTGTTTATAGTCTCTTAATTATTTACATAGATTTGTGGATAATGGCAACATGTGAGGTTGGGTGGGGGGTGTACTTTTTTATTTACTTAGTCTACTTTATTTACAATAAAACATGTTCTATGCTGGCATGTATGTCATTTAATTACGATTTTTAAAATCGATGCAGAATCTTTTAGTTTTGCATCACAACGCATCGTAAAAATAAATATTTTTCACAGCTCCACTCTTAGGACTGCATATTGAGAGTTCCCATGAACAGCTACCAAACGCAAATTCAACACTTGGAACCATTTCCAGACTTTTCCTCTCCTTAATTTGTCATGAAATAAGAAGGAAACAGACCACACTTGTAAAGTTACTTTAAAGTCTATTATAAAGGAGGGACTATGTAAAAAATGGTTATTCCTAAACAGTTTGTTTTGTTAAGCCCCTTGAAATGAAGCTTCAATCACTTGATTGCTTCACTTCAAATCCTTTGTGGTGGTGTTCAGAGGCAAAATAGCAAAAATTGGCCCCGTCCAAGTAATTGTGAACTGTATTTAAATGGTCACATCTTTTGTGTAGTCAGATTTACTTTATAGTTGGCATAAAAGAACCAATTTCTTTTGAATATACCCTGCGTTCACGTCCTGCACAATACAATAAGGAAAACCTGTTATTTATAATTGTATTTATTTAAAAGCTTTCTCATTCTTATTGAACAGAAAGTCTGCTTGTACTGTATGCTGTCACAGCCAAGGTATTCGCGTTATGTCCGTGCCGTACTGACGTACTACTACATCTCTCACAGTTCTCAGTTTTATGACCGATACTTTGCCAGTAATGTATTAATGTACATCAAAAAAGACAACCACATGCAGCTTTACATATCTTAATTACAGTATGAAGGTGGACAAAATACACAATCATGTTGATAAGATGTTGCAATCTGAAGGACAAGGCATGAAAGTCAGAGCGATTGCTTATACAGAGTGTCATTCTCAATTTCGCACAAACAGATCTGCTGTAATGCCTGTTTGCTTAATCAGTATTACGGAGACGCATGCAATGAGCCCGTCCAGTTTACCTGTGGGTGGTTAACGACTTAACGCTGAAATTTCTTAATTGCCATTCCCATTTTCATTTTTCCCATATTACACAAGATGCAAATTACTCATCTCTCAATGTCTATTTCAAAAGACATGTTAAAAATAACAGCAGCTAATCAAATTGTGTATGCTCAGAGGCTAGAGGAACTCCGAGTATAAGGCTTGAAAATTCTTGTAAATCATCAATGAAATGGAAGCAAAGAAAAGGGTGGTTACTGTGCACTTAGTACACTTTATTACGCCAAACAGTACAAAAAGCTTGATCACACCAACGTTGTGTCAGTATTCATTCATACTTTTAGCAGCATATAATAAAGCAATGTATGTAGAGTACAACGAAATTAAACATAGCTACTTATACATCAGCTCTCTGGCTAATGTGAAATGTGTACATTGCTCTGCATGCTTTCTTAGCTTTCTGGCTAAGAGAGCTGAAGTGTGCAGGGTTGCAAGGTCTCAGCAAACTACACCACATCTGTCTCAAAAACCACACCGCAAGACCTTCCCAGCCTGTGATGATCATAAAAACAAAGTAGGCAGAGAGAACAGGCCAATTAGAAAACGGTGTTGTTCACATGTAGCAGCATGGGTGTACTGCCCCCATCAACATATGACTTCTCACAGCCAGTCTGAATCAAGAAAATGGGGCCGAGTCAACTATACATAGTTATCCAGCAAAAGAACAAGCGGAGATGTCCGGCAGAACTCGTAAGTGTGCCGTTTCAGGATTCAGGAGAAAAGTCAAGATAGTCTTCCAAAGGATGACAATGTACAAAAAGAGTGGCTGAATTAAATTTTTGAGAAAGTCCTTGAAGATTTCTGCCCCAATTTAGTGTTGTACTGGGCACATATCACTCATGATCTGCTAAAAGCTCGAGCACCCAGGCGGCTTAAGGGAATGTAAGGACTGCTGTGGCTTACGTTTTACAAAAACGTGGCTGAACAAGGATATCCTGGATTCGGTGATTCATCTACAAACTCATTCCATACAGCACAGTGATCAGACATCTGAATCCTATGAGAGCAGGAGAAGCAGCGTTTGTAGAGCTTATATTTACAGTTCATATACTGAAAGACGGAGCCGTGCCGGTCGACCGCCAGTCCGCAAAACACAAGTACAACAATAAAAATTTCCAATAACTCGAACATTAAAGGCTGTATTGAATATTGTAGTAGATTTCTCCTTACCTTAGGCAGCTTGTATGACCAAAACCCTCAGGTAACTTGAGCCGGCCAGCTAGTGTTCACATTATTTCCATGATGCTATATTTCGATAAAACATGTAGTTTGATAGGTTACATTATCTGAATTGATCATATTATTAGATAAGCGATCCCTTCACTTCAGGCAATAAGCTTTTACTAGTTCGGTTATCTTGGCTAGGTAGTTTACCCAGTGGTGTGACAAGTCACACAAGCTGTGTAATTATTATATGTATGTAGTTTTGCTAATATTTGTTTCTTGTGTACACAAGCAGCTGGATGTCATCAATGACATGAAAACCATAGCAAAGCTATTCAGGACTTTCTTTTACTCCATTTCATAGTTATGACAGCTGAGAGTTTAGCTCATTTAGCTGATTATTATGGCAGGAAACTGTGTAAAATTTTCAGAAATGTTTGTTTCTGAATATCCTAAATCAGAATTGAGAATATGTTTCAGAACATCATTTTGCACAACACTTTGTTTACTCTACTCTTTACAGTCACCTTCCATACTCCATCATAACAGGGCATGTCAGCAGGTCAAAGCAGTCATCCATTTCCAGCTAGCTGTAAACAGTGTGTTTTTAAAGTCTGAAGTCACAACTATGCTCACTATGACAGGAATATTTCGTATACCCTGCAGCTTAGGCCTACTTTGTGCACAGCTGTTTCGGAAACGTATCGTGAAGAAAATTTACAATGTCACTAAAACATAGGATTTAAAAGTAAGTTTAAAATCTGTAGTCTTAGTTACGGAACTGGTGGTGAGATGTCCGTGACTTCTCTTTCCATTTCAAACTCCAGGTCATTCATGATCAGCTGAAATCTCCCCACAGCCACTGTTTACCCCTCAGAGTTAAGTTGCAGTTTCTCACAGGTTTGCAGGGAGGGTGTGGCTGACGGTGTTCTTTTCAGAATGTTAGCAAATCAGAGCAAGAATATTTACATATTTAAATTTAAAGGCGTACCCCCAAAATTTAAAGGCACTTTGCCGAACTCAGCCTGTTTTGTCCTAAGGTGTTTTCATACTATGGGAGGGATTACGTTTTTGGGTTGTCCGCCTATGCGTCCGTAATTCTCCTTACTGCAGTATCTCGAGAACAAGTGGTTGAATGTTTTTTAGGATACAAGATGAACAGATGAGATTTTGTAGGATAGAAGAGGAACAGATTAGGTTTTGAAATTGATCCTAACAGCATCAAGGTCACAGCAAGGTCAAATGTCTGAAATAGTTTTTCTTCAATAGCTTCCTTTTTGTTTGAAGTATGTTTTAAGAGTAGTTCTGGCATATAAATTAGATTTGAATCTAGGAACTAGATTTGTTGTTTTAGATTCGGTGGTGGAGGCGTTCCTGTTGATGCCAATGGAGTCCAGTTCAACTTGTGGTTTTATGCAGACCGCTGTGGTGGTGTGTGGTGTTGATGAGTAGACACCAGGACAGGCTTTTTGCAGTAATGGTATTTCCCATTACATGTGCCTTTTTTTTTGACATGCTCTCAAAGAAGGCAGAATCCTCCACAGCTGGAAACATGGTGTGGGCGCCAAGGCATACTTGTGTTTATCAGCAGAGAGCAGACACAAGCTCCAGGCAGACAGGAGTCGTGACAGATCTCAGGGACAGTGGGCTGTTCCTCCATCGCTCTTCCCTCCAATCATCTACTCTGCTCCTCTATTTGATTACCACTGCACTCAGAAGCAGATTAAAGTATGGAAATATAACAGGGTGCCAGATTGCAACAGCCAAATACCCCATGATGCATTATATATGCAGCAGATGCACATGTACTGCAAGAATTGTTAAGTATTGGACAAATGAGTGAGCTGCAACTATTAATGAACATAATTAGAATGAATTAGCAGCTCTCTGGATCCCAGTCATGTTGTCCTGCAGAGTTTGTAATTCATTTGTACGCATTCAGAGGTTTAATAACGCAGCCACTATGTGCGCCCAAATTTGTTATGATAAATCCTGACAAATCATTTAGACATAAAGCTCCATTCGTAAAGAAAAAAACCATAAACATGATTTTTAAACTGTAATAACTTATTTGAATAATCTATTATTTTAAACAATAGATATGTTCCATTACTAGTTTATTGTACCTAAAACAAAAAAAGGAAGAAAAAAAAAGTTGTAGGTTGGCCTTGTGAGTCAAGGACCATGACATTAACTTGTCCTGGGGGCAAGGGCTTATTTTATTCTCATGCTGTCAGAACACATGTTTATTCAGGTCTGTCAGACCCAAACATGCTTGTCATTGCTACACAAATGGGAACTCCTTAGAACCTCAGCCAGATGTAACAGTTCAAAGAGCTTTTATTTCCATAAGTAGTCCAGGCAGCTTCCTCTCATTGTTTTTTTGTTTTTTGTTTTTTTCTTCTCATTTTAATTTTATGTAGAATGAAACCGAAGATGCAAGAGAGCGCAGCACAGGCTGTCATACAGAACAGCTAAAGACTTGGCTGCCATTAAGATCTTTTGAGTGCACAAAAAGTGGTGATCAATGATCTTGCTCATTTAGTCTGTATTTGCGCTGCGAAAATGACCAACAGTCACACCTCTTTATAGATTCTGCGAGAAATGTAAGAAATGACGCAAGACAGACCGTGCAATTATACAGAAATGCATGTAACCACATGGTCTGGAGGGCAATTTACCAATGATCAGTGTTTAAATGATTAATAAATGATATTGTACATTTTTACATGAAATCAGTAAGTCAGGAGCTGTGCAATAAAGGGGGAAGTTCTGTCAGGGTAGTGTGGAACCTCAGCCCCTGCACGCCACATGCACTTTTCACACGTCTCACGAACGCCCGTTAAGTTTGAGATATGTTTCTTGTCTAGCTTTTGCCTTAATATGCGTCTTAGTTTCATTTTTTTCATAATGTGTTTCACTTTATTTAAATAAAGAGTCTGTGTTTGCATCCGCCTCCATTCTGCTGTTGTGACTATTAACATTTAAATCCAAAACAATTGGTCTCGTTTCCTTTCAAGTGCTCCAGGTTAAATTTGCATCGCATTTCCTCCTACACATTTTTGGTCACTTGGTTTATAATTAAACACATGAGGTTTCACCCCCCCCCCCCCCCCCCCAATGAAAATAGTTTTCATGTTATTTTTGGTTTATTTTTCTTACAGTGAAACACAGAACTTGTACTGCTTTTCTTCGCGTATAAATGCAGTAAATTCTGTTTAATGCTGCAGCGGCTCCTAGAGGAGACGTGCGTCTTACGTGCACGTATGAATGCTTCCCACTGCGCGACCATCGACGTCATACCTACGCAGTACACACTAGCGCTATTCACCTCCACACGCGTGACCTCACACATGCCCATGATTGGCTAATGTCAGTGTAATTGCCAGTGGAGAGAGAGTATGCCACTCCTGAGAGCATGGCCCAATTTTCGAACTCACTGGATGATCTGGCGAACACTTCTGTTGCACCACCCGGGAGGCCTTAACTTTGATTTTAAATATGTAGGAATATATGTAGATAGAAATCTAAAGTGTCTATCCAAACTCAACTATGCGAGTCCTTTGGGGAAAGTGAGGATGAATTTGGATCTACCCCTCTCACTTTTAGAATTCGTGCGATAAAAATGAGTGACTTTTGTATTCTATTTCACCATCTTATTGCAATGTTCTTTTTCTTCTATCGCAGCAGACTGATGAGACTCTTTCCCTGGTGTGACAACCCCCAGGGTCCATATGGTTATATTGGTATGGGACTATGAGCAGAGAGGATCGAATTTTCCTCATTTTGAACCATATTATATGACAGCCCAATTCAGGTTCACCCATATATTTGATAAGGGCCGTCACTCAATACTGATCCCTGTATGCCTCATCACTGGTACTTGAAATGAAACGAAACTCTACCAGATTTGATATATATTTGGGATATAAAATGAACAGCAAAAATCAATCACCTGACTATTCAGTTTGTTCAATTTTGGGGTGAATTACACTCTTTCATTTGGACATAGCCTGTTAGGATATTATTATGAAGGAGGTGTTTTATGCCATTTCAACAGTTTAAGCATAGATATAATCTTTGCAAAGAATATGTTTGGACAAGCCGTGTGACACCAAAAGTGTTGATGAACAAACATAGAGCTTCCTATAGTTGCCCTCATCAGATTCAAAACACAGATGCTTGCCTACAAAGCCAGAAATGGACCAGCACCCTCCCACCTCAAAGCACTCATCACTCCCTCACTGCATCGCGTTCCCTCTGATACTCCAGCACTGCTTGACTGGAACCACCATCTCTCAAGTCACAAGGAAGACATGCATCTAAAAGCTTCTCTGATTCCGTACCTGGGTCTTGGAATGAATTTCCCCTAGATGTCTGAACAGCTGAGTCACTGGGTATCTTCTCATGATGACTATAGACCCACCTTTTTTGGGAGTACTTGGATTATAGCGCTTTCAGTATTTATTCTTATTTATAAAAAAAAAAACTTACTGTATTACCTGCCAACAGAGTTTTTAGACTGATGGTATCCTTAGCCCAGGTCCTAGTGAACCTGTATCAGATGCATAACTGATGCATTTGTGCAGGTCACTCTGGATATGGGCGTCTGTCAGATGCCATAAATGTAAATTAGTGACTTTTTGCCTGTAGAAAAGATTACAAAAACTTAAGATCAGGCAACCATTTACTAATTGTATAATAACAAAAACTACCTTATTTAATTATTATATAAATTATTAAATATTAATTAACACATCTATCTATTTATTTATTTATTTATTTATTTATTCTTTCTTTCTTTCCTAATGTAACAATACAATCCTCCTAATGTAATATAACTAATTTTTCTTCTTTAGCTTTTATCCTTTTTACATTTTTATTCTTTTTAAATTTCTCATTGAGATTCATGTCTCCATTTTTCTCCAGATTGATGACTGCTTTTTTTTTTTTTTTTCTCTTTTTTTTTTTTATATAAATAAACTGCTATGTTGACCAGACTCCCAGAACACAATACAGGGAAATGGCTGAGTAAGCATCGCATACTGGACAGTTTCCTTCCTCCCTAAGAATGCTAGCAGACAGTCCTACAGTGTTGTCGCAATGATGAGCTGATGAGGAAGATGCTTATATAATATATTGCACCAGTCCAGATGGTCTCTCCGCTACCCAAAAAAGACATAACATATAGCAAGTTTTCTCTAATCTTACGAACATGTTTGTGTTTTGTTGTGTTTTTAATTTTTGATGGTTTGAAAAAAAAAAAACAGAATGCCTGTTGCTAATTTACACCTGGTTTTAAAAATTAGATGTAAAACTTGGCAGTGCTGTTTGTTCAGATTTTAGTATATTAAATAGGATATGTAGTCAGTCTCACTCCAGTGACTTTGCACTTTTTTCCTGAAGCAAGACACACAAACTGCATGTGTAGGCTTATTTATACACCAGGTTCAAACGCACATGGTTTTTGGGTAGAATGAGTCTTGGCTGTGCTTGTCTGCCTCTCGCTGTTTTGGACTGACTGGAAAATAAGAAGCTTTTTGTTCACATAAACATAGACATTCATATGGCTTGATGAATGCTTAATGGACTCCCCACTACTAAAGAAATAGCATGTGAAAGTTTTCTCTAATCTTATGTTGTTTAGTTTTTAGTGTGCCTAGTCAGTGCCCTATGCTGTACTGGCTCAAAACAGCACTGAGATGAAGCTTCATCCACTGCATACATTTCTCACATTTTTTTCTCCTTCAGCTGAGCATGCTGTCATGCTGATGTAAGAGTATGAACTGCAGCAGTAATTGGTCTATTCTGTGGCATGTTGACACACTTCTGTTTGCTGTAGGAGTGTGTGTGTGTGAGTGTGTGTGTTTGTGTTTGATTACTGGGCTGAACATGTGCAGTTACTGTTAACCAGCTCTGTCTGTGGTCTTTTGTTGGACTGCTGTTGAGACTCATTGTAATGACCGTATAGGGAATAGATCCAAGATTCTCCAAATTTTTTCAACCAGGGACACATTTAGATCAAGATCTATTTCATGAAAATATTTTGTCTATTTTTTTTTGCGCTATAGAGCTTTATATTCCTGATCTTTCCACTGACAGAACACATTAAGTCCAAGTTGGCTTTATTTATCAGCCTGCTTGTATAACGTCGGTGCCAGTTTTGGTCGTGAACTCCACTACCCAGCATTTATCATAACTTCCCAAAATTGCTGGACTCCATTTCCCAACAGCCACAGCCATTTCCTCATTTAAGGTCACCGGACTTCTAGTTACACACCCCTGATCCCAATCACACACTGCTAAAAATAGCATCGGCATTGAGTCCTACATCGCGAAGTCTGGCTTCTAGAACATTCTTGCGATAATTCCAAGCCTTTGATCTCTTGTTTGCATTCTTTTTTTCCTCTCATTATTTTTATACTTTGCAATTGATTTGGCCTCGTTTGCCTTGCTTATAGATCTGTGACTGTTTTTGGGCTTTGATTTGGACTTTGGACTTTGGTTTTTTGATTTTGATGGTCTTCCTGTTGTAGTAAAGTTCACCTACACTTGAACCCGTCTCTGCTGCCTAAACAATTTTATAT
>JAQQZR010000012.1:13638696-13650291 GCA_030068235.1 Notoglanidium macrostoma
ATAACGGGAAACTCAAGAGAGCCATGATATTATGTTCTTTACAAGTGTATGTAAACTTTTGACCACAACTGTAGGTGTGAACCTAAAGGGATGACTATCCAGCAGTTAAGATTTATTATCCACACTAAAGAAAAGTACATCTCATGTAAATCTCCTACCACTAACATGTTGACAGAGCTTGGCTCTTTTCTTGTAGTGTATTAAACATTCATCTGACTTTAAACTAGTGTTTAGTGTTTGCATGCTGTTACCCTTTAGGACACAGTTCCAAAGTATTTTTCCCAAAGCATAAAGTATATTCTCAGTAAGGTTCAAACAGTAGGAAGCTTTTTCTTAATTCAAAATTAATGCACAGGCACATCCATTTGAGCAGATCTCACCCTCCTGTCTCTCTCTCTCTCTCTGTCTAACTATCTCGCGCGCGCACACACACACACACACACACACACACACACACACACACACACACACCAGAACACTTATGAGGACAAGCCAGGTTACCAAGCAACCTGTTGGATTCAAGAACTAAGAATGGAGCTGTGATCTCTTGAGTTTGGCTACAACCTTTAGGAATCATGAGTGTTCTTCTTATCCATTCATGTGTCTGAGGATAAAACCTAGGTTGTTGGTGGTTTAAGATCTGGATCCTGACAGTTGATTTTCTCAGGATTAGTTTAACTAGAAAAGTTTACAGCCTAAACATAACAGCTTTCAGCATTCAGACAGAACATTCAGCAGTGTTGGTCAAGTAGAAGCTACCCTTGCCACTAATGCATTCATCAATTGGAATATTGTGTTTTGTGAATGAAAGTTGGAGAATGTGACCTTGCAGAAATCCTCCCTTCTGCAGTGATGTTTTATTTGGTTTCAGGGACATGGCAGAAATTTGAGGGCTTTTGCTCAATCCAACAGGATTTTTTGCTAAATCAACAGGTGGTTGAGGATTGGTTATTTACTCCTAAGGAAATTTTAATAGTATCTTCTAGTGTGCTGACGCCTAACTGTGAAACAAAACCAACTAGTCTGGAAATCAAATTAAAGTACTGTTAGAATTCACGTGTTGCCCTCATTTACACCTGATCGTTTGGTTTAACTGGACTGAATTTTTGATAAGATGCGACATGCGTTCACACTTACTCAAATGTTTGTCTTGTTAGCTGGATTGAAATCTAATTATAATATGTGTTTCTCATGTCCAGTTGTAATTTTGTCTGGTATTTTTAATTTTCCTAAATTAGAAAAGGTGCTTTTCATAGTTTCACAGTTTTAAAAGTCCACAGATCAATTTGCCCATGCTGCTAATGAGCAGTTTGTTTTTGGTGGTTAGCAACTATGCATATCTTTCATGATCACTATGAGGTGTCATTAAAGTCATGGGCCATGTATGCTTAAGATATATTTGGAAAAATTATGATTGCCAGACATCGCTTGGTGATATGTGCATTTATGCTCTTGTATCACACTGTATATGCATGCATCATGTACATTTATATCTTGCACCTCATACTCTGTGATGTGATTTGAGTGATCTTGGGTGCATTTACACTTGGATTGTGTGAACTGTCTGATTGCGAAACAAAAAGCACAGCAATGATGTGTTTCGGAAGTATGTCTTTTTGAGTGTTTTTGTAAGGTCTGTCATCGCTGATTATAGAGCTATTGTGTGTATATGAAGGAGCTGCCATTGTCAGCCTTTCCCAAATATTTAACATGCCAGCGTTGTCACAGTCTGTTATCACAGTTTGTGCCGCCATTAAATGTGTTATTATGACATACAGCAAGATGTCTTGTGGATTGTTCCTCTGTGGTTATGTGGGCTAAAGTGGCCTGGGCTTCCGGGAAATTCTTTCAGTGACTTAGGCACAATTAGGCTCCAAAAAACTCAACATGTAGGGAAAAACACTTTAATTACCCATATGCCATTTGAAATGAAAAGGCACAAACCAATTCAAAGCCAAACATCACCTCTTGAAAAGAAAATTACTTTTCTGTGGAGAAAAAAAAAGTAATTTTCTTTTTCGCTACTCCTTGTGCCTTTTTGACATTTCTGGCTTTTGAAATAATAATAATAATGCATTGCGTCCCAAATTAGCCCCTAGCACTGAATTATCGTGTGTGGGGGAAACTAGCCAACCAAGCCCACCTAGGGTTGACTGATGGCTCCTGTCGGTTTGAGATTTTTCAATGGCATTTATAAAAATGGCAAGGTTGTGGCACAGTATAGTGTGAGACAAGTAGATTTGTTGAACGTTGTTAACTAGTAAGGAGTGCGCTTGCACTGCTGTCTAAAGTATTAGCATTTTTATGATTTTTAAGCATTTTAGTCAGTCACCTTTAGTTAAATGCTAGGGCTGATATGTAGATCAATATATAAATGAATAACAAATGAAATGTTTTGAGCACAATGTGCGGTATATTCATCTCCTTTCTGGAAATTTCTTTACCCTTCCAGAATATACATTTTTTTTATTATGGTCTTGGATGTGCTTAATAGTATTTTAGCAGCTTATGTAATATTTATACACATTACCTAGCTAGTGGAGGTCAAATAATGATCTGTATCTTTTCCACCTGCCATTTCAGAGAGCACTGATTTATGCCTTTGTGCTTGTGAGAAATCAGGCGGTGATGTGCAGAGCTAAAACAAATGTCATCAGATGCAAACCTCGGCGTCGTTAGGGCTGACTATCCAACAACTGAGATGTATAACCCAACCTGAAGATCATTTTGCTCTGAAATGTTGATGAATGTATAATGGATTTTTCCATGTGTGCAACCTCATATTAATACCCCAAACAATTATTTGTCAAAGACAGCAAAAGACGGCAAACTAAAAAAATGATAGTTTTTCATATTAGGGCTGGCGCATGTGATTTTGAAAGAAAATGCTGTTTCTCAGGCCACATTACTTACTGCGATACAGGTGTTGAAACATCATGGTAGGAAATAAAATGTCCTACAAAAGTGATCATGGCTGATAATTAACAATGAATAATAACAATACATAGAAATGAAAGCATGTATTGGATGTAAGCAATGTGTTAGGCCCACGACTTAGTTTCTTTTTACTTGCTATTGAGTGACAACAGGCACATACGGTACATTTTCACATCCTATGCTTCTTATTGGCTTCTGCTTCTACATGTAGTTGGATTTCCACCACCCTAGAACAACAGCCAAAGTGCCACACTTGCCTGGTTTTAACCTTTTGTATGTGACATCTTACAGTGTCCGTATTCTTGGCAATTATGAAAAATATGGCTCCACTGGAAGGGGCAAACAGTGACCTTCAGATTCAGGTTAATTAGTACTGGTACTGAAAAACATGTTCAGTACTTTGATTCCTCCACACTTTTTCAGTACTGTTATTCTGTGCAGTAGTCTTGACTTCAGCGTCTCTACACACGTACATTTGTCTGGTCACGAGCTTTAGGATCTTAAAGGTTGCAATCTGATAGACTCTCCACAAATCCACCTATTCACACTTCTGTCCAATTGTTTCCAACAATATAACAGACTTTTGAACATACTGACAAACTGAGTTTTTTGATTGTTATTAGTAACTGGAATGCAAAAAGAAGTGTCTTGTTTCCTAAAAGGTTATGGGAAATGGTCATCTATCAAGCCAGTCAAATGACATCTTTCTGTTATAGCAGGCAGTTATTGGCCAAACGTATTAGCAGAATGTCTTCTTTCTTACAGGTGTATTTTCACATTTGGATTAAAGAATGGTAGATGGCTTTAATTCATCAAGAGTCCCCGAGTGGTGCAACGGAGAAGGCATGTCCCCCTTCATTGGGAGATCGCAAGTTTAATTCTCAGTGATGCCATAGCCATCATTACCAAGCACTCAAACAGGAAAAAAAACCCAGTCACTCAGTTGTACGAGTTAGTGTGGTTTTGGTGCTGGTCCCAAGCCTGGATAAATTGGGGAACCCAAATCGAACATGCGGATTATGATTTGCTGTGGCAACCCCTAAGGGGAGCGGCTGAAAGATGATGATGGTGACTATCCTTTTCATTCTCTTGGTCTTGTACATCTCGATCCGACTTACCATTCATGGGTGTTCACTGTGAACGTAGTCCAGTGAGTGGAAAAACAGCCTTGAAGATTGGACAGTGAGGAAAATGGACCAAGGTTCTCCTCTAACAAATTTCATTTCCAGCATATCCAAAGCTTCTGTCATGAGTCTTTGAATTTTTATTCAATGTACCTTAGCTTTTCCCGTTATTTTTCTGCAGAGCACTGACCTCGTGGTTTATCATTAGTTCCACTTGTATTGAATGATTTTTGAATAGATGCTGCTGTTCAGCTTGTCAGTGTGTGAAAGCCTGAGAAGATGAGAGGTTTGCCACAGTGCTCACAGTGAAAGGACATTTGTAGGGGGCAAGTTCTTTCAGTCCAGACTAAGTTGAACAGATTCAGATTTATTTTTGCTGTGTCAAGGTAAGGGCTAGGAAAGAGCAGTGATTTAAAAAATAAATAAATGCAATCAGTATGTCAGTTTTATTAAAATCAGTGTGTCAGTTTGCCATCTGCAGGACTGACAAAACAGAAGACGAACTGGTTCAATTAATGGTTAGGAAAGTGGAAAATAAGGTCACCATAAAGGTAGCAGGCTCTAGGTTTCCTATAGCAACTGCATCATGTGCCTTGCAGAAAGTACAACAACTACGGAAACTGATTTTTTTTATTATTTTTTTTAGCTGTTCATGTTTAAAAAACGTTGGCATATTTGATCTGAGACATGGGAAGCCGTGATTTGATCTATTCAACGAGATGAAAAGGAGAGGTTTTAAATTTCTATGCACTTCTGTTGTGGAGTATAAGCTTGTGTTTTTTCTGGGGAAGCCAACAGATTATATAGAACACGGTGCATTGGGTAGACACGGAAATATTGAAATATGTGTCGGAATTGTGTGACGTGAAAAACAAAAAACATCAAGTACTGCAGGCTGCCACAGAACTTGTTGATGAGAGAGGCCAGAGAAGGACCAGACTTGTGATGGCTGACAGGAGTCGAAACCGATGAGGTCTTCTGCTCTTGCAACCCATCAAAGCAACCGTTCAGAAAGCAACAACATGATTTTACTAACAAATTTGGTATTGATTGATGCCTAAACATTTCCTTAATAGTAATTATTAATAACTTCTTTTCATTCCCATTTCCTTTATGTATCGTATCTAAAAAGAAGTCATAAAAAGTAACTGACGACCTGCTTCATTAACACACACTGTTCTGTACAAGATCTATGGTAAGAATTGTGGTTCGGTGAAAGAATTGATTAAAGTTCTACTCACAGATAATAAAAAAAAAATATTTAAAAAACAATGTATTACATTACATTTATGGCATTTGGCAGATGCCCTTATCCAGAGCGACTTACATAAGTGCTTTAAAGTCTCTGCCAATAAATAAATTCTGATACTGGTTCACTAGGACCTGGGCTAAGAATACCATCTGTCTAAAAGCTCTGTTGGTAGGTAATACAGTAAGAAAGCATGCAGACAATTTTTTTAATACTGAAAGTCCTAGTCCGAGCATTTCTGAAAGAGGTAAGTCTTTAGACTTTGTTTGAAAAATTCCAGCGACTCAACTTTTCAGACATCTATGGGAAGTTCATTCCACCACTCCTAAACAGCAGTTTGGTTTTGCTAGTGTTGCATTTCAGCTGATGAGCTACCATCCATGATGCGATGCCTGCCAGACATGCTGAGATCTGGCAGAAACATGAGTGTTTGAGGGAGGAAAGGTACACAAGTGAGTATATAATCTCACTGAGAGATCTAATACTGCAAGAGAACAGGAGAGGACCAAGTACTGAGCCCTGAGGGACACCTGCGGACAGTCTGCGTGGTGCAGTTGTGGATCCCTTTTATGTCACCTGACATGACTGATTAGGATCCTGGAGGTTGTTCTGTGAGAGGTAGAGAGACAGTTGTCTGTAGACAGTGCATTCAAGTTTTAGAAAGAAAAGAGTGAAGTAATGCTAGTTGCTGATGTCTGAGGGATCCAAAGTAGGTCTCTTCAGGATGGGAATAACCCTGGCTCTTTTGGATGCTGATGGAACATGTCCAGATGTTATGGAGCATGCATGTTTACTTATGACAAAACAAAATGTTTGTATATGATAGTTTGTATAAATGACCAAATTTTCAGTTAATTCCCATATATTACCATTAATTTCCATGGAAAGTTGCCAGTTTGGAATATTTCCAAAATTTCCCAGCTTAACTTCCCACGGAAAGTTTCTAGAAAGTCTCCGGAAATTTACCATAAATTTCTGCCCCTTTGCAGCCCTATACGAGTCTGCCATTTCCCTGACACTGTCTATCTGACACTTTGTCTTTTCACAGTCATGACTGCCAAGTGGTTTTAGCTCTACTCTCTAGAGTGAATTCTGTTGATATTAGCTTTAATTACACAATCAGATGCTCTGAGCAACCCTCTATCTTATTAAACTCTTAACTGAGGAATACAAGCTGCTATGCACACTTTCGCTTGTAAATAATTGAATAAGATTTTAATCCACCAATTAAACCAAACAGCAGGGAGAGAGGAAATCACATGGTGGCCAATTCATTAGTATTAATGTCTGACATTTGTACTGGCACAAAACGAAGACCTGAAATGCCAAGCTGTAGCGTCTATACTCTTGACTGGGATATTGTTGTGAAGTTTCAGCTTTTTAAAATGAGACTATGATTGCTAATATATTATTACCTTCCTATTGATTTGGTTTTCATATAATGCTGAAGCAATTAAATCATGGATAAGTGAAGTTTCATGCCTTTAAAATATCAAGCTCTTAAGGTAAATGTGCTCTTAAATAGCTGTGTACCTTATGTGTAGGATGCTTGTGTTTTTATCTTGTATATTAACCTGCTGTGTCCTTCTTAGTAAAAGGTGGGCACTCACAGGGAATCCTTGAAAGCAGTGGCGTGACTCATTTGAAACGATCCACTTGAGCATTCTGAACAAAATATAGTTTTTATTGTTTGATCCCCCCCCATTGATCATGGATGAAATTCAAATCTGTATGTCAAGTATAAACCAATGAATGATGTACTTTTGAGGCTCTCTCAGATATGCTTCAGTTTGTGATGAATGTAGAGGAGAAGAAGAAAAAACAGGCTTAATTTTACACAAGTACATCTCGGTGAAGTAAATTTCTTATTTATAAGAAATTTATACCTTAGTGTGGAAGGAGCTGAAGTCAGAGCAGTCATAATGCAGCTGCTCTCAATCAATATAGTTTAAAGTCCCAACTGAGGCAGTTTGGCAGTGCTGGGATTTCAAATTTCAAACCGATTGATGATTACCACAGGATCACTGAGATACCACTGTCCACGCAGTGTTACTCTGAATCAGCGGTTTTCAACTAACATTTTAAAGTTCCAATTACATACAGGTCCAGATAAGCAACTAAAATGGCAAATGGCATCTAAACTTTTTTTTTTTTTTTTTTTTTTTTTTTTTTAGTTGACAAAATTAGCATTTTTTTAAATAAAAATTTGCATTTTATGCGATAAAAATGGCTTAAAACTCCAGACACAACTCATCCTGAACCTTGCATGGTCAAAGCTGATGTAGAGTCGCCCATTTGGTACTTCTCTACCTCATTAAATATTTATAAAGAAAAGAACGGGACTGCGCCCAGCGATATCCTATCATCCTATTTTCATATTTTGAATTTGATGTGAAAATATTTAGACACTAATTAGACCAGAGAGGATAAATAAAATGAAAAATCAATGGAAAAAGCAATTTCACTTCCGTTTCGGATTAAATGTCTCAAGCCCTGTGGCTGGTCTCCCTTTCAGTGAACTAAACAATTCATATACAGTACATGAATGTTTTACCGCATGATTTACCGCAACAAGCTGTAACAGAGGATCTGCTGCAAAAGCCATGGTGATTCTTGCTAAAATGTGGCCAGATAATTTTTTTTTCTTATATATTTATTGTGTTGCAGTATTTTTGAGTGCGCAGTTTGGTCCACTGATATACTTTGCTGAGTCAGCATCGGAATCCCAGTTCTGAGGCCAGTTGAGTCTCTAGTGATCAATGATAAATGATCAATGCTGAAAGTTTCATCTTTGGATTCTCATTTTTGCTCTGTGGTGCAGAGGCAGAACATATCATTAAGCTGATTAGAATCATTACAAGTCATTCATTTCATATTTATCATCATGGCACATTTTTATTATACCTAATAAAAATCCCTCCTCCTCAAAATGTTACACCAATATTCGAGTATTCTATAGAGTACAACAAGCTAGTAATAGTGGTAATACCAGTACACATTTAATACCTAATATATGTATCAACTCTCTGTTGATCTGGAAAAGCAAATAGTAATGTCAGCACAAGTAATTCAGTCTTCTATCAGGCATGTTTATTCATCCTTTTGTAATATTAGCAATAACAGCAATTGTGATATTACTTTTGAGAAATTCTTAATATATTTTATTATATTTCATTATTCATTGTATTCCTTCTAGGTGTACGGGAAATGGCAGGGGATCTGTATAACGCTATGTGAGCACGTATTAAAGTGCGCTGCGGTTTCGAATCACAATGGCCATATCACTAAAAATAACAAGGCATATAATTATCAACGTGCATGATCATCCAGTCGTGAAAAATGGTACTTATTCTTCTGAATTGTGACATGCATGTAGAAGAGTGATCTTGTCTGATTTGTTCTCCACGCTTTTTTCAGTCTGTAAGTATCTCTGCAGGGAAATAATGGCATCAATGTAACTCGTATGCAATGGATGCGCTTAGATGTATAATTAGACATGAACGATTGTGTTTAAATCAATTTCTTTATAAATGCAAATTCTGTCTAAAGCTGGCTGAAATAACTTTTTATCAAATTTGAAGCCTTAGTGTTTAATTATTTAAAGTTGACCCAAAGTGAAAACTAGTTCCCCAAATAAGCAGTCCAATTTGCAATGCCTAATTCAGTTCTTATTTAATAGTAATCTTATTATAAGTATTGTGACGTCACTCTAATCTCAGTGAAACAGGTCCAGAAATGATGTATATAATGTTTAAACTCTTGTATGTATTTTCCACCCACTGTATAGAGCTTCCTTATTGCACAGAAGTTCCCAGTCTGAGAGGGTGTAAGAGCTAATGTGTGCTTATTAGTAGAAAGTGCATTTATTTCAGTGTCCTATGACAACTGAGCACGTGCAAATGCAAGAATTAAGACGACCATTATCAGTACTTCCAGTCATCAGGGAGAATGGGACTAAACCATCCTTCTACCCAGTGAGCGCAGCATCCGTTTGCTCCCCTCGACTCCAATATGGCTGAGCAAGAAAGCAAACTGGTTTTGCAGGGGGGTCAGTAGTCCCTGCAGAGCTGCAATATGCCCTGTGTCTGTGTCTCTCTGATAGATTTGACATGCTGACCTTTTTTCAACATTGTAGAGTATTTCCGTTGCCTCAGAGGACCGCTGTTATTTAAGATAACAATCAATAATGCATACTAACAGTTTTCACATTTTAAACTAGACGTAGAAAAATATATTCAGCTTTTCATATGCTGCATCAGGATACTTCCTGTAATCTGGGTAGAAATGTCTGTATCCATCTTTCGCTAAAAAGAAGACTAATTAATTTGAACCTTGATTAATCATCTTAAAAAAAAATGTAAGTTTTATATACACTTTTATATACAGATTACACAGACAAG
This sequence comes from Notoglanidium macrostoma, assembly GCA_030068235.1. NCBI lineage: Eukaryota > Metazoa > Chordata > Actinopteri > Siluriformes > Auchenoglanididae > Notoglanidium > Notoglanidium macrostoma. Next base: position 13,648,407 of record JAQQZR010000012.1, read on the forward strand.
TTTAAATAGCTTGTGTATTTCGTATGCTTATGCAGATTGTTTTGCCTAATAAATATTATGAATAAATATGTAAATAAATAACAAGAAGAAAGGAAGTCAACATGATGTGTGCTTGTGTTGGAATTCCACCACAGACACCGGAATGAAATGGCTGCCATACAGAGAGATGTTGATTTAAGAAAAAAAGGTGTTTCTTATTATATACAGCTCTGGGGGAAAAAATTGAGACAAATAAGACCAGTCATTCAATTAATAATGTGGCTATTTAAAAGGAGGACATGCAGCAGTGGCTCAGGTCTCGTGTAAATCCACTGCATATTCACGGCATCGAAGTGACTGATCTGGTATTACTCAAGGTGCAATGTGCCATATATTCCCTAGTGTGCTATCATCAGGCTTTCTATGACACTAACACACCTTCCTGCTTCTCCATCACACCACTGGGGAGAGCGCATTTGATCATTCTGGCTGAGAGGTGCAGAGACACTGTTAAGTAATATACAGTGTATATACGCTGTTAAATAATATATTTCACTGGCATACACATGAGTCATCCTAATTTCCACTTCCGCCACTGAGAAAGTCTTTTTTGCAGCTTATTTGTCATTTCAGCTGTGTGAGCTTTGTCTTTGTAGGGTTTTATGGGTGTCCCCAATTGCAAATCAGCTGTGCCATGCATGTGCCTTGTAATTTACAGGTAAAATGGCATTCATCAAACAGCAAGAAAAACGGTGTTTCTGAAACTTTTGCCAATCTGGGCAACCTTCAATTTGGTTTGATTTACACAAACTTTCACAAAAAGCTTGATACATGAGATACAGTGTGCTTAACTCGCACAACTTCTGAATAGTACATAAGCCGATCGTTACACAAGGTCTGAATACTGATTCAGTATGAAATCCTTACTACTCATGTGTAACTCGACTCGGAATACAGTCCTAAGTAAGTAATATTGAAAGGTTGTCCTTATATTCCTGCTTAGAAATGTATAGTATGACTTGGATAGATGGGGAATACAGTGTATGAAGCTGAGCTTACAGTGTAGGAACTTGTGAATAGACATTATGGTAAAGGAGGAATGTTTAGTCTTGTTCTTGTTTCTTATTACTGCTTGTTTTTAACTAGCCGAGACACCTCAACAGGAAGTGGGGGGAGTGATTAAACAGATTCTCCCAGCAGGATAATAATTGCAATCACTCTTTCATTCTGAACGTGTGTGACACTGAAGGAAATGTATATGGAAAAAAAAAAACGACACCGCATGTGGTTTGTGAAGATCCGTACCAGAGCTGTATCTTGCTAGTTTTGTTTTTGAATGCTATAATATTTTTTACTTGTATACTTGTATATAAATTTCACATTTGACTACTTCTTCAAATGCCGTTCTCATTTGGACTTTGCAAATGATTCATGTTAATGGAGTCTGAGTGCATTTGCTCCTGGTGTGAGCTGCCACCTTTCTTTATGCTGCACACCAGTTTCTCCTCATGTGTTGAAATCCTTGTGGGTTTAGTATGAACACATTTCTTTCATTTATAGAGGCAATGCAGCTAAATCGACTTTGTTCCACCCCATTACCTGCTGGAAGATGAGAATCAGCCTCATCTGCTGCCCCTTTTATGTTGCATAGTGTGTCATAGATCAAAAATGGCACTACTAGTAAAAGAAACAATAAGTACCAATATAATTTAACTAAAATTATAACATGTCAGGGTTAGTGGCACATTTCCTTTCTCTAAGGCAGTCCCTTTCTTATTTCAATATTTTATATTTAAAATGTTTAAAGATGTTTGAGATGGGGCGGCACAGTGGTGCGGTGGTTAGCACTGTCGCCTCACAGCAAGAAGGTCCTGGGTTCGATCCCCGGGTTACCCAGGGTGCCTTT
>JAQQZR010000012.1:13675118-13691472 GCA_030068235.1 Notoglanidium macrostoma
TTCTGGGCCAAGACAGAAGTGTTTGCAAGTCAATTGCAGAATTGCACTTGTTGTCTACTGTCGTTGCAGTCGGGCGGAGGGGCTAGCAGATGCCCACAGCGCTTTTCTCTGTCCATACAAGCATCCACAAAGTCATCGGCATGCCAAAAATGGCAGCGTTAATAAAAGCGATCACTAATGCCCGGCTCACGAAGGTGCCGCTGGCCATGCAGGCGTCTGAAGATGTGTCTCAAAAGCCTTGGTCTTTTGTGGGTGTTGTGGAGCGAAGACCTCACTCCACATATGCACACTCTTAGACTGCCGGCAGCAAGTGTTAGGCTTTTGATGGGTCCCCCATTAGCCGGTTTTCAGGATGCATGTGACAAATGCAATGAAAGGAGTGGAAATGAACTTGGGCACACTTTTAGTGCTCCCTCCTCCTTTTTTTTTTTTTTTCTTTACTCCCACAGCCTCACACACACACACGTAGACTGCCCTGACCCCAAACCCTTCACATCACCCATGTGTGTCATTTTCTTTCTTTGCCGTGATGCGCTTGTCATCTGCTTGTTCTTTATTTATGAAAAGTGAGTGCAAATTGGCATGTGTAGAGACAGATGGTAATCACTCACACACTCTCACACAAATGCACATATTTATCAAACCTTCACAAAGGTGTAATGCCTCATTCAAGGTTGAGTTTCGGGCCAACTGTATGTGAGATTTGTATGTTCCTAAGCTGCCTTGACCATGCGGTTCAGGCCATCTTGTTCTTTTACTGGTGCCGCATTTAAGCTCGCGTTTGAATGAAAGAATAATATTCAGAAAGTGGTGAAAATTTATTGCATGCTCCTGGCTTTGAAAATGAATTACAATCGTAGTTCACTCAGTTGAAGGATACTTTGGTCATGTGTGGATCATTTTTTTATTAGCCGAATTGTGGAAACAGAATGTCACATTTGTGCTCATATAGGGAACTGCTGTCAGATGACGGGCCCCACATGTCTGTAAGTGTCAAATGTTTACTTCTGAAGCAGGAAAACTGGCTGTCACAGAGTAGCTTTGGCCAATAGAAGTGACATGCAAATAAAAGAAGACCGTGATGCCAATGCAACCAAAGACAGATTTGTGTTCTTTACAGAGCATTGTAAAGTGTGAGCTCTGTTTTTGCTCCTGCCCATATAGACCAGTCATGAAATACACAGTCATCATTTTCACTGATGCACTTATTAGAGATTGAGATTCAGAGATTGATATTCTGAAATTGTGTGATTTGTTATCCGTTGTATATTTATAGTTACATTGTATTCACCAATTTAAATCACAGTGTAAATGTGAGGTTTGCCAAGTTGTTGCTTCTTATACAGGCTGAAATGAATGTGTTTGTGGCTCAGGTTTGGAGAAGGCAGGAGTCGAGGAGCTCATCTCTGCCATTCCCTGCAGCTTCGATCACGCCAGGTTGTTCCAAATGCTGCAGAAACACACACTCCTCCACCGCATGAGCGACTCCTTCTCCTGCCTGGTGAGCTGAACCTATCTGTGTTTGTGTTTTTTGGATGTACGCAAGAGTGGGAACCTACTAGGGTCTATTTTTCTTTAGAGCATAATGTAGAGATCTTGGTCTCTTTATATAGCGCCGTTCCACTGATTTCCAAAGGGAAAGGAAGAAAATGGAGGCGAATGAAAGACTCAATCAGCAGTAGTACACACTGAAAAGACCTCTCAAAGGAATTGATATTAGATTGCTGTATTTTCATTTTCACATAACTGATACCAAAGATACCAAACAGCAGTGCTCTAGAGCTCAAACTGTGTGTAATGCAGTTGATCAGGAGTGTGTATGTGTATATGTGGCTCTGTTTGGAGGGGTGTGGGGGGGTTTAAATGTCCACAGGGGAGGGATGTGGCCCTCCAGGCTAAGTGAGAACTCGCGCTCAAGAGGAGCATAAACGGTTCCAATCAATACACCACAAAAAGGAAACCCATCGTGCTGCTCTGCACTCCTCGGCAGGGTGAAGAAAAGAACCGTGCTGTGACTTCCAATGCTTATATGTATGAGAAGCCTGACAGGAATGATAGAGTCCTGCAAATAGTCGGGTTTACTTGTCAGTAAACACTGCACATGAGGTGGTGGAAATGTAATTTTAGAATGGAAGAGTGTGTGTGTTCATGCTGAAATATTTGGATTTACATGAGAAATTTGACACTTTCAGCAAATTGTATTTCTTATATGCTCCATACATATGTGACCAGCTTTTGCTTTTGTTCTCCTTATTGTACCTGCTCTCAGACTAAGTCTGTGCTCAGCTCTTTGTGAGCGAGCCAAGGCTTTTGTTCGAACTTCAGTGGACGGCAAAACACACTGTTAAATTCACAGAACCTCAAAAGCCACCTGAATGTGGTGCTGTTCCCATGATTCCCGGGAGAACGGCATCTGTGTGAGCGTACGTGTCTCCGTGTACGTTTTTGTATCCTGATGAGGACCAGATGTCCCCAGAAGGATAGGAATATTTGGCCGTTTTGACCACGTGGGGACATCCTTATAAGGAAAACTACCTTAATAAACTTTACAAGCATTAATAAACTGTATTACTAATTCTGTCAATGGAAGGTCCTCACAAGGATAGTAAGACAAACGCGCGTGTGTGTTCATCGTATAGCTCAGAATATACTGAATGTACTGTAATAATAAGACTTAATTAGGCAAAAGTAATGAAAACTTTTGTTTAAACAGCCACTCCATTGAAGGTTAATCGTTCAGTGAGTACTGAGGCCTCAGTGTTCTGAATATCAATTCATTGTATGCCACTACAAGAAACAGCCACTTACTTAAAATAAGTACAGTAGTGATGCTCACTGGTAAGAGACTTGGCCCACGATTTTCTCATTTTGCATTTACAGTGATGCAAAGTGCTACCTACTAAGTAAAGTAAGTAATTATCCACGGTTACTTGTTTTTAAATTGAATATCATTCATTCATTTTGACTGCTTTACAGTCTACCTGCTGGCTTTTTTTTTGTGAGGTGGGAGGGCGCTGGAGATCCCAGAGGAAACCCATACGCTGAGAACATGCACAGAGACTCTACACAGACTACATGTCCAAGCTGAGGATCAATCTGGGGAGCTTGGAGCTGTGATTCGGCAATGCTACGCCCCGTACCAACGTACCTCCAGAATAATATCAAATCCACTTGTCTACACCCAGCCAGAATACGAAAGGATGACCCCCAACATGATCAACATGACCCCCAACATCCGATTTTGAGAGCTACCATTTCAATTCTGAAACAATCACAACAATCAAATCGCAGTACATGTCTCAAATTACAGAAAGACAAATGATCACTCTAAGCATTGGCAGATCATTTGTTGTTGTACTCCATGCTTATAAACACCATGTCTGATGAAGACCTAATCGTCACTGTCAATACAAGTTCTGCCAGATCAGTATCCATTATTGAAGTCGGCTGCTCATTTGATTCATAAATGCGCACATTTTACTGCTTAAATATCATCCGCTGGTAGTTACCATCCTCGCCCAGGTTACAGATGCCTTCTGATCGTCTTAGGTTGGGCAGGTTCGCAAGCTTGTGTTGCAGGAGCTTTAGTTGGCAGGATTGGAAGAAAAAATGCTGCCAGAATTATTTTCAACGTTTGATATTACAGGTAGACTCTCTTTTTTGGACAAGTCATAATTTTGTGCTTTACGGATAACCGTTTATGAAATTGTAGCATAGGATATTGTTTAATTTGTCTAGTACCTGTATATATTGCCTGAGCATGTTAAATTCCCCTATATCATGTATTACGCTTTAGAGTTTGTGAGCTATAGAGTTTCTGGCCACCGTAAAGTCGCTATGAATTAACTGCTACTTTAAATACAGTACAGAAACATATTAGAATAAGTGTATTAATACAGTCCCGTACTTTGCCTTGTAGCTGGCACTGAAAAATGATAAGCACCTTCTACCTCGATTTAAAAAAATACAACACTGTTGTGGTATTGTAACCTTTATACAACAGAATGTCCCAGTCCACTAATTCGATTGGACACGTGCATGCCAAGTGTGCTGATATTTAGTATAACAGCATTTGTACATTTCACTGCGTGAGTATAAACCCATGATGAAGGTTTGTAAAGCATAGCTGGGGGTTTGTGAGTTATTCTTTTTTATTTGTGATTTTTTTTAAATATACATGTTTTAACAAGAAGGCATCAAATGCTAAAGGATTTGCCATTGATTGATTCAAGGATTTTTATTCACCGTGTGTAATTTAATTAAAAATAAAAGCTGTACAAATTCATATTTTCTGCCTGTTCAGAGTTGTTTATGCACGCCGGATTGCATAATAGTTGACAGCAATGTTCCCTCAGCAACCTACATGTTGTTTTGCTGTATTTTATACATATTTGTAGCTGCGTAGTGCTTAAGAAAATGGCAAAATGAGGTACGAGTGTAGTATTTTTTTTTTTTTTTTTTTTTGTGCTCAGACACAAAGAGACTGAGTAAGCCTGAAATAAATTGCTTTATAGTTGAGGCCAAATGTTTACATAAACCTAGGCTAAAGACATTCAAACTCAAATTTACAATGGGATTCAGGACTTTGTGATGTACTTTTATTTTGTTACCATTGTTACTGAAGTGCGCCAGACCCTTTTCCAGCACAGCACACCCACAACATGATGCTGCCACCTCCATGTTTCACAGTTGGGCTAGTGGTGTTTGAATTATTCAGAGTTCATTTGTGTCCTTGTAGTCTCACAGTTATTTTGTTTGCAACACTTGTGTGTACAGATGTTTGTGGTTTTTTCTGTAGTTTGGAAATTTCTCCTAAGCAGGAACCAGTAGAATTCCACTGGTTTTATTCCGGGATCCTGACTGGATAATACCACTGTATCAAGGGCAAAAAGACCCATTAAGACTGCTTCCATTAACTCCTAATTATGCCACTTGGTCCTTTTAAATCATTTCATCAATTTCTGGAATCTTCCAGGCTACGTATTGAAGAGGCAGTCAACAAAAATGTAAATATTTGACCCGCTGGAATTCTGAAATACTCAATTAAAGCTGAAATACATCTGTGTCTAAAATATTTAAATGATTTTAATTAATTTTTTAACAATTCCTCCGATGTGAACTAAGTCGGTGCTCTAATTGACTCACCAAAACAAATGTATGGTAACATGAAATGAGTGGAGATGTGTGAGCTTCAGCTTAGGTATGTGTAAATTTTGGCCTCAACTATAGATTCTGTAGTTGGTGTAAAAGGGGAGCTTCCATAAGCAGATGGCTAGTTCTGACAGATACTATCACCTTATTAAATATAGTCTTATCCAACTCAATTTATTCAGGAAAAACGGAAAGGAAAAAAATAGTCCTGTCTTCTACAGTCACTGGTACTTTCACTACAGAAGCTATAGACAACAGAAGCTAATTATGAAACTGAGTTGACAGGCTTTAAGGTAATCAAGTTGGGTGAGAATACAAAAAGCCTGCCCGCCCCTTCCTATGATGAAGGTATGACACCAGATGCCAGTGAGTATACCAGCAAATGAGGAGCACTGGGAGCCAGTCATGTTCAACCCTAATGTAATTGCACATATCCACTTCACTCTCCACACCTAATCACCCTCACTCCCCATAACACACACACACACGCATTACCTCACAAACATTCATCTGTTCTGAAATTATACCTTTATTAATGAGAACTGTCTGCCTCAGACTGAGGTCTTGTCACTTGGAGACCTTTGATATAAGAGACCGAGCAGCCCACTTAATGCTGCTTATTACTGTGGCTATTCAGGCTGTTTTAAATAAATAATTTAGAAGGCGGCTTAAATGTGTGGCACACTATAAATGTTTTACAAAGCAATATGTGTGATTTTTTTATATATACATTCCCAGCCATTCAGCCTTTATACTGGTTTTCTCCTACAGTGTAATATTTTAATGTTTGTGTTAAAGTAATTTACTTTTTTGACATATGTGGCTATGTCTTTTTTTTAGCATTAAAATGAACTAAGCCTGAGACTGTCAGTCCGTGAAGCATTTAAAATATAGCTGATCATCAGATACAGCTCTGACAAAGTAGATCATAAAATATGATGCTTTTTTAAATGATTTTAAAGCAGAGAAAAACCTAGACTTGGACTGATTTTGTATTGTAGTGTAAATATACAGCCTCCCTATATGAGTATGTCAGATATAAACGCATGTTTGCTTTCCAGTAATTAAGAATAATCATTTGGAGTAATAAAAGTAATAAATAAAATTAATTAAGGGGAAAAAAGGGGGTGGGGCACTCATTCTGCCGCCAGCATACTAAGCCTGTGGTTTACAGATAAGTGTTTTGAAGGGTTTACAGATTCTTGCTTGATGTGATGGAATTTGTCACTTTCTGCTCTTTTAACCCTCTTGGTTGTGTTGGTATTGTTCTGGCTGTACGGTGTGATCTAGTTGTAATACAATGTAAAGACAGAGTAGTGCACCTATGTATTCATATCCAGTTACATCCCTACTGTGATAATATCCAGCGATGCTTAGCGTTGCTATGCTTTTAGCATTAAAAAGACTGCTCGAATACACTAATTCCTCATGATGCATGATGTCCTTTTCCTTTTAAAATTTTTCCCAGTCTTTTCTACACTCATTTTCTGTGCGGAGTATAAAACTTACTGATCAGATTACTGCATCAGTGGTGTACTAGTAAGGGGTTTTCTCCTTCTGTAAACATCCGACTTCGCACACATATATAAAACTCCTTGGTTGAATGAAGTGGTGACTGAAAATAAAAGGAATGAGCAAAAATAAAGTAAAAGTGTTCCTGGAATTTCACATTTTCTTATTTCCAAGTTAAGCTGCTTTAGTGCACAGTAAAAGCAGTCCGACTCCCCTCTCACGGAAACCATTGTATGTGAATTGCCTGTTTATTTCCGTGCCTGTGTATGAGGAGCTTTTCCTGCTCTTTCAGACTATGAGCAGCAGTAGGAGCCAGACTGTGCCGTGCTCGTTAGGACGACGCGAGTGCCGTTTCAGTCAATCGCTAGTGGTAATTGAGCGGTCGGAGCCAAGACACGAGCAGGCCATCTGTTTGTCACGGTGGAACATCTTGTGGCACTCTGCTCGGCACTGGGCCATTATGCTGCAGCTCTTAGTGGTGCGATATTAATAGATCCAGGGAAGAGACAGGCTGAGAGACAGACATAGTGACAAAGTGGGGAGAAAGGGATCAATAGAGAAAGAGAGACAGAGAGGGAAAGTAGTCGTGTAGAAGGATGACACATTTCTTTATTGATGTCATTGCAAAGATGTAAACAGATATAAAGTCACCCATTAATAAAGAACTTGATCAGATAAATAAGCAGCAGTACAGCTATATAAGGTAATGGGAATCTAGCACTTTAATAATCTTCTTGTTTTCATTAGCAATATAAATCAACATAAATTAAAACTTCATTCATGTCAGTTGAAAGCTGCGTGGTAAGAAAGAAAGTGTTGAAAGGTAAAAGCAGAGATAAGGGACAGAACGGCAACACAATGACACAAGCTCGAGTCAAAATACACTCAGTATGTGTCAGGTCTGCCTGGCCTCTGAACCACGCTCCTCATCTCTCCATCTTTAACAGTAATGATCACTCCATCCTCGTTTGCAGGCTGGGAGGTCAGAAAGGGGGCCGCGTTGAGCCTGCTGGTCTCCCGCATGCTTCTGTGCCACAGCTCCGTCCTCACGACTCCCAGCCTTCAGCTCTGTCGTAGGCGAGCAGCCCCCTCAAAGTGCTAATTTGTTAATGTTCCTACGGAGAAGGCATCTTAATTAACTTTGAAAGATTCATGCCTAATTTAGTTATTATGCGAGGGATGAATGAGCTAATGAATGCAACAGTAGCCTCTCGGCGTGCTTCACCCGCCCGCATTATGCTGACTTTTCTGCCTATGAATGAATTGTTTGCGCTTAACCTTGGTCTCACTTGTTTGTTAAAATGTTGGAAATAGATTGGGTGTTTTTCTTCTTCATTGTAAGCCGTGTTAGCGATGTGTTAGAAAAATAAGAGGCCTGTGAAAATGGTGCTTATTCCAGATCCAGTATCTCCGAAGCTCATTTCGGAGGAATAGGATTTCAGCGCAGTCTAGGTCAGAGCTGCAACCTGTTCGAAACCCGTGTGACCCGTGTCGAAGCTGCACCTGCACACAAAAGCCAGCGCACAAGCAGCGATGTATAGAAACCCAGTCACTCCCTTCAGCTTCTCTCTTTTTGTCTTAGAATGTCCGTGATTATCGGATGCACATACTTTGTATTTAAGTGTGGTTTGTCCAATGCTTCATTCGAGGTTAGAAACGTACACATTCTCTTATGCGATTGTATTTCTTCTGGATGTGCAGGGATGGTTCAGCCCAGGCCAGGTGTTTGTTTTGGATGAGTACTGTGCTCGGTATGGTGTGAGAGGCTGCCATCGCCACCTCTGTTACCTGAAGCACCTGATGGAATCCTCAGAGAACAATGCGCTGGTGGACCCCACCCTCCTCCATTACAGCTATGCCTTCTGCGCTTCTCATGTCCATGGAAACAGGTACCAGCATATCTCACTACTACTCCCACTCACGCATACTCTCTGTTATACTGCCCATGATGTTCAGCTAAATAATTTTATGGTAATTATGATGATAATTTTATAATAATTTCGGATAAATAATTTCATAATCTAACAAGAAGTTAGTATACATGAAATATATTAAACAACTATAATTTGATACAAGCAATAATAGTTGAAAACACCTATTTTTACTACTATATCTGATTGCATTCCCTGTAATCATAATAGACTCCAGTGAGGACGCATGTTAATTATTTTCTGTTTTGTTCAACACAGAGGTAAAGATAAAAAAACAAAAGTTCCTCTCTTGTGTTATATTTACATTGGTAGTGATATCAAACAGTAGAACATTTATCATTCCTTCGTAGGGAATTGTTTCTTTGGAAATGCCGTTGGAATTGTGTTGCAAATAATTTTGCAAGAACATGACATAAATATTCGGAAAACGAATGTGCTGCAAATCGGGGAGGTTTTAGTCCACGTCATGTTCCATTCTCCTATAAAATACTCCTATATCAAATATTATGGTTCACAAAATAGCCTTAAGAAATTTCACAATATCCTGGAGTTGTTTTTTTTTTCCTGAAGGTTTCTTTCATATTTCTTAAAAATGGCACAGTAAATTAACTTCCTATTAAGGGAGATCATATTAAAGGTCCTTTGGAATAATATACTTCAGAATTGAAGACATTACTGTTTCTTACAGTGCATGTTCTGTGTCTTATCCCTGCGTAATTTTCTAAATTGTCACGGTGAAGTGAATTCATTCTTCGAATAACAATAGAGTAGAGCTATTATAGAGAGTAGAACCATTAATATATGAACTGTTATATCTACTTATTGTAAATTATAGAACTACGGTTGATTATTTTGTGTAATACAGCCTATTAACATTTAAAAAGGTTTGTTGTTTTTGTTGAACAAAAAGTTCAACAAAATATATACTCCAAAATACTACTTTGCTTGCATAGCTTTCTAACTGACTTTTGTCCAAACCTTGTGTACAGTGTGTACTTTGCTTAACATTTTCTATATCTTCAATAATTACTCAAGCACACTGCAGTCACTCCAGGGATATACAGGCATATACATATGCATGCAGTACCTGCAGTGCATTACAGTAATTGTTGGATTTTTGCCTCCAGTTATTTCTATTGCGCATTTTATAGAAGATAAAATACCATGTAATCTTTCCAAATTGGTGCATGCAGTCCATAAATAAAATCTGAGATGATGGATTCAGACAGGACTAAAATACAATAAAATATTAAAGTATACCTGCTCACTAAACTGATTAACATCTCTGTTACTTGCAGATATTAAGAAATTAGGAAAAACCATTACTGAATTTGTTTGTGCATCACTTGTATAACAGCCTGATGTATAATTTGTTTTGTTCAAATTTACTAAATTATGGATTCATTTAAACATTTTATTGTTTTTTTTGTGTGGGACCAATTTAGTTCATACATTTTAACAAGATAACGTCAGGTATTCTTTGAGATCTGAAACCTGTTAAAGCAGAAAGCTGGATTAAAAGAGAATGAACAGCTGATGGCTGTGAGCAATGTTCTTTGTCCACTTGTTAGCTTAAGTGTTTAGCTTGTAGACTGTCCTCTTTAAAGCTATTAGCTTTCTGCTTTTTGCACATAACCTTCATTTGACTTATTTCATTTGATTGATTCTAAATACACATGTATATGCTGCCACTCTCTGATCATCAATATAGACAATTAGGAGTGGTTATGATTAGCCTCTCTGACTAATTGCTAGGTACAAATGAAAATTGGCAGCAGTGGCTTTTTGTCAGTTTGCTGATTCATTTGAATAATTAATGTCTTGTCAGAACTGTGGAGTTCAGAGTGATTGGGCTAGAAGTGATAGTGTTCGCAAAAAAAAAAAAAAATGTATACAAGGCCTATTATTCTTTAGATTCATAAAGGATTCATGTCTTTATTTATTTATTTGATATTAAAGAGTGTTGTGGTTTGAAATTTTGACACTAAGATAACCTAGTCATGGTATTTATCAACGATTTATTTAAATGCATTTGAAAAAAGAATATTTCTTAGAATATCTTTGTACAGAGATTCTTTTCACTTCCTTGTATAAGTAACAAAAAAAACCAATGTGTAGCAAACTGCGGTTGCTGTAGTAATTGATTGATTTGCACAGTATAACTGATCTGTGTATAAATTACAGAGATGAGACTATATTTGTAATATCATTTTAATACAATATTTGACCCTAATTATAAGCGCTTACCTAAAACCTCAGAATGTGTTGCTCGTCATCTATATTTTATTGCTCTGACTTTTAAACTTAAACAGTCCTTTGTTTCTTTTTTGTGGTTAGAGCAGGCACAGGGGATTTAGGGTAGTGGGGTGCCTTGTGTTTGAACTATTGTTGTCCTATTTTTATAGGCCCTATACATCCCCCATGACATAAATCTACAAATGCTACAACTACAGAACAGTAGCTCCTGTAATATCATAAACTGTCTGCTATATCCCTATTAATCGCACTTTTAACTATGGACATTGTCACAAAGCAGCTTTACAGAAATATATAAATTCCAGTTAAACATAAGAGTTTATAAATGCGTCCCTAATGAGTAGTAACAGTAGCAAGGAAAAACTCCCCGAGACAACATGAGGAAGAAACCTTGAGAGGAACAAGATTCAAAAGGGAACCCACCCTCATTTGGGTGACACCAGATAGTGTGATTACAGCTAACACATTACTGTAACTGTATGCTATATAGTCAAAAAAAAGTACAGTTGTGTGCCACATAATTTAATATAGTTCAAACATGAAGGCTATAGTTTCAGTGATTCACAGAGGGAGATTTAATTGCAAGACTGTCTGAGTTTATTTAAGTCCTACACCATTTTAGCATAATCACTCATGTCGATAGCAGTCCAGTGCCATCTTCACAGTTTCTAGGTGTTGGTTCAGGCTGTCCATATGAGGCCATCTTCAACAGGAGCAAGTGGTCTTCAAGTGATCACTCCAACCAGAAGTAGTACATCAGGATGGATCAGGCGGGTCCAGAAGGCAGAGGGGGACAAGATTACTGGTATCTCAGGAGTAGCATGTGCAGCTCGATAGACAGAGGAAGAGAGAGAGAAAAGAGAAAAACAGATTTAAGATATGCTCGTTGTCCATAATAGCTAAGGAACAGAGTGTATCGTGTGCTGAGCGCAAGTAGGAACTCCGGCAAGGCAAGGCTAGCTATGACAGCATAACTAAAAGCGAGAGCCATAAGGTAACACGGAAATGAGGGCACCCTGAGACATAAAGCGGCCAGCCACTCCACCGTCAGCAGACCTGAGTGAATGCGTAAGAGTGGGGGGTGACCGCATCCAAACATCCCAGTTTACCAAAACACTCTATGCCTGAGAACCCTCCAGATCTGCTCCTTTACCTAGTAAAAAGCTATTAGTAAATGGCAAAACACTGAGACTGTGTCTGAATCTCAAGCAGTAATTGGAAGGCTATTCCATAACTGAGGGGCCTTATAAGTGAAGGATCTGCCCCCTGCTGTGGCCTTCAGTATTCAAGGTACCAACAAATAGCCTGCACATTTTAATCTAAGTAGGCACGTGTGACTATAAAAGACCAGAAGTTCGCACGGGTACTGTGGTGTGAGACCCTTCAGTGCTTTATAGGTCAATAGTAGTATTTTACTATGAGTTACTATGTAATCAGGAAAAGATTACTTCTAGCTGAAGGTGGTCCTAGAACTAGAACTTGAGTCTTACTAGAATTAAGTAGAAAGTAGAGCATGTAAGTAAAGGATCTAATATACAGGTTGATGATTTTGATGAAGAAATTAGTGAAATAAGTTCATAGTCCCTCGAAGGGGGGTAACATATTCTAATATCTGATCTGATATAATTATAATTATGTTGGTGATCCAATCAAGGTTGGTAATTCAGGGAGATCATTGATAAAACTCGGTGCAGTAGCTGACGTGAATGTTTGTTGTAACGATAGCACGGCAGTGTACATATATTTTATATGTATATATATTTTAAAAGAGATGAGATGAGATGATCGGAGATATTAGAGTCTCCAACAATTAATAGTTTGTCTAAAGAGACAACAAGGTTTTAGATCAAATTTGCAAATTAGTGGCTGCATATGTTAGGTTAGTATAGAGAACCTCAAATGTATTGAGTTTATGTCCAGGTTTTTGTGTGATACGATATATTATCATTATAAACAACTGGAACACCTCCTCCTCTGCCAGTTAGATGAGGCTGGTATCCGGTGTGGTAAACTGTATCCAGGAGAACTAACTTCATTTAATGCTACATACTCATTTGGTTTGATCCATGTTTCTGTTAAACACAGTACATTGTCTTAGAGATATTATAGTAACTACTCAGCCATGCAAATGCATTAATTATATCTAATTAAAATTTCTTTCTAGTTTTCCATTGGTAACAATTATTAATGCTCAATAATTGAATATGTGAGGATAAATATGCCTAACTAAAGGATGTTGTATGCTGCTTGTTGTTGTACAGCTAGTTTTAGGGCTGCTGTTGTGCTGATATGCTCTAATTCTTTCCAAATAAAAATGTCATCTAATCAGTTTATTTGCTAGAGTGGCTTGCATTTTATAACTTCTATGCAACAAGACCCTTCTGCAATCAGGCAATTGCTAATGTCAAACTCTTCACACTTTTCTTTTTTGCTGTACTTTAGCCATAGAGCATAACTTTTAAGTGACGCAGATACTTACTCGCAGTGTATTCAGCAAAAATATTCTAACTCCCAGGCAGTTGTTTCTCCTTTTGAAGTCACATTCAAAACATATCTCTGGATAGCATGGCATGTCGTTCATGCACTATTGACCAGAAATAACTGAATGTCTGAATATGAAGCTACCGTTACTGCAGAAAAATTGCTGCCCCCACTGTAGATGATCCAATCCTCTATGCAGCTATACAACACCCTCTAATATAGCTTATGAGACAGGATGGGGCCCATTGAACAAAAGACACAATAAAAGAATAAGAAAAACTTAAATAAAATACAAATATGTAATTGGGTTCTAGCGATTGTCATCTGGATTTGTTTGTAGCTAAGTCCTTGAAAAACCTACCACAGTAAAATCCACCCTCCAATTTTTTTTTGCATTCCACTATCATGTTTTGTGTTCTCTAACATTATGGAAATTAGCTAGCTAATCTCAGAAGCCCACACCTACCATCAAAGCACAAATTTCAACAAAATATTGAAACTGGACTAGTCAGAGGAAATATTTCCTTGAAAATATTCCTATCACTGGACTGAAAACCTAAATATTTATTTCTAGTGTTTGCTTAATTTGTGGGCTCCCTTTTGCTCAGAGCCCTGCATTACAGCCCAGATTAATACGGTCATTAGTCTGAGCATGTCGGTGGAAGATGACATAAAAGACATAAGAGTGAGCTGCTCCAGGAGTGTTTTAAAACTGAAGAAGTTGAACAAGAAGTTCATCAAAATGTCAATTCCGATGGGATATACACTCATGAAGCACTTTATTAGGAACACTACAGTAATACTGGGTAGAGCCTCCTTTTGCTCTCTAAACAGCCTCAGTTCTTCATGGCATGGATTCCACAAGAGTTTAGAAACATTCCTTTGAGATTCTCGTCCATGTTGTCCTTTTTCCGGTGCATTTTCATGCTGTGAATCTCCTGTTCTTCCACATCCCGAAGGTGTTCTATTGGATTCAGATCCAGTGACTGAGAAGGTTACTGTGGAACATAGATCGCATTGTCATGTTCATTAAACCAGTTTGAGATGACTTCTGCTTTGTGACATGGTGTAATATCATGCTGGAAGTAACTATTAGAGTATGGGTCTATTGTGGTAATGAAGATCCACATGGTTACACATGATGATTGATTGGTATTAACAGGCCCAAAGTGTACCAAGAAAACATTCCCCACACTATTACACCACCTCCACCAGCCTAGACGTCTGACACAAGGAAGGTTGGGTCCTTGGATTCATGCTGTTGGTGTGAAATTCTGACGCTACCATCTGTGTCCTTTAGCCGAAGTCACGATTCATCAGACCAAGCTATAACTATCCAATTTTGGTGAGTCTGTGCCCACTGCAGCCTCAGATTTCTGTACTTGGCTGACAGAAATGGAACTTGACGTGGTCTTCTGCTGCTGTAGCCCACCTGCCTCAAAATTTGACATGCTCTGCATTCTGAAATGGTTTTCTGCTCATCCCAATTGTACGGAGTGGTTATCTGGCATACTATAGCTTTTCTGTAAGCTCCAACCAGTCTGGCCATTCTCCGTTGACCTCTCTTATCAACTAAGAATTTCCGTCTGCAGAACTTCTGCTCCCTGGATGTTTTTTCTTTACTGCACCATTCTGAGTAAACTCTAGAGACTGTTGTGTGTGAAAGTCCCAGGAGATCAGCAGTTTAGAAAAACTCAAACCAGCCCATCTGGCACCAACAATTGTGCCATGGTCACAATCACTGAGATTACATTTGTCACATTTCTGATGGTTGTTGTGAGCATTGCCCAAAGCTGCTGCACATAAGCTACTGCTGCACAACTATTGGCTGATTAGGTAATCGCATGAATGTGTAGGTGTACAGGTATTCCTAATAAAGTGCTCAGTGAGCATATATTACCTGGGGTTATAGCTACTGGTCATTTTTAGGAGGTAAAATACTGCAAAATCATTCCAAACAGGTGTATGTGGAGTCTGTAAAAACAAAAATACTGACATTATGGATTCAGAACAAACTTAAATTCTGTATATACTATAGAACATTGCATTGTCATCTCTTCATGTAATCCAAAGAGAATTTTGAGAATGACATTTTCATGAAATTGTTTACAATGTTCATATTTATTACGTGGTCAATGTGAAATAAGAGAGAGTGGCTACAACACATTTTGAAAGCAATGTGATCTTTTAACTGAGCCTGTGATGTAATGCAGGGTTAAAAACACAAGTATAATCATTCCCAATAGTATGAAATCTAAGCATTTTTACAGAATGTAAGAAGACCTTGACATTCCATGGCTGTATCACATCATCTACAGCCTTTTGGACACAACATGGTATTAGATATACAGTGAGATACTGTGTATCACACCTAAGTGTTTCAGCATCCTGACAGTGCACACAGAGTTTAGCTGCACTGAAAGCTTTTTATTGATTGACAGTCACATCAGGAATGACTTGCTTGTGGCACACTTGATGGGATGATGTCTGCTTCATGCTGACAGAAGCACACTTGGCTCAGCGAGGTTTGGTACAGAGGAGAGTTCATACAGATGTTGAGGTGTTAGTGTGTGAGATCAGAATCGGAGAGCAGTGTGGACCGATGCTGATATGTCACATTTCCAAGAGCGACAGGCAAGACCGTAATCGTGAGCCATGACAGTATTCGTGAGCCATTCTTCTTCTCACATGTCAGTCTTAATCCCCCTGACTTACTGAGTTGTCTGTCATGCGTAGATGTCAGTTTTGCTTGTGTGTCCACCCACCCACCCCACCTTCACCTCCAGCCCACTCACACTGAAAACATGATATGCATCTGAGCTTTCATCTGTTACTCTGCAACTTATGCCAGGAGTCTATTCACAATGAAATACCAAGATGACCTTATGCATTTATATGTTTTTTTCTTAAATAGTGTAATTTTAGGTTTAATAATGTTATGGCATGTTTTCACTTTTAGTACATGTGTGGTAGCCTGGGAAAACTCTTCATGTGCCTATGTATGTATGTATGTATGTGTATAT
>JAQQZR010000012.1:13701119-13713570 GCA_030068235.1 Notoglanidium macrostoma
GTCTTTGGACTGTGGGAGGAAACCGGAGCACCCGGAGGAAACCCGCGCATGCACAGGGAGAACATGCAAACTCCACACAGAAAGGCACCCTGGGTGACCCGGTTATCGAACCCAGGACCTTCTTGGTGTGATGCGATGTGCTAACCACCACACCACCGTGCCACCCCAGTGCGTATATCTCAAATGAATTAACGGTGGATACAGTAGATTGTTGAAAAAACTAAGTGACATGTTTTATTTTCATTAGAAGAGAGCGGATGTGAGCCTTTATTTTCAGAGATGGGTAATTCTGTTGTATAAGAGCCGCCTACAGCAATAAGAAGTGGCTGTGGCTTATGTGTAAGTAATACTGGCAAAACACTAAGTGATTCCAAAATAGTTTGGCAAGAAAGGTCAGAACATGTTCAGAGCAGGTTCTGGGTGCCATTTGAAGCTTCTTGGATGATGCCCAGTACAGTGAGGGCTCAGTTGTGTTTTTCTGATGGCTGCTGACGGATGATATAGATTCTGTGTGTGCCTCAGCCACTGCATCTCCAAATTCTTTCCTCTCAAGGTCTTTTATTGTCCTGTATGTCTTCTGCTGAGCTTGTGGTTGGTAACATTGCGGGTTTTTTTGTTGTTGTTGTTTTGTGTTTTATGTTGATTTTGGTCAAACCTTGAACATAATTGTTGCACACATGTGTTACAAGCATCTTTCTGTGTCTGTTGTGCTTCTGTGTTGAGCTTCATGTACTGTATACAATGAGGGCAGAATATACTGTATATTGTGACACTTGTTTTTCCTATTTAATATACTTCCAGCACACATATTCACTTCGTATTTATAAATATGAAAAGGTATATTTTCTTAAGCAAAAGATATGTTTAAAAATGGAATTGGAAAAAAAAGTATTCAGACTGTGTGCTTTTGTGTGTGTAAATACAACATAAAATAAATCAAGTTGTATATATAAAAATTATGCAAAAAAAAAATGTCAGAATATTGCAATAGTTATCATTACAAAAGAGTTTCCCATTGGTAGGGACAATTTTACACAACACACCCAAGGAAAAAGGTACATAGCCTTAGCAAAGTTAGAAAGTTTATGGCACCACAACTATTCATACCTGGACAGATGCGCAATTTCAAGATTTCACAACACTCACAGAGTAATGGTAAGAAGCCAGATTCTCAACAAGATGCCAACTCCAAACTTACAGCCAATGTATCTCAAACTGGTTTTTAAAAAACCAAGTGAAAATGTTTGTGTGGTCTAGCAGATCTCCTGACTGAATTTATTTCCCAAACTAAAAAAAATACTTCTTGCTCTCATTGTATATTACATTTAATGTATGTTTTATGCAAATACACTTGTAGGAAAAAAGGGTTCATCAAGGGTTTTAGTGACCTTTAAAAGTTACCCAAAAGTTAGTGAAGAACTTTTTAGGTTGCTACTATAATTCCTATAATTCTTCTGTGTGCGTGTGCGTGTGCGTGTGCGTGTGCGTGTGTGTGTGTGTGTACTTACGCACCATAGGCTTTCTCCTGGTGGCCTGAGGCAATGGCAGAGCACGCTGAAACATTCTTGTCCCTCTACACAGTAGACATGGATGCAGCTCTGGCAGTGCAGCCACAGGACTCCTGGGACAGCTTTCCTCTCTTTCAGCTGCTCAACAATTTTTTACGCACTGATCGTAAGTGAGCTTAATCCACCTAAGTTAGGCCCATCTTTTTCTTCCTTTCTCTACATTCTTTTTTGGAAAGTTTTTATTTCTGCACTATGGTCAATAGTTGACACCATGTAATAAAGTAAAATTGAGGTACAGTCAGCTCAAATACAACAAAGATAAACAAGTGCATATCAATATGTGCAGATTCAATTTTATTTGTATGGCACTTTTAACTATGGACATTGTCACAAAGCAGTTTTACAGAAATATACAAGTTCCAGTTAAACATATGAATTTATAAATGTGTCTCTAATGAGTGGCAACAGGGGCAAGGAAAAACTCCCTGAAACAACATGAGGAAGAACCCTTGAATCAAAAGGGAACCCACCTTCATTTGCATGACGATGGATAGTGAAATTCTAAATAACTCCCTTCCCCATGTGATTCATGGCAAGGTTCATGTGACAAGGTGTGCAGGGCAATTAAGTTTCAAGGGAGTAAGTGTTATTGTGTTACTCTATAAATGCGGTGTTAATGGATACCTTACATTTTGTTATACATTGATCTCTATTCCTAATTGTCCAGACATTGTAGCCAACATACTTAAATAAGAGGCAGGTTCTGTCAATAAATTCAGCTATTCTTTTAGATCAGGTATTTTGGAAGACTCCCAGTGGCTCAGAATTATTCTTAAGGCTAACCCCAGACCTGTAATCACACTCCCAGTCTCGCTCTTAGTTCAGCTGTTCACAGTCTCTCTACTGCCTAAAAATAATTACTGTGGGCAGACTGATCAAGTTTAACCCCTCTGTATTTTTCCAACACATTCAGTATCTCCCTGAGCATAATAAAATTTTTGTCCATGTTTTATTTTCAATTTCATTTCCAAGGTCTCTTTGCCAAGCATTTTAAGTTATTCTCATTATTACTACAATGTACATTGGCTATTCTGTTAAACTCAGAGGCTTTAACTTTCCTTGAGCAGTTTTAAGTGTTCAAGCAAATGCTGAGTTTTTTTTTTTTTCTTTTTCCTTTTTTTTTTTTTTTTACTTTTAGAGGTCATACAAGATTGTAATAGTAAATATTTCCCAAAGTCCCCTTTACCTTTTAGATTGCATGTTTACATTAGGTTTACAGGACATAAAGATCCCTTCCTTAAATATGTGTCTTATATTTCATATCCCTTTGTGACCATTAAATGTTATTTGCCATGGGTTCTCTCTGAAGTGGGATATGATGGGGTCTGGGAAGTCCACTTTTTCCAAATTGTGTGATAAAAATTTCTATGGGTTGGAAACAGTGTGTTAATTCTTCATTTACTCCAATGTTTAGCTCATTTAGAAAACTCAAAAGCAGTATTATATAATTTAACATCTGGAAGACCAGGTTTTCTCTTGGAGAGTTAGTGTTTTTCTCGTCCCACAAAAATCCTTAAACATCGTCATCGGATTGTCTAAAAACATACAACAGTATTATGAGGACCATAATTGAGATGTAATTACATGGGGTTCCTCTCACCATTCTTATAACATTATCTAGATTTTGGAGCGCGGCTCTGGGGATTTGTGCTCATTCAGCCACAAGAGCGTCTGTGAGGTCAGGTGCTGATGTGAACTGAGAAGGCCTGGTGTACAATTGACGTTTCAGTTTATTCCAAAGGTGTTTAGTGGAGTTTGAGATCAGGGCTTGGGCCACTTGTGTTTTTCCACACCAACCTTGGCAAACCATATGTTTATGGATCTCACTTTGTACATAGGGGCATTGCCATGCTGTAACATCCAATTAGTTCCAGTGAAGGGAAATTGTAATACTACAGCATACAAAGACATTCTAGACAATTGGTTTGCTTACAACTTTGCAGTAACAGTTCATGGAAGACCAACATATGATGGCCAGATGTCCACATCCTATTTGTTTTTTACTTTTCTTCTCTCAGTCTCTTTTTATTCAACCCCACAGTTCTTTATGTACTTTTTCTCTGTACAGTTTTCTATTATTTGTTTGTTTGTTTTTTTTCTTGTTTAATTTGTTTACCCTGTTACAATGTCATAAAGCACAGCATGGCTGCTTAAGTCTAAGCTACAATATGCTGTTAGACCCTTCTCATTTCAACATTTTCAAGAATTACCTCCACCAATGTAGCAGAAACAAATCTAGTTAGGACAGGAGGGGTTGTCAGTGTAGTAGTTAGATGCGTAGGGAGATCTGATCAGCTGGTGCATGATTTGAGAAAAGATCTATTGCCTTTATATGTCTGGCAATAAGTAAACAGGAGTTGTTTCATGTTTCTGAAAAGCATTTAGACATAAAAGCAAAATGAATAGTGGTTCAGAACTCCAAAGAGTCCAGATGTACTAATCTGCTTATGCCCATTTTCAGGAACAATTAGGTCCTAAATTGTTCTATATAGAACCATACAACTGAGTGCTTCTCTGTCTGGCAGGGTTCAAAGTAGAAGTAGAAGAGCCCCTAATTATGCAAAGAACCCTGTAGGGACCCTCAAAAGGTTTTTGAAGGGTGTATTATTTTGTTCTAAGTAGATACCAGTTGGTATATCAGCAGTATTAATGCCCTCCACATTGTTCTTACATTAATTTCTTTACTTAATAAGAACTTTCCTCTATTAGCAAATTTATCCACGCATGCATTTTCTCTTTATTCCTGAGATATATATTTGTGTAGTTATAGAGATTTTTGTATAGTTATAGCTTTGTATAGTTATAATATCTCCACCATTTGCAGCAGCTTAAACCACAGTTTGCACCTCCTGCAGAGTGTTTAGTGGGCGCTCCCAGAGGTAGTTGCGTGATGAGATGCAGTCTTAAGATACTGAACAGAAAAGACAGACATATCAAGTCACAATCCTCACGAATGTATATCTGGCCCTTAGTCTGTTGATGAAAACTGACATTTGCAATCCTGTTTTATTACCTTAAAAAGCAAAACCTATTAAAACGTAATTACTATTTTACACAAATTCCTTCCTCTTCCATTCTGACCCACTGCTCCAGCTATGCATGTAATGTGATTTGACTCGCAGATCTTCAGTAAATTATCAGATGCTCTGTTTATAACCGAATTTGGCAGAGAACACTAAAGACACACTCAAGAGTAGAACTTTTCTTGGTATTTGAGTCGTTTTGGAGCGCACGTTTGTATGAGGCCGAAGTAGAATCACATTGTTTTCTCCTCTAATTACTTTTCACTGCTCCATATTCAGTCATTTAATCTGTCACAACACTCCTTTTCATACAGACAGAAGTATAATGAGAAAACCTTGCAAGTTGTGCAGAAAAGAGGGATTAATTGTTTTTTATTAGCAAGGGCGTAGGAGTAATTTGGCAAGCGGAGTGGGGGAGGGGCAACACAATTACTGCTAGTTTGATTCTCCCCTGGGAAGAAAACTTTGGAAAAGCAGCATTTAAATGCTCATTTCTGATTACATTTGACAGCAGCATTTATTAATCTGCTGCTCGCAAATAGAGCACCACAAACCAAACCAAGGGCACTGCAAAATGTCCTGTTCCTTTAAATAGTAGTATAACAGTGTAGTATTCAGCAGGCAAAGCATGCGGTAACCCCACCACTCATTTTTATGCGTTTTAACATGGGCTCATGCAATTAGCTTAGCCTCGAAAAAGGCTCAGCTACCAGAACATACAACCTAACAAGTTGAACAGGTCGCTGTGTGTATTATGGACTGAACAGCCACTACTGACTGCTGAGAAACTGAACTTTTCAAATATATTCACCACCACTGAAAATTTTAGACACACCTGCTTATAGAGGTGTTCTTCAGTTATTAACTTTTTCTAATGTTTGAGAATAATAAAGTACCAACACTGAAATAATACAAATGGAATTATCGAGGGACCAAGAAAAGTAGTAACCAAATCAGAATTTATATTTAAAATTCTTAAGTGTTCCTGGTGAAGCTTTGCACGCTCTTGGCATTTTCTCAACCAAATAACGGCACTTCATCCAGGACACATTTCTTGAAATTCCCAAATAGACTGAGCATTTGTTGGCTGTTTTTCCTAAGTTCTAAATGAAAACAGTTTCATTAAATTGTTTGTCGAAACGCATGGGTCTGCCAGTAGGTCCAGTAACATAAATAATAGGTTCATATTAATGTCCTAGTCCTAATAAGTTATTGTTTCTATAGTAACGGCGCTTTCCCAGGGCAAACACTCCATATAATATAAACCAATTAAAAAAAAATAATAAAGCCATGTTGTTGTTTTTAACAAAGAAATGCATATAATCATTGATGCTATGATGATTTCCATTAGAAAGCATTCATTTAACATTTATGGAAGGAGTTTGGGTGTCAGCGCTTTGTAACAGTCCGTAAGTTTCCAGACATGGGAAAGTCTTCAGGAGAGAGGAGTTTACCCTTTCTGGTTCCTCAGTAACATGACAAGCTCTGTTTATTTTGTATGAAGTTTAAGAATGAAGAAAAGAGAAGCTGAAGATCAAATGTCTGTTTGTTATAGCTGCTATAATGTAAGTGATAACAGGAACTGATTTGGACATCCCACAATGATCAATGTAACTATAAACAGCGAAAAAGCATGATGCGTCAATCATTAGTAAATTGTAGATAATGTAATAGTTCACACGTCGCTGCGGTTTAAGTGGGATAACACACTTTTTCATAGAACACCATGCAATTATGTGAAAATAATAAACTTTTTGGCGGTACCTTTGTTTTTCGTGGGGACGTATCACAGTGCCCTGGTGTGGATTATATTTACACAGCGCAGTCCGTGCATGTTTTTCCTTGCATTCACAACTGCTTTTAAGTAAAACAATTTTATAAAAAATAAGAAAAAAAAAACAGTTTGATATAGAAATAACTTTATCGATATACATATAAATTTATAACTTAAATTTTTAAATAAGGCATAAGCCTTTATTAAAATGTGTTCAAGTCAATAAAAATATATTCAGTCTCCTGTGTTCAGAATTGTGACTGATCATTTATACACTTTGCTTCTGTATGTGTGTGGGTGTACAAAAGTCTGGCACACACACACTCTCATATATATATATATATATATATATATAATTTTTATTATTTCCCCCCCTCCCAAATTTGCTAAACTAAGCAGGTAATATAACATCTCACATGTCTCAATAAATACAGTTAGCCTCCATTCTGAAATCTGTCCTAAATTTGTGTATAAATGTGTAAGATTTGTATAAATGTATGTACAATATATTGTATACTTGCTAATCATTTATTCCCCTGTGATTAAGCTTATCAAATATCAAGCTCTTGGCCATGAAGTATCATGCTACTGCCACTAAATGCACATGAGTTTCATCATCATCTCAAGATGTTAAATGGTTGTGAAACGTGCTCACACACCCATGAGAGTAAAAAGGCTAGTGTTAATGACGAAGGAACAGAGTGAGAGGGAATTATAACTAATGAAGCCCAATGAGACACCTCTCTCTCTCTCTCTCTCTCTCTCTCTCTCTCTCTCTCTCTCTCTCTCTCTCTCTCGCTTTCTCTCTCTCTCGCTCTCTCTCTCTCGGATGAACTCCCACAGGAATTTGTGGGAATGTGCCACCTTTACTCGTCTGCTTCTTCTATCCCACGCACTACTAGATAGCTTCTCCAACAACAAATGTTTTTTTGTTACTTTATATTGGAAAAACTGGAGAATATTTTTCTAGGAGTCATTTCTAGGGATTTCTAACTATTACAAATTTAATGTGGTTTCTCAGAGGATTTCTTTTACTCCTTTTTCAAAGCTGTCTGCCTTTGGCCTTGAATTTATGCCAAAATTGTATTTGAGACTTTAAGAAAGAGAGTGATACATGTTTACTACAATTTTAAAGCTTTCCAACTATTTGAATCTTTTCCCCTGCTCTAGCACATTTGTGCAATGGAACATTCCACAAGCACCTGCAGGAGCTCTACATGCCTCTGGTGGTACGGTATATTGATCTGATGGAGTCCTCCATTGCCCAGTCTGTCCATCGTGGCTTTGAACAAGAGACCTGGCAGTCCGTCAAGTAAGACTTTAAACTAAAAAAATCATTTATGTTTCAGGGCCATCTATGCCTTTCATGTGTACAGCAGACATGATGACAGAATCTAAAGCCTAGGTTTTTCGTTTTTTAAGATTTCTAAGATGTTCATCTCTTACAGTAACGTTTTATGCAACTGGAGTATGTATATATCTTTTTTAACTACAAGACTTCTGTCTATGCTGTTTTTCTTCCCTTGATACCTAAACCCTTTTATTAAGTCACTGAAGCACTCTTCTGTAAATCTATCTTAACTTTTCTGTCTTTCATGCAAGTTTCGTAAAGTAAAACTCTGCAGTGCTTCATTCTTTGTCTGTCTTTTTTACTCTTCTCTTTCTTCTGACATTTTTTTCCCTTCTCTGTTTTTTCCCTCTTTTCAATCTCTGGCAGGACTATTACCAACAATCTGCCAAGTGTGCCTTTGCCTAAAGTTCCCAACCTGCCCCTCAATCTTCCTCAGATGCCCAGCTTCTCCACCCCCTCCTGGATTGGACCACTATGTGATAACACGTGTGTATGGGCCAGCTGGGCACCCTCCATATTTAATGGCCATGCTGGTGCTTATTATAGCCCATTTAACTTTAACTAAAGCATTTAACTTTTCGAATTGGGTGCCCAACCTTTAGAATCCACCCAAAAACACATCAACTGATGTGTGTGTGATGTGTGTGTATGTGTATATATATATATATATATATATATATATATATATATATATATATAATGTGGCACCTGATGTGTGGGAAGCAGTTAGTTTCTACCAAAAGTGGCCCAAAGAAGGACAAGTAGTCCAAAGGGTCATGGGCCCCCAAGGCTTATTGATGCTATGTGGAGTGAAGACTATCCCATCTGTTCTAGTGTAGCTGGAGTTGCTGAAAAAGTTAATGTTAGCTATGTTAGAAAGGTGTCAGAACACACAGTGCATTGCAGTTTGCCGCATATGGGACTGTGTAGCCACAAACTGGCCAGAGTGCCCATCCTGACCCCTGTCTACCGCTGAAAGTGCCCATAATGGGCACGTGAGCATCAGAACTGGGCAATGGACCAATAGAAGAAGGTGGCCTGGTCTGATGAATCATGTTTTCTTTTGCGTCATTTGGATGTCGGGGTGCGTGCGCGTCACTTCCCATGGGAAGAGATGGCACCAGGATGCACTATGGGAAGAATGCAAGCTGACGGAGGCAGTGTGACACTCTAGGCAATGTTCTCAATGTTCTGCTGGGAGACCTTGGGTCCTGGGATTCATGTGGGTGTTACTTGAACACATACCGCCTACCTGAACATTGCTGAAGAGGCCAAATACGCATCTTTATGACAGCAGTGATAATGCTCTCTGCCACACTGCAAAACATTGTTCAGGAATGTTGGTGAACGTGACAAAAGTGTTTGTTATGGTTTCAAATTCCCCAGTTTTGATGCCAGCTACCACAGCACACGTTCAGAGGAGTCCATGCCTTGGCAGGTCAGAACTGTTTTTGGTGGTTGAAGTGGGAACTACATAGTATTGGGCAGGTATTTTTAATGTTATGGCTGATCAGTGTACATAATACATATGATATGCAATCTGTTTGTGTTTTTGTCATTTATAGCTTAACATAAGAATTTATATGATACATATGAGATGTACTTACATGGAGTAACACTAATAAGGCCATGTTTGAGACATTGTGGCTTATGTTTCAGACATGCTTTGGTCTGATATTTATGTACTATGTCTAGGCAAGCATCTGAGCATGTGAACCTGAATTTGCTGCTTGATTTTGACTCATTCATGTTAGATGTTTTGCTTTGACCAATCTAGATCCCAGATCTAGAACCCAGATTTGTTGTGTTGAACAACAGTGTAATAGAGTATAAGTATTTTGGATGTACAGTTCAGGTTAATTAAGTTTAACCTAGCTTTGCTTTAAAATTTCTTACTTTCAAGGTATTGATTTGCCAGATATTTAGCTATAATCAAAACCTTAACCTTTTCTACACTTTTGGATGCTGTGTGAGCTGTGAGGAATTTTTGGTGTTCTTCACTCATCTGATTTTGATATGAAATCTTTTAAAGCATCAATTCTCACTTTCACTATGTCTTTCACCAATAGAGTTTTAGAATGAAACTCAAAATGGGCCGATGTTTTCCGTTTTGTATTTTGCCATTTTTATATTCCTGTGGTATGCTCGTCTTGTACCTTCATTGCAGTGGAATTCGTTGATTGCAAAACTATTTAAGTCATCTGTGAATCTGTCAGTTCTTGAGCTTTGTACTGAAATGCTTGAGCGAGGCAATATCTTTTCTCCTCCAGAAATATGCAAATAATTCAATTTAAACTTGGTTAATATCATCCACCTTATTCAGTATTGAAGTAAATGGAATGAGTCTGGTGATCACTAGGCTTTGACCATCATGGTGACAGTGATGTTATTGTTATTAGGGAACACTTTAGCTCATCAGAAAAAAAAAAATCATAATATGTAGACCAAGTTCATTGTAAACAGGCTGGACTGCAAATGCACACCAGGTTTCAGGCCTGAAACAGTGTCTGTAGTGGGAGTAGTCCTGTGGGTGTGTGTCCAAGGGGACTCTGTGGTTAGCTGGTTGTTAGAGGCAGTCAGAATGCCGTGTTCCCCCATAGGAGTGCCGCTCCTGGCGAGAAGCTCGTCCATTTGTTCATGCTGCCTCTTCCCCCGCTCGCGCAGGCTTGAGGGGGCGGCACAGGCCCCCGAGGGAGCCCTCACACACTGTACCGTCGCTAATTAATCGAGTGGGAACTCATGCTCATCCTTTTTAATTGCAATGTGGACTTTGCCAAACTATTTTCCAGGACTGCCACTTGTGAAGGTAACAGTCTTTTAACAGCGAGAGGAGTGAGTGCCCTTTTTTTCCTTACTGCTGAGCGTTTTGCGCTGTACACTTGAATGCTGCTTGTGTCAGCCTCTCGGTGTGTTGTCGTGTTAACTGTGGTTGACACAGTGGTGTCAGTCCATCTGTCTGCCTTGCTGAGGCTGTCTTTGGCCTCTGGAAACCCAGAAGCATTATCCAACAGCTATGAGCTTTATAGACCAAAGCTTTTTTGTTGTTGTGTTCTTCTGTTGATTAACATACCATGACTACATTATTTTATTACAGAAAACTACTTGCGTTCGCATTAATAGAGTTTGATTTTTCTTTAAATGGTGATGATAGTACTAGAAGAGTTAAACAATATAGATAGACCAAATAAAGAAACTTGGATTTAAAGAACTTTGGACTTCACATAAGCGACATTCTGTACGATTTAACTCTATCCTTCTTTTGAATTAGTTGCTAAGTTACAGTGCTCTTTCTAAAGGTACCTGCTGCTAAAATTAGCTTAGACAAACCTACAGACTAAAAACCAATTCTATTCAAAATATTGATGAACACTTCAAGCACTTGAAAGACATTACTTGAAAGGCTGATTTTATTATCTGGAGGTTATAGGTTGAAAAACTTCCAGGTGCCTGAAAATTTAGAGACCTTAACATTGCAGTATTGTCTGACTGAAAATATAAAAGCCTAGTACAGCAGACCTACTGACCAGAGAATGCTGATGCTATTCTATGCTTTATGTTTGACAGAAATGGCTCCGCAACATCAGAGGACCTGTTCTGGAAGCTGGACGCTCTCCAGATGTTTGTAATGGACCTGCACTGGCCGGAGCCAGAGTTTGCCAGACATCTGGAGCAGAGGCTGAAGCTCATGGCTAGTGATATGATGGAGGCCTGTGTCAAAAGGTCAAGGCTCATATTAAAATTACATCTAAGATTTTTAATAGTACACTCCTGCATTATATTGAATCTAAAAAAATATTACTTATCTATAACAACTCTCAAAACAGTATGGTTACTTTTGCTTTTGCGCTGGGCTTATTAAACGTTCATGTCGGTGTTGAGAGAAGTGCACATAAAAATCCAGTATTTTGAGGTATGATTTGAAGCTGTACCTATTTTAAACACAGGACCAAAGCAGCTTTTGATGCTAAGATGCAGAAGTCAAGTAAGTCCACAGACTTCAGGGTGCCTTTGTCTGTCTGCACCATGTTCAACATTCTAATGGATGCTAAGAAACAGTACTCTAAGCTGTGTATCCTCGACCAAGGCCAAGAGGTAAACCGCAACCATATTGAGTCCATGTTATATTTACACACACACTTTACATGTGAAGGAAAAGAACAAATGCCAGAGTGTGCATTAAAGAGGATTCACATACTCTTTATTAGAAGCATCTTCACAAGAAATTGAATTACCAAACATAACTGGTCATGCCAATTATTTTGAATGTTTTGCACAGAAGGACTGTCTGTCTTCATGTATTAAGTATAATATATATATATATATATATATATATATATATTAATCCCTATAAAAAAAAAAGCATCAGGTTGATCACAATACAGCACTGACTTGCTCAAGGTCATTAACGTGCATGTGCAGTGTATGTTTAACTGTAGTACTACTGTGATGGCTAAATACGGCATAGGTCTCATTGATAACTAACTAGGTACAATGTTTTCTTTTGCTATTGCCTTGGTATGGTTGGGCTGCGCTTTTTGAAAACAAAATGAATGGGTCATCGTTTTGGCTCATAAAGCCTCCACTTCACAGTAACAACAACTTCAAAGATGGTAGCTGATCCAATCCAAAGCATTTCTCTTTTCCTTTTTGTCGTGGTGGTGGTGTTTGTGTGTGTGTGTGTGTGTGTGTGTGTGTGTGTGTGTGTGTGTGTGTGTGTGTGTGTGTGTGTGTGTGT
>JAQQZR010000012.1:13728510-13739403 GCA_030068235.1 Notoglanidium macrostoma
GTGTGTGTGTGTGTGTGTGTGTGTGTGTGTGTGTGTGTGTGTGTGTGTGTGTGTGCGTGTGTGTGTGTGTGTGTTTACATACCCATAATATTTAAATACAGTGATTGTTCATTTGAATGGTCAGTGATCCTCGACATAAAGCTGCACATGATGTTCATTTATAGATTTCGACCTGGGGCTCAAAAAAATTTGCTTTTTTCCACAAAATGCAATCAAAGTGTTTCGTTTTACACAAAAGTATAATTTAAAAAAAGGACTGAAGCATGTTACAGCACTAAAGTTGACGTTTTAAAGAGACCTTGCAGGACATGCAGCGATACCCGAGACCTTCTCTAGCGCTGAAAAGAGAGTTAAAGGTTACAAACAGCCTTAAAGAGGAATTTATTCGGAAAGAGTTCGTTTAAGAGGAACGTTCAAGAAAGGCGCTCTCTCTCTCTCTCTCTCTCTCTCTTTCTCTCTCTCTCTGAGGGACTGCTGATTAACTGAAAGCACTGTGTAAATTACAGGCTATTTGACACCCATCTGCCACCGCTTTAACAGCCTCATTAGCCCTGGTAAAATGAGTGAAGCTGTAAAATTGCCTCCTTGAAAATGTAAACACAATTTTAACTTAATAGGACAATTATTGCTTTAATCATTGTAATAAATACTAGTTGTATTAAATGTAATATTATATGCGAAAGGGCAAGTTAA
This sequence comes from Notoglanidium macrostoma, assembly GCA_030068235.1. NCBI lineage: Eukaryota > Metazoa > Chordata > Actinopteri > Siluriformes > Auchenoglanididae > Notoglanidium > Notoglanidium macrostoma. The sequence goes on from JAQQZR010000012.1 coordinate 13,729,204, forward strand.
TGTTTTCTTCTTAGTTGTTTTTTAATAATTTCAGATAGTTTTTCATCTTTTTTTAATCTATCGCATAATAGCAGTGTTCTTTCGTACTAACTAGCTGGGTTTAATTTCTGCTTCCTCGTGAGAACACTATATGGACTCTCTCTCTCTCTCTCTCTCTCTCTCTCTCTCTCCTGAAGCATTTATTAATGACTGATATTTAACCCTGAATGCCCAACGAATATGTTTTAGTTATTTAAATAAAATGCTTGATTAATACTAATATTTCTTTCTTTCTTTCTTTCTTTCTTTCTTTCTTTCTTTCTTTCTTTCTTACTTTCTTTTTTAATTTACTTTTTATAAGCTTAAAATATAGCTTATTTTATAATGTAGGCTTTAAAATATTGTTAGTAATAATGTAGCCTGAATAAGCCTGTTTGTTTGGCACAGCTGAAATTAAATATAGTGCTATCAGTTTCAATGCTTAAAATAGTTTTTAATTGACTGACAAATAATCACTAAACATAAAAAGTAATGGTTTTATTACTAGGCCTATCTATTCCAATATATTTGCAATATACTCTATGTTAATTGTAGAGGTTGTATGTTAAGATTAAATTGTCATTAATAACTATTTAATATCACAATCGGACTGGTTGTGTGGTTTGAGCCTGACCTGCGGGCCAATACAGCGGTCATGTCTTGCACGCGCTGGGATTTTTTGACGTGTCAGACGCGCGCGTGATGTCAGAGCAGAGGCGCGCGGGGCGCTGAGATTCGCCCAACGCTTTCCAGCTGAGCGCGACGCCTCCTGATAAAGAGCTGCAGTGAGGCGCGCGGAGAGTTTACTCACCCACAGCAGTGCATCACAAGTTCAAGGGGGAAGAGAGAGCAGGTGTTTGGATTGACAGAAACTAAATCGAGTTGTTACCTGCACTTCTCATTTGCTTTGTTTTTCCTACTGCCGCCGGAGTTGTAAGTTTGGCCATCGTGCCCTGTTGAGCAAGGCCGGATAGACATTATTTAGCGCCGCTGATTGTGTGTGCGCGCGCTGTGTGCGTGTGTGTGTGTGTGCGTGTGCGTGTGTGTGTGATCACCGGAGTGGCTGTGCGCTCAGTGGGCCGCCGCGTTCGATCATGTCCTCACTTTCGACTCAGTGAGAGGAATCAAACTTTATCCGCAACAAGTCGCGCCTGTGGGCACCTGATCCAGACGAGGCGCTCGTGTCCCAGGGTGATGATGGAGAGCGCGCTGTACCCCCCGGCGGGGATATTCGGTACCCCTTCACCATCCACTGCGGGAGGAAGCATGGTCACCAGCTCCAAACCCCTGGCGTTCTCAATCGAGCGGATTATGGCCAGGACGCCGGAACCCAAGTCGATGCTGTCTCTCCCGAACTCTGTGCAGCACAGTGTCGTGGGAAAGGCCGACATACGGGCCTCACTCGCTGTGCCTCCATCCCCGCTGCACTGCGTGCTGCCGCTCATGCCGCTCTCCTACGAGCCCACGCACAAACTTCACAGACTGGAGTCGAGCCGCGGCGAGTCCGAGTTTCCCTACAGCGCCGGCGAGCTTCTGAGCGTCGGCGCCAACGCCAAGGGCGAGCAGCGGGACGCAGCACCGGCGATTGGACAGTACAAACTTTTCCGGCCACGGGTACTTTCGCACTCATCCGTACACACCGCCGGTACCGCCGTGTGCTACGTGAACTGTGGGGAGAGCGCATGCGCGCCTCCGCCTGCCGCCCTGCTCAACCTGCACCCGGTGGCCTCGTACCTGCTGAACAACCCGTTACACTCTCGCCACAAAAGCCTTCTGGCGGAAAAAAGCAGAGGCGCGCACGGCCTGGACTCTTACCCCGGAGCGCTGGCGCTGAAGGAGCTCTCCCACTCTCAGCTGCAGCACTACATGAAGGAGAGCGCGCACATCCTCTCTGAGAAACTGTTCAAGAGCTCCGCCAAGTTACACACCGGCTCTCCTCCAGCCAAAGCCAAAGTGTTCACTTGTGAAGTGTGCGGCAAGGTATAGTGAAGGAAACACATTTTTGTCATTCATGAATAAATTCTTTTTCGAGATTTTTAAAATTCTAAAAAAAGTTATTTTATTTCATACATATTTAAAGACTCTGTATTTTTACGAATTATATTATATTATATTATATTATATTATATTATATTATATTATATTATATTATATCATATTATATTATACTATATTATATTATATTAAGTTATATTATATTATATTATATTGTACACATTAGTAAATGAAATATTTAAAATATTTAAAGATTGTATTGTTTATTTTCTTTCAGTTTCTCATAGTGCAGGATTTTAGAATTTACAATGCAATAATTTTTCATTTAAAATCTTTTTCAGGTGTTTAACGCGCACTATAATTTAACCCGCCACATGCCCGTACACACGGGAGCCAGACCATTCGTGTGTAAAGTGTGCGGCAAAGGATTTCGTCAAGCAAGCACACTCTGTCGCCACAAAATTATTCATACTCAGGTACCGCTTTCATGTTTACTCGATTCCTGTTCCTATAAAATGTACTTTTCATTATTATTATTATTATTATTATTATTATTATTATTATTATTATTATTATTATTATTATAGTTGTGGTTGTTTTATGGTCCCATAATTATATTCATACTTTTTTATGTATTAGTAGATATTCAGAAAACAAACCATTTTTGAAAAATTTTTCACTTATTTTATTCATTTGTTTCGTTGAAATTATTTCCCTTGTCGGAATCAGTGAACACTGCAGGTTACTTTACTGCCCAGTGAAATTGTCAAATTGTCAGCAACAGCTATTAATTATTACCACCATTTTAAATAAGATGTGATTTCACAACCAAAGTGCTTGAACGATTTAATAAGATTTGTCATCTAATTAAAAAATCATCATCACGCACTTTTTTTTTTTTTTAAATAATGTGTTGGTAGTAATCTCTCATTCCCTCATGTTTGTTTGCAGGAAAAGCCGCATAAATGCCATCAGTGTGGGAAAGCATTTAACCGGAGCTCCACTCTGAACACACACGCGCGCATCCACGCCGGATACAAACCATTTGTGTGTGAATTCTGTGGAAAGGGATTCCACCAAAAAGGTAGTCTAATTAACACCATCATTTGCTAATTTATTAACTTTTGCTTTTTTTTTTAATCAAATTTTGAATTTACATGGGCATGTGGAAAAAAGATAGAGACTAGGCTAAATATAATTGTATATAATATTAGCCATTACATTTTGGATTATTCACAAGCCAAACAACTTCTCGCTCCCCTTTTTTAGGCAATTACAAAAATCATAAATTGACGCACAGCGGCGAGAAACAGTTCAAGTGCAATATTTGCAACAAAGCCTTCCACCAGGTATACAACCTGACTTTCCACATGCACACGCACAACGACAAGAAGCCCTTCACCTGTCCCACATGTGGCAAAGGCTTTTGCAGGAACTTCGACCTGAAGAAGCACATACGGAAACTACACGACGCTTCACCGGATCCGCACTCACCGGGAACACCTACAGAGCAACGCGAAGCCCCGTGAACACTCCGCACACGCTGCGCTTTAGTAGAAACGCTCAGAACAGCACACTGCCAACGTAAATAGTGTGTCAGACAACAAATAGACCGTACTGTTCACTAGGGCAGCATGCGGGTTTGCGGGCTGGAACGTTGTACTTGCTATTCCTGCTGTTTTGACAGACTGGGCTTTTTAGTGAAACTGCCGCAACCTACGTTTCTGTTTGGTTTTTTTGTTTTTGTTTGTTTGTTTTTGTTTATTTGTTTGTTTGTTTGATGTTTTGGTTTGGGTTTTTGTTTTAGATTCGTCAGTGAAAATACAATTATAGAATTACACCATTCTTTTCACTCTCAGGGTATGTATACTGCGTGGTATGGTTTATTACAGACCTTTATTGACTGCTTTATTATTTGTCTGTAAATTCTTTTAACTTAAAGAGAGTGAGTTCTAAGGGTAATTAGGCTAATTTTTCGTGAGATGGTATATTTCTTCATTGTGAACATGTTACATATTTATAGTTTGCTGTTCTTTACCAGCCAAGCTGTTGCCGCTTATTTTGGTTAAATCGGTGTGAATTATGCAAGAGTTTGTTGTATATAATTATCACTGGCATCAGATTTTTCATCAAAACAACATATAAATCATTATAATGAGGGGGAAATAAAATTTAAAAAAATACGCATGTCATACCGCTCCTAACTTATTATTTCCATCTATGTGTTATGGTGTGCAATATGCCTTTTTTCTGCAGTTTGTGTAGGAGTAATGGGACTGTGCCTAATGAGAAAATTAACACTCATTAGGAAATAGTCATGAACATTGCGCTTAAGCTGGAGGAGGTGAGGCCATGTCCTAGCGTTCCCAGCGGGCCTCTATAAATTAACATGTATATTAATTAATCTGTGAATTTAGTAATATTTCACATACAAAAAAGTCTATGCAAAGGCAAAGTTGCTCACAGAAATTACATTGTTGTCTGTGGAAATTAGCCTATTATGGCATTTCTCTAACTTTCTCTATTATATTAGTCTATTGACAGTATCCTATCTCCCTATTATCTTATCATCGTGGTTGTGATAACGACTCCTTTATCTAGTAAACTCGCCTGTGCTTATTGTGATAGCTTATCGTGAGGTAGGCTATAAGTCTCCTGAAGCAAAGACACCCCCTTGTGGAGAATGCTACCTGCTGCACAACAGCACGTTCATTCTGTTGCAAAGTGAATTAAAGCTTTAGGAGTGGTGATTTAACATCTATTTGTACGATATTTGGATTTCACAAAACTGACGAAAATAGAAATGTTAGCCTAAAAGTAAGCAATAATAGCCTAATGCACCACGTAATATAAATGCATTCAGGTTTCAAAACTCAGTGGGGTTTATGAACATTGTTTCAGATTGTTTTTTTGTTTGTTTGTTTGTTTTTTACTTTTCGCGGAAAAACAAGATATCTAAATCGTCCACTTTATTATGAACATATGAACATACATCTCAGTCTTAATGCAATCATCATGTTGCCACGTGATGGCTTAGTGGATAACTGAGTGAACGTGCAGGTATACAGGGGTTGCTAATAAAGCGGATAGCGTGTAATGTATAATAATGTATTTATAAATCACTAGTCAGCTTCTGTCTTATTTTGTTATAAACGTAGAAGTTAGGCTAGGCTACATTATTAGTCTAGCTAATTACTGAATTAGCTTCGGCATGGGCTTAGGCAAGTTATTTCTATTCTTCGGTAAACGCTTAATCATCTTACATCTCTCAAATTGCCTGCCCTTAAGTCAGTGCGCGGATTTGGGTGCGAATTGAGCAAGCTATGTTTGTACAATTACAGGAGTGAAAAGTCATTTTAATATCAATGGGCAAACAAAATACCAATCTACATGCTTTCTTTGCTGATGGCAGGAGCGTTTGATAAGGCGCGGGACATGCTTCAAGGTAGGAAGAACATTACACGTTCTCACAACTTTTCCTGTTCTAGACAGTGAAGTCATAAAAATGCGACGCTTACGTCAAGGACACGGAAGGAGGCAGATCCTCGCGCAGGCTTGGGATTGGTGGGATGTAGAAGGCAAGTCAGGGGACCGAAATCGCTTACTGCTCTAGCTGCTATTTTGGACAGCACAGGGGTTTGAGTCACTTAACAGTCAGAAGCATTTCTAGGGCAGAAACAGTCCGTTCAGATCTAATATTATAACACCGCAGCATTCCGTGCCGACTGGCAGGTCAGTGGTGTGACTGTGTGTTCCTCTGTGTTTCCATAATTTACAGGGTGTGAATGTGTGTGTATGTGCTGTCTGTGAGCCCAGCCATTTCACCATAGAGTACTGTTAAGGTAGGTGAGTGTAGAGGTGCTGTAAACATGTCGGCTGTTCCAGCAAGAGACGCTAAAACACTTGTTGCAAAGCGAGTCGGTGGTGACTTTAATAGCATAAAGAGCTAGCTAATATTTACTTCGTTTATAATGATCTCAGGTGAATCCCGGATTGCTGATATTTATAAGAAGGGGTCACGTGACCATGGGCAAGACATAATGTGTGCAACAGATTTAGGTTTCACAGAAACCAGACTGGCCTTCAGTAAAATGAAGCTCATGGCCAAGCAGTAGAAAGTAGAGAAGTGTTCCCAGTGGAGAGGAATCAAATATGTAACTACTGTACAAATAAGAATGTATGTTCTGCACTTATTTTAAATAACTCCACTGCATTTATCTTACACATTGTTCTTTGCCTGAGTTCATATAGCTAATGCGTGTAATTCGATTACAGGTGCAGTCTGAAACACCCAGACACACACATCTCCTTTTTGTTAGTTATTTATCAGAGATATGATTTAATTAATAAGCTCAGACAATAGACCCTTTCAAATGACCGTAAGAGCATGTAAAAGCAGTAGCTTCTTTTACTTTATTATTTTGTATGTCATATAGGCCCCTTGTTTAATATTTTAAATAAAAGTTTTTGGGTTTCATGTTCAAGTTTTTCTACACCTTTGATAATCATGTCATTTGGGGCATACTTTAGGCAAACACCTGAGATTTACAATATTGTCAGCCATGGATATGGCTAGGTTTTTTTTTTTAATTCTTGTGTTTCCCATCACCCCATCGTTTTCCAAGACCAGCATGCCCTATTGTGTTTCCTTTCATGTGTAGTGTGTGTTTGTATGCATATAATAGTTATATATAAATATACTTGTCGTCTTGTGTTCAGCTTCAGTCTTCTCCTTTCCAAAACCAAATCAACATGTACTGTTATTGTGTAAAATGATACAAAGTTTTTGTATACTCTCAGACCATGGTCCTTGTTAACCTCTCTGTGCTTATGTAATCGTTAATTTGTCCGTGAAGCCTGGGTGAACCATGTTGCGACTTGTTAGAGGCCAGAGCAGGAGGTTGAAAGGCTGTGTGCGCAGCCACCGGCGGTTGTGCCATCATAAGAGCGTGATGGCTATCCGACGAGAGGACGTTACTGTGTGGGAGAGACGGGCACCCCTTGCCCCGCAACATGTTAAGGAAATCACTGCAGCAGGCCACAAAGTGCTGGTGCAGCCCTCCAACAGGAGAGCCATCCACAACAGAGTGAGTAAACATGGGCCTTTTTAATACACACGCCGCATAAAAAAAAACTCCTTTCACTGTGGTGAAATTCTGGCCAAAATACAGCCAAAAATGGCATGTAATCAGGTTATGGTTTTGTCCTATGTATAGGCCATAGTGAAACAGGCTTAAGCCTTCACAGTTTAGTTTTTAATCCGATACTGGCTGTCAAAATGTTCATGATGCACACATTGTTTTTGAATGTTTCAATGATAAAGGTGGGGCATCTTTCAGTGGAATTGGAATGGAATGTGTAAATGTGATTTTTCTCTCCTTTTTTACTTCCCCTTTTTTAGGCATTAAAATACTAGAACGTTACTTCTGTTTGAGAAATATGTGCAAGAGAGACACGAGTTTCAGTTCAGTAAGTGTGTGTTTGTGGAAAATGTCACAATTTGACCATGTGACCAGATTTTCCCATGCCCCCGCATTTGTTTTTCATATCAAGCACCAAATACAAAATCAGGTATGCAAATGTTTTTGAGAAAAGCTAGAGATGTTGCACATTTGTCCATTACTGTGCAGTTAATAAAATGCCTTATTTGTGTCTCATTCTGCCAGTTATTCAGTAATTCACTTCAACCACATTTTATTTGTATAGCACTTTCAATAACAGACATTGTCAGCTTTACAGAAATATATAAATTCCGTTTATAAACTTTAAACTTTTATATATTTATAAATGTATCCATGATTATATGGACAAGGGTTTGTAGGCACCTGACCAACACTTGTAGTTGCTTATTGTAAACATCCCATCTAGTCCCCCTTTGCTGTTATGACGTTAGCTTTTCACTAGATTTTGGAGCGTGGCTGTGGGGATTTGTGTCCATTGAGCCACATGAGCATTAGTGAGGTCAGGCACTGATGTCAGGTGAGGAGTCTTGGGGTGCAGTCAGTGTTCCAGTTCATCCCAAAGGTATTCAGTGGGGTTGAGGTCGAGACTCACCAACCTTGGCAAACCATGGAATCTTCATGGAGCTCACTTTGTGTACAGGGGCATTGTCATGCTGGAACAGGTTTGGGTTTGATTCAGAATAGTTTTAATATGAAGTCTTTTTTTTGTTGTTGAAGTTATTAACTGATCATGGAGTGGAGGCTTTAGTTCAAGATTGTTTGTGGCAAGAAGTCGTAACGTTATCATGGCAATTGTAGGCCTAAGCCATTGTAGCAGAACTGCAGCATGTATCAACAGCAGTCTAAGGCCATCTTCACAGTTCCTAAGTGTATTATGTTTAGGGTGTTCATATGGGGCCATCCTCAGCAGGAGTGAATGGTTTCCAAGTGATGAGAACCCCACCCAGATGTAGGAAATCAGGCAGTTCTGGAAAGCAAAAGGGGTTAGGATTACTGGTATCTCAGAGAGGCCATGTGCAGCTTGACACACACAGAGGGAGGGAGAGCGAGCAAGAGCGAGCGAGGGAGTGAGAGAGAATGAATCACAGTTGTGATGCTTATTCAGTCATGTTAAGTGGCTTGCTCAGTTCTTATGAGAAAACGAGCTCAATGTGGAATCACACTGATGTCTTTTTTTAGTTCTATGAGAAAGCAGGAGCCATTATACAGGAGGACATCTCAGAGGCTTCTCTCATCATCGGTGTGAAGAGGCCGCCAGAAGAAAAGGTCATTCCACAAAAAACCTACGCTTTCTTTTCCCACACCATCAAAGCCCAGGAGGCTAACATGGGTCTTCTAGATGATCTGCTCAAAAAGGTAAATCTATTCAATGATCATCTGATGTTTATCTTTTTTTTTTTTTTTTTTTTTGCGACAGCTCTTATCAGCTCTTCTTTGCATGCAATTTGTTCAGACCTTTATATGCCAGAGGCATAATATGTGAACCAAGAACCTAAAGAAAACATGCAGCCTTGCATTAATAAAGATGCAAAGTAAGTTTGTCAGAGTATCATTTATTCAAATTGATGAACATTTTACAGAGAGGGTCCAAATGTTTCTGGCAATTTGAGTACATTTTATGCTGGCAAATTAACTTTGTGAGTATTTCTGAACAAACTGGTGTTTCAGAAGCTTTGATTCCTAAGTAAACATTTCACTCGTTCCAGGAAGTACGGCTGATCGATTATGAGAAAATGGTTGATGAAAATGGGTTCAGAATTGTTGCGTTTGGAAAGTGGGCTGGCGTTGCAGGTAAAGTAATCTTTGAAGTTCTCTTTCATATTACAAAATGTTCGGAAACTCCATGTGAAATTACTCAGTTTAGGTGTCAGAAAGCTGTGGAACAGGCTTGAATGCTAATTTTGTCTATTCTTGCAGGAATGATTAACATTTTGCATGGTCTGGGTCTCCGATTCCTGGCCCTTGGACACCACACTCCCTTTATGGTATGGATCTGTTATCTGTGAGATGTTTTGTGCTTCACCTTCTCTGGCAGTTCAACTCTGATCTCTGTTCAACTCTATTCAACTCCAGAATGATCAGAGGACAATCCTTTAATTAGCACCTCAGACATTAATTTTTTCTCATGCTACTCAGTAACGTGTGTGTGTGTGTGTGTGTGTGTGTGTGTGTGTGTGTGTGTTTAAATCGTCACGTCTCGTTCGAACAAGAGGGAAGAAGAATACCTGAAAGTGAGACGTTTGGGTTTTTTTTCCTTTTGTATTGCTCTGATAGTGGAAGGATGGTTTCTCTGCTCGAGTTGAATCACAAACGCAACTTGTCGACTTGTCAGGCTCTGGAGGTACCACAAAGCGGGGACTTGACAAGATAAATAAGGACCTGGAATATCCAGACTCCCTTTTGCTGATGGTGGTAGTTCCATTAAAAAAAAAAGGAAAAAATAGGGGAAAAAGACACCAAGGCAGAACTTCATCGACTTGTTCGTGTCCTGATTGTAGAATCGGATTCCACGATCCGCACATAGTCGCTCGACTTTCTAAACTTCCCGGACAAAAATGCAGTTGTGGTAGAGGGAAGCAGCATGATCTCTGATGGGAGCTTTAGGAATATTCATTACAGCAATTAACCAGTGAATCAATATTACACTTTAGTGTTAAAGCAAAACCCTGACTGCGCAGGATATCCATACAGTAACATAGTGTAGTGTCCGGTGTGGGCCGGACAC
>JAQQZR010000012.1:13739990-13761332 GCA_030068235.1 Notoglanidium macrostoma
TCCAGAATGATCAGAGGACAATCCTTTAATTAGCACCTCAGACATTAATTTTTTCTCCTGCTACTCACTAACGTGTGTGTGTGTGTGTGTGTGTGTGTGTGTGTGTGTGTGTGTGTGTGGGGCTAGATTTTGTAATTGAAGTAAATGCTTAATGTGGAACCTTTTTTTTCCCCTCAATCACATAACAGCATATTGGAATGGCACACAATTACAGGAATGTTAGCCAAGCCATACAAGCAGTGAGGGATTGTGGGTATGAGATCTCACTCGGCCTCATGCCTAAGTCCATTGGGCCACTCACATTTGTATTCACTGGCACAGGCAACGTATCTAACGTACGTATGTAAAACAGAGTATAGCTCTCTTATGGAATCTCATTATAAATTAACCTATTATGCATATTCATTTTAATTGATCTCCGTAGGGTGCACAAGACATTTTCAATGAGCTTCCATGTGAATATGTGGAGCCACATGAACTGAAAGAGGTCTCCATATCAGGAGGTACTGCCTCCACCCATTATTTCTTCTTTCATGTTAAGTTCTTGCGAAATACCATTTTTGTGATGTTTGGCTTAACTTGAGCGTGCGGTATACAGAATACAGTCTTTGATTTTTGTCTGTGTAACGCATTTCCTTCCCCTTGACTTGATATTGTTGAGGATAATCTGGGTTCATTCTGAATGTATCTACAGACCTGACAAAAGTGTATGGTACAGTGATCAGCAGGCACCACCATTTAATTCGAAAGAGTGATTGGGTTTATGATCCTTTCGAGTATGAGCACCATCCTGAACGTTACACCTCTCACTTCAGGACTAGTGTGAGTACTATGGATGTACAGAAAATGTGTACGTGATTTGTTTTTTGCAGAATCCTATACATTAGTTCACAAACCTCTTAATTAATCCAAGTACATGCTAGTGAATTTATGTTTAATTTGTTATAGGTATTGATTCTTTTGTGGCAAATTCAGGCTCAGAACTATTTAATCTGATGGATACATCTATATTTCTTCATTCTTTATCAATATACCTCTCATGAGCATTGACTTGGCCTAACTTTGAGGGGCAGTACACATTTGTTACCTCGGTTTTTAAAGCTCTTAAAAATAATGTGCCTCATTTATCAGCCTACAAGTGAAGTTGTGTGTAAATGTTTGTGTAAGCCAAACTGAACTAAAAAAAAAAATTCCATCAGATTTGCAAAAAAAAATTTTTGTACTTGCATATGAATGTTTATAATTACATTAAATTGCATTTAGTGACCTCCATAAAAGGCTAAGGTCACAGCACAGCACAGTAATGAGGAGGAAATGGCAAAAAAATCGTAGTGCTAGAAGTGAAGGTTATTTTGACTCCTGCATATACCAATAAAAATATATATTATTTAATGTATAACCGCACCTGAAAAGTTGCAGGCGGACACCAAACACATCACACAGGGAAACTACTATTTGTATTTTATTCAAAGAAAAGCATCTCAGAACACAGATATCTGTTGTACACCAATTCACCCTGCCTGGTGCCGTGCCGTGTTGGAAAAACCGAAGGGTATGCGTTGAAGGAAGCAGGTGATGGTATGCGGCACATGCGTTACATTGTGATTTGATGCAGATCAGTAGTTTTGTTATTTAATCTCCTTATGCGTAAACGTACACAGAACGATTAAGGTACTAACCAGGGATTTCCATGAACGTGAAATTTCTTGTGTAAATGCTCACAGACATGCTACGGACGATTTACAAATGAATCTGTTTGTATGCATCTTGATAAATGAGGCTTGAATAACACGTAAAAACAGTCATATGTCAATTTCTGCAAACCGTAGGAGGAACAGAGCTTATGGTTTTGTTTTTTTTGTTTTTTTCTTTTCTTTTCTTTTTTTTTTTATGATTTCCTCAGTTCACTGAGCTATAAATTGAATGTGAAGCTTACACACTCTTAACATATTAAAGCCCAGGAGAGCTAGTCATCAAGTCAGTTCTTCAGTAATTAATTAATGTCACTCCGAGACTCATTTTACTGTCATTAAGAAAACATGATTTTGTCAATTTTTTTTAATGAGGATGTCATTCACAGTGGTTCACCTATTAGCTGTTTTTCAGTATCAGACAATAATTTGAATATGAGCAACATAAGAGAGAATTTGACAACAGAAGGAGAAATTGACATCAGACATTGTGTTTAAAGGTAGCGCCTTACACAACCTGTTTGATAAACGGCATCTACTGGGACCCACACACTCCGAGGCTGCTGCGCCGACTGGACGCACAGAAGCTTATGACACCTTCAAAGTCTTTGGCCGCAGCGACCGAAGGCTGGCCCACCCTACCACACAGGTGAGATTTTGTTCAAGTTACAGTCCATCATTTTGTGGTGCAGTCTATAATTTACAGGATGTTGGATGTTAAATCATGTGTTTTTAATTTAGATTATATGTGGCAAGTGTTATTCTTGTTAGCTGTGTGATTTAACTACACAAATCAGACCATGCTTGGTTTGATTCACTTTTTAATCCAAAATCAAAATTATCAGCACCCTTACAAGTAATAATTGGTCAAGCCTCCCTTGGAGAGGATAATAGTTAAGTGTTAAGTGTTTTTATTTGATGTCTAACAAAACTGGAGACACTTGAAGGAATTTGCGCCCCTTTGTGCCAAATATTTCAAGCTCCCTACTATACTAAGCTTGTGTTTGTAGTTTTACCAGTACAGTTAAAATCTGGAAACTGCTGCATCACTGATATTCCATCATATTTTACACTGCATATGTACACTGGGTAACCCCATGGGGAATTTCTTATTATTTCTAACAGACTATGTAGATTTGTAATCTATTACCTGACTTGTGAAGGTGAACTATCATCGTTTGAATTCTTTGGTTTTCCCATGGTAATAACCAGCAATGGGTCCTTTGCATATGTGTGTATTAATACCATAATTAACATTTTTACCCTGAGGACATGCTCAAAGGCAACAACAGAGTTCGCAGGAACTGAGAGCAAATTAGCCATGGTTTTTATTTTTTATGATTTGTTGCATTTAAAATATTTATTTTAATCATCAGTAACTTTCTCACTTTTGCCAGATAAGGTGGCATTCCCTGCACTTGGGCTCTAGTAAAATGGCTTGAAGATATAGTTTGCCAATTTATCAAAATTAAATTTTTTGTACTGAGTTTCAGTTTCAGATAAGGAGCCATTTCTTGATTAGCTCTCTCATAATGAAGGAATTCTCCCTCTTTGCCACATAATTCTTTTCTAGGAAACAGCTGCTAATTTCTCTGTGCAACTGAACCATAACCATTCGCTCATCCTGAAAGCATTCAATGAGTGTTTATAATTTCTTATTACTTGGTGCGCTTACAAACGTATTTCCATTTCCTGTTTTCTTATTAGCCTGCTTTGGAAGCACTGTAGTCCATTAAAAGAGAAGAGCCACAGGTTTATTATTTAATTGAAAAGCAGTTTCTTCTGTTTTCTGGAAAGACATGATCATTTTATTTTGATCATGGGTTTTGATTGTTCGCTAAATATTTTGGCTTTATAAAGTACAAAATGTATATCAGATAAAAAATATATAAAGTTATATTTATGAACATTGTATAATTGAAAATGGGTCAACATGTGTTGCTGTGTTTCATACTAAACTGAGCTTTAGTGAAAACATATTCATATTCATAGAGAGATCTTTATTTTTATCAATCTATTCCAGGTTCTTGGCGATCTGTGACATTTCTGCAGACACAGGCGGTTCCATTGAGTTCATGACCGAGTGTACCACTATTGAGAAGCCCTTTTGCATGTATGACGCCAAGCAGCACATAGACCATGACAGGTATGAGTTTGACTTAATGCTGTTTAAAAACAAGAGGGAGCTATGAATACTTCTCACAAAGCATTATTGTTTCTTCTCATTTCTTCTTTATAGTGTGGAAGGAAATGGCATTCTCATGTGCTCTATTGATAACTTGCCAGCCCAGCTTCCCATTGAGGCTACTGAGTATTTTGGCAATCGCTTGTTACCCTACATTTGGGATATGGTAAGACTTTGCACTTTAGGGTAAGTAATAATCTGCTTCCTTATCAGTTTGGTTTTCTTTTGGAGAAGACTGCACTGGATACATGAAGGTTTGGTTCAGTCAGTTAAACTGTTAACTATTTTGTTATCACATGTCCTTTTGTTGATGTTCAGTTAATTTTTAATCCTTTTTTTACATTCTAAGCTTCAATCTGATGCAACAAGGCCACTGGATAAAGAGAACTTCTCTCCGCAAGTCAGAGACGTAAGTCTGTCAGATGTGTCCCAGTGTCCTTTTATCTAGTCTGTGTTCCTATGTGTCTGTTCATAACTCTGCTAAAAAAGGGGTATTTTTACATTTATTTGCATATTTGCAAAGTTGCTTAAGTAACTACTTTGTAACTGCGTTCCTTAAGCCCTCTAGCCTGGAGATAACACTTAAGTAGATCTGTTTCTCTCTCTATCTGTCTCTGTTCAGTTACTCGCTGGTTTAAGACTGTAACTTTGTACTTTGTTCATATGTTGATCTCATTTTGATTTCATTCAAGGCTGTAATAACATCTAACGGGAAGTTGACTCCTAAGTTTGAGTACATTCAGAAGTTAAGAGAGAAAAGGTAAGAAATTGTATGCATGTATGTTATGTACAATGCTTGAAAAAAAAAATCTTGTCTTTTCTCTTTCAGCTACAAGAGATTCATGATATATTTATTCGTGTTGTATAAAGTTTCCTAATCTTTTACTAATGCCAACTCTTCAAACACTAGCTCCGTCATACTTGACCATTAAGACAAATGTCCATTGCTTTGAATGTGAAATGTGAACGTGCTTTCATAATGTCAAAACAATATAATACAGTTCACTGATTTTGGACACATTTCACCAAGCACTGTAGAACAGATAATGCCTACAGAAACAGCATTTATTTTAGTAGGTAAACATTTTTATTCGTTTCATGCAATTAATATGTTGTGTACCCTGTTTAATTGCTTTTAAACTTTATATAGTGACCCAAATGCAATTAATAGGTTGATGTATGTAGCAAAGCTCTGCTGAATGTTTTGTCTAGTGAGGTAATTTGTTAGGCTGTGCACTTTTTTTTTTTGTTTGTTTGTTTGTTTGTTTACTTGAAGTGCTTGAAATGGTGTATTTTTTTGAAACACTGGTTATTGCCCTGGTGAGGGTTTAACAAGACATAGTTCAGTGAGGTTAGCTCCGAAGACAACACATAAAACCCATTGGACATAATTTTTCAAATGATATCCATCATTATAAATCAAATAAATGTCTCCTAACAAAAAAAAAACAAAACAGCTTCACCGCATAAACAATTATACGTTTTACTTTATTAAATAGCATTTTTTTTTAAACATTTGTTTACAGTGGCCAAGAATGGCAAATCAAATTTAGACGATCTTTAATTTTTCTTACAGGGAAGGCGAGTTTGTCCATAGTCCTCTAGCATTCTGCTAAACTCATACTATATTACACATACATTAGCGGAATGCTAGCGGTTTACGGGCAAAATCACCTTCCTTGTAAGAAAAATGAAATCATTAGAATGTTTTTTTTTTTTTTTTTTCATTTTTTTCCACATTTTTTTCCCCATTCTACTATATAGTCCATAATCGATACTATATATGAGCCTTTTTTTTATTTTTTTTTATCTAGAAGCAGGTGTAAATAATTATTTTAGCCTTTTATTTCCATTCACTCCCATTCATTGAGGAGTATCTCGCGAGCGCCTCCTACAAAACCGGAAGTTGACCCTGTGAGTGGAAGTTCAAGATGCAAGATGTCAAGAAGCTCTAATCATGTACACAACATACAGAACAATCACGTTATTAATATGTTAGATAAATTTTAAAACTTCATCCTAATGTCATAGACTCCACTCACTGTACCCCCGGGAAAGAGTTTGATTGATACAAACGGTCAGCAACAAGCACTTCCTGTTTATTGTACATACCTTTTCCGTTTTCTTTCACGACTTTGTATTTTTTTCCGTACTTGTAAGTGTTCTACAGGTAGTAAACTTGTTTTTGCGTCTGTAAATTACTTTCAGAACTGGTAAAAGTGTTCGACGGGTTGCAAATTTGTTTTTGTCCTTCTCAGCCAACGTAAGTATTAGTTTATGTTTAGCCTCTGCTGTACTTCCCTGTGAAATAAGCTGTTATTGTAGAAACGATGACGTATTAAACTGAGCACGTTAATACCAACGTATGGTACAGCCAGAACTACTTTCCGAGCCGTGCTGCTCTGTAAACATAATGCGCATTTTCTGGCCAGTCAGATTCAAACATTCAACTTCGCTGTGGTATAAAACGTTTCATAACGCATAAAATTTCATTTATTGTTTGTTAACACTTTAAACATTGTCGTCGTTGGCAACTCGCTGTGGTGTAAGTGGATTAATGATGCACTGATACTGAACA
The DNA here is from genome assembly GCA_030068235.1 of Notoglanidium macrostoma. Taxonomy (NCBI): domain Eukaryota; kingdom Metazoa; phylum Chordata; class Actinopteri; order Siluriformes; family Auchenoglanididae; genus Notoglanidium; species Notoglanidium macrostoma. The sequence goes on from JAQQZR010000012.1 coordinate 13,746,445, forward strand.
TTGTGCCATCACACGACCCCAGTATGCAGGGACGTGACCAAAAAAATAAATAAATAATAGTCATGAAATAGATAAAGCATTAAGTTACCTTTAAAATGACACCGAATTTGTGGGGATTCATTCCATGAATAATGAAGTTAGAGCAATTTTTTTACTGGAAAAACAGACTCGTTAATTCTGTTGTTTAAGGTAAATTAAGCAAAAGGTGTGTGTTGGAGGCAAAAGCACTTTGGACATTCGTATGATTGTATGCCACCTGATTTAGTACATAATTTACAAAGAGCAGTGACATAAGTTAGTGAATAACAATTAAATAAGTTAATGTAGAATTCAGTGGCAAGTTATTAAATATGTTGTAATAATAATTTATTGGTCCTTTGTGATCTGCACATAGGCTAATTAACCTGTAAAGGCTTAGATAACTTTTTTGATATTTCTGTACAGTCCGATTTATAATCCATGATATTATTCTTTAAATGCTGCCAAGCCAGCTGCACTCTCACCTTATTATAATGTCCCTTTGTTATCGTTTGATTTATTTTCAGTTTTTTTTTTTTTAATCGTTTTTGGAATAATTATAGCTTTGCATTCTCTGGTGAGAGAAACTCTGGACGCTTGCAATAAACATCTTTCATTGATACACTTTTAAATGGAGATCTGTGGAAGTCATTTCCACTGCACGAGTCAAGAAATTGCTTCAGCAGCAGCAGCAGCAGCGCCTTCTGTGTGATCTGCGCCTAAAGAAACCTGCATGAAAAGGCTCATAACCTCCTTAATAGTGGAGACATTCGCTTGAGGTTTTCAGTACATAAAGACTGAGGTGTTCTCAACATTTATATGATTCAAATGGTCATTGGCTGCTTGTTTGGGGGTGATTCATTAATTAAATGTATTAGTTGATGTTCCGAAAGTTGAACAGGAGTTCATGACCTTTTCATGCTATTTATGGTAGAAATCTTCAGGAAATATCAGTTATTGTTCTCTAATTTAAAATGTATTTAAAACAACAAGCTAGATTGGAAATTAACTTGACTTAATAATAGATGAATGAACTATTTTACCATTTTGATTAAACAAGTTATTGCAATGATTTCTGAGCTGGTATATTTCTGGTCTAAATGGATGGTGAATTTCTAGGAGCCTGAACCTGACCCCTGAACTGGCTCGGAGCACCATTCTCTTGCTCGACCATAGATTTCCATGATTTTAGCATGATTAGGAAAAATCGCATCTAAAACAGTTAGCTTTTTAAAACAAATACACTTATCTTTTGCCTCTGACCACTGACTGTGATTGGGTGTTTTTTTTCCCAAGAATAAAATACACACTTCTATTCAATGAATTTGAAAATTTCCAACTCTATTCAATGGCGGTAGATTTGTACTGCTGCATCACTTTGTGATTATTAAAAAGATACCATAAATAAAACCGCTAAAACATCTTTACATGCTCTTGCGCCGCAGCCATGCAAAACTCCCCAGCACGTGCGTGGAGACATTACGGACGGACGAGCGCGCGCGCGTTTTTTTTTGTTTTTTTTTCCCCATGTACCTACATTATGTGCATTATTTTTATATAACAGCATGATCTGTCCTGTGTTATTCCTTGCAGGATGAAGTTGAATGAAATAAACAGTATGGCCAAAGTAAATTATTATACAGTAGAATCACAACTGACATATGTCGTGATAAAACAGTAATTAATCCAAAATGGGTTGTGGGTTTTGAGGGTTTTTTTTTTCTTTTCTTTTTTTGGAATGCAAAATTATGTGAAAATCGAATACGTGCTCGTGACCTGGTATTATCTAACCAGGAAGCTATCTATTTAAACCTGTCCTTCATGAATAACTAAACTGCTAAAGATGGGTGCCGAAGTACAACCTTACCTTACAGCTCCCCTTGAACCATTCCTAATCAGTTATTTACAGAATGTATTTAACATTCTTTAACAGTATTTGGCAATATTAGTTTTGGTCATTGCATTTTTTTTGCATAAAATTTCTTCCTCTAAATTAAAGTGAGTCCTGTCTCAACTCGAATTCTTCCACACTTGCACGTGCTATTTTCAGTGCATAAGTGTGGTATTCAGTATGACAACATGATGTGCACTATGAGTACCAGAATGGCGTGCTCATAACGGTCAAAAAGTTGAGTGCAATTCTGAACCTGGCGGCTGAGGAAGCTGCAGTAGTTGGAACTGTTGAACACCATACCATACAATTATCCAATAACAGTGTGTAGATGTTTTATATGCTTATTGTGTTAGTTTAGCGGTCTGTAATGTTTCAACGAACAATGCAAACAAATGTTGCGATCGTCAAGGTTCATACACTGTGCAAGTAAGTGCACAGTGTATTACATGGAAGTGGTCTTAAAGAACTATCCTTATTGAGACACAGCATAAGTAGCTAAATTGGCTTTAACTGAAGGATCAACATGGATTTGTGACCAATTTGTGTGGATTAATTTGACTTTTATTTGATTGCGTTTGAACCCTGTACTAACCCTGGGACTTACTTGAACATTTCTGAGCAAGGCTCTTACTCCAAATATTCAAGCAGCTTTACATTTGCACTTGAAGAGAAAGCAAATCCTTTTTTTCCTCTAAACCAAATTGAACTATTTTCTAGACAAAGCCCAATCATGTACGGTTTAATGTTCACACTAACCTCCAGCTGTATGTGTTCTGTTCAGGCACAGTGCAGTCAACATGTGGTTTCTGTGCCTCCCTCACTGCCTTAACACCTTTCATGGCTAGAGCACTCCAGCATGGAGCTTTCTCTCACGGGTAGACCATCTCGTCACAGCCATCATTTTTTTTTTTTTTTTTGGCATGCCATGTGACAATAGTTTTGTTTAGTTTTTGTGTTTTAAAAACCCATCCAAGATCAAAACATTTCTGACAAAATTCACATTCACAAATGATTCACATCAGCCAGTTGAGACTTGCACTGTACGCTTTAGCAATTACTGAATCATATTAACCATAAAAGTTCTATTGTTAGTGATGGTGGTGTTTTTCATTTTTCTTTCACAGTTTCTTTCTTTCATTCTCTGACGACCTACTTTATGAAAAGCCATCAACCTCCCTGTGCTACTGCTAGTGGATTAGTTCCTGTTTACTCACTCTTGCCTTTGCTGCACGTCTTTGTTTTCGTGCAATAGATGTTCTGTAGAACACTTCCGGAAACAAAAAAAGCTCTGCGTGATTATAGACTGTATTTGTCATTCGTCCATCAGCTTCATATATATAGGGGTTTTATGTGTGGGGGATGTATTTACTGTAATTGAGCTTCACATGAATGGTACAGTCCATTGTAGCCTAAATAGATATTTATTACACTGTTTATCTTTAAATAATTTAAATCAATTTAACCAAGAAAATGTTCTTTCACTCTTTGAAGAAGTGGTTAATTACCAATGTGCCTGAAAACATTTCACAAGATGATCAAGCGCCTTACTTTCAGCGGTGTTTGGGATTTCTTCTATCTCTCGACAGTTCAATGGGATTTCTTCTCTCCATCAATAGTTTATCACATCACTCTTAAAAGCCTGCATGTGTGCCCATTCTCATGGTTATGTCATCCGGTTCACAGGGAATCAGAACAGATCCTGAAGAAAAGCGGGATGAAGCGTGTCTTGTTACTAGGCTCTGGCTACGTATCTGGCCCAGTTGTTGAGTATCTCACCAGAGATCCTGGAACCCAAGTCACAGTGGGTAAGTGCCATGGACTACAGCTTAGAAATCCATATTCATTCCCTGTAGTTTATTTTGAGTAGGTGCATCTGAACTTAAGTTTCTGTTTTGGTTGCTTTCAGCATCAGTTCTTCTAAGTCAGGCTGAGGAACTGGCTGCCAAATATGCAAACACCATACCTGTGATGCTCGATGTGACTAGCCAAGAAGGCCATCTCGAGTTTCTGGTCAAGGATCATGAGCTGGTCATCAGGCATGGACTCCATTTTATAAACCCATCAATCTGTTTTCCACAATTATATCACACAAATCACAGCTAATCTTCTCCTTTTTTTTTTTTTTTTGTTTTTTTATCTTTAGCATGCTGCCATATAGGTACCATCCTTTGGTAGCTAAATATTGCATTAATAAGAAGGTGAACCTAGTGACCGCCAGCTACCTTTCTGCAGCCATGAAAGAGCTTCAGAAGACGTAAACAGTGTTATAAACAGTGTTATTATATTGTCAGATTGTGATTCCGTTTGCTGCCTTCACTGATGTTTTCACAATGCTTCTTCACTTCTGCTTGTTTTGCCAGTGCTGAGGAGGCTGGCATCACTATAGTCAATGAGATGGGCCTGGACCCTGGCATTGATCACATGTTGGCCATGGAGTGCATCGACCAGGCCAAGGCAGACGGTTGCACTGTAGGTATTATGTATTTGTGTTTACTTGTCATGTGTGTTTACTGTTATGTGTGATGGTGTGATGCATCACAATTGGTAGAATCATTAGCATCCATGGCAGACATCTGACACTTTGTCTTGCGTGTTGATTTGGTAGTCTTATAAAAAGCTGGCTCTTTTAGGCATTTAGCCATTTGTTTTTGTACGTATTTCTATTGATGTGCGGTATTTTTCCTCATTCCTACGCAGGTGGAGTCCTACAGCTCTTTCTGCGGTGGTATTCCCGCACCTGAGTGCTCTGACAATCCGCTGCGTTACAAGTTCAGCTGGAGTCCATATGGAGTGTTGCTCAATACCATCAGTCCTGCCATTTATCGGAAAGACAACCAGGTAATGAGTGTGGGAAAGAAAAGCATGACAAATAACACTTGATGTAAAGAAATTTTACAACTGATTGAATACCTTTTCATTTTCTTTTGAAAATTTTTTTGAAAGACCTCTTTGCTCTACATATAGCTACATTCCTAGAGTATAGCTAGGTTATGGATGTCTGGCAGCTGGTAGAGTTGCCTGTTTAAGATTTAAGTAGAAGCGCCTATTGAGCTCAGTGATCCAGCTAGAAAATGAATGAAATTGTGTTTGTAAATTTTTCCAACTGATTTGATCTGAAATTAAATATTTTTAGGTTTTTAGTCTCCCTCACGAACTAGACAGGACGAGACCATGACAGTTTTCTTCTTTACAGCCAAATTAAAATGTACTACAGACTACAAACATAGTTGGACACTTTGTTCTACATATTTCAGTAAAACGTTGACAGACGTTTGACCCATAGCTGCTCAATTTGTGATCCTGCTTACTTGGTCGCATTTCTTTTCGTTCCTTTTTATTAGAAATAAACCCTGAGGACTTTGGTTCATGAATGTGGGTTCTTGCTTATTCATATTTTGGAAGTCATGATATTGATAATTATTGTAAAACAAGTTATCTTGATAAAATGTTATGCTCGTGTATTTGCTGATGAATCTAGCTCACAATTGAACTTACTGAGTGTGTGGGAACACGTTTTAAAACCTAATGCAGTAAATACAGGGACATGAATGTAATATGATACAGTCAAAAGTGGGAGGAAAAAGCAAGGTATGCGGTTTATCTTTATACCGACTTTTGACTTTTAGCTCAGTAACTTGATGAATGAGGAGAAACTCTGATGATCTCAACATCCGGTTTCAATACTGATTTCAAAGATATATTTAAAAAAACTGAAAGAGCCTCCTTATGAATGTATTGTGGCATGAACACTCATTGTAATCCCTTGACATAAAGGGAAATGTTGGAGATGAATTTATAAACACTACAGACTGGAATTACAATGAGAAATGTGTAACGTTTGTACAACTGTGTTGTTGAGCTGCATTGGCCATTTTATTAGATGGATTATTTATATAGGTGCACCTTGCACATGTGCTGCTATGATCAGTTTGTCACTGCCTCAATACTCCATCCATTAATGGAAGGGGTCCATCACAGGACCACGACTAATGTGGGTATTATTTAAATGATGATCTGTTCGACATAGAAGTCACACTGACATTCTGTAGCAGTTAATGGCTGTGATGCTGGCCTGAGCTGATATGGTTTATCAGATGCATCTATGTTTTCTAGCATTTTGAAGCACCTCTGTGTCACTGCTGGTTTGGAAAGAGTCCTGCAGCAGCAGCCAGCTGTAGTTTTTTGCTTGGAAACTGACATTGATGCGTGATAGAGGACAATTCGCACACACTGCGCTGATGGAGTTGCCATTTCTAACTGAACACTTACATGATGGATGTGGCTAATAAAGTAGACAGTAAGTCAACACCGATTTAAAAAGTCACAGTGATCCTGCTGCCGTCCATGTCACTGATGTGCTGAGAGAGATCCTCCACCCAATACAGTCAGTCTGGATAGCTGTGGGTCTTTGGTGGTCTTTTTCCATTGATAAGATAGAAAGGGTGACAAAATGTCTGTATCTACCAATAGACAGCATTTACCTAGGAGCCAACAAACATGGGTACTATTTAGGTATGAGCATTGTAGGGATAACCAAAAAAGTATGTGTGTGTGAACTAAGGTTCGTATGTAATTTCAAAAAATAGCTAAATAAACTTCTTTTGGGAAGTATGCATTGTGGATGGCATTGTGTGTGTGTGTGTGTGTTTTTTCCAGGTGATCAGTATTTCTCCTGGTGGGTCTCTAATGGATGCTGCCGTGCCTATGGACTTCTTGCCGGGTTTTAACCTTGAAGGCTTTCCCAATCGAGACAGCACCACGTACGCTGAACCCTATGGCATTGAATCTGCACACACACTGATCAGAGGGACTCTACGCTTTAAGGTTTTCCACCCTTTTTCTGTCAGACCAGTTGGGACAGCTTGTTCTACCACTTGGTGCACAATTCTAAGCTGTACTAATGCAACTTGGTCAGTCTGATCGTATAATAATGAACACAAAGCCTGTAATGAGACGATTGTAACTTTAGCGGGGTTGTTTCCTGCTACTGTCTAGACATGTGTGCTGCTACTAGATTCCCAGGTGGAGTTAGATTTCTCACATACCTGCGATATTTTTGACCCCAGAAATTTAAATATAATGAGGCATGCTTTATATTTAGAACTTGTTCCTTTGTCCCAGGCAAGAAGGAATGGCAGCCTGAGTGAACACTTTCAGCAATGTCTTTGTGCTTTGTTCCCACAGGGCTTCTCCAGTGCAATGAGCAGCTTTGTAAAACTGGGCCTGATCGACCCGGAGCCTTGCCCAATGCTGGAACACACAGTCGATCCCGTCTCCTGGGTACACACTTAATTTACTTGTATCATTGAAACCATTAGTGAAAATCCCTCTATTTTGCATTCTTTTCTAATGTAGTACAAAAATTACAAGTTATGTTACCGGAAATAACTTGAGTGAAAAGTTGAATCTATTATTGCCGGTGCGCTCTCGAGCTGGCACGGACTCCAGGTTTGTGTAAAACCTGCCCAGCTGTGTTCGATCCAATCCATCAGGGTGTTGTCTGAACACATGCTTCAGTGGAAGAGATAAAAGGAGATAATGTAAGGAAAATCTGATCTGTACAAGGGCACCAACATGGTTACAAATTTGCTTAAATTTAAGTAGTGTCTTAAAACCCTTTCATTTCTTTGCTTGAAACGCTTTAAATGGTTGCTTGTTCTTATAAATCAGAGACCTGGAATTGTTCTCTATGTAAATGTAACTAAATGTAGTTAGGGGAAGGCTCCACCTGTGTGTATTTACCTATGTGTACATTTAAAATTTTCCAGTGGTTCTGGTGTTTATTTATTTCGAGATCTGTAATTTCGTTATTCCCGTGAGAAGCTAGCGAATAAGTTTATTTAAAAATAAACAGAAGTGCAAAAGACTAACATTTCAATGAAAGAAGTTTAAGTGGGGGGGAAAAAAAGCCAAGAATTTAAATAAATCAATTTAAATATATATAAATTTCATTTCTAATATAAATACTCAAATGCAATACTACAACAAGAAGTGCATGAAAACTGGCTCCTATTTTTCAGATTTTAATACATTTCTTCCATATTGCCTGCAGAAAGAACTCCTGTATAAGCAGATGGGCTTGTCCTCTGATGTTAGCACGGAGTCTTTTGAGGAAGCGGTGTTCAACCAAATAGGAAGAGATGAGTTCAGGATGCAGACCCTCAAGTGGTGTGTAGTGACACTGAACCATATCAACACGCAGACCTTTTTCAGGATATGGTTCAGAGCTTGTAATCCATGTAGACATGTTTGTCCCTTCCAGGTTTGGGATGCTGAGTGAGGAGCCTGTGCCTCATGCTAACACCATCCTGGAAGCACTGGCTAAACACCTGGAGACTAAGCTGTTTTACGGTAAACTATGGACATCCATCTGTTTCACTTAAAGCATTATCTGTCTGGAAATGATGGCCAAGCTGTCATGCCATTTTGTGTCGTATCAGATAAAGGAGAGAGAGATATGATCATCATGAAGAGCGAGGTTGGCATCAGGCACCCTACAGGAGAACTCGAAACGAAGCACATCGGTCTGGTGGTCTATGGAGACGTTAACGGCTTCTCCGCCATGGCCAAAACAGTGGGCTATCCTGCTGCCATTGCAGCTCGTATGGTCCTGGATGGTAAAATGTCCTCATGTAGTCTACTTGCCCTATACCTGCAAATTTGATCTTTTTGTTTGTTTCATTGTTTCATGCTTTTGCCTTTTTATTTTATACATATAGTAACCATGATGCTTTTCACCTGGAATGGAATGCAAATTCAAGCTTTGTTCTTTTCAGGTGAGCTGAACACTAAAGGACTTGTTGTACCATTAACGAAGAACATCTATGACCCTGTTTTGAGGAAACTTCAGCAGGAAGGCATTCGGATCACCACCAAAAGCACAATATCAGAGTAATGTTTTGTAAAATCATGTCACGCTGCTGATAATCGAATGAATATCTATTTTCTTAATCAGTTGTTTTTCATGTTTGCGTGATGAACTACTGCATGCTTGTGAATGTTTGAGACGCTGTGGAGGTTTTCTCCTGCAAAGTTGCTTTATAACGGTTTTATTGAAATATTCCTGCTTGTGCTTCAGTACATATCTCTGTGTAGGCCTTAATACACCTGCACATAAAGGCGTATGTATTTCAACTAAGAAAAAAACCTAATTGAACTAAACTGCAAATGTTGTAGTTTTTTTTTTTGCCAAAAAGATGAACTTTTTCTGGTATGTACTAGATGGGTTCCCTAACTCGGAAAGAAACTCTTTATCTCCTCTTTCTGTTACATTCATTTGTTTTATAGATTAAAGGTGCCAGCTCACTCTTCCCAGAAGCCTGTGCACGAAGTAGCGAATTGGTGTTTTCAATGCCATTGATATTCCCCAAGAGTGCACAAATAATCTGCAGCACTGCAGCGACATCCTAGGTCGTAGATCATAAATTGAAATGTGAAATGTGAGGTCTCAGTACATGGAGTCTCTGTATATATCAGCGAGGTATATGGAGTTCAATTTAATTTTTTTTCCTTTTTAACTCTTTGTACCACATCCCTCCCCTCCCCTCTCCTGGCCCCCAGGTTAGTCTAGTATACTAACTAGAGTTAGCATTAGCAAGGATGGTCACGACATCACTTTCAAGCACACAATATAACAACTAACATGAAAAATGCAGCTCATGATTTATGAGAATGGTCACAAGTGCAGTCATTGTCTATTTGTTTTCTTTTTTTGTAAGCCCATATGAGTGCTAACATGTTAGCAGTGTGCAGCATGAGGTGGTGTGATGGGGTGTGTGTAAAAGGCCATGTAAATACAAACATGCATTCCGGACCGTTTTTTTGTTTGTTTTTTTTTCCAAAAATTTCCAAAGGCCATCCGAACGATCATTAAATACAATACAGATATAAAAACCCAGTTCATAATTTTATCATGTTTGTTAATTGGTAACTAAACCCAAAGAGATTAAATACCTCAAATAATTAGGTATTGATGCCGCACAAAGCTTTACATTACAGTATATTATAAGTACAAGGTCAGATTTTTTGCAAGGATATTTGCAAACCACAGAAGCCTTTAACTCATTTTCTTTATTCTTAAGCAGACCCTGCTCTATCTAAAGCTGTAATTACAAAAACCGCATGCTTCAAGTACTATGTAGAATCACTGTCTGAATAAACTGATTTTAACAGATTGGATTGTTGTTAGTTTCTTTGCTTTGTGCATAATAAAACCAATCAACACTTTTTTTAAGCCTCACCGTCATGAACCCAATGTCCTCCTGTGCTTCACATGGCCGTTTCATACCCTACATACAGCTTAAACTCATTATAGATGTTATTGAAATGATTCATTATGTTTGCTGCAGTTAATTGTAAATTACAGTTCATTAGTTCTCTTGGAAATTTCCTTTGCCTCGGTCTGATTCATTATGTTTGCTAATTTACAAACCACAAATCCATTTCCTTGCTCCTGCATCTTGCTTCAGGTGCACGGCTACAAGGTTTCAGTATATTGATTTTAGAGTTTGGTTGTTTTTCTTTTCTTTTCTTTTTTTTTTTTGGTTCTAATGCTATGATTCAAAGCTGCTTTTAAATAATCTTGCTATCAGGGAGCTTGTTATTTCTATATTGTCAGGTAAATAGTGTTATAATACCATTTAATCCACTTTGCTTAAATCATTGAAATTTAATTCTGTGTTTCCACCCCCTTAGTTGCTACAAGTGTCTGTTGAGCAGACATTAGCGGTCATAGCTATAGTGTTGTTTTTGCCCAGTTAGTGCCACTTGGCAAATCTTTCTTAAGTAGGCCACCAAGCTCAGGATAATTAGTTTTAATAATTACTAAAAAGTCAAAAATGCAAATTAAGGCATCAATACACTGTGGTAAGGAGGATATCTGACCTACATTTCCCTGCTTGGGCACAAAGCCTTTTGCTTCTTAGACTGGATTAACACAGATATAATTATGGAGAAACCATTCTTCTGCTGGATTACACAGTAACACTATACTTGTCATTTTATGACCAAAGCAATAGCACGAATCTTAATGCAGTAGCTGCTTATTTTAAAGCTGCCCATTATGTATTTAAGTATGCATTGAGTGATTGCTTAGAGGCCCTTTAAGGAGTGTGCTGCGATAATCAGTATGGTTAAAGAAGGCTTTAAATTATTGGGCTTAGCCAGAGCTGCAGTCAAGAAACATAAGATGCTGATTGAACCATTGGTCTTAATGACTTCCGTGGAAGTGAGGTGAAGTGTGGCACATACCCAACAACCGGCTGGCTTGAGGCTGTAATCAAGACAGGTTTGCCCTGAGGGCAAATAGAGTCTTCATCTTTATGAAACAGATGATTTTAAAGCATTAAATCAATTACATTTAATACAAAGCTGTGATTTGCTTTGCAGCTGAGACTACTGTCAAATCTGCTGTTATGGAAAATTAATCCACACCTGCTGACCAATCAAAATCACTCTACAACAATGTAGTATAAAATGCTTTAACACATTAGCTGTAAAAATGCACATTATGCCAGACTTCTATATATTATCACAGCGAAGACACAAGATAAGGTAAAAATGGAACATGAGAATCATAAATTCACAAACTAACGTTTAAAGCAAAATTTTATTTTAGTTTCGTTTCATCCTACATGTTGCAGAAACAGATTCTATGTGCAGCTAGAGTGAGTATTAAATCATGTTAAATCAGTGACAGCGCAACAATGAGACTTCATAAGTATTAGAATAACATTCTCTACATTGAGTGTGTTCATGCAAACGGTATAAAGCACTACAGCCTTATGAGTAGTAAAATATAAAAGTCTAGCCATATAAATAGAAATTTGGTCCATTGACTTGGTTGCTATAATATTTACAAATTAGAATATTATTTCATTTTCTTGTTTGAAAAGTGTGACTGAAAAAGCCACAGTCTTTGTATTTACATTCATGTAAAAAAAAACAAAAAAAAAAAACAATGTGGCTGTTGTTTGCTACAATCTATGCTCTAAAAATAAGCCTTATTAACAAGTGACTGCCCTTTCAAGGAGCTGTAATGCCAATAAATATGAAATTCCTTTGAAAAATTAGTAAGATGTTAGTACAAAGACGAGCCATAGACTATATAAGTCTAACATTAAACTGAATCAGATTTGTAATGAATGCACAAAGGCACATGTCAAGTTCCTGTGTGGCACCGTGCTTGGTGAGCTCAAGTGCATGTGGGATATGATCAGGTAAAAAAAAAAAAAAAAAAAAAGACGAAGCAGCAGGGAAAAGATCCGTATGAGGTGAAGTCGCACATTGCTATGGTTACACCAGGGATTCCAGACTGTCTGCGGCACTTGCAGTGCCTCCTGGGAATGTGGTGGTGTTTTTGGAGGACTGGAGGGCTTTTTCATCTTCTTGGGTGCCGACCAGACTCAAAATGGCTTTGTAGAGGAACTGGTACTGTTCCTGTGAAAGATATCAAAAAGAACTGGTTTCCATTTGTTTCTGCTCAATGTAGCACAATGCTGCTCTAATGATAAAATAATGGAGTAAGATTTATTTGTTCTAATGGGTTAAAAGCAAAGCGTACAATGTCAGTGAAGATCCCAGGCCTCATCAGGTTGGTCATGTTGGCCACCAGGTAAACATCCACAGAGCCTTCAGCCTCCAGCTGCAAGAGCAGGGTGTAGAGGGCACAGAACGTCCCAGCCGTCACTCCACCACAACTGCACACAAAGCACAATACACAAGCTTGTTATCTTTGCGGTTTAGATTGGCGGATTAATTATACAGCTGTGACAACACCACAGAATGTGTCATGATATTAAGAATGTAGCAGGACTGTCCATGATGTTGTACCAGACCTCACAAATCACTTGTTTATTTACACAACATGCAAGTAAAGGCATTTTGGGATCGTGTGCAGGCCTGCACAGGCATTTCATTTTACTTCAACCTAAAAGGTTAAAGGCTTTGCTCAAGCACTCACCGCGGACAATCCTGGGATTTTCCAGTAACTAATGCAGGATCTTGGACATGAAGCCACTTACCTGATTGTCAGATTGTAAATATATGATCCAATTTGTCTTATATGGTAAAAGTACTTTTTCAGGTAGATCATTTGAAAAGCAAGAAATGTATCCTTTAGGAACACTGAAATCTAATCTCTCATATCCATGATTTCAATTTGATGATAAAATGACTAAAATGAATCAAAACCATTTTGAATCAAAACTTGGGTTGAATGTAGAAATCAGAATCAGCTTGAAGGTGAAACGCATATAATCTATACTTTTTGGTATGGGATGTGGTATAATTTTTTTAAATCCATTTATATAACACCTGATACGATTTTTGCACATTTTTAAGACCTGTACCAATTTTTTCTTTTTTTTCTTTAGCATTTTCCCCATATAATGTACCAAGTCTATTATTAACTACTCATATACTGATCAACGCTACTAATAAACCAATACTCACTATGGGGAAATCTGATAGAAAGCACTCGTGAAAAATCTGTATTTTACTCACACTGATTAGAAACTGAAATTAAGAACAACCAATAATTTGTATAGATGACAAAGATAAATGAGGCTTGTGTAAAGAGTAAACCTTGTACAGCAGTGCAGTAGGCATGAATGTAATTTTGTTTAGTTCCATCCCATCCTAGAACAACAAAGATAAAGTGAGAACATACTCATCATGTACCACCATGGGTCCTTCTTTAGTGGCCTGCTCCTGTCGAATTACACTGATAAGCTCAAAAGTCTTGCTTATTGGACTGTCTGGGTTTGGCCAGCGAGGAGCGCGGTAATGTCTCACTTCCAAAACGTAGTCATCCTTCAAATGCAGAGACAGACAGACAGACAGAGATGATCACTGTGTGTGTGTGTGTGTGTGTGTCTGTGTGTGTGTGTGTGTGTGTTGGACAGTAAAAAGTGAGCATGTGTGGTATGTCTGCTGCAGTAATTGCGTGTGCAGATGGAGAGGTGTGAGGTCTGCAAGAGAGAACAGATGTGTTCGGCTGAGACATGCTCAGTGTTTACGAGGCTCAACTCTCAGTCTTTTCAGCAGCCATGTGCTTCTCTAAACGAACTCCACAGTTATCTGGCACCAGCCTGCAGCCATATTCATAATGAGTGCTGATACATGTGATACATGTTCTCTAATAGTGACAACCCTGACAGAATATATAAATCATCTATCTGCTTACAGAGTAAGGGTGTAACGCAATCACACTATCTGTATCTGTATCTGTTTAGTGCTCTAAATGCAGAATCTGTATTAGGATTTATTGCTATGAAATGGAAGAATAACCCTTCCATTATGCCCCTGGATACACCGGAAATCACGAAAAAAAAAACCAGAAGTAGAAATGCCTGCACTGGTCTGTTAATTCTAACTCTGAGAATTCCTCAACCTTATCTATGTTATTTAAATTCATAATTATTCCAGACATGTGCATGGGACTGTTTTTTTTTTTTTTAATCACACCCTTTTTGTTTTGGACGTTTTTGTTACAGGTACCGATGAACACCTTTTGTCTCAACCCCCATGGACCTTTCTAGCAACAGAAATAGACAGGTAATAAACAGATGTTTAGAATACATTATCATTTCAGTCCAAATAATGTAATAGTGCATTGATTATATGCCTACCACATATGCCTATCAACAGTGACAATGACTCTTCTTTGGTCAGCTCATGGTACTTCATGAGGTCAGAATGAGGCTGTGTGTAAGTGTGCAAGACAAACTGACAGATTTACCTGAGAAGCTTCTAGGATATAATCCTGTACAATCAGCATCTCCTCATTAGACAGACACACATGCTCCTCCCCTCTTAAGGACACAGTGAACATTTTACAGCTAATGGGTTGGTCTATTTTGGGCCAGAACATCACAGGCTCTGTCTCCTCTGTCTGAAAGCAGAGAGAGAGAGAGAGAGAGAGAGAGAGAGAGAGAGAGAGAGAGAGAGAGAGAGAGAGACAGAGAGAGAGAGAGAG
>JAQQZR010000012.1:13761432-13780889 GCA_030068235.1 Notoglanidium macrostoma
GAGAGAGAGAGAGAGAGAGAGAGAGAGAGAGAGAGAGAGAGAGAGAGAGAGAGAGAGAGAGAGAGAGATCGAGATCCAAGTGAGAGGATAAACAGCACCTGTACAGCTAAATCCCCAGTGTTGCATTAATGCCTGGGAAGTTAAGAGAACACCTGCCAATTTCAGTGATCATCTGGCTCTTGTCTCCATCTGGATCACTGTGTGTGTTAGTAAAACCTGGTTTGCAGCTGGATCTGGTATCTGTAAATATCTGAATCAGGTATCTGGAATCTCTGCACTTTTTCTTATCTGGGATAATATTTGCTACTACACTATAACTTTTGCTGTAAATAGGCCTGTCACAATTATTACATAATCACCTCATTACAATTATTTGAGCTATTTAATTGAGCTTACTGAGAGAAATCAGAATACTTCAAAATCATATTCAGGAAACACATTATTTGTTCTCAGTTGATTTTTTATATAAATCACTGTGCCATCATACTTTAATTGCTGTACAGAGTTAAGGATTTGAACTATTCCCTTAATGTACTTTAGTAAGTGCGTTATCCACCAGGATCGTGGTGAATCTACAGCCAATGCCAGGAACACTGGGCATGATGTGAGAACACACTCTGCTGGGACACCTTTGCATTGCAGGGCATCATGCACATACTCATTCCTGTAGGTCACCAACTGGCATATTCTTGGGAGGAAGAATGACACCAGAGAACCTCACATGAGAAACAAGGAGGAAGAGTGGAACAGATAGTCATTAATCCAGGCTTGGGAACAAACCAGGGACCCTGACACTGTGAGGCACAAACTCTGAGCTCTGTAATTATTATTTTTTTAGAATAAAAAGACTAAGAAGAAAAACATCATAGAAGCAAAGATTTAATGCATACATGCAGAGAAATACATTTATTTTCATAGAATTTGCTATAGGAATTTATAAAAACATTTTCATCCATTTTAACACTAATTTGAAACATTTCTGAATAAATAATAACAGAATGCTTGTTCAACATAAAGGAAGAGCTAATGTACCAGGCTGGTGCCATCAGGCAGTGAGATGATGACCTGGGCATTCTGGTCCCAAATCATCCTCCAGAAGTCCTTCACTGTGTTCGGCAGAGGATTCTGGGTAATGATGTACTCATTGCTATGCTGATATCCCTGTAATGATAGCCCCAACATACAGAGAACACAAATGTAAAATATGCGTAAGAACGCATGTGCATTTTCAAAACACCAAAATCGATTAAAAATGTAACATCCTTACAAAATTTTAATTGTAACTTTTAAACATTTGATGTAATGTGAACTGATATTTTGAACAACAACACTACACTTTAGAATATTACTTCTCCTTTAAAGTGTACTTAACTTTATTAAACAGCCTCCAGATGGGTTACAAAACACAAACATCATTCAAACTGTGAAATTATTATATCTGTATTAATGGCTCACCATAATATAAGAAGCATTGATGTAGTCTGAGGTCTCTTCTGATGTTGTAGACAAGCACACTCTGTATCTATCCACTAAAACAGACCAAGCACTATTAACCTGGGTTACTACTGCAGTTGTACTATATGGTTTTTACTGATTAGAAATTCTGCATTTGCTTTCAGTTGATAAAACAATCAGATTTAATTATACACCAATACAGCAAGTGGAACAACAATATCACAACAAGACTGGAAGCCTAGACTCATGACTTGACTGCTTCATTCATGTTATGTTACACCTTTCCATAATCACAGTTCCTCCATGATGGATATTGTACAGTTTTGGAAACTTACCAGGTATCAATGAGGAGCTCCTGTTCTTGTCTTTGTTGCAGTCTTTTAAAGCAGCAGTGAAATCACCCTGCTTGGTACAAAGCTGATTCACCAACTGAAAAAAAAAAAAAAAAAAAAAGACATCTAACAATCAAACAAAATATATATGAAACAATCAAATATAAAGAACCAGTAAAACAGTCAGAAATCACTCATATAACACATTTCTCTCAATTCCCTTGTTTGAACTTGGGAAGGTTTACTGCCAATGATTACTTTGTTACTGTAAGTGATTTTTAAGTATCTGTACTTTAAAGCTTTTCTTTCACTTAATACTTTAATAGATGTGACAATAAGAATGAGACCTAAGACCTACCAATGTAATCTATCTGTTGCTGCATCCACTTTATATTGGCTATAGTAGTTTGCTATTATCATTCAGCTAGTCAACATATGAGAAATATGTATGTGAGCTGCCAGTTAGCCTTAGGCACACTATTTTACCATCGTTAACTAAAATGAGTATGTGATTTGAGGCAGATATCTTTCTTGTACATTCATTTTCATATGATTAGTACATTTAAGAGTTTGAAAAATGTGAAGCTGTGTATTAGTAGATGAGGAAAATGCACTTTTTTTCAATTTGGATACTTTTTCCACCGCTGTTGCTTGGATTTCTTCATACCTTAAACTGCTTTTCCAGGCACGTCGTGCATGAAGGGCCGGTGGTGAGCAGGTCATTAACATAACTATGAAGATGGCTAGTGGGCACGTCTGTCTCTCTGCTTAGGATTGCTTCCATAAGTGCATCATGGATGAAAATGTACTGCTCCTGCAAATATGGAGAAATACCAGACCGACAGACAAAACACAATGAGTGTTTGCATGAGCATGTGTGGTGTAGAGTTGGATGATTACATACACTTACCAACCACTTTAATAGGAACACCTGTTCACCTGCTCATATACGAAATTATGAATTAGCTATGTCAATCATGCAGCAGTGCATTGCATAAAATCATGCAGATACAGGTGAAGAGCTTCAGTTAATGTTCACATTAAACATCGTAACTTGAGAAAATGTGACTGCAGCGATTTTGACTATGGCATGGTTGTTGGTGCCAGATGAGCTTATTTAAGGATTTCCCAAACAGCTGATCTTCTGGGATTTTCACATGCTGAAAAAAAAAAAAAACCCCAAACAAAACAAATCCAGTTATTAGTGGCACTTCTGTGGGTGGAAAGGCCTTGCTGATGAGAGAGGACAGAGGAGAATTTCCAGCTTGGTTTGAGCTGATAGTAAGGCTAAGCAACTCAAATAATCACCCTTTACAAAAGTGCTAAGCTGAAAAGCATCTCAGAATACACGCCATGTAAAACCTCGAGGTGAAGCAGCAGAAGCCCACATAAGGTTTCATTGTTTTCAGCCAAGAACAAGAATCTGAAGCTACAGTGGGCTCAGGCTCACCGTCACTGGACAGTTGAACATCACTAGTGATGTTTTCCTACATGATAGGCTTACTTATAATTGCATGAATGAGCATGTGTACAGGAATTCCGAATAAAGTGGTCGGTGAGCGTATGCGCTCTATAATGCTTCCCATTCGCAGTCATTAGCACATTAATGTCTTGACGTCTTACCTCAGTCTGCACCAGGTAGTTCCTCTGAGTACGGATGTGCTTGAGAAAGCCTATGATGTTCACCAGACCCTGCTCTTTAATCTGCTTCATCATGCTGTCCAGGACGATGTAGGTGCCTGTTCGCCCCACGCCAGCACTATATGCAGGAATCAAGAAAGTAATACTAGAATTGTAGTTTGACTACATTCCTAATGGCCTCTTTTTTGTGATTTGGATGTGTAGTTTGAGGAATTATTGGCCTCCCTGAAAGAATATTGCTGTAGACATCAGCCCTACAGCAAATAAGTTATATAATAGTCTCCAATTTCCTGATTTCATCTTAATTAAACTTTTTCAACATATACATTTTAGTCTATTATCCAGTGAAACGTTTTTCAGTAATCACATTAAAGACGATTAAAAAAATAAAAAATAAAAACTATTTTCCTTTCATAACATTAAGAACATTTATTATAAAACTGGAATTAATCAAATGTGTGTAGGCAGCTTGTACGCTCAAGTGTAAGTAATGAAGCCTAATAAATACCAATCGTGTGTAACCGCCATGTGCATGATTATTTAAATGCAAACACGGCCACAATTAACTACATATGGAATGTAAGCATTGTCAAACGGTACCTAAATGAGACATTGTGTGCTAATGCCAAGAAGAAATACTCAAACAACAACAAAAAATTCTGAACACAGGTTCTGATTAATAAAGTCTTCAAGCTGTGATGGTTAATATTTTTGTCATTTTAACATAATATTTTAACATTTAACAAATGCAGATTCAGGGGAATGGAAACTCTTACAATTAACATAATGGCACTTTAACTGCCACATCAGTGCCGTCAACAGCCTGAGTGATTGATGTCAGGAAAACCAGCGATTGTGTGAAATCCTAGCCAAGTAGTGTGTGATTTTTTTTTTATTGAACTACAGTGTTGCACTGGGCTGCTGTTTAGTGTTTTTAATAAAAGACCTAGAATAGAAAAATTACAATGATTATTTTTGGGATGTGAAAAAGTAAGGGGTGATTTGTTTTAACAACATATAACTGTTTTTCATGATTATTACATACTACTTGTTAGAACTTCATGAGTATTCATTATTTAACAAATTATTGAACTATAATTTATTATCCTTATTTAAATAAAAAATCAAGCCACACATATTCACAAGTTAAATGCAACCTAATTTTGCTTTGCTCTCCCTGTATCTTATTCAAATGAAAGAAAATTATGTTGAGAATTTAATACATTTTACTTAGTGAAAATCACGTGGAAATACAAAGCAGCGCCATTACTAATGCTCTAGGAGGGACAGCAAGAAGACCACATGCTCCTGTTTTTTATTTTTGTGTAATTTTTTTTAATAGCTTGATGTAAAATGTGTTATAATTATAAATCAAGTCTTTTTACTTCCTATATTAAATAAAATAATCAAAATGTGTGCTGATTTTAAAATTTTCATGGCAAACTGGAAAAAAAATTTGTTTGAAATGGGATCTGTAGTTTAGTTCTGATGCTATGTTTCCAGGCCTACCTGCAGTGTATCACTATGGGCCCCATGGCCTCAGTCCAAGCTCTAGAGGACTTGCGGACAAATGCGAGTACAGGCAAGACACACTCAGGGACACCCATATCTGGCCACTGTGTGTAGTGGTACTGGACTACCGTCCTCTCATTAGTATGACCTTTCTGAGAACCCTCGGAGAAGGTGACAGAAGGCAACAGAATGGCAATGGACAGAAAAGGGAGAAAAAAACCCAACTCAAATCAAAATAGGCAACACAACGCAAATAGCACAGAACAAAGCTAGAGAGCTAGAACAAAAAAAAAAAAGGTTTGGGAAATTAACATATTTTGCATGATCATACCTTCTTTACATGTGTATTTCGTATGGTGAAGGTTCTTTGGGTGTAGTAAGCCATGACCTTGGTGCTCTTAACAGTCACAAGGAAATGGCTATATTCTTCTTGGCTCTCCAAAGGCCAGTACTGGTCACATTTTCTCTATGAGAGAGATAAAATAAGCATTATCAGAAGGAAAACATTCATTTACCAAAAGCATGGCTCATTATTAAGATCAGTCTGTCATTAGTGTGGTGATGATTGTGTTTGTAAAAGGTCTGACACAGGAGCTATGCAAACAGACAGTGTCAGTGGCGAACACATTGACATGTTAAAGATCATCAGAAGAAGGATTTAGACAGTACAAGATGGCTCACTCTGCCTTTCTCCACCAGATTTGTGATCATGACGATTATGCCAACATTCTGCTCCCACACCATCCTCCAGAAGTCCACAGTGCTCGACTTCAGGGGGCCCTGAGCTGCTATGTAGGCCCTTGGTTTATTGAAACCCTGGGTGGGCAAAAGAGAGCCAGAGAGAAAGGAAAGGAAATGAGATCAGTGTAATATAAGACATTTGGTGAGGGTATAATAAACAGCAATAAACTCTGTATTTGAGAAATTGAGTTTCACACTTTGGTATGTTATCATGGTAAATGATTGAAGCTGAACGCAACCCAGTCCACTATGGTTCATGTCAAATTAAATAATATTAGGTCACTGACTGAAACTATAAGCTCACTGATGCTATGATGTACATGTAGCATCTCTGACAAGGAAGAAACACTCACATCCACATAGTTGGCATTGATATAGTCCCCGTCGCCCTTTCCATCTTTATCATTGTGGGGTAAGAGTCTGACTCTACTGTGGTCATCTGAAATAAATGCAGCCACACATTAGTCCTCATCTATTGTGTTTAAACTTATTCCTGCCTGTGTGCAAGGAAACATACTGTAAATACGTATACAAAATTTGCTCTGGACTGCTTGAACAGATAATGTCATGTGCATAAGAATTGCCATTTGTGATACTTTTGCATACAGGCTAAAATGTTGATGTATCGGTTCTTGCTCTTGTTATCTGGGTGAATGGAGCTGTCCATCGTAGTTCCCAGGTCCACTGTGCATGACTGAATCTCCTACAAATATACAAACACATATACACACTGTAACATACTCTATCCAATGCATTCTGTGTCAGAGTGAAACAAAACCATGGTTGCTGTCTATACCAAAAAATGTATACATCAGAGAGTGTGTGAAGCAAACAACCAAGTAACACATGCTAGAGCGCCATCAAATGTAGTCAGATCAAATCAAATCAAAAGGGAGAGCTGGCTTACCTCAAAATACTCTTTCAATATCTAATCAGGAGAGTGAGAATGCACAGAGCATAGCAATGAAATTCCATGACAGACAGTGCACAAATACATGGCAAACAATACAGCAAAAAGCACAAGCAGAACATTTTCATAACATGCCTCATACTCTGTGCGGGTCTGTGCTGGTGGAAAACCAGCTCCAAAGTGTTTTCTGCAGCTTGAGTAGCACCTTAACAGATTACTCCTTAACAATCTTAGCTGAGAACTGGTCAGTAATAATGTCACATTAATGTTTACCACCAGCACAAACAAATTTAAACACGGACAGGACACATAGCCAAGTGCATTTGAATTCACATCCAAACCATTTAAGTCTTTTAAAAGTAATGTTTTTAGAATGAGATAGTAAGGACATTCAGAATGGTATAGACTATCATTTAAGGTTGCTGTGTGTATGTTCTGATTATAATTTATATAATGACAAATTATAGGAAAAACAACATAAGGTATTGGGCCAACTAAAGCCTACAATACAGCTTCAATGTGCCATGGGGTAGACATGACTAGTCTATAGAACTGTACTGTAGAGATGAACACCATTCTTCCAAAACATGATGGTGTTTTGATGGTGGTGGTGGAGGGTGCTAACACATCACTCCAAAATCTCCCATAGGTGCTAAATTAGTTTAAGGTCTGATGACTGTGAGGACTTTAGCATATAATGTCCATCATTTTAATACTCATGAAATCATTCAGTGAGCCCTCATGCACTGTGGTTCGGGACATTCTCATCCTGGTAGAGACCACTAACATCAGGATAAAAATGTTTCATCGCAGGATGAAGGTGCCTCACAGTTTCAGGGTCCAGGGTTCAACCTTGAGCTTGTGTTACTAACTGTGCCGAGTTTTCTATGCTCACCCTGTGTCTGTAGAGGTGTCCTCTGGGTTCTACATTTTCCCCCAACCTCCCAAAAACATGCATATAAGTGGATTGTCTAAGTTATGCCCTTAGGGGTGCTTGAAATCTTGTAAGCCCTTTAGAATTTTTTGTGTTTCTGCATAAATAAAGGTCAAGTAAACCCAAATAAACAAATGAGTCACAAATATTATACTTGATTTAGTTATTGAGGAAAAGTGATTCAGTATTACACATCTGTGAGGGGCAAAAGTATGTGAATTTTTACTTTCACACTCTCGTTTGCAGCAATTAAACATTTCTGGTAACTGTTGATCAGTCCTACAGACTGACTTTTAGCACATTGCATCCTACAGAACAACTTCAACTCTGGGATGTTGGTGGGTTTCCTCACATGAACTGCTAGCCCAACATTTCTATAGTATTATGGTCAGGACACTGACTTGGCAATTCCAAAACAATAATTTTATTCTTCTTTAACCATTGTTTGGTAGAATGATTCATATGATTAGGGCCGTTGTCTTGCTGCATGGTACACTTTCTCTAGATATCCAGTTCATGGACAGATGTTCTGACATTTTCCTTTAGAATTTGCTGGTATAATTCAGAATTCATTGTGTCATCAATGATGGCAAGTCATCCTGGCCCAGATGCAGCAAAACAGGCCCAAAATATGATACGACCACCTTCATATTTCACAGATGGGATAAGGTTGTTATGGTGGAATACAATGTTTTCCTTTTCCAAACGCAACACTTCTCATTTAAAGCAAAAAATTCTACTTTGTTCTCATCCATCCACAAAATTTTTCCAATAGCCTTCCGGATTTTTAAGGGCCTGAGGACTATTACACACTTTGCTCTTGGAGAGATATTTGTTTGTTGACCACTCCTGGAGAGAGTAAAAATGATCTTGAATTTCCTCCATCTGGCTGACTGTGATTGGTGGAGATGGTTATAGATGGTTTTGCAGCCTGATGAGCATCAACAACTTTTTAGTCTGAGGTCCTCAGAGATCTCCTTTGTTCATATCATGATACACTTCCACAAACATGTTGTACAGCTCAGACTTTATCAGATCCCTGTTCATTAAATAAAACAGGGTGCCCCCTCAACACCTGATTGCTATCCTATTGATTGAAAACACCTGAATTTAATGTCACCTTCAAATTGGCTGCTAAACCTAGAGGTTCACATACTTTTGCCACTCACAGATATGTAATATTGGATCATTTTTCCTCAATGAATTAATTACCAAGTAAAATATTTTTGTCTCATTTGCTTAATTGGGTTCTTCTTATCTACTTTTAGGAGTTGTGTTAAAATCAGATGATGTTTTAGGTCATATTTATACAGAAATAAATGCAGAATACGGTTCACAAACTTTTAAGCACCGCTGTAGATGTGAATGCACGTGCATTGTGCACTATGATGAGCTAGCACGCCAGCAAAGGTGTATTTTTATGCCCAGTGTTCCTGGGATAAGCTCCGGGCTCACCATGACCCTGTCCAGGATTAAAAAAAAGTCACTGATGATGAATGAATGAATGAACAAAGGTGGTCTGAATGACTTTGTATTGATTTGCAGTGACCCTAAGTGTCTAAGGGGTGAAGTGGACCCAAACTGTGTCAGCATAACAGAAGCATGACATTTTCTTTTGTCACCTACATGCACACACATTGCTACCAAAGTACATGTTTAAAAACAGCACACAAATCCAAGAAAAAAATACAATGCAATAATACTATAGTGCTTATCGTGGTAAAAAAACATGCTCAAAGTGTTCTGTATTCTGACTAAATATAAAATTGACAGTGCACAGATACTGAAAGTAAGTACTGAAACTCAATATTAAACCCCGAGAATCTCATATATTTCAAATCAAAGCCTACCTGAACCACTTTAATTATCTAATTAAAAGCAAGTGAATAGAAATCAGGAGTGGGGGTGGTTTCAATTTGACAATGTTTGATTCTAATTAATCTTTCATTGTGTACTAGTGTATTTTTGTGTGCATTTGAGTGGAAAACTGGAATAAGAGTCACAAGCAAACAAACAATTCCATGACTTAATTATTCTTTTGAAAAAGTTGCCTGCAATTAAAGTTCATACATGACTGAATAGGGCAGGCCATGTGTGCATGAATTAACTAAAGTGGATAAAGTGGGTTTTTTTTCTATTGCAATCTTTACCACATGAGTGAAATTAGAGGAAAATCATGTTCTACTAATCAAAACACTAATCTGCTGAAGTTGAAAAGCATATGTTTGAGAGAACAGAAAGGTGAGAGAGCTATCTGCAAAAGGACTTTGAATAGTCTTTAAAAAAACATTCACACATACATGTGCTCATGAGAGCAAACTGACTGAGGAATTTTCTGCGTGCGAGGTTGAAGGCAATAGAGAACACACCTCAAACTCTCTGCAGAAGGACTTGGTGTCGTGAAGTTCTCTAACATGTTGGACAAATTGCTCCACTGAAAGAGCTTCATGCTCATCTGGGAGGGCAGAGAGAAAATATATAAATGTTATCAACAACAAACGGTCTTGATAGCTTGGATTCTCAGACCTGAGGGATGGCATTTGCCGTCTACAAAAGAGAGACTGTAACAAGAATTACCTGTGAGACTTAGCATAGGAGGAGAGGAGGATATGACCCTAGGGGATGTATTGTCATCTATGTAGAAATGAGCAGTCTGAAAGCACATCCTTTGGAGAAAATGACAAACCAAATGATACAAGCATTAACCAAGCACAGCACACAAAACGGTACTTAGCAAAAACATTACATCTAAAGATAAGATGGGGATAATGAAAGATTTATTCATGATCCACACTTTAGTCTTGTCTTACACTTTACCTTTGTTTTTTCAGAGATTAAAATGTTTTTATGGAAAGAAGCCTTGATTTTATTTTTATAGACTATAAGCCATCTCCTTATGTTTGAGTAAGAATTACAAGCTTTAAATGAGAAACAGATGTTCAGTCTAATCAACAAAGACTCTTTAACAGAATCACAACCACCCAACAGATATTCTGATTAATTTGGACATCACTGTACATAATAGCAACTTCTTTGAAGGGATTTCGGGGGGAACAACGCCTGCCCAGATTAATCACTGACATTTGATGTCCTCAATGCTTGCCTCAAGTGTGCATCTGTCCACAGCACAAATGAACTCCCAATAAGTCCAGAGGAATAAGGAGTGGAACACATTGCTCTATTAAACCACCCACTGGGCCAACGGGACACACACACTTCAGGCCTTCTTAGACATAATCATCACAGGCCCTTTCTTCCGCACAGAGCCACCAACAATAAATCAGCATCTTGGAGATTTATTCACTGGCTACAAGATTAGCGACTTAATCTCACCCAGTCCCCATGGTGTAATAACAGAAGTCAAACACAAACAATATGATGAGGACTCAAGGGCTCCAGCAGGAAGGGAAATGTACAGTCTCATGCAATTGAACTGTTTATACAGCAAAGACCATGTACTTGATGGGATTGTAAAAACTACTTATTTCCCAGCTGAAAAATTAAGTGTAGGATTGTTTTTCTCAGTCACCTTGGGGCAAAACATCATCACCACGACACCACCTCACTAGATGTGCAGAGTGTCAGCCATACGACAAACAACATATGTTGTATTTCATGACAAACATGTGCCCTTTTCAGACTCAGTCATTAACATCCACCCAAAAACACATTTCAGACTGAAGTCATTCAGCCCCACTCTCAAGTGACCCTTAAGTACATCCTTAAGTGATCTATGTCTGGGATCTTTGCTGAATGGGTTAGAGTGGGAATGAGGACAAGTCACCATAATTAATCCTCCTCTTAAATATCCACACTAACCATCACCCATCCATTTCAAAAACCTTCCACATACTTATGATTATAGAATAATGACAAATTGATGTTGATCATCAACAGCAGTCTTCAGGAGAACATTAGACTTGCTATATAATGTATAGCATACAATTCTACATCAAATATGCTTACTATACTCAACACAAATTTATTTATGTATGAATTATACTTTTTTTTTAATTACTATGTAATTGTTTAATTTACAATTTCAAAATGTATATTTTGTCATGGATCATTGTCATTTTTTCCATAAACAGCACATGGTGAGATGCATAGTAAGTCTTAAAGCACCATAATTCACCAAAATTCACCTCCAGTAAATGAGGATGCCTATTAGCATGATAAGGCAAAGGCAGGTGAGGGTCGAGACCACAGCCAGAGGAACCACAGCTTTCCTCTGATGCTCCACACTGGACACCAGGCCAACCCTAGACTCATGACTACTGTTACTGGCATCTACAAACAAGAGAAAGTAAAACCTGATATGATGTGATGAAACATGATGCAATCAATTGCATTAAAACACAAACATTTTTATTTAAGCAGGCAAGTCATTCAAAGCATTCATTAAAGACAAATCCAAAAAGTTATTTCAAATAGGTGATGGAGAATAGCGCATTCAATTAGGTCTGTATAAATGGAACAAACCAAGAGACAAGACTTACCTTGTTGATTAATGCAAAATAAGCTGCTTCTTTAAAAAAAGAACATAACTCACACATATCTACACTAGTCTGAATACTAATATAGATACATAAGAATATTACAGATTTATTTATGTTAAGAAATATTGATAATGATTACGCATAATGTTAAGTAATGAGCAACATGATGAATTGTGAGCTAGAACTGAAATGTGACTTTTAATGAAATGATCTGAGAACACAGAGGTTATTAGTTGCTATATTAGATATTAGTTCTTAAATGTTCACAGCACTGACCAGACCAGATTTAACGTCTCAGAATATTACATTCCTAAAAATATTTGCAGTAAACCTGTTGTTTTAATAATTATCCATATTATAATATCACCATGTAACATAGTTTTTAAAATAAAAATATTTATAATAAATTTTATAGTATTTTCATTTATAGTAAAAACCATGCATTAGTATTCTGGTTCGCTGCGCATGTGTTCTAGAAGAGACTGAGTGATGAGGACCTAACCCTAACCTAAAGCATACACTACACTGTCGGTACAACACAGAGAGAATGGCACCAGCTGTAGCCTACTGATGTATCAGAGAAGGACTTCTACTGCTCTCTACTGGACAAACACTGGCATGGTTTGTACGCATCACCAGCAGCACTTAATCAGAATAAATATAACTGGATAGTCTGAGATTTGGCCAAGATGCAATAGGTATAATAATCGAAAAATTAAGATTGGAAATTTTGCCAACAATGATACCATTTGCAAAGCCATTAGTTTTACATTTAACTCTAAAGTCCAAAATGTGCTTTAAACACCAAGTCATCATAGACATTTCTGTTTTTTTGACAGTGACATCTGGAAGGTCATGCTTGGGGGTATTGTGGAGAAAACGCACAGAGGACAAAACAAAACAAAGTAAATTAGGGATTCACATAAGCAATGTGATGATGGCTGTGGGACTGTAAGATTGAGATGACAGTTTTGGCTATTTTTTTAGGTAATCTGTAGAACAAAACAAGTCAGTATATGTGATGTCCTTAGTTATGGAAATTCAAACAAAACATCCCAACCTGACTTTTATGCCACTATATACCACCTTTTCTGGAGATTTGTACTTTGCAGGCAAGAAAAGTTTATGGCAATATATTTATTTAACCAACTATATATTCATTTTTCTCTATTAAGAAAGATGTTGATTCTGCTAGTGGTTCTAATCCAGTGAAGCCCCTTGAGAGTTGATGAGCAGATGGCAGTATTTTTACCTTCCACTGGTTCTTCCTTTGAGTCTTTGTCAGCACGCTCTGGGATACTAAAATCAGAGGATGTCTCGTTATCTGTGAGGCTCTCTCCTGATCCGCTGTTTTCTTCCTCTACACCCCCCATAGCAAATGGTGGGCTGGGATGAAGGGAAACACCAAACCCTCTCTCAGTCACATTCTCATTCTCAAAATAGAAGGATGAAGAGTGTCCTTCCAACTCAAGCTCCTCCACTGTTGCTTCAATGGAGAACACACCGGATGAGGAAGGACCAGGACTCCCATCTCCTGAAGCTGAGCTCTGAGCCCAATCTTGATCCACCACAGAGCCTGAGGCACTGCTGTCCAGAAGCCCATCAGCTGAGTGTGTGAATAATGAGGTATCCTCTGGGATTGAGGTTGGCGACACTGTGGGGGGCTCGAAGGGAACAGAGCTTCCCAGGACCTGGGAACTTTCAATGCTTCTGATGCCATTGATGTTGGCTGTAACAGAGAATTGCAGGTCACTAGAAGTATCAATAGGAGGAAAAAGGTCCCAGTTTGGTGTACTGAACCCATCAGTTCCAACAGTGGAGAAAGACTGAAATGAATGGCCCTCTACTACACTAGACATGTCACTTATTGATGAGGAGGGCATTAGGTATAAAGATGACAAACACATAGAACTTGAAATATGTGATGAGACGCAAGAGGCATCACCAGTTTGACCAGTTTGGGAAGGTACCACAGAAAAATCAGCCCACTCCACCACACTAGCTGAGAGAGAGGAGGTGAAGAAAGATGAGTAGTCACTAGAGAAGGAACCCGATGGCTGGAGGGATGGAGAGACAGTGCTAAGAATCTTGGCGATGTGAGATCTATCCTGCTCTGAGTTGAACCACACAGAAAGCTCAGAGTCAGTCAAGTCATGTAATGTTTGAAAGGGGAGAGTACCGTTATACAGGGTGGCACCTGAAGCCAACCCAGACAACATGTCACCATCATCACCATCATCACCACTAGAGACAGTTTCTGCATCCCAATAAGACACAGAGCTGGAAGGAGAGCTGGACAATGCAGGGTAAGAAAGGAAGTGGGGGACAGACGGTGCAGTATATGGGGTGTCCCACTCTGGGGTAGACGCAGACTCAGACAACACAGAGCTAGAGGGGACGGACACAGGAATAGCATGCAGGCAGAGCTGGGAGTCACACAAAGGGGTCGCAGTGGGAGAGTTCTCACCATTGAACTCTGGTGAGAGAACACCAACGGAGGCTGTGGTGGTCATGGGGAGATGCACAGTGGGACTTGTAGTTTGCACTTGGACCTCTGTTGGGAGGAAGGAGGAGGCTGGATCTGTAGCAGTAACAGGGCTCTCCCCAAAGTCATATGAATTAGTGAAGTCCCCCTCCTCTGCCACTGATGTTGATGTGGCTTCTGTGTCATGTGGACTAATTTTTACTCTATGACCCTTAGAGACGTCACTGAGATCATTATCTTCTGAGACCACACTTGGTGCTATGCTGCTATAATCTGACTCAGAAGTGAGTAAATCTGTGATAAAATTAGTTACAGGGGTCATAGTGGTAGGTTGGGCAGGGTGTTTTTCTAGAATGTCTTGATATTGGTTTTCAGTGGTTGTTGGGGTTGTTTTAATATTGAAGACCGAAGGAACAGGCTGCTCTGCTGTTGTAAATTTGAATGTAGTAGTAGGGGTAAAATAAGAGGTCCCTTTAACTGGAGTGCCCTGGTAATGGTTTTCAGTGGATGTTTCAGTGGAGGTTTTAATATCAAAGACTGGAGGAACCGGCTGTTTTGTTTTAGTAAAGCTAACAGTAGTCAACGCGGTGGTAGGGGTCATGGTGGTGGGATGGGAAGTGTGTTTTACAGAAATGCTCTGATATTGACTTTCAGTAGACACTGGGGTTGTTTTTTCGCCAAATAACGGAGGAACATGGCGCTCAGCTGTAGTAAGCCCGGAGCGGGATGTAGTGGTTTCCACTGGATAGGGTGCCTGATTTGAGTCAGGTTGGACCCACAAGGGGGTGCTCAGATAGTCCTCCTGAGAAAGAGAGAAAAGAGATGGGTAAGGCATTCAGCAGAGTCCTGAATTAGGCTACTGCTCTTTATTTATAGATGAGGATTACTTTTATTGCTCTAACTATGCAGTACAACTTTCTTAGTTACCTCTTCATCAAATTCAAAGGGGTCAGGGTCAGGGTCAGGGTCTGTTTCTGAAAGAAAATCAAAAGTAAAAAAAAATGTGTCAATATTTATATTTTTAGACCTATAGCACTTCAACCAATGGATGTGAAGTGACGGAGTAAAAATGTTCCAATTTATTTTTATTATGAAGATGGACAAGCTACTGTTGTGTATATCAACAAGCAGTAAAACAAAAGGTTAATTATTCAATTTGATCTTTGGAAATAGCTTTTAAGGAAAGGCATATATACAAATTATATGGCTGGGATTTTTTTTGGTCATTTACTCACAAAAACGAACCTATGCTCATGGTCAAATATTATATTGTGAAGAATACATGTTCACAAACTGGTTTCAGAGGGTAGCCTTCTCCACCCTAAACCTGGAATTATTTTGTCTGAACTAAACTCTGATGATTGTTCAGTGTTCAGAAACATAAAACATATTTTAAAAAAAGGTGTGCAAAAGGACATCACCAATATATGCAAAGAGCAGGCCAGAAAATTGAGCATTCCAGCAAAGCAAAGCAAAACAAACATTAAAAAAATATGTTCTAGGTCAGATAACAGGTTGATAATGACCATGGCACAAAGGAAAGTGAGCACTCTCATGAACCAGAGTGGCTCCACATACACAGTAAGCAGAGAAATGGTGCACTCCTACTGCTCATATCATACCTTCTGAGTAAAGCAACTAAGACAAAATGGTAAAAATTATTCCAGCACTTTTATGATTCAGGCACCAGAATCTGTGAAGCAAGTGTGTACTGAATATGCATCCAATACCAACAGACAAGGATGCTTCAATGAGTTTCAAAGTGCATGGTTTTGTAAAATGAAAACACACTCATCCATAGAAGTATGATGCATGGAATTTTTATGCAATACAGATTAGTTTATTGTAAACAGTAGTGATACAGATTCTCATCATTTCAGTGCATAGACACATTGGTGTGAAAATGATAAACCTATGTAAAAATGAATGCTCTTGTAATGAATGACAAATCACGATCTGCCTAGGAAGTATAGAAAAGCACATAAGGATCCATTGAAATAAAAAATATGGAAGAGAAACACCATATTGTGCACACCTTAGGCAAGGTCTGCTTATAAAATACAAAGGTTACAAGGGACACAGAAATTAGGGCAATGCACCGAGAAACAGAGGTGGAACAAAAGCAGCGGTAATATAGATATTTTTTTAAATGCAATGTTTAATCAAACTTTAAAGACCTCAGAATAACAGAAATCAGCAAATTGGAAATATTAAAAAACAATAACAAAAGCCACATAAATCTAAACACGTTAATGAACATTTAATTACTAATACTAAAGGAATAGTGCAATTTATTGTTTAAAAAAGTGCTTGTTTTCTATAACTTGGAAATCTGGGAATCAAACTTGATTCAGTTTGATTAATCTCAAACAACAATCCAGAAAAGTATTTAATCACACTCTAATCTGGAGACATATTCACAATGGAAATAATACTGATGTAATAAATACTACAGGTTACTGTTAATATATATTATGTTAAGCCTACTGATAGAGGTTGTGGATCATGACTACAAAAAAAAAAAACTAAAGGTGACTTTTACTTTCATGCAGGCTGGAGTGAGCAGTCAGATATGAGGCTTGCAGGACAAACAAATGTCACATTCATTAACATGAGAGCGTAAATGGTGTTCATGTGACTCTGTGCAACCCATTTACCATGTTCATTCATTCACCTTTAGTGCTTAATCCTGGTCAGGGTCATGGTGGTTCAAATTACAAACCGGGTTATAAATGGGAAAATAAAACTAACTTAGTATGTTAGGGAATACCGCATTCAAATTCAAACAAAAATAATGTCAGTTATTAATGTCAATAATACCCTCAAGGTCAGACAGAAGTGGCATTACAAGAAAGTCTCATACATGTGGCTAAATCAATAAAGCGGTTGTAATTTAAAACATGAAACTTTAAATGCTAACTTGAACTGATCTTTAAACTGGTCCCTTAAACCATACCATAAGGAAAGTGCATGGCAAAGGCTCAAACTACAGAATGGTGCATCTGCACATGTCTTGTGGTTTTCACTAGTTTTCACAATACTGGATGCTCTTACCAGGGTCAATGACGGGTATGTCCACAATCAGCTGATCACTCTGACGCCCATACAGACCATTAGTGCACACAGCCACCACCTGCACCACATAGCTGGCGTTGGCCTCCAGGTCCTGGATGATGGCTCCCTACGAGAAAAATAAAGAAGACAAAAATGAACCATGTCAATCTGTAGACTTTTAAAATAGAAAATAAAGCTTGTAAATCCACTGGAATTATGTTTATATTCAATACTTTAGACTAAATGCAAAATTAGACACATTTCATTGTCCTAATATACTATATGGCCAAATGTATGTGAACACCTGACCATCACACTGTTGCCACAACGTTGGAAGCACACAATTGTATGAAATGTCATTGTATGCTGTAGTATTGAGACTTCACTGGAACTAAGCGGCCTGAACCTGTCTCAGCTCTGCGCAGAAAGTGAACTCCACAGAAATATGGTTTTGCCAAGGTTGGTGTGGAAAAACTCGAGTAGCCTGCACAAAGTCCTAACCTCACTTGTGTTCTTGCAGCTGAATGGGTAAATCCCCACAGTCATATTCCAATATCTAATGGAAAGCCTTCCCAGAAGAGACGAGATTATTATAACAGCAAAGGGGAGACTGAATATGAAATTGGAAGTTCAACAAGCAAATATGGATATGATTGGTCACCCGGTCACAAACCTTTGCCCATATAGTGTAGTTTTGAGCTTTTGTAATAGAATGATTTTGCATGTAGTATCACTGGCAATATACAGTAGTTTAAGTGTATATATTTTGTTACATTTCAGATTGTGTACTTTTCATTAAATAAACTCATTTGTTTAACGTTCGGTTTAATAGTATAATTTCTTTAACATTGGTTCATTGGTTTAAATCAATTACTGTAGTGTAATGTATAGTACCACATCCTGGTCTCCATCAGTAAGGTACTCAAGCGTAGGTGGATCTTCTCTTTGTGTCTGCCAGTAGGTGACTGAGTATTTCTCTATGTTTGCATCATACACAGCCCGCGGCCTCTCCCACATCACTAGCAGACCTGTGTAGTTGTGTGGATATGCCTGCACATTCTCTGGCTCTGAGCTACAAACTGCAAAAGACCAGCACGCACAATCTCAACAACCATATTTATAAATAGTCTATAAAAGCAATATTATGTAGAATTGTTTTGGCTTAGCCACTATGTTGTCTATGGGTGTTTATCAAAAATAATATGGGTCTCAGGCTAATAAATTATTGATAATTTTTCACTATGTATTTCATTTCAACATAATGTCACTTTAACAGATGCATGCAAACAGAAGGTGGTGTTTTTTTTTGTACAATCATTTTGCTCGTTCACACACTGTTGGTCCTAGCACATGGTGACCTTAGCGTGGAGGGCATTCTTCACCATCTGTGCTCAGCATCTGAGACTGAACACCTCTAAAAAAACAGCACTCAGACACATTGATTGGAACAGATTAAAGCAGATTAGCCTGGTATACCAATTGCGCAAACTAAAATGCTAATTTTATTTTTGTTAGTTTTTAGTACATTCAACAAGCTGCTGAGCATACTATACTCTGAAATTTCATTCACTCAACCAAGCCTTACAAGAAACTGAAATAAATATATAATAAGCGCTGACTGATCCATTTGAACACCAGAGGGCAGAATGTGGCCACACAATAGATCACTGTCAAAGTATGATTTACTGTTATTATGAAGCCATCTAAAGAAAATGCAACATTTATACCCTAAAATGATTAATTTATGTTTATAATACACATTTTATAACACATAATATGCCTTCAAACTGCTTATCAAAATGTAAAAACACTACACTCCCTCAAAACACAGACAAGCCACATTGTAAATAATAAAAGTATGCTTCATTATTATCAATGGACAGATTGTCATTTG
>JAQQZR010000012.1:13789755-13814179 GCA_030068235.1 Notoglanidium macrostoma
CTCAGAGTTCCTACATGATGCAGTAAAACCAAAACTATATTTGTGCATACCCAGTAGGTACCTGTCACAATCAGCAACAACTTTTTTTAAAAATTGTTGTGCAGTGATAAGTATTAGCTGATTTCCATGTATTTAGCTAGTGTAGCGGAGGAAATGAACGTGCTGCTAGTTACTATTCTATTCTATACTAACTATTCTT
The DNA here is from genome assembly GCA_030068235.1 of Notoglanidium macrostoma. Classification (NCBI taxonomy): domain Eukaryota; kingdom Metazoa; phylum Chordata; class Actinopteri; order Siluriformes; family Auchenoglanididae; genus Notoglanidium; species Notoglanidium macrostoma. The sequence continues at coordinate 13,789,955 of JAQQZR010000012.1, forward strand.
CACAATAGCAGACACAACCGCCCTGAGATAAGCTATAAACTATAACCTCCATTAATGCCTCAGTAAAGCCACTCCAATGCCAATGCAACAAATATGCTTGGAGAAGATGCTAACTGCCCTTTTCAATAGTGCTGCTCTAAACCAGCATCTCTTTGACTGCACAATCTGTCATTCTAGCAGGGAGAGCAGCAATTTAGATCTTTATTAAGGCCTGCAAGTGGCCCTGGTGGGGCTGGGATGACATCATGACAGTCCATGACAGGAATTTTTCATGCTTTTTTCCTGATAATTCTTAATCACACCTGGAAATATCATTGTGTGGATTTCTATGGAAAATGAACTTCACTTTATATTCTTATTTATATTCACTTTATATTCTTATTTATTTTAGTTTAACGACACATCAAGGTTTATCTCATGCTTTATTTTATCGTATTAGAATAAAGAATCCTGGCAAACATTTCCTCTGTTGCCTTTGCGGTCCTACAAAAAATTAACAATAAAAAAAAAATGTTTGAAAATAAGATTCAAAGATCTGATATGCCGTAGGAACATTTCTTTCTAAAAAGAGCTTAAAAGTAATTTTTATTCCCCATCAGGGAAATGGCTAGACTGTATTCATTTACTTTCCCTTAAAAGGGACAAGAGACATTTTTATCTGTAAATTTTAAATTTGTACATTTTTATCTGTAAAAAATAAGGATATTTAAATAGTAATGAAATTGCACTGTTCTGAAAATGTCTGATTAAAACAGATCAGATCCCAGTAGTGAATTGCTAACAACGACCTCTCCATGTCTCTGACATAGATACATGCCTGTCCACTCATAAGAACCGATATAGCGTTAAGCTAATTTGTTTCCACCATGTTATTTTCTCCAACTGTATATGGTTGAGTTCTAATATTGTTTTATACTTTCAACACAGTCATAAAAAGCAACAGTTTTCCAAAGTAATTAGCCTAAGGGAAATGATTCGATCGGAACAGTTTATGTGTAATCCTGAAATTATGCAATAAGAATGAGAAATGTGTGAGTTAATCTGCAGAGACGCTGACATTCAGGGCAGCACTGGTGAACAATGCCCCATCTGCCTGGACGCTTGGCTGTATCCCTGGCATGATAATGCCCTCTTTGTCTTGCCAACTTCATGTGTCACCCAGGTCTGATTAATTGTGGCACACAAGAGGTTAGAGGCCAAGAGAGACAAACAAAAAGTGATGAGTGAGGGTAAAAAAATATTAACTCCACAGACACAAATAAAATGGCAGTAATAAAAATTTAACCATAGGAAAATAAATATTTAAGACAGGCTTTTCTGTGCTGTACCACCTCTGCTGACAAAATAAGCCACATTAATGTTTGGTGAAGCAGAATTCCAGATCTGGCCTACTTTTCAAAGTAGGACCAGGTGAGAAATGACTACTTTTCCATGGAGCTAAAAATAAGAGAGAAAGAAGTGAAATGTAACATTGTGTCAGAGGTATTATTGTACTGTACAATATATGTTTGTCATATTTGGCATTGTTCAATGCAGTAGTGGCTGATCCATAGGGGCAGAGATTTATATCAGCTGTTAAACAAATGTTAATCTTCATTAAATCCATTAAACAACGTGATTCATACAGTCATCATTCCATACAATTCAAATGACATTGAAATACTCATTACCTCTTTTGAGTGACTAGTGATTTGCAAAATGCTGCTGTTTGGCATACATTATGATGAATTGCTCGCTTTTCTAGATGTTGGGACAGGAATCATGCTTCAGAACAGTTAACAGGGTTGCAAGATTGAGCTGGTTAAAAAATTCACTGCAGCCTTGAAACTCTTGTTTTTTATTATTCTGTATATCTGTTATTAAAAATAATACATCTCTGTAACCAAAGTGTAAATGCAGGCTATGTGCATAAATGTGTCTCCCTTTTCCACTGCCCAAATCTTTCGGATAGCTTCAGGTTTTTTATGTGGGTTACTGATCAGCAGGTTGAGGGTTCATGCACCACAAAACTGCCACTGTTGGGCGCTTGAGCAAGGCTCTGAACCCTCTCTGCCCCTGGAGTGACGTATCATGGCTGACCTTACGCTCTGTCCCCAACTTTTTAACAAGCTGCGATATGTGAAAAAAAGAATTTCACTGTGCTGTAATGCATATGTGACAAATAAAGGCTGCTTCTTCTTATTTTTGAGATGTAGTTGGGCCAGAAGGTTTGTTGAAACTTGGCAACCCTGGTTCATAAATATAGCTCTTTTGTGCACACCTCAGTGGGAAACACAACTGCTGTATCGAACACAGCTGAATAAAAGTACATATAAAACCACTCAAAATGAGCTGTAAGACAGTATGCTGCATGACTGTATGTCGAATCTCAACTGCCTATTAAAGCATTACTCTAAAAATTAACTAAATAGTAGCCTATAATCATGGCATAAGTTAAATGTGATAGCCTCTTGACTTAATTTTGATTCAGGCGTTGATGTTATTAATGTTGTCCTGCCACAAAAAGATCTTCGGTCATGAGACACTGCTATTTCAACTCAAACCGTGTTATTATCTTGCAGCCATTGATAGTTTCGCATACACAAGAGTTTTGCATCAGTTCAAAGGTTTTAATAAAAGTTGTTGTGGGATAGCATTTCAATGTATCTAAAAAAATATTATGATATAAACTAGACAAGAGTCCGACGCATTGGCTCTATAGTGTATGCTGAACTACCAGTTACTCCATGATAAAAGCTAATCATTTCTCTTAAACGTCCACAGCTTGAACCCACGGCCAAGAACTGCCTAGCTGGCCTGTACTCTGTACTAATTGCGTTAAAAATATAGCTTTTCGAAATTCTATGCTGTAGACATTTTAATCCAGTCACTATATATTGTTCTGTAATGCTGTATTGTTTCTTTTCCTGTCAGAAAATTTTGGTGTACTTATAAACACATACAGAAGTATCGCCAGGGAATCAGATTACAACTTTTAAAATTCTGATGCTTGCAGCAAGTGTGCAAAGGATATTAGGCACTCAGTGAGCCATAATTGAAGCATCTCAGGATGAGTTTATGTGCTTTGCAATATTACATACAGTCAATTGAGTGTTTGCAGCCCATGACAAAGGCGACGTTTGTTCATTTTTATCTCTAGCTGGTGCAGTAGAAACTTCTTTTATATACTAATAATTTGTAAGGTTAAGCATTGCTACAAACACTGCAACTGTAGTCAAGTTCATTAGCAAGCAAAGTACTTTTCATTGATATTGTCACAAAATATGTTGTTTTCTCTTATAAGAGCTTTACAAAAAAGAGAAATTCTGGAGTCTTCCTTACAATAAGTAGTCAAAATAAGGCTATAAGTTAAAATGGAGAAAATTCAGGTATTCACATGCAAACCCAGCCAGTGGACATGACAAGCCAAGGCTGATAACCCAAGGCTATGTTCATGATTTAATTGCTTCATTTAACAGATAATGAGTCTCATCTGTTACGTTATGTGTTGCAAGCCCTGACAAGACAATTCCTCAATATTTGATGCTGCTACATGAAAAATGCCTTCCCTCTTTGTGATGACAACTCGGTAGCACTTACCTGCATAGGACCAGTCTATATTTTCTGCAAGCTTCTTTTGTGATCTGAATCCATAGGTTTGAGACACATCCACTGAAAAAAAAAAAAAAAAAAAAAAAACTTAAAATAAATGAATGACTGGCACTTATCACTGGCAGAAAAATAATTTCACTAATTCGTGTGTATTTAAGGGAAAACTGTGAAATGAAACCTGAAACCAGAATTTTCTATTTATCTAATTATCAATCGGAATTATACAATAGAAGCAATAGAAAGGCCTGAAATGTGGTAGGAAATCACTGATGAGAAATCAGACACAGGAAGGGCAGGGATGAATGAACATCACACTTTTTAAAAGAACTTAATTGAAAGGATTTGTTCTGGGAAGACGTTTTAACATTTCAGTTAAACATGACTGTTACCTATGGCTGTACGAGAACGTGATGTGTGGGTGAATGCCTGAAGGTTTTTTCTTTTTTTTTCATACAAGTCTAGGATTAATCATCTTATGACAGGCATGTGATCATACACAGTGGTAACAAAAGTGTTTGGCAGGTGGCCGAGTCAACTGTATTCTCATGGCAATAAGCAAAATCAAAAATATAAAGTGTATTTTAGAGCAATAAAGTAATTTAATACAACAAGAATAACAACAAAATGTTATATGTTTGTCTTGGTGAAAGATATTGATTAAAATCCATCCATCCATTATCTATACCGCTTTATCCGTCTGGGTTGCGGGGAAGCTGGAGCCAATCTCAGCAGACTTCGGGTGAGAGGCGGGGTACACCCTGGGCAGGTCGCCAGTGCACCACAGGGCCAACACAGACAAACAGCCACACATGCTCGCATTCACACCTATGGGCAATTTAGAGTAGCCAGTTGACCTAATCTGCATGTCTTTTAACTGTGGGAGGAAACTGGAGCACCCAGAGGAAACCCACGAATGCACAGGGAGAACATGCATGGAAAGGCACCCTGGTCCGGGGATTGAACCCAAGACCTTCTTGCTGTGAGGCAACAGTGCTAACCACCACACCACCGTGCCACCGTGCCGCCCTATTGATTAAAATATTTCAGTAAAATGATTTAATATTATTTAGGAATAGCCAAACATTTCTCTTCTCTAAGCATTTTAGGGAATCCACACAGAACGCGGGCATATGAATAAACTTCATTGGTAAAATCTTTCCTTCTCCATCTACAACTGAATGTTTTCTTTTTAGCCATCAAGCAACAAATTTTGAAACAAACTTTCATCATCATCGTTACAGAAGTCAAATTCCTTGGAGGTTTCATTACTTAGCCAAAAATACTGCTTCTGATTCCAGTGACAGCTGTCTCACACAGTATTTGATATTTTCCTCCAGATTATGACTGCCTGGTTCTTCTACATATCAAGATGGTATAGATGTAAATATTATGATATAGATGTGGTCCAACTCATCCCAAACCAATCGGGTTTAGATCGGGTGATTTTGGAGGCTAGGTCACCTGATGCAACACTCCTTCACACTCCTTCTCGGTGAAATTTGGTTATTTAAACAATTGATAGTCCCACTAACCGCAAACCAGATGGGATGGCTTGTTGCCATAGAATACTGTGGTAGTGATGCTGGTAAGGTGTGCTCTCATTTTTGAATAAATTGCCAACACTGTCACCAGCAAAGCACCCCCACACCCCCACACCTCCTCCTCCATGCTTCACGGTGGGAACCACACATGCAGATAAAATCCATTCCCTTTTTCTGTGTCTCACAAAGACACAGTGTTTTGAACCAAAAATCTCAAATTTGGGCTCGGACCAAAGTACAGATTTCCACTGGTATCATGTCCAGTCCTTATGTTTCTTGGCCCAGGAAATTCTCTTTTTCTTAATGACCTCCTTTAGTAGTTGTTTCTTTGCAGCAATTCAACCTTGAAGGCTTGATTCACTGTTCTCCTCCGAACAGTTAATGTAATTACTACAGTTGTCGAATAGGGCTATTTACTGTATACCTCAACACAACACTACTGATGATCTCAAACACATTAAGAGGGCAAGAAATTCTACTAGTTAGCTTTGACAAGGCATAGCTGTTAATTGTAAAGTATTCCAGGTGACTATCTCAGAATCTAAAATATTAAACCTAAAAATTTTGTTTGATATTAATGAATAATATAAACCTATTTTTAACACTTTTTCATTTACCACGTAATTCCATATGTGTTATTTCATAGTTTTGATGTCTTCAGTATTTAGTATCCAGTTTTCATGTAATCAGTTTTGTTCCACAATGTAGAAAATAGTCCACATTGTAGACCATGTACAAAATAAAGAAGATCCTATGGACACTGTATGGTACTGTATATATTTTTTTCAAATAACCTTTATGAATGAATGGCAAAAAATGACTGACATACTGAAATCATTCTCATGGCGACATCACAAAGATCATTTAAAGGAGAGCAATAGAAGAGTAATTACATGCACCATAATGCCAGAAGTGTTAAAACGAGTTGATCATGAGTGAGAGATATGACTGTGCTTGATTACAATGAAATGGTAACCATGTATAAGATGTTTTGTAAATAGTTACATTTTGCTAAAAAGTGTACATTTCCCCTATGTACGGAGACAAACCTGGAACACACAACTATGTGTCACATCATGGACATCTTAAAACAAGGAAAGAGTGACACAGATGCAGTGAGTGAAGAATTTATAGCTTTCGCTGGGATGCTCCAATTACAAAATGATTAGCATGTGCAGCCCCTATGTAGGCCAGGTTTCTGATCCAACGCTGTTAAATTCCAATGTGTGTTATTATATCAATCCAGCTCGGTTAAAATCAATGCACCTTATGCTCTGTTCCAGTAATCACTTTAATATTTTAACAAAAGCAGAACAAATATTTATAATATATAAGATTATCATTTAGTCATGTATAAAAATAATAAAGGTGTTCAAATATGACTGGCTGTGTTTAAATCAGGTCTAAACATGGAACAAAAAGATTGTTCTTGTTTCTGTTACGTTCCCTCTGCCTCTTATTTGCACTCTCACCTGTGTACACACACCTGGCATCAGAAGGCATGTAAAGGTGTTTTGTGGGTGTATTTCCAAAATGTTTATATGGCTTAGACTAAAAATAGATTTGAATTGTGTTGCTTTAAAAGAGATTTCCTAGGTCCACTACTAGCAGGACCCACTACTAAATAGTGAACCGAATGTGAGAGTTACATTTGTATAGTGCAACACAGCCATATTTGTCCTTTACCTGTTTAGCTTGAAATTATTTAATCAGCAATCTGGAGCAGTCAGCATACACCCTAGTTTTCAATGACTTTTTTTTTTTTCCAATGACAGTCCTTGTCACATTATTTTCCACCGTCACATCATTGTGTCAGGCAAAGCAAACAATTCAAACAACACCTCTTTTAAAGCTCGTCTCCTCTTTCGCTCCCACACTAAACTATGCTAATGCCCTCTTTTTCCACATAAAAGAGCAATCCCATGGGAGGACTCTCCCTCAAGTGAACAAAAACAGTGTGAGCAACAATGCCCTTGACTTGAAACACCACTTCTGTCCTAGCACCAGCTTACAAATGAAGATAGTTTACATTGTGAAGGCAAACCAGGTGTACCTGTCTACCTATCCAGTATCAACACAGGATTATGGCTTTGGTCCTATTGTTGCCTGTGTCTGACAAAAACCGTATCTGAGCCTTCACTAAACATTGTGTGAATACACAAAACATCTACGCACTTTGCCATTAAACTGTGTCTTTTCCTGAGTCTGTTCCATGTCAGGCAGCACAGTGGTGCAGTGTTGCCACCTCACAGCTCCACTGTCTCCAGTTCAATCCTGAGCTCTGGATATCGTCTGTGAAGCATTTCACAAGTTCTCCCTGTGTCAGCATGGGTTTCCTCTGGGTTTTCTCGTTTTCTTCAAACCCCCAAAAACATGCCAATAGGCGGACTGACGGTGAATGTTATGCGTATGGTGCCCTGTTATGGCTTTGCATCCCGTTCAGGGTATATTCCTGCCTTGCATCTAGTTTTCCCAGGATAGGCTCGGACATTATGATGCTAGCATGTGCGATGAGTTTAAAGAGCAACAAAGTACAATAGATCAATTTTCAGTACTTTATTTGAGTCCCTCTTGGACATGCAACTTGTTACTCACGTCATGCAAAAGACAACTCTCTACTTCATGCTAAATAATCAATGGAAATTTAAGTACATACCTGAAATACAGTACATACCTAAGTAATGAGTATAATTTGGTATTTTCTGAAAGAGCAAAGAATTCAATTTAAGAAAATTTAATTAATATCTGACAAATTTGCTTTTGTCCAGCACCACTGACCCAGTGGGTGTTCTGATCTTCTCCAATTACTCCGAATGAACATGATCATAATAAGATCAGTATCGGGGCTGTAAAGAGCTAGACTGTAGATAAGCTAAGTGTAGCATCCAATGTCCTCTGCGATTGCGTTTGTCTGACAGGACCCATGTACTCTTTCACTCAATGAACAAACATGCTTTGCTCCAAGCGGCACTGCCAGTGGCTCAATTTCCTGTTCATGGTAACAGAGCGTGAACAGAAGCATACAACAACCTGCTGCATCCTCACTGCAGGACAACAGGGCTTTGTGTTTTCGGCCAACTGTGGAATGGGGCGCATGTGGGTTTCAATGCTTTCCTGCAAACTGCTTTTAATGTATCATAAAATATATATTTTATGTCATGCATCTGCAGTTGTAGGTGTATAAATGTATAGATAGTAGACTTGAGTTCAACATGTATGATTATTAGCATCAGTAAAATCTGCAGTGAGCATAAAAATAAGAGGATTATGGAGGCCCTGGGAGATTCTGGCAAACAGACACCCACACACACATACACACCCCCTCTCACCCACCCACACACACACACAACGCCCCCCTACACACACACTCAACAATACACGCATACACACAATCTAAGAGATTCCATATCCTCACCCTCTTACAGAGAGCGCAAAATAGAAGCTGAAAATGGCATCCAGGTTTTGTGAACTTAATAAAAAATATAGACAAAAAGCTGTGCTGGTAGCTAGTACTGTTTGACAGCATGGAGTTGCGGATCAGTAACGACTCATAACTACACTATTTGGTGTCACCCAGAAGACGATAGGTTCCCTTTTCACTCTTGTTCCGCTCACATTTCATCCTCATGTCATCTCAGGGAGTTTTTCCTTGCCCCTTTCACCTCTAGTTTGCTCTTTAGGGATCTAAGCTGCTCTGTGACAATGTCCACTGTTAAAAGTGCTATATAAATTGAATTCAATTGAAAGTGTAATCCCAAAGACCTTGGCACAATTCTGTGCTTTCCATGCACTGTCCACGAACACTCACAAATTCATCCCTGTATGTAAAAAGTTGCATTCATGAAGCATTTAATGAATGCACTCTACAAACATGTGCATTCCATAAATGTTTATTAACTGTGCCAACAACTGCATTTAGACATTCATTCTAAGTAAATTTTTTGTCGTGACAGTTTGAACCAACATTTGTACCTGATAAAATCTACAGTAGAATTGTTTAGAATGTTTCCATTTCTCTTTATTGTTCAGCGAACAGCAGCGTTTTGCCCACTGATGGAAACTTGCATTAGATTTGCATGATAGTTGCATGCGAGCAGGCATGAGTACACCTGTGTGTCTTCATTTCCACTGAAAAAAGATATTTATTTTGTCTGAATAAACCAAAAGGGTAAGATAAGAAGCGTGCACATTTGTTCATACTACTATCCATATATCTCAGCAAGAGAGATGATTTGGAAAGTATGACTATTTGTAACCAGTGGGGTGGAAAAGCTAGAGGTATTAAACTTTGATAAGGAGTACTGCTGTGAGAAAACATGTTACTGTAATTATCTTCAACTTCATTATTGATAAATAATATTGAGATACATGAATAACATGAAACATTAAACTAAACATTAAAATGTTTTGCAGCTGTCACTGTTATTTCCACATTGCATTTAAGTTGAAGCACTGTGTTTGGAGGAATCCACTTCATTAAGAACAAATGGGCTTCCAAGACACAAGACATAATAAAAAAAGTAAGAAGGACAAAGTATACAATGCCAGACTTTCTTCACAGTAATACCACTGTACCTCTTTAAAGCATTTTCAGGGAAAGAGAACAGAGCGACTGAGTCTCCACTCCAGACATGTGTCACAAAGCGGCACTTAAAAGCCCAGCCTACATTAAACGGATGCAGCAGAAGTGGCAGATAAAGAACGAAGACTTTAGAGAACAAAGTGGAGAAAGACCAAGGGACATTAGGTGACATTTAAGTGTTCCGACAGTTAAAGTACTCCTTTTAAAACTGAGAACGCTTGATCAGAGGAAAATAGAAATATAATATAGAAACTAGAAAATGATTAGATGAAATAACTCAATATAAAAAGATGGAATAAACAGTGTACTGTCCAAATTCTCCAAAAGCTTCACTTCAATAAATGTTACGTGTCGAAGCAACATACCATCTCAAGGAAAAGTATTGCTCGTAATGTCTATTATGTCTAAGCGATAATTGCTAATGTCGGGAAGCACTGGGAATACATCAGGAAAGAATTTTCACGCTGTATTTAGAACTGATACGGATAAGCATGATCTGGAAGCCATCAACAAACACATTAAAAGCTGCCAAAACGTGTGCCATTAGCCCAAGGCAATAAAATGCAATTGTGTGTGTGTGTTGTAAGGAACAAAATGTCCCGACCATGTAGGAAAGCCAGAAAACAATTTATTTTTTATATATAAAATTGGCATTTATTATTTATTTTTATAGACCTTTTTATAACAGCTATGAGTTTCTTTTCAAAGGATTCGAAGGAATTCACTTTGTCATTATGGGTTAAAATTAAAAAGCCAATTTAAATCAACCAATCAATCGATCATTTTAATTCAATTTAAAACAGAAAAATTTGCAACAACTGGAGGGGTCTGAATAATTTCACAAACAAATGTACGGCACACAGTAGAGCTTATATTTTTTTTCCATGGTGTGTGTGTGTGTGTGTTAGCTAAGTCTGCTTAAAAGTGCACTGTAATCACAGTCCAGTGATAAGCTCTATCATAATAAGACTGCAGCTGTGTGTCTGTACTAAGGCTGTAGGATTCAAGTCAGGTTTTCCGTATTGCCTTGGAATTGTCAGTTGGATTCGGATTTATTGGCAGGCTGTTCTTACGCATTGGTTTTGCAAAATATAGTCTTGGTCACATCCAGGAGTTTGTAAAAAGAATGTTTGTGTTTGTCTTTTCTTTAAAAAAAAAAAAATTCCTTCCTCTAGAAAACATCCCTGAATCATTATCACAATCCACAGAGAAGCCAAGTAGTTGAAGTAAAGACTTAGAAAAGGATTTAATGTTTTTTGGTCTCATTGCTGACTTTCATTTGGACTTGGCCTTGACCCCCTTAAGATTCAGTCTTGACCTGATTGCAGCTAGTCCTCATCTTGACAGTAGTGGTCTTTATTATAACCCTGGTTTGTGGAGTTAAAAATGTGCATTTTATAGCTTTTTTTTTTTAACAGTTATTGAATAATATACTTTAAGCTGAATGATTTATAAATAAGCAAAGTGGGGTGATATTGGTATACAGAAAATCACTTTAGTTAAGTATATAGCCCCTTAAACTCTCAGTTTATTATTCAGTCATTAATCTTAAAACATATTATTCAATAGCATTTATAAATGATTCAGTAACAACTGTAAAACAAATAGGGCAGATTATGTAGTGGGTCTCTCTAGGATCTCTAGAATTTATCATCTTTTTTTCTGCTGTGCTCTTTTGATCCCTGGTTGATTTTTGTCGCTCAACAACAAAGGCACACAGTACAGCGAGCCATTTTTATCTCCTATCACTAACGGCCCAGGTCGCCAATCAACATGCGAGCAGTGTAGCTACATTCATCCTGCAAAACAAGCGGATCTCTACATGCCCTCTGGCCATTGCGACTTCCCTCCATCCCTCACTCATTGTCATGGACACAGCACCAGTCCAGCTCCATTCAGACAGACTCCCTGCAAGTTTATATCACTTTACCCAGTTTCCTTTCTCTACACTAAGCCGCACATCTCTTACCAGCCACCCTTGAATGCTGCTTTTTGTCATGTCTACACAATCCATGTTGTTCTCAGCCATTAGGTAAACTTTAGAACTTCCTGAAGGACAAGCTGCCTGTGTTCACCCTTTTACAATTGTATATACAAATGGGAAATTTCCATTCAATTATAGGAATGCACTACCATTTTACCTATTTACTTATTATGTTTTGCCAGCAAAATGGTTCAATAAAAAAACTACCTAGTCTGTAAAATATCTATAAACATTTACAATGGGCCAGAGCGTGTTTTAAACACAAAGCCCATGTGCACACTTTGTTTATAGAGGAACAGAGCTTTAAAGTGATTGAAGAGACAGTTTCAGTGAGCAGGTTTATTTAGTTTATACCCCTCTCAGTCACACATGCCTGCTGTACTGTCCCTGTAAGATGGCCTCTAGTGCCAAATGTAGGGAATCATGAAGACTGAGGCTGGAACAAAAACAAATAGACACTGTTCCTTGCAATCCACTGTAACTCTAGCACTAGAAGAGAAGTCCAACTCCTTACTCATTCCCTTTACAGTGCCCTGCTTTCTTCTCAGGGTGGCAAAGAATAATCTGAGTGCCGGCCCACGGTCATAGCCACTGTTCACGTTCAGTTATAGTCGAAAAGGCTTTTAAAAATATACATATAAAAACACAGTTCATGTCACATATTAGTATCTACTTATATTCATCACTTTAATCACATTAAATCACTAGAATCGACTGCTCTTGGTAGCACAACCAAAGGATATCCATGTTTCAAAGTACTTCAGACTGAGCAGTATGGCACAATACAATAATAAATCAGTGATTTCCCACAATTTCCATAAATAAACACATATGCATACCAAACTGAGTCTATTGCACAACGTTGAGTGGTGAAACACCAATCATAATGGTATCATCACTCAAACCACCACCAATCTGAAAAAGCACTATGTAGCTATAATTACTTTTGTATTAGATAGTATGGATCTTCAGTACTAATGAGTACAGTAGTGGGTAGTGTTAATGAGGACAATGAGTTCAACTGACAATAATGGAAAAGCCAATGTTTAGTTGGCTGTGTTCAATGACATTTAATAAAAACATTAAAAGATAAGTCAGATCTTATAACTTAATGTTGCTAGTGCTGTTACTATTTACAACTAAAACTGTCATTAACAATTTCTCCAGGAAACAGAAAAATTCTGTCACCACCCCACAACTTTTCCTACTTTTATATGCTCATGCAATGAGAAATAGACACATATAGAGATGGTTTGGGATTCATATTAATTGCCTCTGTTGGCTGGAAATGGGACAAAAAAGGGACAGAAATGAAAGAAGGCATTTAACTATCAGTATGAACAGAGCAAGTAAGAGATCCTGCTATGACAAATTCTGATTCTGCTACCAGTCATCTAACCAGTTAGATTAAAAATTGGTGCCACCAGTGAAGGTTACCAGCTTTAACACAATAGGTCCGGGAATGTGTATGCAGTAAACTATTAAAGGACAACAACTGTTGGTATTTTAATTGTTCTAAAACATTAAGATAGAAATGAGAGAAAAATCAATTAAGAAACACAATACATAATGTCAAGGACATCTAAAATAATTTCCAAATTATGGTTCTCTTTCAGACCTAAACTCCACATACTGGAATCAACAGTCATTCTTACACTTACAGTACAGGTCAAAAGTTTGAATACCCCTTCTAAGTCTATGTTTTTCTTTATTTTTATTACTTAAAAGACACTCCGTGTTTTAATGATGGCCTGTCGTTTCTCTTTCCTTAGTTGAGTGGTTCTTCACATAATATGGATTACTACAGTTGTTGAACAGGGCTATTTACAGTATACCAACACTACCTCGATACAACACAACTGATGGTCTCAAACTCATTGAGAAGACGAAAAGTTCCACTAATGAACTTTTGAAAAGGCATAGCTGTTAACTGAAAAGCATTCCAGGTGAGTACCTCATGAAGCTGGTTAATAATGCCAATATTGTGCAAAGCTATCAAGGTAAACAGTGGTTAATTTGAAGAAACTTGGTTTTTAAACACTTTTTTGTTTACCACATAAATCCATACATGTTCCATATGTTGTTTTATAGTAGTTTTTTTTATAAATATTTTGATTTATTTTGATGTCTTACCTACTTGAATAAGTAGGTGTGTCCAAACTTTTGATTGGTACTGCATGTTTTGAGTAAACAACTATCTAGAATTAATCTGAGCATACATTCTTACATATAACTGAGACGCCTTTAAGTTGGTTAGCACAGGTATAGTCTGGACATACTGGTGAACTAGCAAGACCTTGTTGGCAAAGTTGGTATAGATAGTGGACCAAGCTTGCACTTAGTTATTTTCTTACTTGCCAGTGGTATGCATTTTGCTTGTCATACATGTGATAAACTATGCTGCTTTAAACTGCTTCCTGCCACTATACTAAAAGCAGTGCTGAGCAACACAGGGCTTGAATTTCAAAACTCAGTTGTCCCTAATTGGTGAATGTCCTTAAGCACATCACTTCACATCTGTATTCCCTTTGGCAGAGATGGCAGGGACTCTCTCTTTCTCTCTCTCTCTCTCTCTCTCTCTCACACACACGCACACGCACACACCCTTTTATCACTATGTGGTATGTGGGCAGTAGTACAAAAGAGGCTTCTCTGATGTAATGGAGTAATGTCTTGATTATTTCACTATGTTTTTCTATATTATGCTACATTATATAGTGAGTAAAATATGAAATGCAAGTAAAAATACAACCAAAGAAACAAAACTAATCACATGATTAACAAGATTTCAGCATATTAGTTATGCTGAAAAGTGCAGCATATTACATTTTCAAATATAATGAGAAGGACATACTGCAAGACTTTCTTATCTACCATATTGCTGCTACATAACACAATGTTCTACATCTGTGGCCTTTAAGGATTTACTTTTGAAGTTTGTGTCACTCAGACCATGTACAGACATAAAAGTAAGATTCAATCATATCTCAGATGCCTATGAACTTGAGGTTAGCTAGCTGTGTGTGTCCAGCCTAATGTTGTGCCTTTGTTGGCTGACCTTCTTCCTAATGATTTGATATAAAGGCAGAAAATAGAAGATTACCTGACTCTTTTTAAGTTTTGTGATTGTTTCCTTATACCAGCCAATTAATGCTTTGCATTGCTCTATACTATCTACTGTTTACCATTCTATTATTAACATGATCCTGCCACAGAAGGCTTATCTTACCACCTACCACCACAGAACAGTTCAGTCCACATCACTAGGAATGACAACAATTATATATTAGGATATTAAACCAAATAAGTTGTCTGGTATGAAACAGCTAGGCTAAAATATTAAAATGTTAGAGTGCTGCTGAGCTAGCATGTATGTAACACTAAGTATTTAGAACTTATTTATGCTGGATATTAGACATAAATTTGGATAAGTGCTTGTGTATCTAAAAATAATGATATCCAAAGCCAAATTGGGCCTGAAATTTTTTAAGACTCTTCTACAACCAACAGCACTGATAATCATCACTAATTAGTCTCAAATAGCCCGACACAACATGTTTTGAATGTGTGATCAAGCAATTACTTATCATCTGCTAAATCCCAACAAACTGGCTGCCAAAAAGAAGAGTATGGCTTTCTGAGGAATGTGAGAAGCGCTTTGGGGTTCTCAGCGAAACAGCCCACCTCTCCTCAATTTTTTAACTCATGTCATTCATTCAACATTTTTAGGCTCAGCTGTAAAATATTTAAAAACCATAAAAGGACAAACAGAGAAACAACAGTGGTGGGAGAGCTGAGATGAGATTCTGCTTGCTAATTGCTTTTCACCTGCTTTAAGCCACAGTGGTTTCCCTGGACTATCGCTACAGTGCAGACAGAG
This sequence comes from Notoglanidium macrostoma, assembly GCA_030068235.1. Taxonomy (NCBI): domain Eukaryota; kingdom Metazoa; phylum Chordata; class Actinopteri; order Siluriformes; family Auchenoglanididae; genus Notoglanidium; species Notoglanidium macrostoma. The sequence goes on from JAQQZR010000012.1 coordinate 13,805,533, forward strand.
TGAACTAAGAAGCAGGCTCATTAAAAGACTCTGAAAATCTCCCATTATTTCTTTGATGGCCTTCGGTACCCAGGCGAGTAGCTATTTGGAGTGGTATCCTAATTGAAAAGGGCACAGATTCTCTCATGAAGAAAGAGTGGCTAACTGGAGGAGTGCTGTGCACTCTGGGCGGGCTTTGCCTTGACTAACCATAAAAAGGATCACACTATTTCCAGACTAAGGTAAGTTTACTGACCCAAACTAACTACTCATCCAAGCCTGACTTTTTACTCACAATGTAGTGTTCTAATGTGGCATATGGAACTCTCACAAAGAGTGAGAATTACGCTTTCACACGAGCAAAATTAAAGCTATATCCTTTTTCAGAAGATACCAAACCTCTAATGGCTAAGCACTCTAATCACTTCTTATCACGTACACATATGTGGGCACCTGACCATCACACCCATATGGAAGCACACCATTGTCTAGAAAGTAGCATTAAGATTTCCCTTCACTGGAAAGAACAAGTCAAACCTGTTTCAGCATGGCAGTGAACCTGCTTGACATAGACATGATTTGTCAATGTTGGAATAGAAGATTTCTAGTGGTCAAAACCCTGATCTCAACCCACTGAACACCTTTGGGATGAACTGGAACGTTGACTGTGCCCCAGACCTCCTCACCCGACATCAGTGTTTGACCTCACTAATGTTCTGGTGGTTGTTTGAGCACAAATCGGCACAGCCTTGCTCCACAATCGAATAAAAGTCCTTCCCAGTAGAGTGTACGCTGTTTTAAGAGCAACAGGGGAACCAACTCTGTATTAATGCCCATGATTTTGAAACGGGCACATATGGGTATGATGGTCAGGTGGACACATACTTTTGGTCGGATAGTGTATCGTTTTTTCAGTATATGTATACATCTGGCATTATAAAATGTGTTCTTGTTTTCATTTAAGAATCTGACATGGACAGACTAATGCACATAAAATGAATTCCTATTTATCTTTTTCTACATCAAAGAATCAGGTGCACCTTGGAGCTGACCTTTATAATGTTCAGCTAGTTAGATTTTGCCACATAGACACTGCTGCAAAGATATGCATGCATATATGGCATCATTTTCAAATGACAAAATTACATTATTGGTATTTTGCATTTGAAAAAGTGCATCAGTGGATCAATGGGTACCTATTATGGTGAATTATGGGATTTTATGAAGCCACTATGCTTTCAGATCAGACTATACATTTGTAGCCATCACTATTCAGTGAATATTGTGTGAGATGTTTACTCTTTACTGTAAAAATCTTCTCCAGCCCAGCAAAGAGAAGATAAAGCTTTAACTGTACAAGATGGTCAACTTTGTCAAGCTTCCCGCCTACATACTTTATGATCACATGTCCACTGGTGTGTCAAAAGTACTAAGAACAAGCAAAACAGGATGTTCAGTAGAATGAACACTACTAAGTGTGCTGTTGTTGTGGTAAGTAGCCATTAGCCCAAAGAGATGACAAGGGTTATTACCGGATGTTGAGTAGAATGAACACTACTGGGTGTGGTGGTGGTGTGGTAAGCAGCCATTACCCCCAAGAGATGACAAGGATCATTACAAATGTTTGATCTAAAATATGCACCCAGTTGGGAGGTGTTAGAGAAAGAACCAACAATACAGTAGACAAAGATGCCTGAGCTTCATTCTACAACATTCATCACCTGCATTCAGTAAATTAATTCTCTTAAGCTTTTGGCTCTTAACAGTCCAAAACAGTCAACCCATGCTAGTAACATGCAACAGCAGAATTATTTTCTACTATATAGTTAATGACACTAACATGGACCATGCAATCTGATTCTTCATGAAAGAATCTATTCAGTTCATGAAAGTATACGTTCCTGATGTATGTCCGTTCAAATGGACAGTCTTCCACATTCTTGCTGTTAACATACAGGCTTTTTGTTAATTTCCACTTTTTTCATTGGTATTCTTGTCTCGATCAGGGACCATCAATATCTGAGGCACTTCCAGACCACACACCTCTAGACCTCTAAAGAGGAGATGGAGAGCTCAACGCTTCTTTACCAGCCATTCAACAGGACTCCTGTTGTTCTCTCAAATTGCTGATGGGAGCCGGCTTTTGAGACAGCTCTACTCTGCCGACATTAATTAAGTGGCTAGTCAGGGCCACTGACCCTGCTGGCAAAGAAGCACCAGGGCACCAGCAGAGCCTGTAACACCACACACATCATGATGAAGATACAGAGTACACGAGTGAAAGAGATCGAAAAAAAAAGGGACATGTGACAGTACAGAGCCTCAGGGAAGGAGAAGATAGATGAGCAGCACTGTATGTAGCTAAATAGGGCACAGGAAATGAGAAATTAGAAAATCACATAGGGTCAAAGGACTGAAACATATGGTGACAATAAAGCACTAAATAAAAATGTGTTTTGGTAAGGAAAGAGACAGTAAAATTGGGAATTCAGGCTCTGATTCTGAATTCTGAACTCAGAATGCTGATAAAGTACAAAAGGGAGCAAAAGAAATAAATGTTAGTGAAGAGTAAGGCTGAGATGTGAAGATGCTGAGTGTAGAAGTATTAAAGCTTTTCTCTAGAAGGCCAAAAAGAGGTGCTCACAGTTCTTCTGGCTGAGACAGAGACAGGGCAGCCAGCAAGGTCCCAGGGCAGCTGACACTCTCATGATGGGTACAAATCATACACCCACACAGAACACAAACACAGACACACACAAAGGTACTTAAACCCCTCCTCTATCCTTCTCCATCACTACTGGGACAAACCAGGGGCCCGTCTGAGTGTCACACTCACATGCTATATACAATGAGCTCCCCCTCCCTGCCTGACTCTCTGTGTGACTGTGTGCCCGCAAGCACCGGTCGCCTCTTGCCAGCCAGGCACATAACAAATCAAGCAGCTGACAGCATAATTCACTGAGGGACCTAGGCCCAGAGCCTTGGGCTGTCCAGCATGGGGATTTGGCTCTCGCATGGAGTTTGCCTGCTCCATTCATCTACGGCCCGTTCACTGTCCCGTGGAGGAGAGACAAGGCTCAGAGACCCACTGTGTTCCCCTGTGCATGCCTGAGTGAATACGCTTGGGGCTAATACCAACTAATCTGGTCATCAAAATGCCCCTTTGCCAGTGAGAAGAAATCTGCTCCCCTTTTTTTCCAGCAAAGAGACTGGGTTGGGTGGGTCTGCATGCCTAACTAGCTCAAGAAAGGAAGAAAGAAAAACAGAGGCAGAGAAAGAGACTTGCTGGAGGGGAAATGTTGAGAGGAACTTTTTCACTATTAACTTTCCACCTGTAAAAGTAGGTATATGATAGAAATCTGATATAGATTTTTAATAGCATATTACCTTGACATTAATAATAAATGAAACCATGCAGACAGTTGAGTGAGCATGCAACTAATTGGAGCATGTGGTTCCACACACGCTGCCACATGCTCTTCGTATGTGCGTACACTCAAGGCATGTGGGAGGGGACTCGTTTTTGATGCCTTTTTGACTGACAGCTCTGCAATCTACAGTCACCATCTGTTACAAACTCAGCGTTAAAAAAACACAGGGGCTTTTGCAGCGGAAAAACCAGAACAGTGCTCAATGAGTACAAGAGAAAAAAAATTATCTATAGCACTGCACTTGGGAAAACAGATGGTGTGAAAGTCTACATTTCATTCATAAGACCATGCGCTCTTCTTCCACTAAGTCTTATGAGTTCCAAAAGGTTGAGCCTTTCTTTGTGCCACAGATTTCATGAAAGCGTCATTGAGATCACCAATTGAAAGGGGTGAAAAAGAAGGCGCTGAGGGTAGAGGGCTACAGCTGAGCTTTTTTGGAGCACAGACCATCCTTACTGTCCCAGAGTAAGCTTCCAAAGAGCACAGACTGTTGAAACCTTGATTGTTATTCAATTCACAACAGAAAAGTTACACAGGTTCACAAGCTGGTGTACAAAAAGACTTATGAATCTCTTAAGCAAATGGGTTTTGATTGGTTTTAAGGGTCTGTGGGTACAACTTCAGAATGTCTGTTTTTTCTTTTTTTCTATTTTTGGTAAAACAGCTTGGATGAGGTAATAGGTTAAAACGTTTTTGTATTTTAATGCTGCTATAACAGTAATAATAATTTTTTTCTTACTATCTTTCATCCTTTAGAATTGTGTCTTGCCTTCTGAGATGCAAAAATCAACCTATTCATCTATATCTTCCTTTCATGGTCTAAGACATTACATAAATCATAGTATGAATATCATATTTATATATGACCAAAGCATTTAATTCAGGTCTCTGTGTGATATTCATGAACTTGAACTTGACCTCAAGCCCACTGAAGCATTTTTTCTGCCATAATGTCACATTGCAGTAGTATCACTTAATAAATTACAGAGGTGCTGGATGGCTCATATTCCAATTCTGTCTTCATATTATAAAATAGTAACAAATCACAATTAACAAAGTGGAGATTAGATAAATAAACATCCATTCATAACATTTATATTTGAAGGAAAATGAAAGGATGTGATTCAGGCGAGATGATCCAGTTAGTGTAACACAGAATAATATACTCATTATATAGATTTAAAAATAGATATTTGCCTGTGTGTTTAAACATATGTGTTTAAATTAGGCATGGTAAACATGAACTTCACTTTCTCTGTAACTGAGCCAGTTTGATTTCTATCAATAATATATAACCTGCATCAGGAAGTTTGCAGTTGTGCACAGGTTAATCATGTAGGGAAAAAACAACAACCAAGGTTTAATTAACTCTTAACATTTTAAAGGTGTTAACTCTTATAGTCTTACAGTTTAATAAACTACAGTGTTCATTCGTGTCCAGCTGGAACAGTAGGTGGTAAAAACGCATTAGGTGGTCACTTAGTGCAGGGAGGGTTTGATGTCTATCCATAACCAAAGTAGAGAAGGATAGAAACTTATACACACCTAGTTGACAGATGACTAAGAGAAGCAGCGAAAGTACACATTTGCTGTCCGATGTTTCCATATTCTCCTCGCACAAGATTTGTGTTGGGAAACCGCACAGGGATAAACGAGACAGCAGGAAACTCCACGTCCGACGTGCAGAATAAAATCACATTTGTTTGATGCAAGAGTTTTGATGTCCCCGTCACGGTTTCCACACAAACGCCATTCCGCGCAGTCTCAGGGTCCGAGCCGATTCGAGTGATGGGCGATTCGGATATGAGTCGGCTCTTTCTGATCGACTCTTTCAAAAAATAGGTAGGTCGATTCCCAAGTCAAACCTCGTTATGTATTGTCACTCTGTATATAGAGACACTGTATGTACTATTTCATCACGTATCCTTCCTTCAACAATACATTTTCAACAAAATCACACATCACATAGTATGATCAACAGGAACTAGTGATACCACAGCAAGCAAGAGCAGGCAAGACTATAGCTACAACCTGTATCAAGAATTATTAGTCATTTTTTTTCACTTATATTGTCGCATTCTGTTTATACGGAAAGTAGCCCTGAGGATAATATGTAGATTGCAAGCTGCACATTTAGGAGGCTATGTCTTAATGACATACAATTGTATTAACCCTAAGTCACATAGGCTAGACATATGGTGAAATCGTGAGCTTAAGCAGGCGGTCTGCTCTGTGGTTTATGATTCAGTCGAATCAAAACACTTATAGTTCGATTCACTTAAACGGATTTGTTCAGAGGAATCGACTCAGTTAAATGAGTCGTTACCCAATACGCGAAGCATGTGCACGCGCCGCAGATGGAGAATATTCAAACGGAGGTTTTCTTGCTAACAACATAAAAAATAAAAATAAACAATAAAATAAAGTAACATTTTCTGAAAACAGAACATTTACACCCTTAAACTGAGATGTAAGAAAACAAATATCTGATATTTTATTTACTAAAGACGAAAAAGAGCAGAAGAAATTTAACTCTCAGTCTCCCAGATGAGTATTTGTCATCTCAAGATGTGTTGTCTGAAAAAGGGAGGGGGGATGGAGTATTAAAAAAAAATCCAACAGGATATAGCTGTTTAACTAAATGGCATTCTTGTACTCTCTCTCTCTCTCTCAACAACGACCTGTGACCTCTCAACTTGAAGAACTGGGTGAAACCAGGGGTCGCAATACTGCAACTAGTAGATCATCAGTGACCCTGAAAAACTGAAGTCTATAGCCTTGAATGTGATAACAGCAAGTGTGTGTGTGTGTGTGAGAGAGAGAGAGAGAGTGTATGACAAGCAGGGAAGGGGATGAATGTCCCTAAAAGTCAAGACAAACTTAAGGGACTCTACAAAACTGCAAATTTGAACAATGTCTGGCTACAGATGGTGCACTGGATCTCTGTGCTATATGTGGCAGTGTTTTCTGTTCTACGTTTTTATTGTGTTCCATAAATTTGTTCAGGATGTGTCACTTTAATCATCACCTTTTAACAAAGATACACTATGGTACAGCTGACATGTCAATGTCTGATAAACTTATGGAAAATGTTTTGTTTTGTTTGTTTTTTAGCCATCACCTTATTTGGGGTTTCTCTTTGTTGTCCTTGTATTTGTACAGGATCAATTTTACACCTCATGTTCATTCGCATTCACATACATAATGAGTGATAGTGATTATTCAAACCACAACTAATTAAACAGTGAGCCCAGATTGTCTGAGCAAATGGGTGAGACAAACAAACCAGTGTTATGTTGGACAGAATATGAGAATTTTTAGAAGGGCATTTTCATTATTCAGGATTAAGATGAATAATTAGAAGACGATGGGGATATAGTAAACATTAAACACTTTTAAGCAGTAATGCATACATTTGGGAAAGTGTCATTTGGTGTGATTGCATTCACAAAGAAGATCCTAGAACTTCAGTTATATTCTATTATCTGGTGTCCATGTGCATATATTTGCATAATTTACCAAGGATTATCTTTAATTTATGCAGTGTCTACACTTCATTTGTTAGATTGCATGTTTCCAGGGGGCCCAAACTGCTCTTACACCCAAGGAAGAGGCAATGTTTTGTGTGTCCAAGAGAGTACTTCCTTACTGAGATTTTCAAGTAGTTTTCAAGGACAGACCACTGGAGGTGTTTATTCATAAAGGGTCATTTTTCATCATTTTTTTTAAACACAGCAGCAATAACACACCAACTAAAATGGTTTTGCAGGAATATAGTGTACCTTTAACAGTATGAAAATAGTGCACTTTTTAAAGTATGAATATAATGAATATAGTGTTCCTTTAAAAATATGCACATGGTGAATATAATGTACCTTTTAAAGTGTGAATATAGTGTACTGTTTGAAGTATGAATAGCTTTAAAATTATGAATATAGTGATTATAGTAAATATAGTGTACCTTTAAGGGTAACATTAAAGTCATAATATGCACATATTTAAGTCATAGAATTAGTTCTAAAGGATCATGGCTGTGGCTTAAATGAGTTTTAGAGGTAAACTACAAACAAAAGACAGTCATTTTTATTAATCATTTTTGAACTGAACTCAGTGACCAGACTCTGAAAACACCTCCAGATTGTTGAGCTTCAATTACTACTTACAAAATGTGACCTGTTGTATTTCACATGAGATTATGTGAGTGATGTAAGCACAAGTGAAAACCGCTTAAGGTGCATTACACAATATACCTTGAAATTGCACAAGCTGCATGTGTACGTGTGAAAATAAATGAATCGTATGAAAAAACATACAGTATATAAACAAATGCACTACATGTGAAAATCCATTATTTGTCTAAAATGTGTAAAACATAACATGAAGTGTCTAAAACCACATGTAAATTTCACTTGTAAATGAATTCAATGTGAAGTTAAAGTGATTTTTCAGTAAGGGCCATTGCTATTCCAGAAGAGCACAATTTTTACAACCTTGGTTACTATGCACACTTTATGAAGATACACTGTCATTGTGGAGCCATATTGCAGAGAGGCTTGTGTGAAGGACTATTTCCACAATTCATTTTCTCAGGTTGCGAGTGGTGTCTACTGCACTGTGCAGCTCTCTACATACCAGGCACAGAACAAAATAGCCCTTTAGAGGCTCAAACACAAACTTTAAATCCAAGTGCTTCTAAATGACATCAGGTTCCCGGAGTCCTGGGAGAGAAAAGAGGAGGAGAGCAGCAACTAAGAGGGCCTTTTATCTGAGTCCTAGTGATGGAACTATGCTCAGACTCATGTCTCAGTCACTCAACAGGAGAGATCTCTCTCTCTCTCATACACACACACACACACACACGCACACACACACACACAGACACACACAGACACACACAAAGTACAACATTTTCACATCTAAGCCCATTCACTAGGAGAGAGAAACAGTGTACCATTTTGACATTCTAAGCATATACAGTGTTAAACTGGGCTCCAATGTACACCAAGTAGTTGCACATTTTAAAACCATTGCACACTCATGATTAGTTTGTGTCTTTATCAGTTTATGCCACAGCACATTTTTCATTTGCGGTATTTGTATCTTTACCACACATACATACAGCATTCAAAAGTTAAATGGGTAAATACCTTCTAAAAAGGCCAGAAGTCATATCTCTTACTTCCAGAGCACATGCCAAAAGCACAGTTTGTTAACTTGGCTTAATTAATGCATATTGA
>JAQQZR010000012.1:13814279-13825915 GCA_030068235.1 Notoglanidium macrostoma
CAGAAGTCATATCTCTTACTTCCAGAGCACATGCCAAAAGCACAGTTTGTTAACTTGGCTTAATTAATGCATATTGATTGGCCAGTTTTCTGTGGCTGTGGCAGAACTACAGCTAATTGGATGAGGCCCTTTTCACAGCAGTAACGTGCCCAGACACCACCATGTCCTCACACTGCTATGAAGCTGAAAGGTTACAAAGGAAGCCACACTAACCACAACACTACCAGTGTTCCGTAATGAAAAGGTAACACATAGATCTGAAGCATTTTAACTGGTTTATATTTAAAGGTTCAAATGAGATGTTGACTTTGGACTTGCACTGACCTACATGACTGGTGAACAATACTGGTGAGAGAGTGACTAATATAGCCCTGACAAACTGCAAATAGACTATTTAAAGCCCTAATTTGTTTCATTTCATATGGAAGCTGCCTTTATTTAGATAGAAATGTGGTGAAAGAAGAACCCAGAAAAGGAAAGGAACTAAACTGATGCAGTGAGGTTTCCTAGCAACAAGAGAGCAGTGAGGTAAAGGCTACTTTAGTGCCATTCATTCATTTGAATATGAAAAAAAAAGAAAAGTTTAAGCTATTTTCAAGTATTTTATGTCATGGTAACACCAAAGTTTGGCCTCTGTGTGATGGAATATGGCAGTATACGGATGTGGTCATATTTGAGCACCAAGCCATGCAATAAATGACATTGAAAAACAGTTTGAATTTGGAGCATGGTATTTTTCTTACCTTCATACAACCACAAAGCTGAAAAAAATCCCATTCAACGGAGAACAAAAAAAAAATACTTAAACATACGAAAAAACAATAATATGTTGTATGCAACTGTGCCCCCACCACTCTGTCCCTAATTTTTTAATCTTCAAAGCTGCCTAGCGGTCTTGTTTTGCTTTGGTATGGCCTTTAGCATCGCTATTCACCCCATTCAGACCTCTGAGGCCGAGCAGAAGCATCTGCTGACAATGGCTCTGAGCTCACTCTTTCTCAGGGTGTCCAGCTGCACAATGGATTTCTTCAGCTCCGGCATAAAAGAGTGTTGCACACAAAAAAGGTCCAAATTCAATGGCATTCCTCTTCCAAATCAGGCACAGCACATGCTCTAGCTAACCATCTCAAATGAGGATTTCTTTTTATTGTGAATCAGGATACTTTCTGAAAACACTAGCAAGCAAATGCTTGACTCTCAAAATCTTACCCACAATTTGTAAAATATTAAAAATTGTGGTGTAGTTCATTAAAATCATCAAATAAAACCAAAAAAACATACTGTAATGGAAACCTACCTGCAATTTCCATTGATATAGAGATAAGTAAATTCATAAAAAAAATATTTTTCAACATTTAAATTGGGCAGCATCTCTTTACATCATGTGTAATTCATAAATTAGTGTGTTGTGGCCATCCTTTAACTCTCTGTCTGCATTAGCTCCCCTATCACATCCTCCATCTGGGCCAAAGGAGCACAATTGTCACGCCACACAACAGCCCCTTTGGCACCTCCGCAGCGTAACATCCCAAAGCTGCTTTACCTCAATGCCTAACTTTCCAGCATGAGAGAAAAGGACTGGGCACACATCACACTGCAAGTGGCCTAATCGGTTTGCACTATACATCTGCACTGGCCATTTTCACACTGCAAATCAAAAGCCACCTCCACTAATTAGAGCCCTCAATCCATTCACTGCTATCCTACTGTTGGAAAGTGATCTATTCTGTGGATGAGCAATAAGATGCAACAGGCCCAGATGAAACCACTGGCGCACTCTTTCTTTACTTGTGCTGCCTGACAGTTTTGTCTTACTTCTCCATTGCCAAAGCTATTAACAACCAAGGAAACCACTCAAGAGCTAAATGTAAGTAAATGTTTTAGAATTTGTTTGTCTTTTATGCCTTTTTAAGCCATGTTGTGTGACTTTTAAATATTTGAACGTCTGTATATCTTTAGACAGTTCCAGCATGATAGATCATGAATGCTGTAAATTGTTGTGCTTAATAATAATAATAATAATAATAATAATAATAATAATAGCTATTATTAAAGAACCAATCCACATCACTGATGTACGGCACCCCCTATGGGTCATGGTGGGGAAATATTCTTTTGAACTACTTTTGCATTCCCTCATAATATTATTGCATTCCCCGCAATAATGATTAGGGTTCGGGTTTAGGGTTAGGGTTAGGTCTATTATGAAGGAATGAAAAAGAAGCTAAAAACCACCATGACCCTTAGGTGGCCCCGTACATCAGTGTTAGCAGATCTAACAAAATAAGTAGCCTACCAAGAACAAAAAATATATCATATTATACATGTTTTTAATCTGGATTTGATTATTTTTATGATTTCATTCATGAAAATGTATAAATTAAAAGCTTCTAGAGCTAAAAGAACTGCAACTAATGCTCATATTTAAAGGTAAGATTACACAGTAAAAGGAAGGTACTTACTGTATTATATGATACTTAAAGATGCAGGTGTGAAAAGTGCACGGTTACATGCTCTGAAACATCAAGAGAATAAGAGATTACTCACAGCATACAACTTACATATGAATATGATTACAGGACAATCACATTGATAATAGCAAAAACTTTAATTGGCCATGCTATCAAGATAGCCTGGGCTTATACTGCTTCATGAGGTCAAAAAGATACATTGCAGCTAAGTCATTCAGATCTAAACTATTCAGGAACAAAGGTTTGTAGTCAATATGAAATGTAATTGGCAGTCAGTGGGGTTTGAATAAGACTCGGACTTTCTCTGTCTTTCATGTTGCATTTAATGATAAAACTAAAAAGAAAGATAGGTAATTCAATAAAAATAAAAAAAGACATATTTTTCACTTTCAGAATGCAAAAATATACTAAATAGATAGGTATGTATATAATTTTAAAGATACAAAATTTACTTTATATCCTTTTTATCTAACTATATATGATGATATGATATCAAGTGAATTCTGCTTTACAGGTGTGTAACTGTTTTGTGGTTTGAGACTATTCAGTGGAATATAGTATTAAATGCCTCCTGGTGGATTACCAGGTGTCTCCTTCTTGCTCTGCTGTTTGCACTCGCTTTTTAAAAAGTGTTAAAATTGCATACCTGCAGATGATTCTGGTCAGTACTGGGGTCCATATGCACTACAAATATTTCTGTTTAACAAGTAAAAAACCATTTAAGAGGTATCTTGGTAATTAATTAATGATTTTTTTAATCAGATGTTATGCCTATGATTTAATTACAATATCATTCTATTAGGTATAATTAAAAAAAATTGAATTTAATTAATATAAAATTGTGCATTTTTAAAGAATATTTTACTTGTTCAAGTTCTTGAGTTTTGTCCAATTCAGAGTGATATTCATCCTGGCATGGTTCATGCCTCACACCTTGCTTAAGCCAACTCAAACAGTGCCTCCAAGGGGAGACTTTGGGAATTGCAATTATCGTGGAAGTGAGAAGCACAAAAGTCTTTAAATATTTAATCAAATATAATACATAAACACGTCATAATGAAGTTTCTTGTTATCATGCATGTTTATGTGGGGTCTTTTAGTAGTACTGCATTATATGCCATACTACTAAAATAATACAGTGGAAAATGACAGTAGATTTATACTGAAAGTGAAGTGTGAAGTGCAGAATGTGATCCATGGTGACTGAACTCATTCACTGATGCACCACACAGAGCTGGTATTCTTTCAGTCTTACTGGTTTCTTTTCAGCAAAGCTCTGCTAGCTCTGAGATCCATTCACTCCCAGTCAACACCAGTGTAGCCCTTTCTGTGCTCATAATCGGTGAGCTCAGGCAGAAATATTTGAGTCCAGCACACCGACTGCAGCTATCCAGAACACAGAGTGTGAGACAAGGACACAAAAAGCACAACAACAACAAGAAAAACCTTAAATAGGATGCTTTCCTTTGAAGAAACAACAAATCCTTTCAGTCTCTATGACACCATTGACAATGAAATTAAATAATAAAGAGCATTCAATGAATAAGAATATCTATTTTATCGATTGTAGGCTGTAGTTAGTTCCGACTCTTTTGCATACAAAACCTGTTAATGTATCAGGTAAAAACAACATGGGATGGAAAACAAATTTTCATTCCCACTCTGTCTTCCAAGTAACAGGTGTTGTAACATCACTGTATTTTATGGGAGACAGGATGACGTATAATTCATGAAGCAACAAGTCCATATTGTTGTGAACAGCCCAAGCTGAGACATTAGCTTGTTAGTTAGCAACATGGCACCAGTTTAGCTGCATCATATCTCTGTTAAGAGAGTTCTTGTCCTGCTTCTGAACCTTTGTTTTGTTCAAGCAAAAGCTATTTATAATATTTTTGCATTGCAAAAAGATGCTTTTCTTTCCTGGCATTTTCCTTTGAATTTGCCACTAGTGACCTTACAGTAATATCACTTCACATATTCACATATTATTCATGTAACATGAACATAGGCTTCCCTGGTGGTCTAGGATTCGGAGCTTTCACGACTGCTGCCCAGGTTCAATTTCTGGGCAGGGAAGCCGGGAGTGCACGGTCTAGTGCATATCTGAGTGCTGGTCCCAAGCCCGGATAAATGGGAGGGTTGCGTCATTAAGGGCGTTCATATGTAAACTGTTTTATGTAAGAACATAGCCAAATCGGACATGCGGACAAAAGTGGATCTGCTGTGGCGACCCATAACAGCGAGTAGCCGAAGGAAACAACATTCTTGTAACATGCACATAATATCATTTTTTACATGACTGCCAGCCACATCACGACTGGTCACAACATTCTAATCTAATGGTTTCGATTACCACTGGAGCCATGGCAAAAGATTACATTAATGTTACTAGATGACCAAAGGATAGATAAAGTCACCTGGGATTGGCTCCAGCTACCCTGTGACCCTTAATAGATATACGGTATATATAACTGATGCATGATGGATGGATGGATGATGCTGCATTCAACTTACCATGGAAGTGGTCATTTGGTCAGAATTGTGCCATTTTTGCAGTCCATGCATTTGAGCTCTAAAGTGGAAAAAAAACATGGATGCCTCCATTTTTTGTCTTTTGTTAGCAACAATTTAGCCAGCTAAATGTAATGAGTAATGTATATTTTCCTCCTCAAAACACCAAACTGTAGTGAGGGTTTAACAAGGTAATTTGTCTGTATGTAGATTGATCTAAAGTAATTACTTGTGTATCGAGCATAACTCATGTAAAGGTAAGGAGTGCTCGTTTATTTACTGCTGGTGCTGTGCACTGTAATGCTGATTTGATGTCACTTGCTGAACTTGGAGGAACTTGGATTTGAGGAGACCATCCCAAATTCCCTGGTAGGAATTCTGAGTTGAGGGGTGCTTTTCTTGGGACTTCTGTGACCTCTAAACAACTGTAGCGTAATTTGCATGGTCAGGTGGGTGTGTCCCTGTGGGTGGGGCTGGGGGGTCACAGGCCCCCACTGAAAGTTGGTTGGCCAACCACAGGTGCCCCCCTGTGGTAACCTGATCCATGCCCTCTGCCTTATTTGCTTCACGCATAGGTGTGAGTGAGTGTGTGACTGTGTGTGACTGCTGACCAATCTGGGGTGAATTCTCCTGGCTTGCTCCCAGCAATCTTGGGATAGGCTCTGAATCCACCAGGACCCTGACCAGGATAAGGTGAAGATGAATGAATAAATAAATTAATGAACTGTTGAAGTACTCAAGTGGTTTTTGGGTTCCAGTACTGAACAAAACTGCAGAGAAAGAGTATATTCTTACATTTCAGGAGAGGGTTGACAGGTACACCCAATAATACCATGATTTTCAGTGGTGAAAAATAAAGGTTAAACTGGGTTCCATATCTTTAAGTAAGACACTGGTTACATTTTCTTCTTGATATTTATTTACTTTATAGATAATGTATCTATTATTATCTGCAGCTAGGATAAATATGTTCATTTGTTTGTGTGTTTATTTGCATTTATTATAGTTTATTTAACTGGGGAAGGAAAGGTAGGAAAGTGGGGCCTAAGTGAGTAATCAACAGATATTATTTAAAAAATAATAATAATAATAATAAAATAAATTACCATAAGTAACTTCTGAGGTGGCCTATTTTCAGTAAGGGTGTGACCCACTGTTTGCCATCCAGTCAACTTATGATTAGAGTACTTCGTGCTTTGGTGAGAGCAATGTTATATGTGCATGTTAATAAAAACATACTGATTTTAGAGCTTCTTATTCCGAAAGTTAACAAACCATGAATTCACACTTCATGTCCCCTGTCTAATTGTTTGCACTAAGCACAACAGTTCTAACACAGACAGGGATTTTTCTCAGTAAGCTGTGACATGCTGCTGGCTCCTTTACTCTTTAAAGTTTTTTTTAGCTTCAATTTACTCAGCACTCTGCATGCTCTGCAACACTCTCGTGCACGCTTTTATTATTTTGTTATTTGATATTGTTGCTTTTAATCAAGTTATAATTGTGCAGAATAAAAATATTTTGCATAAAATGACTTAAATATACACTATATACAGAGGTCAACTTAAAAAAAAAAAAAAAATCACTTACTTGAAAAAGCATTGGTGTGGTTGATGGAGATTCACAGAATCCATTGGTTAAAACTCCTGAACTACACCATCAATACTGAGTATCTCTGTCCACTCTGTCTTTTTGTGCAGATAGGGCAGTAACTCAATAACAAAAGATCATCTCGAACTACCAAAAAGTAATTACAGAAATATGTCACACTTTCCTGACAGCACTTTCATCATCACATGCCATCACATTGGCGTCATGTCTGCTTTCTTAATGAGCTGAACCCAGCGAGGAGAAGTTCATACACTTGTGAAGAGAAACATTACTCTGAACTCGTAGTGAAAGCTCAGCATGAACCCTTGCACGTGCAGATGACTTTGCGTTTTTGATCACAACCGTGAGCTGCTACACGTAAGACTTCACACGTGAGTATGACATCGCTCCTCCTGTTTTCCAACACAGATAGAGGGAATATACCAGTCCCTGAACAACACTTCCACAGGAATAGTTCCTGAAGCACCATGGTAGCGTTGAATGCAGCCGGCCTTCATGATGGCTGTACGCTACAGAAGGTCTCTACCACTTACCACCCAAGTGGGAAAGTTATCCCACGTAAGCCTCGAAAGAAAGTGAAGGCGATTATCTGTGTTCTATTTGTGGAGTTATTCGAGAGGTTCACTTTTCTTGGGATTGTGTGTAATATGATCCCCTTTTGCACCATCAAGTTGGGATATGACAATTACCAAGCAGCCACAGTAAACCTGTGTTTTGTGGGAGCCAGTACACTCACACCTGTTCTCACAGGATGGTTTGCAGAGATGTGTTTGGGAAGGAAAAAAGTTTTCTACCTTTGTGCTCTACTTCATTTCTTTGGTGAGTTATAATAGTGTTTAATTGCTTTTTTGATTCATTTTAAAAGAATTCTTGGTTCTAAATGTGCTAAAGGTTTAATGTGTGTTTTATCTCTGTGTGAATATTTTTACCTGAAGCAAAGGTTGTATAAGGACACTTTGGAGAAATATTGAAAATAGAATTAATGTAAAGATTTAACATAGAGTATAAGAGTAAATCTAAACATCATAGAGGTTTAGACTGTCATTTAGAGATTTTTCTTTTCATTTTCAAGTTCCATTGTAAACAAATTGTACTGTCATATTATTATATTATTTATACATTATTATATTGTCTGAAAAACTTTATCTACTGGAGACTCTTAATACTGCTAATGGCCATGAGTGACAATAAAAGCTATCCTTAATGGTCTTGATAACTTTATGCGCTATCAGCCTGTGAATTGAGATTCATTTAATATTAAACCCAACGTATTGATGGTTATATGAGCAGTTTGGATCATAAACACTTCCAGAGTGAATTTAGTAAATCCTTCTGTGATATAAAGAGGCTACAATCCTATACATATGCACTACTTTGTATGTGTATCATGAACAGATCCACACATAATTCAAATCCATGTCTAACAACAAAACCCTAAAGAAATAATGAACATTTGTGAATGAATCTGAATATTGTATATTAATTATGTTTGACTTTTTTAATACGTATATTCATCATTTTTGGCTTCTCCAGATCTTAGGATTCAATGCATAGGATACAGCGGTTGTTGATTTTATGCCTTTATGCCATTTCCCATTCATAGGCACAGCGCTGCTCCCTGTAGTTGCATTTCCATTTGATGATTTCTACATCGATACACACAATAATATACATCACCTTGAGCCGCAGATACAACATATTCTCTTCTACACAGGGCTGCTGGCTGCTGCATTTGGTATTGGGGGGATACGTGCTATCCTCTGCCCATTGGGAATCAATAACCTTCAAGGTTATAATCAAAAGAGGATACTATCCTTTTTCAACTGGTAAGAAATGAATCCCATATTTATTACTAGTTATGGGCAAAACAGAAATGCCAGTATGAATTTGGATCAAAAACTACATTAGTTCTTGGTGAAATCTGAGTTTATTACGTCTGTATTTGTTTTCTCAAACATGAAGTAACATACGACATTACACCTACAGGATCTACTGGTTAGTCAATCTGAATTCTACAGTCATCTTCTTGGCGATTGCGTATGTTCAGCAGTCTGTTGGCAAAAACCTGGGCTTTCTCATTCCCTTCACTTCGGTTCTCTTGGGACTCATTGGTATACATATGGCACGCAGCAATCTTATCCTGCAGCCTAAGAAAGGTAGCAATAAAAACACACTTGGAAACACAAAATCTACACTGGTATTAAGATCCCAATAAAGTAATAGCTTTAACAAACACATGGATTAAGCTTGTATTTTGTGTAGACATCCCTATAGTTGATCTTTTGGCTTTGCTCTTGAACATGAATGACTGAATGATGAATGTGTGTTACTAAACATTACTTCTGGAATGGTTTCTGTTTTGGACGATGTACAGGTAGTTCGTTGCTGACCACATTGGGTGTGTTTCTAAACTCTTTACGGATGTGCTGCCTCCGTTATCGTCATTTGAGTGGAGATGTGACTGACTGGCTTGATCGTGCCAAAGAGAACAATGGAGGATGCTACAGCGAGACCAAAGTAGAAAATGTTAAGATTCTGGTCAAGCTTTTTCCTCTTTTTGTACTGCAATTACTCTACCGGGCTTGTATAACCCAGGCAAGTATGCACGGAAGAATGGTTTATCTGTCTTATATGAATTTTTACTGTGTCATCTGTGTTTTATGAAATGTAAAAGCAAGTCTAGAAAACATGACCAAACACATTGTGACGTTATGATTGCTGATGACCCGACAACTCTAGTGTATATAAACTAGTTTGCCTATTGAAGTTAATCTTATTCTCAATGCAGTCTATCCAATAGCTGTCAATCACTTGTTGATTTACAGATTCCATCAGGATTCTATCTCCAGACGATGCATTCAAACCTCAACCTTAATGGAGTCATGCTGCCAATAGCAGCTATGAATGTAATTGGTATTTTGCCGCTGCTAATATTAGCACCGCTACTGGAGTTTTTCAGCACCTGTTACCAGTATTTAAAGAAAACGCCTCCCTCCCCAGTCAAATTCATAAGTATGAATCTTCAGTGTGACCAGTTCAAGTTAACCAACAAAATCTTAATCATGTAAAGTTAACCGATGTGTCATCTCTTCCAGTAATCGGGCATGCGTGTGCAGCTCTGTCTGCGCTAATTGCAGGAATTTCAGAGATTCACAGAAAGGACTATCCTCAGATGAACCAGACCCTTTCAGGAACAGTGCTTCAAGTGTCCTCAATGCCCTGCGTTCATCTTGCACCTCAGTACATCTTACTGGGTGTGGCGGAGGTCTTTGTCACACCAGCATGTAAGCATTTATTCTTATGTACAAAACTGTTTTATATACGTTTTTACTGAAACACTCAGTCTTTTATTTCTTATTCCTCTACTCAGGCTCCGTTATCTCTTTCTGTCTGACTCCCAGCAACCTCAGAGGCATCTCACTGCAATTCCTTACCCTCTCCTATGGCGGAGGATGTTTTCTGGGTGCTCTCCTGATTCAGTTCTCTTACTTTGTGTCCGGTGGTAAGGACCCCCTTTTTTTTTAAAGATCCTTTAACAATTCTATTATGTAGAGAAACATGATAACTATTTTTGGATATGATAAACAAATAAATCTTTGTCACTACAAATGACTGAAACTTTGCCCATTTTTGTTTTCAGGAAGCTTTTATCCAAGTATATTAAACAATGGCAATATGGAGAGATTTTTTCTTTCTCTAGCAATATTGATGGCTATAAACACCCTGATATTTTGGAAAATATCTCACAGGTATAGGGTGAAATTTTTGTTCTTTGCTCATACATCACATGTACATTCTATGCACGGATTGAGCTATGCAAAAATAGCTATATATTGTGACCCAGTATAGTTGACCATAAGACAGGCATGTTGAAAATGAAATGAAAACTGTTATTATATCAGCTACATCTCTGTGTTTTCTTGGGCAGGTACACGGATCTGAGTGAATTAAATACAAGAGTGAGACAAAGTCACATGGCTGAAAAGCTTCTACAGTATAAATCCTGTCTCAGATATTATACAGTGGAACCTCACCATTCATAGAGTCTATTCTTTAGCTTCTGCATGAGGGTTATTACCTTATTGCATGTTTTACTGTACTTCAAGGCTTTGGCCAATTATTGCTGCATTATGTATATTTAAAAAAAATCATTGTGGCGCTGGCGTTACAAGCAGTAATTTATAGAACTACACTTATATGCTTGTAAATGTGCCTCTATAAGCTGTAAAACTGTTTCATATTGCCTTAACTTTATGGAATTATTGGTGCTACCAAACCCTTAATGTGAATGAACCACCACTGAAAGTTGCTTTGTAATATGAAAAGATTCTTTCTGTGGGTAGCTGACTTGAGAAATCTATATAATAAATGTTGTTTCATCGATTAGAGTAATGTAAATGATCACTGATGCTAACCAGCTGTAGGTTGTCATTCATTTCCATCAAACCCAAATTTGACGTACATAGGTTATCAGAAAGTTCCATGTTCTAAGCTCTAAAGCCGTGGCTCTCAAGGTGAGGTCTGTGGTGTAGAGATGTAAGCAGGGCAGTGGAACACAAATTAATATTAGAAAAATCAAGGATGCGTTTTGGGCTAATATTTTTGAAATGTTACTGGGAGTCACATTCAGATAATCTCCTTTAAATTAAAAGCATATAAGCTATTTATTCCTGACATGCTACACCAAGCCATTCAGCAAAAAACACAAATTTCCCCAATCTGCCAAAAGGTCTGTTTTACACTCTAGTCTACGGGATGTTTTAGATCAGTAAATGCTTCTTAACATAAGGTCAGAGTTTTCCATTTGAGATGAAGCTCATCACAGTGACAGCAGAGTGTTTTTAAGAAAGATAGAACTCTTCAGTGAGTTTAACATTGCCTTGGATGAAATAATTAAACCTTTTACAATTCAACTAACATGATGCTTTGGCTCTGACATGCTATCTCTAGAGTGTCACTTTGAATCCCCCAGATGCACATAAGATAGCCAGGTGCGTTTGTGAACAATACCAGTTGCACCTGCCTCTACACACACACACACAC
>JAQQZR010000012.1:13826015-13839608 GCA_030068235.1 Notoglanidium macrostoma
CCCCAGATGCACATAAGATAGCCAGGTGCGTTTGTGAACAATACCAGTTGCACCTGCCTCTACACACACACACACACACACACACACACACACACACACACACACACACACACACACACACACAGTATAGTTACTAACATAATAAAAGAGTTCATATTTTACTCTAATCCTGCATTATAAATCTGGAATATACATAATAAAAACAAAAAGGTTTGTGAACCCCTGTAAATGGCAAGCCTTGGGGTGGAGGGGCATCCTCCCATCAAGAGTGTACTACCATCTCACACCCAGTGCTGCCAGGATCCATCACAAGCCTGACCAGGATAACAAAGTTACTCAAAATGAATCTGTGAATCTGAAATCCAACATTTTTGAAATTTTAAGTTTTAACACTGTGTAGCTGATTTGGCTTGTGTAGGTGGTTTGTTTAGGGATAAAAAGCTCTAAATAAATTTGGCTAAAGGTCTGAACAATTGCGATATGGTCGTAAGATCAATCTGTCCTGTGATCATGATTTTTTTTTGTCCTGTGATTATTTTTTATTTATTTTAAATATTTTTAATACTGAAAGGTCCCTGCATGCAGCGTGTGAGAATAGCTGCTCTTAAACACTGTACTGGGACTCTTGAACGCACCCCGCTCTCATCACTGTTGTTAGCGGCTGTGTTTGGTAGTTACGCCTTTAGCTTTGCACTATGGATCTCCCCGAACCCATAAGAAGGCGTTTGGGAGATTTTTCACGAAATGTTTTTGTGAATCAGGGTCATTCACAACTTTCACCCGAGGATCATATCACATTTCTGAATCACAGTGAGTTTGCATGCTTCTAATCAAATACCATCTGACGGTACATCCAACGTTAGCTAGAGCTAGCTGTCTAACTAACCAGGCTAGCTGCTCGTTCACTACCACGAGTTATCCAAATTTCTACTGCTACATAAACCAGCTGGCTTGGACTGGTTTAATACCTACCATTTGTTGCGACATGATAAGTTGCAAAAGCATATTTAGATAATTTTTGTTTTAACCGGGTATATTCACTGCCTGAGTCTCAGTGCTGATCTACTGACTGCAGCTCGAGCCCTGTTCACTCCGCAGATACAGATGTTGTATCCAGCCTGCCTCTTCAGATGGCTCTCTTCTTCAACATGTGCTTCTTTCCTCTGTGGTGGATAAGTGAAGTCGTAATGCTGCAACTCAAAGCAAGTTATAAAAGCTTTCCCCATTGCGGAGTTAAAGTTTGATGGACAGTATTCTTTATTATTATTATTATTATTATTATTATTATTATTATTATTTCCTTCTCTCTCAGTATCCTTCACTCCCTGATTACTACAAATTCATCCTAATTACCGTTTTAATATTAATGACTCTCATCGAGGCTATCAGGCTGTACCTGGGCTATGTAGGTAATCTGCAAGAAAAGGTAAAGACTTTTGTAGTTTGTCCGAAAGCTCATAATTAAAATGCATGTACGTAAATGAAGTCAGTCTGTTAGACATTATAGATAATGCATCATTACAGGTCCCTGAACTGGCTGGCTTTTGGCTCCTCAGCCTCCTTCTGCAGTTTCCTTTGATTCTGTTCCAGCTCTTCAATGAAGCTATACTCATTCAGCCTTTGGAAAGAGGAGTCCATATTGTTCTGGCCTTGTTCATTTTAACAGAGGTATAAACACCTTGTATGTTCTTAGAAATCTCTCAAGCCAAGTTACAATCTACTCATAAATTTTTTTTACTCTTTTACTCTTATAAATTTGTTAAATGAGTCATTTTATCTGCATTGTTTGCAGGCTCTATCTGGTTTTGTTGCATTGCGTGCAATGGTCAGACACACTGAAAGCCGCTTCCACCTCAGCCAGTTTAATGGAATTCAATAACTCCGATCATTACAGCTCTGCCAATGATGAACTGCATATCTTTGCAAATAATATACATAAAAAGACTTCAGTGATTACTTTTATACCACATGACACCTGGCACTCCAGTAGAATGTCCTGGTGTACAAATCACATAAACATGGATTTTAAACATTTGTTTGAACTACTTTTGTAGATTCTGTTTTTCTAATTCAATTTATGACATCAGCAGATAACAGTTGTCAAACATTTTTTTATAATTCTATATTAAAAACTTAAAAGAGCCAATGCCTGTGTGTTAACTCAGATTTAAGTGATGGAAAGTAAAATTGCAGGTGATTAGAAATAGAATGATTCATATAAACAGTAACAGTATGTTTAGTGGCACTAAATAGTGCAATTCTTTAAAAATAAAATAAAATAAAATAAAATAAAAAAGATCTAGCAATCATGCACACAAAAAGTTAGGGAAATGTTTTGTCCCTGACAGTAGTGTCCCTCTATTTACATATACAAAACAAATAAACTTAACAAAAATTAGCTTTATTTAAATGATTGCAAAAACAAATGCCTGAAAATAGTCCATTATAAAGGCTGAGTAATAATAAACACAAAGGTTTTATGCATAAAGTACATTCAAATTCCAAAGAGGTACATGCTCCTATTCATCATGTTTCTGAGCCCAAGTGAGACATATTTTGCTATTGTGTCGTTCTGCACTCAGAAGTTTTGTATGGATGGAAATTGGAGTATTCCAAGGAACTATTCCCAAGCATCTCCGGACTTCTCCTGTGGATGTTCCCTTTTTCCAGACTGTTCTCCGAAGTGACCTCTTTTTTTGACCTCATGGGTTTGTGGCTTTATGCTTTTATTTTTTCTCTCTCCAACCTCTGGAAAGCATGCACCCCTCTGAGATGGCAAAATGAGAGTTAAGATATGAGTAGGTTAAGTAATTGTAGTTCAACAAATAAGTGGTGGACCACCAGGGCAGTTTGCTTCAAAACTAGTGGAATTTCCTTGCCAATTATTAATAGCAGTGTTGTCACCTTGTGACTGTGACCCTATGTGGGCAGCCTATAAAATATCCCTGCTGCATCATGCTCACCTCTTAACCACTCTCGTGAACTTGAGTGACGAAGGTGTTCGGTGGATGAGAATGACTCTGTCATACATAAAGTGTATTCTAATTCCGAAGAGAATACCACCCCTGTTTCTGACCACAAGTGAGACTGACTTTAATATTGGATTATTCTGTACTCAGTATTTTTGTATGGATTTCATAGAACCAAGGTTACAAACCTAACCTTCCATTCTGGAACAAACTTCCTTATATTCCACACCACCAAGCAAGTTTCCTTAGGGATTGGTGTAGAAAGCTTTTCATAAGTTATCACAAAGTTCACAATGTATACTTTGAGTGATTCTCATCATCAGTAGTGCTGGCACCATTCTTTATTGAGGATGAAGATCACAGATGAGAATTACTCAGTTCTGTTATCTTGAAAATATTAGAACTGAAAATGAACAGCCAAACTCCATGCCAGAGCTCCATGCCATCACTTTGCAAATGTATGAAAGTGTAAATTGTCGTATAATCACCCAGGAGTTAACCATAGCATAGCTGATTGACATTTAATAGGAAAAGACACCTTTGACCTGTGTTCCATTATGGCTTTGCAAAGAGTTCATTTACCCAAGGAGCTAAACTGGAGCCCAAATGCACCCAAATAGCTGTTAGTCTAACAATATAGGAAGAACATTATCATTTCTTATTATGTTAAAGGAGAGAAAGGCACTGTATATCCACCTTCACTGCTCCAGCTACCTGATGAATCTGCATCATCATGCCCACCAGTTAACGTCCCTAGCCTCAGAGCTCTGAGTTCAGCCTGTTCATCTGAGGTCCTCCTATTGTTGTGGAGTTAGGTCACAATAGCACACCACAGTAAAAATTATGAAAGTGAAAAAATGAATGAGACATGGTATGAATAAAAGACTGAAAAACCTTTTGCCAGGCCTGGTAATGCTTCTTAGATCAGGGAAAAAAGAGTAGTCACCAGTTTCTTGTTTATTATGCTGCTCTGCTTCACTGAACTGCTCAGTCTCCACTACTGCCAGACCTGCTGCAAATAAATGTCACTGGTCAGATAAGGATCAAAATCTAACAATAATATTTCAAATTATTTAAAATGTAATTACGCATGTACACATCTGTTGGAAGTTTTATCTCCAGACAAGTAAAGTACATCTACAACTATCCAGCCTCCTGAGTCTGGAATGGAATTTTTTTTTTTAACAAATCACTTATAAATTGGATTCTAAACTAGCTACGATGCTCAGCTGGTATTATGCTCATGTCTGTTTTTACTCATGATAATTTGATTATACAATTTGAAATAAAAAACATTTTATCGGTCTACTCTAAAATAAGCTTTATTCATTCATCTTCAGTGATCACATTATCCTGAGCAGTCATGGGGAATCCAGAGCAACAGTGTGCTCAAGGCGAGTGAATTCACCCTGGACTGGACGCCAGTCCATCTCAGGCAAACATCTGTACGCTCATCCACACCTATTTTATTTTATTTTTTTTGTGAGGCAGTTTTGTGAGAAAACCCATGAGAAAACAGGAAAAACATGTTAAACGCCACACAGAAAGTAACTCAAGCTCAGGATGACTCATAAACCCAGGACCCTGGCGCTGTGAGGCTGCATCACTGTGCCACCTAAGTAAATGTCAGTCTACATAAAAACTGGATTTAAGTTCAAGTACCTCACCAAAACTTATGTTCATATGGATCAGCCTCACCTAATGCATTCCTTTTATATTTGGTCCTCAGTGTGCCTGAAGTGTTTGGTTTTTCAGGCATGTAGTATTCAAGTGAAACTCTGGATGACTGTAGTGTTCTTTTCTGCCTGATATTTTCCTGGTTGCCAGTGTGGACTGAGGATGAGTTGGCTGAGCAGCTGAGCTCTAGGTTTTTGACAGAAATGAACTCTGGAACAACCCTGTTAATGGGCAGAAATACAGTTGCAACCTAAATTATAAAATTCATTATTCATTATTATTCAATTATTCAATTCAACTCCGTTGCAAATTAGGTTTGCTGGCAAAATTTGCTAACTTTCAGCTGTTTGCAATAAACAAATCAAACAAGAACAATTTAAATAGCTCAACACAACTAATATTACAAGTGATTTCTCCACATTCAGCACAAAATGCCACTTTTAATGACAACTGTAGTTCCAAAATTATTCAACCCCTTCATGACTAGCATCTTTAGTACTTGGCACCCTTTTCCTGTTATGGTCTGCTGCAAATGTGATGCATAGCCAGACACCAGCTTCTAGCAGCATTCCCAAGGAATCTTAGTTGATTCCTCATGGGCAATGACCTCCAGCTTACAATTATTCTTGGGTTTGCGAGCTGCAACCGCTTTCTTCAAATCCCACCAGAGATTTTCAATGGGCTTTAAATCAGACGACTCTGACGGATGCTCTAGAATCTTCCAGGACTTCCAGGACACTGCCTACAGTGAAGAATGGTGGTGGCTTGGTGATGCACTGGGACTGCTTTGCATCTTCTGGCACTGGAAACCTGCAGCATTTGGAGGGCAAAATGGATTTAATCAAGTATCAGGAACTCCTAGGAGAAAATGTCATGTAATCTGTGAGGAAGCTGAAGCATGGGCATCACTAGACCTTCCAACATGACAATGATCCCAGGCATACCTCAAAGTCCACCAAGGCTTGGTTTCAGAAAAAGTCCTGGAAAATACTAGATTGGCCGTCACAGGCACCTGACTTGAGCCCCATAGAAAATCTCTGGTGGGATTTGAAGAAGGCAGTTGCAGCACACAAATCCAAGAATATTAGTGAGCTGGAGGCCATTGCCCATGAGGAATGGGCTAAGATTCCTGCCAGAAGCTGGTGTCTGGCTATGCATCATGTTTGCAACAGGTCATAACAGCAAAAGGGTGGTCTACTAAGTACTAAATATGCTAGTTACAAAGGAATTGAATAATCTTGAAACTGCAGTGGTCATGAAAAGTGGCATTTTGTGTTTAATGTGGAGAAACCACTTGTAATATTAGTTGTGTTGAGCTATGTAAATTGTTCTTGTTTGATTTGTTCACTGCAAGCAACTGAAAGATTGTAACTTTGGCCAATAAACCTAAAGGGGGTTGAATAAATTTAGGTGTAGCTAGATGTAACAACTGTGCAAAAATATGATGGGCTCAAAAGACTGTATTTAGAAATGGATGATAAGTATTAAATTTATAATTACAGATTGCAGAACAACTTTTAGACACTATAGTGGAAAGTATAAATGTACTATAAAAAAAAAGCATGAAATGAACTACTTACCTATGCAGTGAGATTTTTGAAACAGAGGAGCTTCCTATGATATAAAATCTAAAGTTAGTGCATGAAAAATGAGGTGACTTTCTGCAAAATGTTAAAGGAGGCAAAACTAAGAACAGACACACCTCTTATTCCTGAGTAGGCTTTGACATCCTTGTTGAAAAGCATGGGGAACTGCTGAATTGGCAGACATGATAATCTGTGGTGAATTGCAGTGACAATCACGGGCTGGTGCTGTGTTTGCTTTTGGGAGTGATTTATTGACCCTCCAGTCTCATCTAATAAGCTAGGAGTGTAGCCTAAGCCATGCTTGAGAAGGTAAAAGTGGATCAATAGTCAGCACAGTAGGCAGATGTAAAGTTTTTATCTCTAACAAGTAAATGGGACAGCAGGCTTATTGCAAATTAGCGACTTAAACCATGTATAGTAAACACCAAGGAACGACGGACCATAACTGAACAGCGCATTCATTAGAAGAGATTTTAAATTAGACATGTGGGAAACAGTTCCAATAAGGTTTTGGCTAATAACGTTTTTATCACTTACAGTATTAATGGTTTATAGTGATATGAGGATTAATTATAAGGAGTATTTTTTGACACAATTTGTTTACTGACCTAGAAAGCCTAGACTGCCCAATAAATTAAAATTACAGCTCAATTTCTGATATAATTTATATTTGTTGTTTGCTCCTGCACTATCCTTGATGTTAGGTGACACCTATTGCTAAAGCATACCTGATTCAATTTACTGCATTCAGGAAAAGATTACAATACAATCAACATACTTACAAGTCATGATTTTTGTTTATTTTGTGCATGATTCAAGATTTTGCCCTTGTTTAAGATCATGTTATAATCCTTATAGTAATAACATTACTATTGTTCAGAAATGAGCAACAAGTTCTTGCTCTTTAATACACCAGGGCCATACCTTTTCTTTCTTGTCCTCCCAAAAATTCTCATTGCCAGCAAGACTAGCATGTGGAATGGGATGTGGGATCCATGTTCTTCCAGGCTGATTAACCCTCACCAACTGTGCCCAAATATATAAACATTTTTTATCTGCTTTATTTAACATACTTTAATGAAGGTTTCATATATATGTATATATTTATCCATATTTGAGCTATTATTTAATCACATTTGGTTTCTTGTTCTTCCCCTCTTTCACTGTAGTGATTGTTTTTTCTTGGACTGGTTCAGTCACTAGATCGTCATGTGATTGCATCGTATCCTGCCAAAGCAAGAAAAAAAAAAAAACTCTCAGGACTCACAGAGCACTGTCACACTTTTGATACCATCCATGTGAAGCTTACTGTGTTTTTCTTGTCTCTTTGAAGGTTTTTGGATATTGCACTCTGTGCTCCCTGCTGTCGTAATCTATTCCTTTCTTTTCTGCTCCGTAAATGCTTCTTCACGACCTTTATATCCTTCACAAAGCAAACAAAATTGCAGGATATCATCAAAAACAAGGCACAACCAATAAAATGTATATAAGTATAAATAAACAGAACTGAACAAGCTGATGGCACTATATTTAGTTAACTAGTTGAACAGTGTACCTGGTCTGTGTATTTTAAAAGATGAACAGGAAGACCATCTGAGTCTGTGCTGTTTGATCCACTTGTACTGTAATAAGTTAATGTGCATGGTTAATGTCACTTATGTTCTTACTCAATACCAACAAAAAGGTACAGTAAACAGTAGGCTGGCGTTTAGTCCTTACAGTAAAATCAGTGCACTGTACAGTCATCTTGCAACAGTTCCCAGGCATTTATTTTAAGCCCTGCAATAACATCATGAGGGACTCATACACCCATAAAAAGGTGGGGCAAAACGGTGTGATCTTTGTCTCCAGAAAGATCAAAAAAGGGACAGCGAGGCTACTGGGCATGCAGGTTTCTCCATAAGTAACAGAGCAATGCACCATATATCTGTGCCGGAGTCAGAGTAAGAATTTGACAGATCAGGAATTTGATAGATCTTCTGATAATGTCTTACCCACAAGGCAGGACAGGTAATACAGCTGCTCTTTTCAGCTTTATACACTACCCCATTCATATTTGAATCAGTGTTATCGATTCATATAATCTCTGTTCATGTTCACACATCTCAATTAATGTGAATACAATAATTTGGATAGTTTGAATTCTTTACCTGGACTCAATGTGTGCATAAGAGAGGTCCTCCAGGGAGTCCACATCCCTGCCCAGCTTCTGTCTGATCTCCTGCTTCAACAAAACCCCCAGTTCCTTTAAACAATATTCAGTCTGAAGAAAGAGTCAACAACATTTTAAACCAGATTTTCAATGCCTTTGTTCTTTCTTAGTGACGGAATACAAAAGTCTTTTCACAAGACTGGATAGACAAGAAAAATATAGAACCTTAGTTTGGTCTGGGTCACAGAAGTCCAGGAGGGTATCACAAAAGTGGAACCCCATAGACTTCAGGTCCCCCACAGAGAAGTGAGTTCCTCTCCTGCCCCCTTTGAATAAGAACTGACTTGGTAAAAAATTTCCAAGACAATCCACACAGGCATAGATAACAATAGCACTACATAATTTCAAAGAAGATTTAACATTTCCATTCTCTAATACACCAGTTTGTTTTTTAAAGGCCTAAAAGCTAATTGTAACAGATCAAAGAGCAGAGGTGTATATGAGAGGAAGTAAATATTATGGCCTTAAAAAGCGAGACAGAAGATGATCAGTTTGCAAGAATCTCATTATGAAACTTTATAAAAGTAAAGGCCTTTACCTAAAGTGGAGCCTCCAAAGGTGGACTCCATAGTATAGCTGTTTCTAATGCCAAGCCTCCACATTACAATGCGACCGGTGCCTTCTTTGCCTTTCTGGATCTTAAATTTACAACTCCTGTAAGAAAACTGGAAATAACAAATGTGCTGTGATAATAAGGCAATTGAAGACAACATTTAAGTCATAATCTAAACCAAACTAAACCAAACAGCCTCAGTATATTATTACCATGTCTTTGCCATTTTTGCTCATCATCAGAGGGAAGACGCGCTCCTGAAGATGTAGTGAAGTATCCTTACGATCAGTGCAACCGTACATGAATACATTGTTTTTTCTGCTGTGGCCATGAAAGTCACAGTATAATACTACTTCTCTCTCAGCAAGCAACCTAAAGAGTTAAAGCAATGTACTTTACATATCTCATTTAATATGCATGAAAATATGTTGAAATACTGGCCCAGATCCATCAAAGTTCAGTACAGTTAAACTGTAAAACAATCATGGGCTAATTCCACAGACAGGTACACATTTCACCATTTCATTAGTTAAAATCAGTTAGAGTCAAGGCCTAATAGGAATAAAAACTCTGCAATATACAGAAATGATTATATACGACCTGCTGGTGAGGCTGGGAAGCTGTGCAGTTTTTTAACCCGATTTGGCCCTTAACAGCATTATAAACAGCACATTTCCAAAGCTATCTTTTTATTAGCAATAACCTTGGACAAACGTACCACCAACTCATCTTCAATGAAATGTATTTGTCCTCTTTTCTGTTTAATTCTTTTGTTAGATCTTTCCTGGATCTTGGAGAGCAGAATGCTTTCCTGTAATTAGCCCACTGTCATACCACCTGCATAAATTAGGCTATGTTTTATATAAAGCAGATGTACACTCACTGAGTACTTTATTAGGAACACCTGTACACTTACTCTTTGGTGCAATTCTGTAATCAGCCAATCATGTGGCAGCAGTGCAATGCAAAAAATCATGCATATACTGTTTTGACCATGACATGCTTTAAGTATTTCCAACACTGCTGATCTCCCGGGATTTTCACTCACAGCTGACTCTAAACTTTACTCAGAATGGTGCAATAAAAAAACCATCCAGAAAGCTGACAGAAAGGCTACAGTAACCACTAATGTCAAACCTTAAGGTAGATGGGCTATAACAGCAGAAAACCACATTGGGTTCCGCTTCTGTCAGCCAAGAACAGAAACCTGAGGCTGCAGTGGGCACAGGCTCACCAAAATTGGACAGGTGAAGACCGGACAAATGTAGCCTTCGGCTGATGAATCTTGATTTCTGCTGAGGCACACAGATGACAGGGTTCTGACACCAACAGCATGAATCCATGGACACAACCTGCTGTGTGTCAACAGTCCAGGCTGGTGGAGGTGGTCTAATGCTGTGGGGACTGTATTCTTGGCGCACTTTGGACCCATTAATACCAATTAACCATTGCTTGATTGCCATAGCCTGTTTGAGTATTTTTGGTGACCTTCATGGCCACAATTCACCCATCTTGTAATGGTTACTTCCAGCAAGAAAATGCACAATGTCACAAAGTACAAGTCATCTCAAACTGTTTTCATGAACATGACAATAAGTTCATTGCTCTTCAGTAGCCTTCCCAGTCACTGGATCTGAATCCAATATAACACCTTTGGGATTTGTGTGATGCAATCATATCAACATGAACCAGAAAATATTTAGGTAATGTAATGTAACGTAAACATTTTTTTGGAATTCATGACATGAAGAATTGTGGGTGTTTTAAGAGCAAAGGGAGGCCCTACCCAAAATTAGTATAGTGTTCCTAATAAAGTGCTCAGTGAGTGTGTAAGAGTAAACTTGGTCAGCTAATGTGCATATGGCATTTAAATGCATTAAGGGCCTCAAAAGGGGTAGAAGGGAGCATGTACCCAAGCAGCTGAAACTGATAGAACATTTGTGGCCAATCACAGCTCATTTTGATGTTGTACAACAGTTTGCAAATTTGTGCATGCACCTTTTTGTCTGTTCAAAGCTGTGCACATTTTAAATCACTTTTACCGAAATACGTGCCACTGTAAATGTATGAGTCATGTTACTTACCGTTTCACCATGTTGCGAGTGTACCACACACAGGGGAATGACTCCTTAAATAGAGTACGATAGTTGCGGTTCATATCACGGCCTGCCAGAGAGCAACGGTAGTTTCCAACCACCACACCGTCAGGGTTCAACATTGGTACTACCTGCAGATGATCCAGTGAAGCTGTTTCCATGTTTTTAAAATGCAGTGCATTTTTAGTGTAACAAATGCACAATATCATATACACTATTTCATTCAAATTCATTCATTTTTATATAACTTACACACTCGCTGTCACTTTATTAGGAACACCTGCTTATTCATGCAGTTCTCTAATCAAGAGCTTTAGTTAATGTTAACATCAAACATCAGAATGGGGGAAAAATGTGATCACTGTGACATTAACCATGGAATGGTTGTTGGTGCCAGATGGGCTGGTTTGAGTAATTCATAAAATGTTGATCTCTTGAGATTTTCACACAAAACAGTCTAGAGTTTTCACAGAATGGTGTGAAAAACAAAAAACACTGAGTAAGTGACAGTTCTGTGTGTGGAAACTCCTTATTGATGACAGGTCAGAGGAAAATGGCCAAATTGGTTTGAGCTGCCAGGAAGGATATAGTAACTCATATACAAACTCATTACAACCATGATGCAAGATGAAAAGCATCTCAGCATGCACAAAAAATCAAACCTTGAGGTGGATGGGCTACAACAGCGGAAGTCCACAGTGGGTTCTACTCCTGTCTGCCAAGAACAAGAATCTGAGGCCATCATGGGCACAGGCTCACTAAAACTGGACAGTTGAAGATTAGAAAAAATAATCATCTGGTATTTGTCCGGTCTTCAACTGAGTCATCAGATTCTTATTCTTGGCTGACAGGAGCGGAACCTGAAGTGATGGAGTTACTATAGACTTCCGGTCAGGTCAGGCCAGGTCAGACCAGTCATTCTGCTCTGATCTCTCTCCTCAACAAGGAGTTTCCATTCACAGGACTGTCACTCACTCATTGTTTTTTTAACCATTTTGTATAAACTCTAGAGGCCGTTGTCTGGGAAAATCCCAGGAGATTAGTATTTTCTGAAATACTCAAACCAGCCAATCTGGTACTGACAACCACGCCACAGTTAAAGTCAGACAGATCACACTTTTTCCCCATTCTAATGTTTAATGGGAAAATTAACTTTATTAATCCCTTGACCTGTATCTGTATGCTTTTATGCATTGTGTTGCTGTCATGTAATTGGCTGATTGGATAACTGCATAAATGAGCAGGTGCAGCGGTGTTCCCATTAAAGTGGAAGGTGAGTGTATTTACCCAGCGAGATTATATGAATTACAAAGAAAGAAAAAAAACTGTAGGTACAAATTTACCTACAAATAAATACCAAAGGTACCAAAAATAACGAGGACCACCACAGACTGGCATATATAAACATCTAATAGGTTAGGGAGGGATGCAAGTCATCATGAGATATTAATAAAATTGTGCATCAAATGTTATGCTCCAAGGTCAGATTTGGAAGGGAAGTATAAATAAAATTTAAATGACAAAGACATTTGAAAGGGAAGTAATAAGGGAGACTAAATTTGAGAGATCAATATGGAGAATTTTTGCATAAAATAAGTTTCATTTAGAGCTGCTTTGTAGGAGCATTTTAAACTTATGTGATCAAACCCCATTTTTATTCACTAACCTTAAACACAAAGGTTTCCCTCAGCAGACATGCATCAGGTGATTTACCCAACAGAAAATCCAAGAAGCCCTGCATCATCCATGAGCTATTTGTTTCTCCCGGATGCACCCGTGCTGTTACTACCACCGCTCGCCTGTTTCTTTGCTCTTTCCAAGTTCCACAGGGTGCCGTAATAGTCATAACATACACAGAGTTTCCTGCCAAGCTTCGACAAAGTACCCTCACTTTACAGTACATTGCCCGAGCTGGGTCTGAAATCACACCTTGCAGATAACACTGCAGGTCCGAGTAGGTGTACGGGTAGCAGTGGGCCAAGTAGCAGGTATCATTTTCATGAGGAAACTCAAGTGTCCAGGTGAGCGAGTAGAGTGGTTTGCCCTCTTTTTCACTCTGATTCCGATAATATCTTTCATAAAAACAGATGATAATCATACAGGGTTTCAAACTTTATTTTCAATACAATCTAAGTTTGTTTGATAGAGTTAACAGCCATGTAAACTCACCGAATGTTGTTGCCTGCACGGTACCAACCCTCTCCCTTCAGCCAGGCACCAAGCTCAGAGTACAGCAGTGGGCGCATACCTGCTTCGTACAGACTGCTGGATTTCATCAGGTTGATAATCGTTAAACGATATGTGACACCGGCCTTCATGTTCTTCACACGGAAGTAGAACCACTGTGTGTGCTTTCTGGTGTACATGTCATTGCGCAAAGTAAGCTCATAGTCATAAGGACCACTGAAAAGAGAAAATATCGTTGTTTAATATTTACACCATATATATATATATATATATATATATATATATATATATATATATATATATATATAGAGTG
>JAQQZR010000012.1:13845178-13859285 GCA_030068235.1 Notoglanidium macrostoma
GCTTATTAGTGGCATTTCTTGCCTTCTTAATGCATTTGAGACATACAGTAACTAGTAAATGGGAAATGATAAAAATATAGTATTTTTTATAACAGCCCTATTGAACAACTGTAGTAATCCATATTATGTCAACAACTGCTCAACTAAGTAAAGACAAACAACAGTCCATCATTACTTTAAGACATGAAGTGTCTTTTAAATAATAAAAATAATGAAAAAAAAAACATTGAATTAGAAGGTGTGCCCAAACATTTGACTGGTAGTGTATACCATACATTACTCTTTGATGCACTAGTTAAATTTGGCCTCTCACTTGTACTCACATTAGATATGTTCTTTAAATGCAGATAGGTTGCTTATGTTACTTACAATCACACCATAATACTGTAGTACTGCATAATTAATTTTTCCAGTAATATATCAAAGATAATTACTCAGTAGCTACATTGAGACTTAATATACAAGCAAATATGATCAATATATTACAGCACAGACTTACCTGTAAAAAAGCCATAGGGCTTTAAATGCTGCCGAATGAATTTCTCATGGGGATCATCTGAGGTCTTAATGAGAAAAGGAAAGTCATATACATACATCTTTCACATTATATTTTTTCAATTGAAGAAAGGCTGCTTATGCAAACAACGTTTAATCTTTTAGCCCCCACGTTTAATACCGTTCTCGTACCATTATCCTTTTAAAATATAAATTCCAAGAGACATTTTCATATTTTTCTGTTTTTAATGGGGGCTTTTTTTCTTTGTATTTTTATGTGACATTTTAAACCAATGGCAACAACAACAACAAATCCAGTAAGAACAAAATAAACGCAATATAGCCTAATTGTTTACAGTTTGGTTTCAGATTTGTGCTCAGTGAAGCTCTATGAACAGATATGGAATTTTTTGTTAAATTCTAGTATGAGCAAAATGTTTTAAGATTTAAAAAATGTTTCATTAGATGGTGGGTGTATGCAAAAGCAAAGTTAGTTACCTTATTCACCTGCATATCATCTGCCGATTTCCAACCTTGTGCAGCTGAGGATAACAACCAAACAGATAAGCTACCTGTTAATTCTAACTAACTCGTTAGCTTAGCGTCTTAGTTTGTGTTGCACAGATAAGTTAATATATGACGAGTTCGGGCTGAACACTGCTCATGGTATGCTGACCAGATTCGTATGCACCGTTTGAAAACACGTAAATAAAATACCTTTACTGGCTTAAAACACTGAAAGATTACTTTTGAATTTGTTAATAGGCAGCAACGGGCTAGTAACCCAGCTAACTAAACCAATACGTTCGTTTTTATAAATTCCCGCAGTTGCTAGGCAAATGGCGTCAGGGGTAGCGTGGTTACCATGGACACCATGCGCACGTTCTACACAGCAAGCGTAAGCAGCGCCTCACAGTAATGTGAAAAGAACTGTGCAACAGGAAATGTAGTCAACATAAAATAATTAATGTTGATTAGTAAACAGGTAAATAACTCAGTAGTGATACAGCACGACTTATTCATTGTCATAACTCAATTACTGATAATATTTAAAGGTGAAAGAAGCCCACTGACCCCAAGTCATACGTCATACATGAATGTCATTTAATTTGTTTGGTTGTAATATAAATATCTTTGTTTGCCAATTTTAAACAGACTTCTGTTTTGGCCTTCCAGAAATTTTATTAAATTAACCCTAACCCTAACTGCTATACACTATATGGCCAAAAATATGTGGACCCCTGACCCTTACACCCATATGTGGTTCTTTCCCAAACTGTTGCCACAAAGTTGGAAGCACTCAATTGTACAGCATGTCTTTGTACGATAAACTTAAAAACAACTAAGAGGCACAAACCTGTTCCAGCATGACAATGGTAATGTGCGCAAAAAGTGAGCTCCATGAAGACATGGTTTGCCAAGTTTGGAGTGGAAGAACTTGAGTGTCCTGTGCAGAGTCCTGACCTCAACCCCACTGAACACCATTGGGATGAGCTGGAACACTGATTGCACACCAGACCTGCTCGCCCAACATCAGTGCCTGGACTCACTAATGCTCTTATAGCTGAGTAAGCTATCCGCACAGCCATGTTCCAAAATATAGTGGAAATAGAGTGTTGGCTGTTATAACATCAAAGGGGAAACTAAATCTGGAATGTGATGTTCAACACGCACATATGACTATAATGGCCAGATATCCACAAACCTTTGGCCATATAATGTAATAAAAAAAAAAACATGGCCTAGTGAACTACTAAATATTAATGAATGATATTAGCCTATTTAATGTCATTGCACTGTAATGCAATTTCTCTATTAACAACTGACTTGCTGAAACTAGTAGTCTTTCATTAGTTCATTTTCAGTAACCATTTCATCCTGGTCAGGGTCATGGAAGCTCTAAAGATTATCCCAGAAATGCAAGGTGTGAGAGTAGTCTACGTTGAAACCTTTTACAGCCAGGGACCTCTTTAGCTGTAAAACAAAATCCGTTCCATGGACACCTCCCTCAGTTTCTCCTATTAATGTTATTCATCTTAAACCAACAAAATTATTGGAGCCATATACTGTATTAGGTTAAGTGGGTCACGATTTTCACCACTGCAAAATCACATACCTCAACCAGTGATCTAGAGGCTATATTAGCAGAAGCGGGTTTAAAGCAACACCGTTTTAACCTGCTCGAATCAAGACATTATTAATATAGTTAACACAAGTGATGTGTTTCTTTCTTTCTTTCAGATGCATTATAAAGCACTGCATATTTCCACATCCCCATAGCTCTTCTTCCAGGTCTTCTTCAAGGTAATCAATCATAGAGCCACAGAAAATGTGCTCATTCAAGTAAATTAAACACAATAAAATAAATCCTGTGGTATTCCCTCTCATCTAACATCTGGATTGGTCCTTTGTATGGTTTCAAAAATCTAAAGATTACTTCAGATCTATATATCTATTGCATGATTCACAATAATAAAAAAAAAACCATACTGGTAGTATAAATTTATTTATTATTTACAACATAGAAAACTTCAAGGACAATTCCACTCCCATTTCCCATAAGGGTCACAGCTATATACAGAACACTGCAGGGGATGATGTGTTACACCACAGTAAAACAAACTCTTTCTGGAGTTGGGCATTGGAAAAGACTAACATGGCTGTAGATGGCTGAACTTTCTCCACATTGCAAATTACATGGTTAGTCTGTTTATCAAGTATTATTGCAAAGCCTATACCCTGCACATGGCACAGTAAGTCCTAAAAAACATCACAAAACTTGCCACAATCTGTAAAAAAGTACTAGTCTCAAAGTCAACACATGCTAAAATAAAAAAGGCAGGTTGCTCTGCAATTACCAAGGATCAATATCGATGACTGAGGGATCTAACAAGAAAACAATAATATAACATTAAAAAAAAAATACTCTGTACACTGCGAGTTATTTTTACAAAACAAAATCGATAACGAGAGACACTTTGTTGTCTTTCTGCAGAAAATTCACCACTAGAATAGAGGCGATAATATAAAAACATTCGGTCCAATCTAGTCCATCCTGTAGCAATAGGATGAGAAAAGAAATATACAGTCCAAGACAGTCCATTTCAAACTGAAGGACCAATGCTATGAGCTCTGCATCATCTTCCTCTTCTTTAGCAACCTTTCTCTCCAATCATCAGGTAGAGCTTCAAAGTTAGCATTTTTCATTGCCTTTCCTCTGCAAATATGAGGTAAAAATTCAGTCAGACCATTTTATTACAAAAAACAAAATGAAAAAGGAATTTAATTGTGAAGCATGTTCTTTAAATATTTAGAGACAAATAAAAAGGAGGATTAAAAGTTCACTGTTTTTCATTGCACTTACGAGGCAAGCTGTTGCTGTTTCCACTCTTCAATGCGCCTGTTGTTTAGTTGGTCTCGGTCTTCGTCACTGGAGCTTGACTTCTCCTCTTCATCTAGTTCCCTCTGGATGTTCTGCCATTTTTTCACTAACGACGGCATTTTAGTCTTGCTCTTTTTCATCTGGAAAAACAAGTTTCTTCGTCAGGTTATTCCACGACATGAATAGAATGTTTTCGAGCCCACAGATCAAGAAAAGGAATTACAGAGCAAGTAATGCAATATGGAGTTTGTTTGAGAGAGAGAGCGACTGAAACATACCTTGTCCTTCTTTAGCTTCTTAATTTTGTCTGTAGGCATCTTTGTGGACACTGGTTCGATTGGTGGTTGAGGTGGTAGAAGTGGAGGTTGTGAGGGTGCGACTGGCACTGGTGGAACCAAAGGCTCTGATGGCAGAGTAGGTGTAGCTACTGCAGTCATTCCCCAATAAGCATTTGCAGTGTTTATAGGGGCTGTGAGATTGTGGAGCGAAATACATATTTACAGGGGCAGTTAATCATAAGATTATTTCAGAAAAACATAATAATTAACAGTCAGTATTCAAGAACAGTTACATTTATAGGAATTAAATTTTATGAAGTGTTTTAATGCTGGCCTCCTCAGTCACCTGCTGTGGCAGTAGGCTGGGTGTAGAGTATGGGACTGCTCCCAATAGTGATGGATTTGTTCGGCTGTTCTGAGCCTGGAGCTTTCCTCTTCTGGGCTTTAGCTACGGCTCCTTGAGTGGCTGCTGCTTCACAGGCCTGGGGAAGGCAAATGGTTAAACTCAAATGTACACAGAAAAACTTGTCATGAAACATGTTTCCAAGGAAATTCCATAAAGTTCCATAAGGAAGGCACAAATTATATCTGTAAAACAAGAAAATAAATAAAAACATACCTTAAATTCCTCTGTCCCAGGAGCAGGAGGCTCAGCATCCTCGTCTTCCATTTCTACCTCCTCGATCTCCCCATCGTCACTGAGGGGCGGGGGAGGGGGTGGCGGGGGGGATTCAGGAGGTGGTGGTGGTGGAGGTGGTTGTTCTGCAGGAGGAGGGGGTGTGTCTGGAGGAAGTGGAGGTTGAGGAGCTGACCAGTAAGACTGGGTTTCAACAAAGGAGGTGCCTGTAGTAACAAACATTAGCGGTCCTTTAACTGTATCAGTTAAATGTTTCACCACCATTTTTAACATCTACAGCGTTAAATGTGAACATCGGCATGAAAAATCAGACTGTACAGAAAGACTGAATTTGGTCATATGCTCAAATAGATAAATAACATGTATGTTCAGAAACTCTGTCATCTTTCTTTGTTCTAACCTTCAAATATTGGTTGTTAAACAGACACCTACCTACTAGACCACTGGAAGCCTCAGGAGGCAGTTGACCTGCATTTCCTTGACAAGCTGCAGAGGGCTGGGGTGACTTGCCATCTTCCTCTTCTTCTTTAACTGCTGGAAATTCCCACTGGGAGGCATTGGTCCGGTCATTCACGTAGAAGTACCGCCTGTGATCTCTAGAGGTGGAGAAACAAACACACAATACTGTCTTACCAGCTGGACCCTTAACATGACACCCAGGGAGACTTAAGTGGAGCAGGGGGTGTCTAGTTCCCTAATGAAAAATGTTGAGCTGGGCTTTGCATTAAGCCCAGGAGAGGAGCCAGATTGGATGGGGAACACTGGTGAAGAACCCACCTTGCGCTCAAAAATCAACAAAAAGTACAGCAAATCCTGAAACATTTATTGAACAGTAGTCATGGCAATACTCACACAGACAAAAACCCACCGAGATGCCTTTGAGAAGACATCTTCAGAAGAGGGTAAAGGAAAGAGTATTTATACAATCATCAAATGTTGCATGGAAAGAAAAACAGTAAACAAAGTAGATTGGTCTGACCTTCAGGATCCCATGGCAAGGCACCGTCTTCGCTTTAATTGATGCTTGTGTGCTCCCATGTAGTCACTCTGTGTCAATCACTCTCCCATCATTTTGGGGCAGTCCTGTAAAGTTCAAAGCTCTTGCACGTGCAAGCACCTTCCTAAGAGCTAGTGGACCATTCGGTCTTATTTGGGGGTGACTGGGCTCATCGCTTTGGGGCTCTGTTGCGGTCAGTTGGCTCTTTACAGACGCTCCCTTATAACACAACTTTGGATCTTTCTCCTTGCTTGGCGACATTTCCCAATACTACAAACCAGTTGGGCATTTGCCATATTGCAGAGGTAAAGTAGTCAATAGTCACGAGTGTGGGGTGGGAGTTAAGAGTTTTTAGGGAGGGGTGTGGAGTGATAAAGATGTGAAAGGTAAGGAGCTCGTACCTGTCCCAGTGGCAGGACCAGCCCTTGGGAGTGGCGTTAAGTTCGTAATGTTTTATGTGCTCGGCGGCTTCCTGCAACCTGCGGCGGAGATAATTTCCATTCAGAGCTCCTTCTCGCCAATCTGCTATCCGCGTCTACATGAAAGAGAAGATAAAGGGCTCTAACAATCAGAATCTGTAGGTCACAAAGGTTTGAGATTTATATAAAATGTGGTCATATACTCCAAATTATAGTGCTGAATGGATTACTAAACTGACTAAACCTACTGAAGAAAAGTAAATTTGCAGAGTTTAAAGGAATAATATAAAAGCTTCATCTACCTCAGTTTGTAACAAAAGCAGCTGAAAGTTGGAGATGGCCTTTTTGTCAATTCCCAAGAATTCCATTTTGCTGGTTAAAGTATTGGCAAGCTCTCCAATCTGAAACTGAAAGCCATTTCAGGAAAATGAACACACAAAGTAACAACACTACCCACAACTGAACACAATTCAATATTTATTGTAATTGGCTGTTACACATAAACTTGATAGATATTTAATTGTTACCTTAAGGTCTGCTGTATCCTCCTCTGGTGTTTTGGGTACAGTTCTTTCCTGTTCCACTTTGTCCTCTTGTTTCTCAGCTGTTTTGGAATGTGCTAGAAAATAAACACCAAATACCCCAAACTGGTGAAAAACAGCTGTTGTGAACTTATCAAGTAAAACACAGCTAAAGAAAAAAAAAAACAATTGGTACTGATGACCAAGGAGTAGCAATGTGTGAATAGATATTTTATTCATTGTTTTGCTGTTTAAAACAATTTTATGGCCCTTTTCCACTGCATGGTATCAGCTCGACTCAACTTTTTTGCTATTCCCTTAGGCCCCGTGTTTTCAGTAAGCAAATTAAAGCAAGCTACAGAACGAAGGCTCTTGCCTTTATAAGAAACCGGTCAAGAACTTTTGTAAGACAGACGGAATCCTGCTTCAGTCTGAGTAATACCATGACAAAATGTTTGTAAAATATAAGTACTGCCTGGTTAATTTTAAACGAGTTACCTGCAGTAAAACTCCCCGAGTATTAGGTACTGTACAGTAGGACTGGGTGATATATCTATAAATTACTGTTATAGCGATATGACCATTCATACCATCAGCCAAGTGAATATTGTGGGTATCGTGATGAATATCATGTAGAATATTTTGAGGATCGTTATGAAAATGAACAGGTAGCTGCAGTGTTCTTACCCCACTGAATACATCAACAAAGAGTCTGTATAATGTAGCATGATACATCGAATTAGCTTAACAAATATTAGGCGTATATTATTATAATCTTACTGTGTGCACAAGAGCTCGTGAGCGCCCCCTTGACTCCAGTCTGCATGTGATGCATCTTCTTTTGTCAATGAAGATTATTTTTATAACATAATATATATTGTGATAAATATTCTTATCGTGAAAAATGTCAGAAAATTTCACAATGTAATTTTTAGGTCATATCGCCCAACCCTACCATACAGGGAAGCGAGTCTGT
Source organism: Notoglanidium macrostoma (assembly GCA_030068235.1). NCBI lineage: Eukaryota > Metazoa > Chordata > Actinopteri > Siluriformes > Auchenoglanididae > Notoglanidium > Notoglanidium macrostoma. The sequence goes on from JAQQZR010000012.1 coordinate 13,852,884, forward strand.
GTCCTCGAGCTGGAGACCTGTATATTCACTATTACACCACCTCACACTGCAGCACAATGATGGGCCACCAAAATTTTTATTTTATTTGTTGTTTCAGTGCATGGACAGAAGGATTATTAATGTCCCTGTGTGTGTTGCGTTGAAGATGACATTACAACCATTTTGTGTGTGTTGCCATGACAACCAGCTACACTGAGGGGGTAGTGGAAAACCAACTAGTGATACCAAAAGCAAGTAGAGTTAAATCGAGCTGATACCATGCAGTGGAAGGGGGCTATTACGGTGTTTGCTTTTGTTAAAGCTGCAGCAATGTTACTTCCTATAGGCCACACCTATAATTCTTGTTATCTTACATAGGGCCTTAACGTTTAAGGTTGTAGTACTGCTTTAAGGGTATTCATTTTTTGTGGGGTTACCTATATCCACAGGTTCTGCAGCATCCCATTCTGTTTTTTCAGAGCCTCTGCTGTTTGAGTCAGGACTTTGTGCACGAAGAAAGGCTGTTTTCCACTTAGTCTTCTTCAAGGGGCCTCGAGAACCCTCTTGACTTGCCTCAGAACAGGGACTTGAGCCACCGGCACTGACATCCCCTTCTTCTAAGGCACGAAGTTCAGCCTGGGGTGATCGAGGAGAGCATTGATTTAGAATCTTTATAGCCAAGGATGCGCTGATCAACGAGCCACGGGTCAATTTTTGCCCTGATCAGTGTTGTTTGGCGAGTGGCAAATTAATAGTGAGTGCACATAAAGTGGATAGAAAAAGTCTACACATCCTTGTTTAAAAAAAATAAATTAAAAAAAGGGCTACATTTTAGGAAAAAAGATTTAAATAAAGTATGCACATTTAAAGTATATAATATTTAATGTCATGTGACTGAATTAAACCAAACACATTCAAACTCATGTTCAAAAAATAACTATCATACACCTGTCATCAGTGTACTGATTCTGATTAACCCAAAATAAATATCAGCTGTTTTCGGTGTATCCGACTGCTGAAGCTGTGGTCCACAAAAAGCATGCAGAACATTGCACTGTCTGCTTCTTTGCAGTGAGGACTGGAGTGCTAATCAAGCATAAATCGAAGTCATCTAAAGAAATGGCTTCAGAAGGCCAGAGTTTTGGAATGGCTTAGTCAGAATCCAGCTCAAAATCCTATCAACAATCTGCAGAGTGACTTCAAGAGGGCTGTGCACACAAGATCTCCTTGCAACTGGATAGATCTGGCGTATTTTTGTGGGTTGACTTCAGCTCTTAAAGATGGTGGACCCAACAGATTGAGTGCTGTATTACAAAAGGGGATTTAACAAAGTATTAGTTAAGGGGTGTGCACTTATGCAACCGGGTTATTGATGGTTTTTCCCCTCCAGTTCTCTCAGGCAAATGTTTTAGGACACTGTTGACAGTGGACATCAGATTATGGCTCAGATACTTGGGGGTCTTAAAATAACAAGATTAAAGATAAAATGTTACATAATGAAAGGAAGGCCATCATTAAAGTTCTCTATTTGTGCAATCTCATGTTGAAATTATATCTGAAGTTTCAAAATATTTGAAGTATCCAAATCCAAATCTTAAGCAACATTGTAAAATGGGAGATTTCTTACAGTCGCAGCTCAAGTGCAGGTATTAATTCTAGTCGTGGCTATACAGTAGCATTAAAAATAGCAATACTCAAGTCAGTGCACAGAGTAGGCATACGGATTTAAATTATGTAGCATGTTTTAGCAGATTTATTTCATATTTGAAAGGTCACAGAAATCCTGACCACAACATTAAATCATAAATGTGATATTACTACTTAAACAGGTTAGTATCATACCTTTTTCCTCTCTAATGCAAGCTCCAGTTCCTTGGTATCCTCCTCAGTCTCTTCTTCTCCATCAGAGTTTTCTCTAGAGTGGTTCCTACTTTGCTGATTACCCTGAGCAGGGCTTTCTCCATCACACGGAGCAGGAGAGCCTAAAGATGCTTCTCTCTCAACCTCCTGAACACTCTCCACCTTCTCGTCCATCGCAAGAATCTTCTTCCTCCATTTCTCTTCTGCCTCTTTCACTTCAACTGGTATTAGAGGTGCGAGGAGAGAGGCAGCTACCCCCTTCCTCTCCTCCTCATTACTAGTTAAAGCCACTACACTCTCCATTACTTCCTGTGTAAAGACAAGATTAGGATTAGGAATGATCTATTATTCAGTACTAATTTATCATCCAAACTGGATTGTTTAAAACAGGATACTACATCTGTGAATTAAATGAATAACCGGTCTGGAGACAACGTAAACATCTAAAACATGCCTTCTTTTTTGATTCCTGTTTCAATGCAGTGACAGCCGGAGCCGAGTGCTGTTCAGGATAACTCGCTGTATGATGCAACACCTCGCTGCCATTAACAGATGAGCTGTGAAATATGAAAACTGTTCAGCTGAAATAAACTCAGATTATATTTAAAATAAGTCTTATGCAGAATAATCTGTTTGACATATTTTTTTTAAAGCAGCATCCCCATTTCTGATAGATCATGGTTTAAAAAAAAAAAAAAAAAAAAAAAAAAGATTATGCAAACTAATGCAACTTTTTATAACATTAAACTTCCAAAGCTAACCTCACCGAGTACTGCTGTAGACTTTGCATCTGATTGGCCAGATAGTGGGGAATCTCCCAGGCCACTTCGTTAGTTTGGGTGTTCCAGTAGTAGTAGCAGCCCGTGTTCTCATCCCATACCTCCTGCCAATCACCCATTTCAACCCCAGCTAAAGCAAAAACACAAAAACCAGAAGTCCCAAGTTTGTTTCTGATCGTGTGAAATATAACCACACCATTAATACCTGTTTTTAAGTAACCAGTGTCATCAACAAATATATTATAAAGCCATCAATTACCGATAAAGGTTTAAAAGATTTATTTTTAAACTGTTCATGCAGCATGCACCAAATGGACAAAAATGAAGAGTTTCTGTCAAAACTTTCACTTTGTCATTTTGTACAACTTTCAGGAAACCCAAAAATAAAATTGATTAAAATGTCATTCTAAACATTTATGTGAATGTATCGATGGTATGAACTGTCCGTTTAGCTTTCATAGTCAAATTCAAAGCCTGGCAATTAATTTACTCACCTCCTGCCAGGGAGTACTGCGTATTATACTGAAATTCCTGTGCAGAGCCATTCTGTGCGTAAGCTTGCTGGTCTGTCTTGGGTTCAGGGCGAGGAGGGGTAGGTGCTGGAGCACTGGGTTCCTCCTTTGTCGTATCATCGGTCTGGACTGGCTGAGTGGTGATCGCATCGATTTCCTGCAGCAAAGATAAAGCACCACTAAATAATAAGAAATAATAGCACCACTCAGATCTAGGGTAGATATTTGAGGAAGTCTTTACAATTATGACTTTCAATTGGAGTAAATAAAACAAAGCAACACATCAAGACATGAGTTATTTAATGACCATATCAGGGAAATGAAACTGTTACTCACAGCCATAAAACTTGCAAGTGTACTGTCAATATCTGCAGAGTGATTAAGCTTGGCTTTGGCAGAAGAACTGCTTGCCTCAGATGCATCTTCTTCCTCACTGTCCTCATAAGCACCGAGCAAAGACAAGCCCTCTATAAAACAAATCCATGGCATGTCACTTCATGATCATTTTAGAGTATACATTCAACACACAAAAATGACTTGAAATGGAGCCACCCTTTAAAGAAAACTGGCTTGCTATTATTTCAGAAATGGGATAAGCCACAGACTGAGAATTAATGGAGACATTTTTGAAAGCAATTGGGTGGAAATGGTTCTTGTTTACGGGGCAAGAGCGATCAGCTTTCCTTGCCATCTTGTATGTACATAAATGTCTGTCACCAGTCTTTATTGCTGTAACTTGCACGTAACCAAGAGTGCAGCTCTGTATTACATTTACAATCTTTAATTCTAAATATAAGCGACGTGTGATACATGGTTTAAAAATAGTTGACTCTCTTTAAACAGGCATTCATTTATTTATTTTCACATTTTGCTTCGTTTATGATTGCTGTGCCTCGAAAATGGAAAATAAACTAATACAACTTTACGTAACAAGAAATTTCACAGGCAGCCAGCAGTAAATTCTTCACTCACGTGTTGCCTTCACTGCTGAAGTCTTCATTTCCATGTTCACCTCCCTGTAGACTCCTTGCCCGTCCTTGCCTGTAATAACCTCGGTCTCCCCTAAAAGACAATTACCCATTTCTCAGAATACTGACCATAAAGACATTCTGCTACTGAAATGCACAAAACAAGCCGCAAGAGGCTGATAACCTTTTACTCCCACGAACCTCTTTCAGTGCTGAATAATTTCACAGGATCACAGCACAAGTTTGAAATATGACTTTAATCCAACTACTGAAACGTTAGACAAGTGTTCTACCATAGTTATTTACTGGACCTTGTCAGACGTTTTCCCATAGGTTTAGGTTAAGCTTATAGATTAGGAAATGAACAGCTTTCAATAAGAATTCAATTCGTTTCACTTTAAAACCGTTTAATTTCAGTGACCAAGCAGCCCTGCTGAAAAATCCAATTTGATCAGATTAGCTAGCAAATCAGAGGAATTACTACTACATTATTATTGTTATTATTAAAGAAAATAACTCCATAGTAAAGCAATTACAGCATCTCAGGTATTTACTGATCAACTTATTTAAATAATTAGAAATCTGGACTATTACTAGATGGTAACGAGCAGCTCGGCCTGTGATTTGGCAGCAGCTCAGACTAATCTGGATTTACATTTCAGCAGGGAGCTAGCTAGTAAATATCATATCGTAATAAAACTATAACAACTTTGTTAGTAGTTGACATATTAAAATCATCACGTTATTTTAAAACAGACTCCACAGTGAGAAACGCGGCGTTACGCTAATGTTAGCTAACTTTCTTTTTGTCCGGAAAATAGCCTCGTAGTAGCGAAGCTATTATTTCCTCCTTTACTGTCTGTCTCGTACACAGCTCGACAGACTGTATCTTACTCACGAAGGGCTGTTAAATACGGCAACACTAAACAATTTCTTGCTATTGTTCGCTTTTTTTATTATTATTATTCTTATTCTTCGGCTAGGTCACGCGGATGTTTTCTCTGCTGGTAATCTCTACGGGCTAGAAGAGTTAGCAAGCTAGCTTAACCCAGAACATTTTGTGACTATTTCCTGTTGAGGCAGCAACACTTCGTCTTTCCATTCGAGCAAGCTAGTTATGTTTGATGAATATTAAGTTTGCCAGCTGGATAGGTATATTATTGTTCGGTTGGTAGTGGCCTAGCTTGGTAAATTAGCTGCTAAGCTTATTCACTTTAGCTAGCGTGGTTAGCCGAAGTGCCATGTATGAGCCGGACCAATCTGGTTTAAGCGAGGCACGGGTGTGTTCATGGCTTAACGAATGGCAAGATTTAAACACCGGTCCTGAGCAAACTGTCTGAGAGATGAGGGATAAAAAACACACCAAAAAATGGTTGTTTTCTCACCTTCGGACCCAGAGCCTACAGCCTCGTCTCGTCCTGCTCCTGTGCCGCTGCGCAGTCCTGGCGGTGAGAGCTGTAAAATGGTCCTTCGGCCCGTCCCTGTGCGGGTTTTCTTTCCCATCACTGTGAGCGAGTGGCGGCGCTGCTAATGGAGGCGAGCCGTGCTGCCTGCTGGCACAGAATCAGCTTCACTTTCAGTACCGTGTGAAGGCAGCGACAATACAGCGCTTCTAGCGTCTCCGGAATAAAAGATCAACCAAAGCACCATTTACTGCTTCAACTCTTCCACATATACCCTCAGTAACAATTTTGTATGGATGTACTTACGGTTTTGATTGCTGCCCTACAGTCTTCTGATGTTACCGAAACGCCATGTAAATGGCCTTCATGTGCCATTATTGCTGCAGTCAACTCTAGAATTATTGGCACCCTTTATGAAACGTGTGCAAAATAGTATATGAAATACGATTAGCCTATTGCAGTGAGTGACAATAGTAGGCTTAAATGTGTAGAAATTTAAAAAGTAATCGATTTTTTTTTCTGAAAAACAAAACAAAATGATCATGACATTCATTGATTCATTAACTGCTTTATCTCTGGAACACTGGGAGAGAGGTGACAATACACCCTGGATGGGACTGGTATCATCTACACACATTCTTTAAGGAATATTTAGGAACGTGGGAGGATAACAGAGAGCCCAGAGGCAACACACGAACACCCTTTCCATCAACAAGAACTAGGTGCTAGTGCTTCTTTGGAGTTGGTCTTCCAAAGCCATAGGGCCACATCATTACATCATTGCAGGGGCGTCAGAAGCATTTTGAATGTGGGGGGGTGGGACACTTGCGGGGGAGGTGGAGGGGGACACTTGGGGGGGGGGGGGGTGTCTGTGGGTCCTCCCCCATACATTTTTTAATGA
>JAQQZR010000012.1:13859421-13884398 GCA_030068235.1 Notoglanidium macrostoma
AGAAGGCAATGGGGCTGACGTTACCTCCTCCAGTACCGAGCAGCTTTACTGTCTGTGGCTGCACTGACGAGTCACTTCACCTCGTGCGGTTTGTTTTAGGGAACCCGGAAAACCCAGAGTGGAATTTCAGTGGTGTGTGTATTCTCATATCCATCAAGTGGAATGGATTCTTTCGCGAAGCAATAGAAACAGTGCTGGGTGAACTAATATTTTCTGTGAAATGTGGGGGGTCCAAATGAATAATTATGAAATGTGGGGGGGACACACTTCCCCCTCAGCTATAATGGTGGCGACGCCCGTGCATCATTTGCATACATCTGTATACATCTTCACTTCCCCAGCTGTGCTAGTGTTTTCATGTCCATACTGAAGCTCTGTTTTTTTCTTCTTCTTTGGATTAGGCAGACAAGACGCTACACTAGCTGTTTTTTAAATGGTGGTCACAGTCCCTGACATCGGTGCTGATCTCAAAACCTAGCCAAGTGCCAGTTCACTGGTTGTTGAAAAAACAGATTCAAGAATAGGTACTGGCTCCAAACCAGTCTTCAAAATACTTTGGTGGAAAAGGGGTATCTGAGAGTAACTCGAGTGCAGGACTGAACCAGGTTCCATGGAGCTGTGAGGCGGCAAAGCTAACCACTACTCCTCCACTGTGCTGTTTGTTAAATTAGTGGTAGCTCAGTGGTTAGGCATTAGGCTACTGAATAAAAAGTCATGAGCTCAATTCCAGACAACTGCCACTGTTGGGTCCTTGAGCAAGGCCCTAACCCTTCTCTGCTCAGTTGTATTCTGTTTCAATTGCAAGTTGCTTTAGATAAAAGCATCAGCTAGGTTTATTTATTGTAGTGAATGTAAAGAAAATAGTAATAATAATAAGAATAATGATGGTTTCAGTGTTAATACCTCTACTCTTCAAATTTGCTGGTATCACTCCTATAACAGCAGAGTCAGAGTGTTTTTATATAATGACAAAGATGGTTGGAGGCATCCTGTAGTTTGTGCAGGGTTCAAATCCTGAGACTGGGATATCCATAGGAAAACAATGGCTTTGTTCCCCATAAACATTTCTGTGCTGATTTGGGTGTATATTTAGATTCTTCATCTTAATTTTCTTTACCTCCTGATAGAGCAAACCAGGTTTTGGTTTAAATCACTTATTCACTTTCAGTAACTACTTATCCAGGTCAGGGTGATGGTGGATCAAGAGCCTATCTCGGGAACACTGGGTGTGAGGCAGGAATACACCCTGGGTGGGACGGCTGTTCACCAAATGGTTTTGGGTTAAGAAAATGATTGTGGATTGTAGAAGTGCCTGCAAATGTCAGAATGACCCGAAGACATGTTTGCTCTTTACACTTGCCTCAATCTGTTTGCAACATAAACACTAGAGCAGTTTGGGTATGCAACACATTTTAAGCCTGTGTCAGCATGGCCAGTAGCTGAAGAATCAATATCTCTTTGTCTTTTGAGTCCCAGACAGCATACCAGTGCATTAAATAGTATGTCAAAAGTGAATGTTGATATAGGTAACCTTTTATCATAAAGGACATACTGTTTTACCTACTATTAGCATACTATATAGTATGCTATATATACTATATAGTATGCTAGTATGCGGTTTGGGACACAGCCCTTAAATCGCCAGCTGGCATTGAAAAAAGACTAATATAAATAATACTATTTTAATATGTAATTCTTATTAGAGGTGCTTGTAAGTTCCTAGTTTATGCAGCTTTAACGATTGTACTTGTCAAAATAAATTCAGTAGCACTCTAAATAATATACTTTCATAATAATGAAAAACAGAAATTTGAGACATATTGGAATTTTGTAAATTTTATTGTGCCATTTCTCTGTGTGAAAATAACACACTTCACACAGAAGCAGTGACAGTCTCATTAACTTTGCTGATAGTAATCCCAAATGCACATAATATCCCATCTGAATGTTAGCTTACTGATGTCACTTCATATGTAATTCTATGAATTCTAATAATGATGCTAATATGAGGTTAATCTTTGCAGAAAACAGCAGTCTACTCGACACTCCACCAGCAACCAGGAGCAGCAAGAATAATGATAAAAGCCTATTAAAGGTCTTACATTAAACTGGAGACCCAAATCTGTCACTTCACACATGCATTATTGAGAAGGTGAGGTACATTGTTGAAATTTAGCAATTCATCACTGGAACACTCTTCAATACCTCATACATTTTAATTCAAGATAATCTCTAAAACAGAAATTATATAACTTTACAGAAATCAACTTTATCAGCAGTCATCTTTACAGAAATCATATGTTGAAATGTTTCATTATTTCAGAGAATATGTTTTCACAAACTATTGTTATATTTAGCAAGTTTCTTTTACAACATCATTTAAGAAACATAGATAAGTATTACTGCTCATTGTTTTGCTACATTGGATATATTAGCTATTAAACGTCATACTAGTTTTACAGTTCTTATTACTCGTTCTCTGGCAACTGTTCTCTCGCCTCTATGGACACTTCAGCTGTCTTTTCTTCTATGGACACTTCAGTCGTCTTTCTTTCAACTTCATTATCCCCATCATCAACACTGTCAGCCCAGCGACCCACCCGTTTCACACCTTCTCCTACCAAAGGTGCGTTAAGACATGGATTATGGTCATATATGATAATCTTAAGCCCTGTCAAGTGAACAAGTGGTGGAAAATGCTGTATGAGGTTCCTGTCTACATCAATCACCTCCAAACAGTGCATTTCCAGAAGCACTGGTGGAAATTTATTCAGGATATTGCCTGATAACCAAATACATCGCAGCTCTTTCAACCTCGCCAGCTCACCAGGCAAGCTACGGAACTGATTGTAATCCAGATGAAGAGTTCTGAGGACAGAAAGCTTACATAGTACAGATGGGAACTTATTGAAGCAGTTGTTGTCTAGCCATAATGTTTTTAGTCCACTGAGCTGAGTCAGCTCTTTTGGCAGTTTGTAAAGTTGATTATTCCCAAGGTAGAGGGTGTTAAGTTGCCGAAGACTGCAAACAACCAAAGGCAGATCCACAAAACAGTTGAAGTCTAGAGCCAGAATCTGAAGCTTTTCCAGATGATTAAGCTCAAGAGGCAGACTAATCAAGTGGTTATTACTAAGATAAAGTTTAACAAGGTCACTGAAGGCACATACTCTGAGGGGAAATCGATGCAGATGACGGCTACTCAAGTCTAGGGTGCAATCATGCGGCATCTCCTTCAAGTCCCTCACCAAGAATTGCTCGCATCGGTCTGATGGAATGAAGGCCACGGCTCCTCGAACAACATTTCCCATTACTCCATCCCACACTCATGGTACATCCCTTCATGAAGTATATGAGCTTATTAATAGAAATGGAAAAATACATCATCCTTTGTCATAAATAGTTAATAACTTGAGTCAGTAAGAATACGGAAATTTAGAATCTTTGTGCTTCATATATTTTATGTGATATACTCTTGATTTTAAATAGACTTTGCATTAAATGTTTAACAATGCCCCATATGGTATAACTGATAAGCATCATTACTTACTAAAGAGCTGCGGAAAGTTCCTTCTGACGACTTGCGTGAGTATCTCTTCGTGATGATTAATCCTTTGTTTTTTCCCCAAAACAACATGCACTCTGCACTTTTCTTGCCATGCACCCTGCGCTCCCTGTGCCTTGCTCTGAGCTTGCTGACTCCTGTGAGTGCCAAAGATGATATTCAGCTTGCCCCTCCTCATGCATGTTACATGAATTCCAGGCTGTGGAAAGCAGAGCGCTGATAAGTAAAGTATGCAGTGGTTAAGGAATGTGGAGTGAACTGAGCCTTGTGCATTTATCTAGCCTCTCACCCACTACAATCACTAATTAGACAACGTTCAACAATTCAAGCCAGTTAAATGCCACAACAGCACACAGTGTCGTTCAGACAGAACTTACTGATCAGGTTAACAATGTAAAAGGCATAAATGTTATTTTTTTTTAATTAAGCATAAAACTGTGATTTATGTATGTGAATTTAGTGGTCCCAATATGACATTTTTAATACTATTAAAATATGTTTTGTTCCCGTACTATAAACTGAAGTACTATTATTTAGAAGTTATATCATGACGTAGTGCTTATAATAATATTTCTGCTGTAATTACTAAAGTAAAATATATTTAAAAAATTGAGTAAATTGGTAACATTTTGGTTCCAAAACTGACACACAAGAATAAAAACTAAAAACTAAAAAGTCCTGCCACACAGCTCGGGTTAGTTAAGTTAACAAGTTAAATTATGACTATTAAAAACATAAATTGAACTGTTATTTTGTCACATAGTTGGCATCTATGAAAGAAGTAAGATTACCCCATAATACTAATCCCAACTTAATGCCTGCAGATAACATACATAACCTTGTGGATGCACCTGCAGTAAGAACACAGACATGGCTTTTAACTGAGAGAGAAAGAAACAATGCTCAGCCAGATACGTGTCCTTGTGAGAAAAAGTGTTAAACGTGCTCTCAAAAATAAAGGTACTAAACTGTACTTGTTTCTGGAGTGGTACCATCAAGGATCCATCTTTAGCACCTAATTAAAAAAATATTTAAGGTACATAATAAGCCCTCAAGATAAAACCCTGCGTAAAACATAAATAATACAGTAACAAAATAGAGCTGCTTGATATTACAACTCCAGTGACAATGAAAAGTACAGCTTGGTGCCTTTATTTTAGAAAGTGTGTGTCCAGTAGTATGAGGAGACATTGCGGAAGGTTTTATATTGTTGTAGGATTTAAGGACTGGCATTCACAAACATGGTTGTAGGCTTCTGTTTCACAATAAACAGCCTCTACTATATGATTTAGGAAATTAAATTGATAATTGTTGTATACATCAACATCATGTATGCACAAAGTTTATATTTGGCCTTTTATACACAAAACACATAAACTGCACTGAAGAAGAAACTGTTGTTTGATATTGTAGTCCTATTAGTGCTCCTTTTTTCTGAGCTAGGCAGTCATTTTGCACTAGGCACTAATTTGGCCTTAGTAACAAAATATCACTAGGAATGAAATAATATACAAGTCTAACCACGTGTTTACAGGCTCGAGTGATCAGCCATGTTCACAACAGCAGAAAGTAATAATATGAACCCGTTTCAGGCCTAAAATGATAGGCTTGGGGTCAGTAAGGGGTCAGAGGGTAAAGGCTATTCACCCAGCATTCCCAGCTGCAGGATACACAGCCATCTTGGATCTACGAGCAGAGGGGAAATTAATGCGGTTAGTGAATTCTATCTTTATGAACATTAAAACACAATCCCGTGCGGTAAAACATGAGCAGAAATGAACCCCGAGTCATAGTTTTTGATCATCTTGTTATTGCACGCGCGCTGCGTGTGAACAAATAGTGCGCTACAAACACGGGCTCGTACGTCTCTGTTTTTGTCTGTGCTAGCTGCGTTAGCCGCGTTAGCCTTTAGCTTGCGGGCTAACTGTATATACAGAAGCCCAAAGCCGCATACTACCGTACTAAATAATGTGTGTATAGTGCTCCAGCAATGTTGTGGTGCTAATATGACACCCTGTGTAGTACAGCAGTGTGCTGTTTAGGATATAGTCTCAGAGATGTAGGCCGGTTTAGAGCGGATATACAGCGGGCCTAAACTCTTGCCCTTCTACAACGAAAGCCACTTTGTTAGCTGCACGGCTAGCTACAGGCTAGCAGTCTAACCAGTAAATAATTAAAAGAAGCGTTGTTGTGGTGCTCACGGTATACTCTGAACACAAGCTAGATGCAGCGCCGATTAATTTATAATTTATTAACAGATGTAAATCAACCGTTTTATGCGCTTTTGCGTTTAGAAACTTTAGCTCGACAGAGAAGTCGGCTAACAACATTTAGCATCAGCTGGTTATTTAGAGCTAGCTAACAATTGCTGTCCATTTAATTAGCTGACGTTAGCTAGCAGTTCATTCCTGCAGTGTTACCAGCTAGTAAAGCCAGGCTTACTAACTGAACCAACGAAACGTGTTTTGAATCAATTTTGACTAACTTCAGTACAGTACACGATTAATAAACAGGGTGCCTAAAAATAAACAACTTATTGTTATATGGAGCTTTTTAAATGTATATAACGTTAACTGTTTAGAATGGTTAGCTAGCTTGTGTATTAGTTATGGTTTATGAACTAGCAGTGGAATAAATAGTTAACTTTTACTTGTGGGGAGAAAAATCAAATAAAACAAAAAAACAGGCACTTGCGTCTTCTTAGGGAAAATTCTTCCTGTCAGTGTTAACTGTTCAAATTATTAAAGAAAATAATTGTTTAGTATTGATGCATCAATAATGAGGGGAAATATGATGTACCTTTAGATGGAAAAGCAGTGTCTCAAGTGTGTTAATTTACTTATTTGCAGTTCCTGTTCTTCAGTTTCTTTCAGAACAAAATGAGAAGCACTAGCATTAAACCCAGACTGGAATATGTGTGTTCAGAAATAACATAAGGAAACATAAGATAACTGCATATGGTGTTTTGTTTTGTTTTACGCTTAATCTGTCTTACTGTTTTTACAGGTGACGAACGGTATGTTCAGTGCTACAAGAAAGAAGTTTGTAGAGGGGGTCGAAAGTGACTACCCTGATGAGAGTATGTACTATGGCCAGCCGTCGATGTTCCCTCATCGGTCGGAGAAAGATGTAAATACACTCATTACTTGTTGTTATTAATGTCTTACACCCAGCTGATCAGATGCTCAAGCTAACAATGGACTAGGAGGAATAGTGATTAAGATTTGATATTGGATCTATATTAGGGTTTACTATTAAAATGGTGTGATATATATATTTTGTAATATCGAATTGAGGAACAAGATGTAAAATGTAGAAGGAAAGCTGAAAAAATGGTGCTTTTTATTTCCCCCTCTTCATTCAGATGCTGGCATCTCCTTCGCCGTCATCGTCAGGTCAATTGTCGCAGCTTGGTGCAAGTTTGTATGGTCCCCAAAGTAAGTAGATTGATTTAATTGAAGAAGACTGTTTTTTTTTGTTTGTTTTTTTAATTAATACAAAGTACTGGTTCATCCTTACTTATTGCACTTACTTATGATACCTGTTGTCATTTTCTTAAATTTTGTTTTCTAAAGGTGCACTAGGCTTCTCAATAAGGAGCATGAGCAACAACAACCCTCAGTTAAACCGCAGTTTAACACAAGGTACTCAGTTACCGAGCCATAGCACCCCAACAACGGGGGTCCCAACCATGTCTCTCCATACTCCGCCTTCGCCAAACAGGTACTCCTGCTTTATTTGTGTTTATACTTGTGGCATACACATTGAACAAGAGAAATTTTGAATAAACACCCAATTAAACGCCATACATTCGTCTCCACAGGGGCATTCTGCCTATGAACTCTAGAAACATGATGAATCACTCGCAAGTGGGCCAGAGCATGAGTCTGGGTGGCAGGACCAACAGTATGGGAAGCTCAGGCCTTGGGAGCCCTAACCGCAGCTCGCCCAGCATCATCTGCATGCCAAAGCAGCAGCCAGCACGCCAGCCCTTCACCATCAACAGGTAAGAAACATGTCAGAAAGGACAGCACTGCTAAGTGACTTGAATATCGAAATCTATCTGGTTGCTGTATGTCATGTGACAACATCTGTATAAATGACAAAAAAATTTTTCCATATTTGTTTGGCTGTAGATTTTATTAAGCAATTTTAATTGTCTAGCCTGCATCAGTAGTAACGACCGCATGTCTATCATTCCTCAGTATGTCAGGTTTTGGAATGGGTCGAAGTCAAGGGTTTGGTATGAACTCTTTATCGAACAACATCTTTAATGGAACAGGTAAGTTATTTGTGGAACATTTTGGATATTCTGACCTCTATAAACATCTCTGTACCATTCTTCATTTACCAATTTCTGTTTTTTTGTGGATCAATTTTATTTTGAATGCTGTGGTGTGTATGGAAATATGCTAATGTTTTATGTGGTCTGTTACAGATGGAAGTGAAAACGTGACAGGACTGGACCTCTCAGACTTTCCAGCATTAGCAGACAGAAGTCGGAGGGAAGGAAATGGAAACCCAACACCGTTGCATAATCCCTTGGCTGGAAGGGCTCCCTATGGTGAGGGCTCGTTTCCCCATTAAACTTAAGAAGGAAATGCATCAGCGTATGATTTTGACTTGTATCTGGTCTAAACGTTTATCCTTTTATCTTGTAGCCAATAGATTTTTCTTGTCAAAGCTAAATTGTGACTGTAGTTGTTCTGTTATGTTTACATCACAGTGGGGATGGTTACAAAGCCATCAACTGAACAGTCCCAAGACTTCTCAATTCACAATGAGGACTTTCCTGCACTGCCTGGGCCTAATTACAAAGACCCAACGTTGAGCACGGATGAAAGCAAATCAGTCAGTGTTATTAAACCTTTTCCCCCTTTTAGCAAACTATGTGGCCAAATAGCCAAGATAGTCATTTGTGTTCTGTTTTTGTTTTGCTGTCAATTCAACAGAACTTGAACTCATCAACCAAGAGCAGCTCCAGTGCAGATGGCCCCAAGTTCCCAGGTGACAAGACGTCAGCACAGAACAACAACCAGCAGAAAAAGGGGATCCAGGTGTTGCCTGATGGTGAGCTCCTATTGAAAGCCAGTCTGCTCGATGCCATGACATCTTTCCCAATCTTCTTCTGTTTGTATTAAAAAGAAAAAAACCCCAAAATGATTAGAGATTTTAAGTCATATTTAAGAGGTTTCTAAGTCTCTATTTTAAAAGATATGTTTAGATATCCTGTAGAGTTATGTACTTTTTCATGACATGATGTTTGGGGATTTGACCTCATCAATGTTAGCGACATGAAAGATTAATTCATGAGAACTTTCATAGTTGATATGACCTGCCTGATTTTTAAACTAAGCGGAGCCACGCACAGTAATTAAACCCTTGTCATTTGTATTGAGGTCAATATTCATGTAAATAGTAATTCACTACACACAAAGCTAGGGGGTTGATTTGAGACACAGTTAGTTCAAAGATAGTTCACACTTCTAACTGACAAACAGAATTTACAGCAACTGTACATGAATAGTATGGCAGCTATTTAAACAAAATCAGCAAGCTACACTATCATTTTTTTGTAGTCAGAATTATTTATAAGCTTTTATTGTTATGTTGGCCTTCTTGAGTGTGCAAAAAGCAAGATGTATAGATGTAACTGTGTGTAAAGTTCATTAATTTAGGTATTCAGTAGGGTTGGGAACTTGTAATCACTTTATGATTCAGTTTGACTTCAATTCAGGTGCCAAAAAATGTATAAAACAATTCTTTTTCCATCTTGTATAGCCTACATCTTATCAGCCATAACATCAAAACCACCTGCCTAATATTTTGTAGGCCCCCCCTTGTGCCACCAAAACAGCTCCGACTCGTATAGGCATGGACCCCACAAGACCCCTGACGGTGTGCTGTGGTATCTGGCACCCAAACGATAGCAGCAGATATTTTAAGTCCTGTAAGTTGCGAGGTGGGGCCTCCATGGATTCGACTTGCTTGTCCAGCACATCCCACAGATGCTTGATCAGATTGAGCTCTGGGGAATTTGAAGGTCAAGTCAACATTTTGAACTATTTGTCATGTTCCTCTAACCATTTCTGAACAAGGCGCACTATCATGCTGAAAGGGGTCGCTGCCATTGACCGTACCATGAAGAGGTGGTATAATGTTTAGGTAGGTGGTACATGGCAAAGTGCTATCCACGTGAATGCCAGGACCCAAGGTTTCTCGGCAGAACATTGCCCTGGCTATCCACACATTGTTAAAGAAAACATGATTCATCAGACCAGGTCGCCTTCTTCCATTGCTCCATGGTTCAGTTCTGATGCCCACGTGCCCATTGTAGGCACTTTTGACAGTGAACGGGGTCAACATGGGCCTCTGACTGGTCTGTGGCTACGCAACCCCATACGCAGTAAGCCATGATGTACTGTGTTCTTACGCCTTTCTATCATAGACAGCATAAACCTTTTCAGAAATTTGTTCTACAGTAGCTCTTCTGTGGGATTTGAGCAGATGGGCTAGCCTTCGATCCTCACGCACATCAGTGAGCATTGGGTGCCCATGAGCCTGTCCCTGGTTGTCCTTCCTTGGGCCACTTTTGGTAGGTATTAACCACTGCATACCGTGAACACCCCACAAGTCCTGCAGGTTTGGAGAGGCTCTGACCCAGTCGTCTAGCCATCACGTTTTGGCCCGCAGATCTTTATGCATGGCTAGTTTTCTTGCTTCCAGCACATCATCTTCGAGAGCTGACTGTTCACTTGCTGCCTAATATATCTTGCCCACTGACGGGTCCCATCATATCAAGATGATTAATATTTCACCTGTCAGTGGTTTTAATGTTATGGCTGATCAGTGTATTGTGTAGCTTTATTTTTCCTCATAAATGATTGTTGCATTCAGTAATTTTAATAAAATAATTATTGTAAAAAAGAGTTTTTGAGTGCAGCAGTACAAAATCTGTATTTGTGCCCAGTAAGCACCTGGAAAAATCTGGAAGAAAAGTCCTATTTTCACTGATGAAGTGATTAATTACGTATGATCCAAAAACATTACAGGGAGGCCTCAGAGATCCAGGGCATGAAAACAAGTGAATTAGTGACTACACTCAGATTCTGTAATTCTTTAATAGTCATGTGATTACTGGCACTTGAGACTTGTATAATCTTTAGTGAGTTTTGTTTTAAGGATTAGCTTCACAAACAAATATTTTATTCTAATAATATTAAACATGAGCATTATTAAAACTTGATAACCATTCTCCTTCACAGGCAAGGTGACAAACATTCCTCCTGGAATGGTGACGGATCAGTTTGGAATGATTGGGCTGCTAGCCTTTATCCGAGCAGCTGAAACAGACCCTGGAATGGTTCATCTGGCGTTAGGGAGCGACCTGACCACACTGGGACTCAACCTCAACTCTCCAGAGTATGTTTCCTGAGCACTTTTTATTGTTTGCACTTTCATAATCCTTTCTGTGTATTAGCATCCTGCTTCTGTGGGAAGATTTGTACTGTTCTGGAACATTTTTATACATCTTGTAAATTTTATGGTTCTTCTACATGTGTCTTGCTGAATTTTTTTTTTTATGCTCAAATTTACTTTAACAGGAATCTGTATCCCAAGTTTGCATCTCCGTGGGCCTCTGCACCTTGCCGACCACAGGATATTGGTTAGTGTCTGCTTTATCGAGTGTAAACACCTTGAGCAGCTCTTTCATGTGCATATTGAAGATCCTTTCAACACTCTTAGTACTGTTTGTACACTACAGTGTTTTTTAATTCTACTATCTGGTTAACCAGATGATTTTGGGTTCCCTTCTGAGTCTGGCTCCTCTCAAGGTTTTTCCTCTTGTTGTCTTAGATCTTTAATGAACAAGCCAGGGATGACAGGGGAAAACTCTCTAAGTCTATACCAGTAAAATGAGTTGAATTAATTGTTGGTACACTTCTTTTTCAGACTTCCATGTTCCTTCTGAGTACTTAACCAACATTCATATAAGGGACAAGGTATGTGACCGTGATGTGAAATCACATGATTATACCACTGCCATATACCATTAATCTAACTCCACTCTGTGGAACGAAAGATCTCTTTTGTTCATGGAATGTTTAATGCATATACACATTTTGGTCATGAAAAGTTTTTTGTTTGACATTATCACGCATTGTTTGTCTACAGCTTGCTGCAATAAAACTAGCACGATATGGGGAGGACCTGCTGTTCTACCTCTACTACATGAACGGAGGAGATCTCTTACAGCTTCTGGCTGCTGTGGAACTGTATGCATGACTCGATACGTTTCATGAACAGATAAGAAACGACACGTCAGTTACAATTAAAGATGAAATTATCAGACCACATATGTCATTTTGTGTTGATGTAATATTGTACATTATACCCATGTTGCAGCTTTAACCGAGACTGGAGGTACCATAAGGAAGAGAGGGTGTGGATAACAAGAGCACCTGGCATGGAGCCCACTCTGAAGACCAACACTTATGAGAGGGGGACATACTACTTCTTTGATTGTCTTAACTGGAGGAAGGTTGCTAAGGTAAAATTACTGGTGTTTAAAACCTTTGTGGAAATGTTATAGAATTCAAACTGCAGTCTAAGGGTATTTGCAAATTAGGTGTTATAGTGCACATCTTAACGCAGTGGTCACTAACCCTGTTTCTGGAGATCTGCATCCATGAAGGCTTTGGCTTCAAGCATAATCGTGCCCACCTGAGCTTATTGCAGCCTTAAGAAGTTGTGTGTTGGATTTTGGTTGGAGATGAAACCTGCAGGAAGGTAGATCTCCAGGAACAGGTTTGGTGAACACTGCCTTAATGATATAAAGTACTGATATTAGAAAAGTCTAAGAGCAACACTTATCACTTGCGCTGCAGTATTGTATGACCTTTCATTTGACCATATTTAGAAATATGGTGGTGTAAGCAGAACGCAGACCCAAAAACGGCAAATGGGAAGCTCAATCTTGGGTAGTTAACTATGGTCACAATGCTCTCAATGTTTTCATAGCTATATAACACAGCTCCTGAGTCATTATTCAGTATCATTTGGATATCTGCAGCTGCATATCAGACTAAAGAGTATTAGCTTATTGACAAAGTCACAATTCTGCTGTTATTCTTCTAAATCTTAGTCCTTAGTTAGAACAAATATTACTAACGAAGCCTTTCTCACCACTTCCATTTTAAGGAGTTTCACCTTGAATATGACAAGCTTGAGGAGCGGCCTCATGTACCAACCACCTTCAACTACAACCCGGCGCAGCAGGCGTTCTGAACCGGAGGTGCTCAGGCTCTCTGAGCTGCAGAAACAGACCTCAGCACTAGACTTGGCCAACCACAATCTGCTTTTATTCCTCACCTGTCTGGACAAGGACTGCAGGAGGAGGGCAGGGGGTCTCTACCTTAACCAGTGAGGGGAGACACCATGCCTTACCAATAATGTGCTGCCCAAAATGACACACACACACCCCTTACACTGTTTTTAAATATTCTCATACCCTCTTTCTTTTCCTCCTTTTTCATTTTGAGCACCAGTCTGTATTTTGTTTACGCCTCAGATCAAAAGCCTGTTTGGTCTCTGGCAGGAGAACTGACTTGCAGTACGACAAAAGGCTACGTTTCGTTTTCCGAAATGTACCATGTTGGTAAACAGGACAGACACAAAAATCAATCCAATACATGTGAATACAAAAGGGCGGAAGAAAAATGCAATGTTCATTGTTGCACTATTTAGTAATAAAAGAACACAAAAATTGTTTTGTGCTTTTTTATGTGGAAAAATGCTCTTCTCCTGTTTTTGTCTGGAAGGATACACAACCTACTGTTAACATCATGGAATCTCTCTCTTGTCCTTTAGCCTTCTTTTTTTTTCCTTCTCCTCCAGAACATTCCTTTGATCCGTCATCTTAACCGTGCATTCAGTCCTACACCCGATCAGGTTTTCTCTGCCTAACTCCAATAATTACAAATCAGACTGTTTTAGTGACCATTGTGGGAACAGCTTGTGGACCATCCTCACCCAGGGGGTTATGACTAAGCTACATTGTTCCAGATAAAACACTTCTCAGTCTTTGTTACGATTTTGTAATAAATGTGTACATTTTTTTTTTATTTTTTTGGACATCACATGAATAAAGATATGTATGTACGAATGTGTATATATTATATATATAGATAGCTGTATCTATATATATATATACATGACGTCTATTTTGGAAAAAGGTAATTATTCTTTGCTCAGCCTCATTTTTAGGAGGTGAGCAGTGGTGGCATTATGTGTTAGAAACAAAACAAAACAAAAAAAAAAAATAGTGTTAATAATATTGAGCTGCCAGACAGGGCTTCACAGTTGTTACCCTGTGCACTTAAGACCAAGATAAATATTCAAAAATATGGAAGGCCAGATTTTTTTCGAACTAAGAAAAACTTTATCCCAAGCCCCTAAATGAGAAGATGGAAACATTTCACATGCAGCTGTTTGAATAGACGCATTTCATAGGAAAAGGAAAATTGGTAATACTGCTAATAAAAAAAAAAAAAAAACACCAAAAAAAAAAACCCAACAGACCAGTCTTGTATTTTCTGAAAACATTGAACGCGTCTTTCTTTCCTTTGTAATAAAGCAGAACGGCTTTCCTGAACCAGTGTTTGTCTCTCTATGGGAGGGGTTCAAGGGCTATGAGGAGCAGCAGTGAAAGACTGGCAATGAGTCTGAACCAAGACCGAGAAGGAACGCTTCAGCTACTGCACGGAAGACATGCACCCGTTACAATGAATAAAACAAGGCTGCAATATTCCCACAACTGCTAAAATATATTGTGACCGTACGATGACGGATTGGTGAATACTTAATTTCATGTAGCTTTTTTCCTCTTCAAATAAGAGCACATTAATGCATGTGATTAAGATCATATCTGAGCTTGATATCTGTAGACTCCTTAGCTGTAAATGTTACTGTGAGTTGAACAACCCAGAGACACTATATTCCAAGAAATCTCATTATTTTATTATGGCATTACACATAGTTGTTAAACAAAAAAAATGAGAAGGGTTCAAGGGAGAGAGAGAGAGAGAGAGAACACTGAGAATGTTTTCAAAATTCTAACATTAAGCATTAATTCATGTGCATTAAAGCTTCCACGATGATGTAAGATTTGATCAAAAAAGGAAAAAAAAAAAAAAAAAAAAGAGCAAAGCTTCTGTTGCACACATTTTTATACAGATTAGGCAGCATGGCTGTCAGGTACTAAATACAATGTTAGTTTGCTACATATTCATGGTCTTCAGCTCATTGAACAAAAAAAGAATCAGCCATGTCATTTCTTTCCTAGTACTTGGGCAGGCCTCTCCTCTTAGATCTGGTCACGTGAGGATCCCACAAAATCTTTCAGACAGTTCCTATTAATTTTATCCCACTCCTTCACTGACTGGGTGTGCAATCTACTGAGAGTTCATGGCGCCTATTTTAGTGTTTCACCTGATGTTCCAAATATTTACACAAGTTTTCTAAGGAAAGTTCTGGTGATTTTGCACACCAGTGAACATGGTCCTGTGTTCCATCATGAGCTGTTCAACTGCACACAGATGTGGCTCTATGCAGCCCGCAGATGTTATCTTGGAATTGGTGGAAGTAGTGTTCAACTTCGACATGAAGTCCAAAATACAAGATGTTCATTCAGGTGGGCAATGGACATACAATGAACTGCTGGTGTGTGGATGCAACTACGTTTTGTCCATCTTTTCCACTCTGCTCAACACCACATTTCTCCTTACACAGTGTTACATTGCACAGAACATTCTCATAGTAGAACCAACTGCAGAACTTTACCTTTGCATTAGCACACTGTACTGAAGAAATCGAATTGTACACCTAGTTATGAACATCTTTACCTAGCTAGAAAAGTGATCCATTATTACAAGGTACTCATAACATTATAAAACGGTCACTGGCATAAATCTAGTAACGGACCGACACTGAAGTGGGTCAAAAGACCTACTTCAATGAAGAACCTGTTGTATAAGCACCTCTGCTTTACACACTATGATGAATCCAGAAAGGCATTTCTAAATCAAATTAGCAAAAGGAGAAATTGTCCAAGATGATGAGGAATTAAAAAATGTAAGAAGCTATTTCAAAACAGTTGCCATATTAAAATATTTCTTAAATATATATATATATATATATAAAAAAAAAACACAACGCTCTCATTCGCCAACCAATTACAGCTGCCAAACTTTCTCACCTGACAGTTATCTGACACACTCTGTATAGCGATGCAGAAAATAATGGTGGCATAAGCATGTTCACATAGAGGCAGATCACAGTCAGTTCCAGTCCTAAGTGCATTAGAAGGAATAAATATTCCACAATGTTCATACTGCATGTTCCCAATTCATGGTCAGTGACCTGAGGCCATTCATCTTTTATCTTGCCATGCGATATTGAGTTACAATCCAAAACATGGCACTCTCTGAAACCAAAACATACACTTTCTGGATAAGCTGGTTTATTTTCACTCCTTAATATGACCTTAAAGTCTTGAAGAGGGAGATGTTTTTAGGTTCACTTGGCACCTGGCTCAGGGGTGGCGGCAGCCTCAGCTTTAGCAACATCCTCTAAAACACAAAATACATATAAGGAGAATATAATTAATACATTTAAACCCATTTTTGTTGTCAGTTCTGTAAATGCTGATGTGTTTAAGACTGGGGACAAGAAAAAGAATTCACCCTGATTTTAATTTAACTTCTGTTAATTTCTTCAACATGGTCTATTTTCACTTTAGCTAAGACATGTCCCACAATGCCATTTGACAACTTTCATGCTAATACCGCCATCAACCCCATCATGCCCAGCATCTCAGAGATCGATAACTAGCCAAGCAGAGTCTTTGCTGTAAATCAGCACAATTCCATGTTGCATTTGGAACATCTGAGTCCAGAGTTTCAACACTGGACTTCTCATTAATATGACGTTGCTGGAAAATTGCGAGTGAGAAGAGAAGCTGTTGCTCTTCTGTTTTTAGGAGCTTAACTGTTATCACTCGGAGACTGAAATTCTATTCATATTAAATGCATTGTAATTGCGCTACTAATGTCCTCATTTCATGTCAGGGCAAAAGAGAACTGCTAACTTCTCAGGGAAATAAAAATACTGCACTAACTAACAAATTCACATCAGATCACAAATCCTTTTGATATAAACATATTAAATGTGTTACAGGGCAGAGGTGGCCTTGAAGGGCTTATTTGGTTTGAAATTTTTGGTCAGAGTTGTTTTAGCCTGCTTTGGGAACATTTTAATCATATATAATGCAGTATAAAATGCAGAACCTTTTATATCAGCAGCTCTTCTTTAGTTTAATGACTTTACATAGCCAAGATGCTATTGCTTTACATTTAGTTAAAGTAATTGACATTCTCCTTAAAGCAACCATTCCTATGCTTTAATACAACACACTGAAAGGTTGTCACTTTCCTGCGGTCTAGTAATGGTACAAAAGCACAGTTCACCTACCCCGATCCTTCTTCTCCTGAGTTTCTTCTGCTGCTGTCTTATCGGCCCTGAAGAATATCCGTGCGCTGCTCAGAGAGAAGTAAAGTAGCTCAAACTCCTGCCAAAAGACAAATGCATACAGCATGTCCGTTATTAAAAAGACTCCACTCAAAAATCGACATTTTTTCCCACGTCGTTCCCACTCTTATTCAGGAGGTAGTGACACTAGTGTCCCTTCACTATTTGCTTATAGGGAGTGATGTATTTACTGACCACACACTCAAATGGAAGCTTAGAAATAACCTGGATAAGAAATATACTAGCTATGGTTGAGAGAAATATGCAAATATCAGTGGCATAACAGCCCGAGGTGACCTTTTGCAAGACCGTCACAAAAATTCCCATCATCAGAAAACATATTTATGAATTTGCAGGTTTTCCGAGATGTGTAGTAAATCAGCAGGTTATTTATTCATCCATTTTCAGTATATATCCTGGCCAGGATTGTTGGGGATCTGGAGACCATTCTGGGAACCCTGGAGGAATACACCTTGGATGGGACTCCTGTCCATGCACACTCATTCACACCTAGTGGAAATGCAGAGTAGCTACAGGCGTGTTTTTGGGAAGTTGGGGGAAAACAGAACCTAGGGAAAACCCACACACATATGCGGGGAAAATGAGAAACTGACTAACACAAGATCGGTCTCAAACCTCAGGAGAAATGATGTGGCAATGCTACCCGCTGTGCCACCATGCCGGCTCAGCAGATTATGCTTATGTTTGTTCCAATATAAACAGAGATAAGGCATCCAGAACTTGAGAAGTGTGAGCTTCTCATTACAGCAGCTGGTGGCCCACCTGCAGGTAGACGTCCAGCCTCTTCTGAGTTAAGTTCATGGTCTGCATGAGTTTCTCATCTTGGTTGGTGGCCTGAATGTTCTGTTCTTTCACCACTGCAGTCATCTCCTTCTTGTATTTCTCTCGAACTGCCTGGAACCAATGCAATGAATCAAACTCCTGATATTGGTCCAACAGCTTCAAGATGTAGGCAACACCTTAGGAGAGAAATAGTGGGAAATTTGAGATGCTGCCCACCAGAGAAGCACAAGCAATGATAAAGAAATACAGGCTTTTGTGTATCTGAGACTTACCCATGGCAAAGCCATCATCTGTAAATGCTGCACCACTTTTGTTCTTTTTGTTCAGCTTCTCCTTGCAGTTGATGGAGTGTTCTACAAAGTTTACTGTCTGAAAATGGGGATGTCATAAAAATGTTTATTGAAGTATCCCACATTGATTAGGTATGGGGACTTAATGGTTTAATGAGTACGAGTATGAGTTTAAGGAGTATGAAAATGATATATGGCATTCTACAGCATTCACAAATGTGTTTTGGAAGAATGGTGCACAACCGCTCCAGATTCTTACAAATCCATTCAACTGTACACCACCCTTCCAAAAGATATATGTGAATGCCATAGTACAAGATTTTCATATTCACTAGATATGCAGAATCTCTGGAACTGATTTGTAGGCACACTGAAGTTGTTCTGGTGGTAGAAACCTTACTAAAACTTAAAAAAATATATATATATTTTAATGAGAATGAATATGTAAAAATGTCCTGGGTCTTTTGTAGTGGATTCCTGAGCATTAAAATGTTTTAAATATTTTTATTCTGCACACAATATTTCAAATGGTTTAAAATCACAGGTTCAAGAGTACTTTTATAAATGAACACTAGAGAACATTTAGCAGAAGGAAAACTAGAATAAATCTGATCAGCTTAAACCACCGAGATTGCTGCTTACCAAAGGAGGAACGATCATGTAGAAGTTCCTCAAGTGCATGTTCTTCACACTGCGGAACTCTGGGGCAAAAACTCCCACAAGCATTTTGAAATACTCAGTTCCCTCAGCTGAGTTACTGGTCAGGTCGCTGAGTACACAGTCTAGAACGCTGAAATGATACAAGTTTGTTTTCTTGGTTTGTTGATGAAAATGCTTAACTTTATACAGCAGATGTTCTTCCGAGATATTCAGACTCAGGATCTCAGATGGACACTTGCTAGGCGTCAACACATATTTTTCATTGCGCTCACAGAGAAAAGTGCACAAGAAGGATGCACGAAGACCATATTTTAGTACCTGGCTGCTTTCTGAGTCTCGTCAGGAAGACCTTCCTCCTTCACCAGTTCCTCAAAGTTTACAATATCCTCAAGATCAGGAACAAACCTGAAATGTCAGCAGCATATGTATGAAGTGATATTTTCCAGTGACAATATTCAAAGTGCTCTACATATTCATGTTATAATAACAGGCTTAAGTTAGTTCGTGTGTGTGTGTGTGTGTGTGTGTGTGCGCGCGCGTGTGTATTCACATGGCTCAGAATGTGACCTTACCTGATGGCACTGCTGCAGCAGTGAAGACCCCCAGAGCGGATCATCCGTACATATCCCATTGCGTTACCTAAGAGAGAAAAAACAAAGTCAGGATAAGTTTTAAATATATACATTTTTCCCCTAATGAGCAAACCAGAGGCGATTTTACAGCTTGACGTCCTGGAACATGGGCGTCGAAATATATTTAAAGATTTAAATACCGTTAAAATGAATTTAAAGATCCAATCAAAGTCAAAATGGACGACAAACTGGAGAAACCTATACTCCGTGTATGTGTGCGTGTATCAGGCTTTACAGAGTTGTATGACACCACCTCAAAGTGGTACCACGGCCTCATTATAAAAAATAAACAAGTAAATAAATACAATTTTAAAAAAATAATAAATTTATGCACAAAGTACTTTTTTCTGTTTTTTTTTTTTGCTGAAATACATGTTCAGTAAAGTTGTTGAGATAGTAAGTGAGCTACTTGAGGTCCTGTATTTGCCTTAGCCCATTTCTCCCGCTCTCGCGTTTTAAAATAGCACTTCCGTTAGGACGCTTGTCATGTGGACAGCTGAGTGATGTGTCAACCCTGTGCTGAGTGTTGAGTTGACACCCCGACACTAGTCATGGGAATCGGCCCAAATCATTTCTCTTCTATAACTGTATATTATATAGTAAACTAAAAGGAAACACGGAGAGTGCAGACCTTCGCCAAGGACGACTCTTTAAGGATATGCAAATCTGCAACGGCAACCATTTTATATGTCTGCACATATTTCAAATGAAGTCATAGTCTTTCTACACTGGCTATGTTTTGTCACTATTGAACTTTTTTGTCATCTACTGGATTTTAAGGTGTATGCCACTGTTGAGCAAATACTTCCAACAAAGGCAAAATTCTGTATTTCGCAACATTTGCAAAAGTGAAACTAAATTTGTTGAGCCACCCAGTGAGTCAGATTTGTGCCAAAATTTAATGGCTTTTTCCTTGGCCCATGCTACACCCTACCACCAAGTTTCACGAAAATTGGATCTGTAGTTTTTGCACAATCTTCCCTACAGCACCAAAAAACATAACCTCCTTGGCAGAGTTTTAAAAAAAGAACTGATAATCAAGTTAACATTAACTTGAGTATGAGCATCACTCTGATATTAAATTTAAGTCTGTTATAGCAAAGTGAAGATATTAACTGTTCAGTGATAGAGACTGGAGTGCAAACTGTTCTCAGCAAGTACTATATATAACAACATAGAAGTGTTGTGATAACTGCAGCATGTACAAGTTCTTACCAATCTGGCTGATGAGTTGCCTGAACTGGTCCAGGTAGCTCTGGCCATCTGGAGTGATGCCCAATTTCCTAATACCACGGTTGAACTTTTCTGCCCTCTCAAAGGGGTACTATAAACAATAATAACAAGCAGGAAATACCTCATCAGCCCATAGAGAAATATATATAAACACTTGCTTATGTGTTAAAGAAAGAAACCTAAGATATCAACCTTTTGATCAGACTGGTCTTTAGTTTCTCTGAAGAACCGGATGTCTTTGATAAGCCTGGATTTGATGTGCTCATCGTACATGAACTGACTGAAAATGTAGAACTTCTTTCGGAGGAACTGATAAGTAAAGTTTACCTGAACAAAAAAGAATGTCCGTCAACGAGATCTGACAGGAGCTCAGCAAGACAGCATTCTCCCAGGACAATGAATAAAGCTAGAAAACCAAAATAGCTTCTGATTATAAAGTTTCACATACAGTCGTGTTCATGATGCCGGTCCCATGGGTGCGTATGGAGTTAGCAATGTGCCGAATATTGATGGTGTTCAAGTGCTTGTTGTTGCTGGTCTTCTCAATGAAGATCTACAAAATGAATGCAGAGAAGATTAGTGTGACTTGCACACAAAGAATGGAAGACAGAATTAACAATGTGGAGCCAACTGGTTTAAAAAAAAAAAAAAAAAAACCAAAAAAAAAAAAAAAAAACAGGATCTACCTGGTTGTTCAGATTGTAGAGATAACGTGAGACAAAAACATGGATGTTCCTCATAATCTCCAACACATCCAGCCCCTAAAAGAGATCAACATGATTGCAGAAGCAGATGTTAATGTTGCTGTACATATGTTATTAATGAAGACCTTCCAATGACATGGAGACTAAATATAACCCAACATACCTGCTCCAGAGTCTGGCTGGGGAGATGAGCCTCGGTCATAACCAGGCCATAGCGCTGCGTGGCCAGGTTCCTCATCTCACTGTATGTGGCCCAGTCATGGAGTGCCACCGTTGTCAGGTTGTAAAATGTTTTGTCCAGGTAGTGTGTGACGTAGGCTGCATAAACACCACCACCATGTGATACACATACAAACGTTCATTCTCACAACAAACACAGAAAGCCTTATCATTCTAACCACAATATGCAAATACACCTTTATAGAACATGTGCAGTTGAATTCAGTTAACCCAGTTTCATTAATGTGTCACAAATAATGCTCCTTTTTACTGACCTTTGATGTCTATGAAGCGATTGAAGAAGCGGATCGGTTTAAGGGATAAGAAGTGAGCCAGATCTTTCATGCCTACTTTGAAAGGGTTACGGTCGTCCAGCTTGAGATGTGTGTGCACAGAAAGCCGGAGGTCTTTCTCTATCTCCTTACACAGCTTGTCCAACAAATGCTAATGGGAGGGAAAAAAAAAAAAAGACCAGCAATTGTTTATTACTAGTAATTACTACTAGTAATTGATTATATTCTTACTACATCTACATGTTACTCTATTTCTATGCTCAGTTACATCTGGGCATAAAATTTTGCTAAATCCTGTATAAAAAACAACTCATTTTAAAAGCCAGATCTACTGTGGGGTAAAGTTCATAGGCAACTATTTCATCTCTGCTCAGAGAAGATGTAAGGAACAGCATACAGGTGCCAACCTTTTTCATGCAACATTAAAGAGCAGACTGTGGTGGCTACATCAGCTAGAGTATGTCTGGGAATGACGGAGGTAAAGTGAATGCCTGTGTAGACTTACCATGCATTAAAATGATTAATGCTGGAGCTTAGCTTACAGCAGACTATACATCTAACTAAGGTTTCATTCAAACTATCAGCATTTGAAACTGACAACCATATTTAGCAATTACAGCGATTCTAAAATTGTGCATAATGTAACATTATAGCTAGCAGGAGGAAGTAGGACAGTCATTGCAATTTATGAACAAGTAAATGGACATGTCTTAAATGCTTTTTATTCACGCACCATTGATAACTTGCAAACTACAGACCTTTTAGAGGTTTATTTTGCATATCAAACTTTTAACACATATGACAAACTTTAATCATATGATGGGTCAAACATGTGATGACAAGCAGTCAAACCCCCCTATAGCTAAAATGTCAATGATTTCAGCCAACCCATTACAACTATCATTTTTTCCCCCCATAGGCCTGTTTCAGCTACTTCTTCCTCACCTCATTGAAGACCTCCATGATCTCGTTGTCATAGCACTCCAGTAGCTGCTCACAGGACTCCATGTGTTTGGCGTATAGCATGGTGGGCACACAGTCTCGGAGAGCACTAAACATGTACTAGAGGACACCATGCATCCCAAAAACAAAACAAAAACCTTGATTACTCACTGGACAAATAGAAGCAAAATAGGTTTGATAGTAAGCAACAACGCTGTCATCACTGGAATTTCATTTCCTGTATCAGAAGCATTTCACCGCCAAAATGTTTTGCAATAAGGACAGCAGACTGTCAGTAGACCTACATGTATTCTAGCTGCATCCACAGAATTATCATAAACATCATCCAGGTAAATGGGAAACACTGCACGGTGCCAGTAGAGAAAGCTGCAATCACACTGCACTTTAACCCTGAGGACAAGAAACAGCTTGCTTTTAATCATTAGAAGACAGAATCTTGCTACTGTAAAATTGTAAAAGAACACTTATATACATATGAATATACTTATATATAATCATGTACATATATACAGTCTACACCTCCCTGTAAAAATGGCAGGTTTTTGGGTATAAAAAAAATATAATGAAACAAGCATGAATGATGTCAGAACAGTTTCCACCCTCAATGTGAAATTACAACATATAAAAATTAAGTTATAAACGCTCAAACATTTTAGGGGAATATAGGAAAAATAAAAAAAGTTACAGTAATCTGGTTGCATAAATGTGCACACCCCTAAACTAATACTTTGTTGAAGAATCTCTCATATTTATTCCACCAATGAGTCCTTTTGGGTGAGAGTCTATCAACATGGTACATCTTGACTTAGCAATATTCTCCCACTCTTTCTTCCAAAAGCATTCTAGAGCCATCTAATTGTGAGGGCATTTCCTGTGCTCAGCCTGCCTCAGGTCACCATTTGTAGCTGGATTCAGGTCTGGGCTCTGGCTCGGCCATTCAAAAACACTGATCTTCTTTTGGTTAAGCCATTCCTTTGTTGATTTGAATGTACGCTTTGGGTCATTGCCGTGCTGAAAGGTGAAATCTTCAGCTTACCAGCATACACCTGCATGTTTTGCACTAAAAACAACTGGCATTTGTAGTTTTCATGCTTCAATCCACATTGAGAAACGCACCAGTTCAGGCTGAAGAGAAGCAGCCCTAAAGCATGAAGCTGCCATCACCATGCTTCACCTTGGGTATGGTGTTCTTTTTGTGCCAAACATATCTTTTGTAATTATGGAATTTTTTACAGCTTTTGGAATTGATCTCATTAGATCATAACACACTTTGCTACAAGTAGTTTAGGGTGATTTAGTTGGACTTGGATGTTTTTTGTGAGAAAGTGCTTCTGTATAGCCACCCTACCCCATGGCCTAGATATGTGAAGGACACAAGAGATTGCGGTCACATGCAGAAGGTAATCATTACTTGTCAGATGTTCCTGTAGCCATAGGTCATAGCCATCATGTTGCCATAGGTCTCCTGGCAGCCTTCCTGGTATGTTTTTGTCTTGTTCTTTAGTAAAAATGTTGGAGTGACATCCTGTTCTTGCTGAGGTCACTGTGGTGCTCCATTTTCTCCACTTGTTGATGATGGCCATCACTATGTTCCTTGCTACATCTAATGTCTAGGAAATTTTTATGCCCCTCTCCTGATTGTTACCTTACAACAAGTGAGATATGATACAGGCTTTGTAAGCCCTTGGAGTACCATGGCTTCAGCAGTCGGACGAAACCAAGATGTAAAGCGAAGCCTACAACAACAGCTGATCTTTATTTGGGGTTAATCAGAGTAATTTCATTGATGACAGCTGTATGATAATTACTTTTGACCTTGAGATTGAATGTGATTGGCTCATTCTGAACTAGTCATCCCCAATAATAAAAAAAAGGGTGCACACACTTATGCAACCAGGTTATTGTAACTTTTTGATTTTTAGAATAAAATGTTTCTGAGTGGGAGTTTGCATGTTCTCCCCGTGCATGCGTGGGTTTCCTCCGGGTGCTCCGGTTTCCTCGCACAGTCCAAAGACATGCAGATTAGGTCA
>JAQQZR010000012.1:13915932-13934296 GCA_030068235.1 Notoglanidium macrostoma
CTGTAATTGCTGCCAAAGGTGCATCGACAAAGTATTGAGCAAAGGCTGTGAATACTTATGTACATGTGCTTTCTCAGGTTTTTTTATTTTTAATAAATTTGCAAAAACCTCAAGTAAACTTTTTTCATGTTGTCATTATGGGGTGTTGTGTAGAGTTCTGAGGGAAAAAAATGAATTTAATCCATTTTGGAATGAGGCTGTAACATAACAAAATGTGGAAAAAGTGATGCGTTGTGAATACTTTCCGGATGCACTGTATGTCTGGAAAATTCTCCATACACATACAGTACATCACTCATGGTTCCTATTGTGCTTTGCAAAGCCCTCAAAACAGCATTCTAAGAACTATAATCATTATCAATTCCTGCAGTGTGGACACACAAAAAAGGGGGGACTTCCTCCAATGGTTCTAAGAACTATGAAAAAGTTATTATGGCACGAAAGCACCTAATAGCGGTCACTCTAACTAAGATAAAAATAATTCTTTACAAGGTGAGTAGAATAAACAACATTCGGGTATCTCTTGGTAGCAGGAACAGCAGGTTTTGTTGCAGCAACAATGAGAGTTCAACCCAGGTTGAAGTCTGAAGACAAATGTGGGGGGGGGGGAAATGGATGAATGAGGTTGTTTCCATCTTTTATACCCTCTAAAATTGTTACATCATCTGCTTGGAATTCATGTGATCTGTTATCTCGGAACCATACACTTGCTGTTTGTGTGGGCCTCATGTTTTTCTACCATTAAAGCTGATTGTTCCTTTTTTAGATTGCTAATGCTATATGTATTTCTACTATTACATCTAGGTCATCATCTTTTTACTTCATTTTCACGGCCTATGTGCTCCACAAGGTCTCATCTTGTTTACTGTTTTTCTACTTCTCTCCTTTTCTCGGCTCTACTTGCTTGATATGCTTTTACCATTATCTTTCAGTTCCCCCTTTTTCTCAGTTTTAAATCTCCTAATAAGGTGTTATTTTGTGCTTCAAATGAAAGATATATGATTATCCTTCATGAGAGCCACTCGGAAGTACATGCTTCTTAATTTTCCACTACAAGATGTAGAGAGCGCAATGATGCACAATAGCGGGAATACATATGACGTTAACATAGGCAGAAGTAACATCACTCTAATGCCTGAAAACCAATCTGAAACAGGAAAGAGCTTTTGTGTAATTAGCTTTACAACCAGATTCAGCATGAGATCAGAGCTATCTTTTTAGAGACTGCTGAAAACTTGAGAAAATTGAAATATAGAAGCATATAGAGGTGGTAGTTTTATGTATAGACTTTTTCATTTTTAAGAAAACAATTGTTAATGTATTTCATTTTTAATGAAATGGATATTTTAGTTAATAAACTATTACATTTTACTTTACAAATGTTTATAAATAATTGTTGTTGGTTATTAAGAAAATTAAACATTTTTTTAATTTAACAAAAGGAATATTTAAGTTGATAAAGAATAGGAAAATAAATGTTGCTTTTTTAAGTAATTTTCTTTTAATTTTCTTTTTTTCCCCAAAATATATATTTTTTTCAAAATTGAATCATGAATCCAATATAGTGAGTCAAATTGAATTGTGAATTGGGTGAATTGTTACATGGGTGTGTGTCTCAACCAACAACTTTAATTATTTTTGTTTTATTTCAAACACTGCTCATGGGCAGTCAAACTGCATCGGCCCCTCTCAAAGCTCTGAAGTCATTCTGTTATTTGGTTGTCTGTTTTTTCCCATTATATTTTAGTGTAAAATAGAATAAGTGAAGTTAGGTTGGGTTTCTTGTAGACATTTGTTGTGTACATTACTGGAAATGTTATGTAGTAATTTATTTAAGGGGTTGGAATTGAGATTTCTAGAAGCCATCAGAATGAGAACACAACCTGACTTGGAGTGATGCTATCTTTATGATGAATAAAGAATAAAACATGTATGGGGTGTAGTGTTACAGGAAAATAATCAACGACAGGGTGGCTCCTCTTTAAGCTATTACCACCCCAAGTGTCTTTATTCCACAATGCTGTTTAATTCTTGATTGTGATTGGTCAGAAGGTGTTTATTACTTTTTTATAACACAGCTCTGACAGTAGAGCCTGCTGCAAAGCAAATCACATGTTTATACTACACTCCTGGGCAAAAAAATGAGGCAAACCCAATATTGCAAAACATTAAGTTTTTAATGGTCTCAACAAAAATCACTGGGCAGGAAATTAGCAAGAACTAAAAAAGTGCTCCTGAGCTCATCAATGATTGTTGCTGAAACTGTTGGGGGAAAAGCTGGAAACAGGGAAGTTCACTTACATAGTCTTCTGGTACATAAAGAGAAAATCCTGAAAAAACGTAAAGGTTTAAATGATATAAAATTGAAAGTAACTAGTCTGGGTGTTCAAAATTTTCCAAAATATCTTCTGTTTGAAGACTTGGACAACATGGACTCTTCTTTCTGTAAAAAGCCATCTGCAAGTTTACCCACAAGACTTCAACATTTAAAGGAAATCAAGGGAAAAGCTGCCCCGCACCGATTTACTTTATCTATTTGTTTCATTCTTGATAATTTTCCTGACCAATGATTTGCTGTTGAGACCATTAAAAGCTAAATGTTTTGCAATATTGGGTTTGCCTCATTTTTTTTCCTAGGAGTGTAATGTTGTTTTTAAAAGACAACCATATTATAGTTGACACGGCAAAGTTTTCTGTAACTGTACGTTTGGACCAAATGCGGTAAGAGTGTTAAAACAAACAGAAGTCATTCATTTTCTGCATGAGCCAGCGTCTCTGCGGCGAACCATGGCATGAACGCTGGTAGTGAGTCTTGAGTGGTGGAGTCATCAGAATAAAGTTGAAGTCCAGGCAACTTTATGGTAATGAGTTATGACGTGGTTTAGCGCCAACTAATCAGAATTTAGAAGTGTTCCACTCTTACTAGAGAACTACTAGCGACAACAACCATGTAAACTTAGATTTTTTTATGATGTGTTTGCATATAGGGACATTAAGCATGGACCAAGGTGTCTGAAAGCAACGTTAATGTTAGACCAAGGTTAGGAAACGTGTCCTAAAAACTGCATGCTGAAATCTGACTTGGTGCTAAGCATCAACACAACATTCACTGAAATTTTCATTGGAAGCATTACTTTACTTGTAACTTTACTTGTTTTCATGTAAAAATTTGTCTTTTACACAATAAAATCTAACTTCATGTCCTCTCTTTCAGCCTGAATCAACACATCCTTTTGGTGTGCAAATGTGAATTAGAAAAGAACGCAACCAGTTTATAGTTGCAAAACAATGGAAAGGTTTAGTGCCTCTGGAGATAGCACATCCAATCATCCAAGCCAAACACCAAATGTACCTCTGGACACCATTTTAAAGGACAAGGAAATCCTTTCTTATGAAGGACCAAGAGCATTTGAAAGTGACTGGAAACAATCTTCACCATGTCTGCAAACCAGCAATTGCCAGATCTTGGCACATCATCAATGTAATAACGAATCTCACTTAAGAAAATATATAATGTCAATTCATAGACAGACTGCACAGAGTACAGCAGGGCTTCCTATAGAAAACTATCCTCAGCACGAAGCGAAACATTTCTGTCCAAATGATAAAACACCAGAAACATCTGTCCCAGCTAAAAAACGCTTTCTTCAAAAATGCAAAAGTTCTTCATCCTTCAAACACCAAAGTGTGTCTTGTGCCTCAGCAACCACAAATGTATCACAGCAGTCTGTGCCTCATGTGATTGCTCTGAATACTAATACACTCAGTGGAAGCTGGAAGAGGAATCTACACAATCAGCAACAGCATGTGAGGATCACTAATAATTTACCTAAGGACTCCATCTGTCAGGGATTGGTCAGTGATGTTGGACCGTTTGGAATTATTTCAGCACAAGCTCAAACAATCAATCTTTATCAGCGAATTGCTTTTATGCCTAAAGATGTCCATCAGCAGATGTATGCACCTCAGAAAGCTATTGCTGTTGTCGCACCATTGACTCAGCAGGTAGTGGCAGATGTTCCATTCACAAAGGACCCGACCAAAGTAAAGGAGGGAGGCCTTGAAACAAGATCTGTACCAAATCAGAATGACCATCAGTCTTACAATCTACATACTTTACAGCCAAAAACTAAAGAAAGTGGTGCAAAAAGGTTGTATGGTAATACATCGCAAACAAAGGAAGTACTAGCCACTGGAATGTCCCATTGTGTAAAGGATGTTGGGCCTATTGAGAATAACAGACTTCTTGGTCAGAATGAAAGATTGTCCTCAGTCCTTCTTAATAGTGTGAAAATAGTGAGAAATGAGGCAGTGCAGCCATATCCCACTGATGATAACGCTAGTGTAAAATTTCTCGGTGAAGATGATATTACAGTGATGGGTGGAAATTCTGAGAGCACAGAAACTAGAATGGATGGTAGAATGGATCACTTATCTACCATACCTGTAAATGAGTGGTCTCTTCAGAGATTGCGCACCTTGGTGATGGACTTGGAGCAGATGCAAAAAAAGCAGAAGAAAGAAGTACCTTTTAATGATCTCCCTAGTGATATTCTAAAGATGTATTGGAATGGAGATTATAAGAATTTATGCCATGCAGAAAAATCAAACATTTATTCCGACATCATAGAAGAAGTCAGACTTCAGTGTGGAACAGAAAATTCTATAATACTCCATGAATGTTTGAGAGAGAGACTGAATGACATGGCATCAAGGTTTCACATTTTAGAACATGGCATTGCACCACCCCAGATGATGTATACATCATCCTGGTTGAATCTCAGTAAAGAACTCTGTGATATTGACAAGGAAGATGATTGTCTCTCATCCCCAATGATGATGCTCTACAAACCAAAACTTGCTGACAAGGAAGTGCCAACTAAAGAGATGGAAAACATACACGAGGCTACAAATGAGAAGATAAAGGCATCTAATAAGGCAGTAATTGGAGGAGAGAAACTGAGCAAACCTGTTGTCATGGATGTTGAAAATACATGTTCTGTCAAAGAGACAGAAAGACAAGATGGTATGAGTGTGAAAAATGTGAAAATGAAAGAAGCTCTATCAGATAAACAAAAAACAAAGGATGGACATGAGGGAACTTTGCTTGTGTCCTCAAGTACACAATCATCAGATGTGAGTGACCGCTGTATAAAACAAGGGAATTTGCTCAAACTCCCCACCCCACACATGCCTCCTGTGTTGGACAAAAATGATTTTGCAGACTGCATTTCTGCTGACAGGAGCATCCTTCTACCAGAGAAAACTGGAAGGTTGTTTACTGGGGAGCCAGATGAAGAGGTGGATAACATGCAAAAACTAGATGCACAAATTTTGAGAGACAGCATGGATCAAGTCACTCTGGAATTAGTTGACCAGGATAAAAAACACATGGACATGGAAATTAAACCTGATGAAAGGAGCAGTAGAATTAAAATTAACGGTCAATTGAAGAATTACTGTTGTGTTGCTAAATGGTTCCAAGTTTTGGGCTACAGAAATAGAGGATTTTGCAAGTGTGAGAAAAAGCCTGAACTGAGTCATCACACGGATGCCCCGGGCCAAGTTGTGCACGAGGTAAATACAAATAAGAACAGGCATCCTTTCAATAAAGCTTGTGAGCTCACGGATACTGACATTTGTGTGCTAAGAGATAAAAGACATGGACAAAACAGACATGGATACAAACACATGGTTGGAAAGAAATCTTCATCCATTAATGATTCCAACTTGGATGATCTTGAGATTGTGGAGGTTGTCTCAAACTATGAAGATGTAGTTAAAATTGCAAATGCAATGTCGGAGCAATTGATGGAAACACCACCTACAGCACATACTTCACGTGAGTCCACAACAGGTCGAAAACATCACAGAGATCACAAAAAGATCACCGCTCCTGAGTTCAAGAAAGGAGAATCACTAATAAACCTCACTTTATTTGGCACCTCTCATCTGAGACAAAAGAAAAGTATTTCTGGATTCAGGTCATCAGATAAGATGCAGCCTCTCCCAGAAACAATTACTGTAAGAATAGATTCTGATTGGAAGGAATACCTTAACAATACTAAAAGCCAAACTCCTAAACAGGAAGTCTGGAATTCCTGTAAGAAGACAAATATGCCATTAAAGATGCCGACTAAGAAAAGGGCACAGAAACAGAAACATGCAAAAGCGCCAGAATCGAAAAATGATAAATCTGGTATAAAAACAACAGAATTTGATCTGATTACTACGCTGCTGGCACGTAAAGAAGACTCACAAACACATCGGTCTGAAGCAACATCTAAAAATGCATTTTCTTTGGCATCAGCTGACAAACAGAAAAATACAGATACAGATCACTCCAAGAAAAAATCCAGGAAAAAGATCAGTTCTACCAGAAAGGATAAAATAAGGAAGCTGAAACTAAATATGATTTTGGCATCATTTAATCTCAACAAGAGATGGAACTGTGCAAATAATGGGAGCAAACCAATGAAGTCGTCTTTTGAGCTGCCTATGGCTATTAACGCAAGTACAAATGAATTAAACATGGGATCAGCCTTAAATTTCGGAGTTCTGCCTGAGTCCTTCAGCATATCAGATGGTAGTTCCTCTATGGAAACAAGTCAGTCTGCAAGTCCTGATGGTGGTAAGTATTGCATCTTTTTTTTAAATATCCTTCATGTCTTCTGAGACACTTTTATATTATGGCTACTTATAACCCCCCCCCCCTTTTTTATATTTTATTACCAGGTTCAAAAGTTAAAACTGTGATGCAGATCAAAAGGACATGGGGCGTGTCAGGTTATTATTATTATTATTATTATTATTATTATTATTATTAAGTAGCAGCAGTATATCACAGTTGATCTGTCCATTTTATATTTTATTTTGGTAGATAATTGGTGTCACAGCCTCAGGAAGAAACAGTGCCTCAAATCTACCCCTGCCCTGCCAAATACATCTGGGTCCAGTACATTTCAAGAATTCAAGAAGAAGTATGAAGAAAAAACGAAGAAAAATCTTACCTAATTTTTATTTAAGTTATACAAAAATCAGTGTTGCCATAATAAAAACAATTTGGTTATGTTTCTTTACATAGTATGTGTAGTTACCTACTTAACTAAACAGCTGAGCCTTTCAATTTATACAGGAAAATAATCACTTAAAATAGTAATGAAACCCAGTGAGAAATTTACAGGGTTTATACAACATTGTTTTAAATTGAAACACTATCATCTCTATTGACCAAAATGCTGCTTGAAAATGTAAATATGTTTTGTGTTCATATTTGTTTAAACCACTGTTTAATGTTATTTCTTGTTTTTCATGATGTTCATGAATAGTCATTTCTAATATTTTAAAAAAGAAATTTTCACTGACCTCTGGATTCATTGTTACACCATCGGTGGGTTTGACTATCCGAAGTTTCAGCTGCAACCCAGTATTTTATCTTGACAAAGTAATTATCAAAATAATGAGTATTGAAGAAATTGTTCTTAGATGCTTTCCGTTTTCACTGATCCTACTTGAGATGTTTCTACAACTTAAAGTTGGTCCGTGGTAAATTCAGTTGATATAAGTCCTTGCAGTGCCAGTGCAGAATCAAAATAAATAAATAAATAAACCATGAGGTCAAATGAATTGGTGCTAGTTTTGTTAAATAGGATTGTCTGAGGAAAGGTACCAAAATTATCTGCAGCTTTGAAGGTCCTGAAGAAGACATTGGCTTCCATAATCTCAAGCACTCCTTAGAGATGGCTGCCCAGCCAAATAAGTGAAGTATGATGACAGGCATTAGTCAGTTAAGAACTAGAAAATCACACTAACCAAACTCCTTAGGTCTTGTGTTGAGACCTGGAAGGACATCCAACTCTTAAGGAGATTCAGGATCTCTCAGAACCTCAGGCTGGAGTGAAGCTTCCACTTTATAACAAGGCAACTCGTCTCTGTAGCCAGAGGTTTTTATTTTACCAAGCTAACATTAATTAATTCATTTATTCTGTATGTGCTATTTTGTAGAATGAGCATTAGCAGCTGGTAGCTGGTCATACCAATCTGGATTTTTCAGCATGGTTTTTAAGTCCAGTGTGTATGTACTTTCATCAAGTTGCAATATTAATTTTAAAATAGTGCACATTTTGAAATTCCATTAAGTCATATACCTTTTTGGTTCTAAAGTCTGATTGGCTGAGCCATGTTCAAAGCCAAACACCTGTGACTGTATCAAGAATACCCTTAGACGTGTAATAAAATATCTGTGTCACGCCCTCCCAGATTACAAACCGCCAGTAGACTTTTATTTTGAAATATAGCATCTCGTTATGACCAGAGATACGACCGGAAGTTGTGTGTGGGTCTGGATGACTGCCGATGTAAACAATGATCGGCTGATGTAAATAAACTGACCTGCGTGCGCCCTGCAGTTTACTTCAAATATAAAGCGAACATACGTTTCCTTCTTCTATTCAAGACTTGATTCTTACGTCGTTTAGCAGAATCGTGTGTACTAAACTGTACCGTCACCAAGCTTGTTGATGGATTCTTTATTAGATCTGTAAGTAACTTTATCAATCTTTAGCTGACATTATTGCCTTTTGTTATAACAGTTAACAAAACTAATATATTTGTATGGGATAATGTGCATCGAACCAGTGATTATTCCGAAAAAAACCCCGACAGGGTGATGCAGGATCCAGACGCGAATCAGAGTACACTTGAATCATCCTGAGGGGTTTATTTTACAATAATGACCGGCCAGGTGTACATTATGCCGCTTATAACACGGCTACATATTAAAGAAATCGATAATTTGGCACAAAATATTGATTTAAAAATGCTTTTATTTATTTAAAAATATTTTATTCCTTCCGCTTATGACGTGACCCAAAGCAACGGTTGGTTGAACATAGCAACGGCCTATTATACAGAAATAAACCGTGAAATGCCGTAAGGGACCAATCAGAATCGAGTATGCAAATGAGCCGTGCACTAAATATACAGTCAGGTCCGTGGGTATTTGGACAGTGACACAATTTTCGTAATTTTGCCTTTGTACACCACCACAATGGATTTGAAATGAAGCACTCAAGGTGTTAATGAAGTATAGACTTTCAACTTTCATCCAAGTCATTCAACACAAATATTGCATTAATCATCTAGGTATTACAGCCATTTTTTTTAACATAGCATCTCCATTATCACAGTCTCAAAAGTAATAGGATAATTGAATAATGAGCAGTTTCATGGCCACTTATGGCCTGTGTCTTCATTATGTCATGACAAATTAAGGTGATTAAAGGTCTGGAGTTGATTCCAAGTGTTGAATTTGCATTTGGTAGCTGTTCAAGGGAACTTTACATATGCGGTCCATAGAGGTGTCGCTGCAAGTGAATGAGATCACCATTAGGCTGAAAAACCATAACAGACCTATCAGAGAAATAGCAGAATTTTCAGGAGTAGCCAAATTAACAATGTAGTACATTCTTAGGAAGAAGGAATGCACTGGT
Source organism: Notoglanidium macrostoma (assembly GCA_030068235.1). NCBI lineage: Eukaryota > Metazoa > Chordata > Actinopteri > Siluriformes > Auchenoglanididae > Notoglanidium > Notoglanidium macrostoma. The sequence continues at coordinate 13,925,424 of JAQQZR010000012.1, forward strand.
GAGCTCAGCAACACCAAAAGGCCTGGAAAACTATGGAAGATAACTAAAGGGAAGATCGTAGAATTCTTTCCTTGGTGAAGAAAACCCCCTTTACAACCACCAGTCATGTCAAGAACACGCTCGAAGAGGTAGGCCTGTCATTGTTAAAGTCTACAATCAAAAGACGCCTCCATGAATGTAAATACAGTGAGTTTACCTCAATCTGCAAACCACTGTAACACTCAAAAAAAGAAAGGCCAAACTAGACTTTGCAAGGAAGCCTGCCCAGTTCTCGAACAAGATGATATGGACAGATTAAACCAAGTTTAACTTGTACCAGAATGATGGGAAGAGAAGATAATTCAGCAGTTCATGATTCAAAGAATACCACATCATGTGTCAAACCTGGTGGACATGGGCAGGAATGGCTGCCAATGGAAATGGGTCACTGGTGTGCATTGATGTTACTGCTGCTAGAAGTAGCAGGATGAATTCTGAAGCATATAGAGATATACTTTTGGCTCATATTCAGTCAAAACTGATAGGACAGTGCTTCCCAGTACAGATGGATAATAATCTACAACATACCATGAAACCAACCTAAACTGTTTTTGCAATTCCTAAACAGTTAATGCAATATTTCTGTTAAACTCCTGTAAGGCTTGAAAGTTTACACTTCAATCACATCTTGATGGCTTTCAAATCCAATACAGAAGCAAAATCACGAAAATTGTGTCGCTGTCCAAATGTTTATGGACCTGAGTGTGTGTACATATGTACAATATGTCGTTCTGTAGGAGCGCAGCGTGTGTGGCCCAGTATGCAGACCACTATACTGAGTACATTAGGACTTTACCATTCAGCATCAAGGACAAACTGCGACGAATAATGACAACTAAAGGCACTCTTAATGATTCCAACATAAGTCAGGTAAAACCAGTAATATCTATATTCTAAACATTTTCCTGTTGATTGAGTACTTCATGCCTTTGGCTAGATTTTCCACAGCTGTATTTAGTTTCTGTTCACTTAAAGGTGCAATATTTTTTTCATTTGTAACTTGTACAAATAACCTGGAAAACATGTGGAGCAGGGCAGCATGGTGGTGTGGTGATTAGCAGTCACCTCATATCAAAAAGGTTCTGATGACGAGTGATAGGAAAAAAAGTGGTGACCCTGTTATGTTGGTATGCTTTTGATCCACTAGTCCAAGACTGACTGCAAATCAATACAATGTAATGTTTCAACAAAATGTGATTGGTTAAAATAATCTATCCTGATGGGAGTGGTTTCCCCCAGGATGACATCCTCAGGGAATGAGGGTTCACTGTATGGTTTGATGAGTATGAAAATACAATGTACAACATGTACATTGGCCTTCATAGTCACCAGATTTCATCCTAGTTGAACACCTGTGGGAGATTGTGGATCCAGACTGCACTCTCCATCATCATGAAAACACCAGCTGAGGGAGTGTATTAGGTAAAATGGTGTTCATCTCTCCATTTACCCTCTAATGGCCCAAAAACTTGCTAGAATTGTTTTTTTTTTTTCCATTAATTTATCACCATCTGTAAAGTACAACTATGATAGTGCTAAATTGGATGGTGATCTCCATGGTGAATTGTGAACTGCTGCTGTCCAACAATTATTTTATACTAGTGATGAAGTGTTTTAATTGAGGGGTGAAACATCTTCAGGTTTATAAAAGTCTGTTCACTTAGATGTATGGCTAGTAAAAATTCGGAATTACCTGGATCAATGAAAACCTACTATGTTATTTTACTATTTCTGGCATGTTTGCAGCTCCTGCATGCAGAAATTCGCACCCTCGGCCTGCAGAACTGCAAGGTTTCAGACTCAGCACTCAGGCAAATCCACTGTCAGCAACTAAAGACTATAATACTAAGAGGACGTGTGCACATCACATCAGAAGGTATGATTTAGAGTGTAATTATGTAGAGGGTAATAATAATAATAATAATAATAATAATGTGTTTTAGGTCTGGAAGCCTTGGCCTCACACTGTGTGGGTCTTCAGGTGGTTGACCTCACTGGGTGTGTGGCTGTAACTGACTCAGGTGTGCGAGCGCTGGCGAGGAATTGTATGCAGCTAGAAGTTATCTTCCTCAGGGAATGCCCTGCAATCAGTGATTTAGCCCTGATTGAGCTAGGAGCTAACTGCAGGTGTCTGTACAGCATCGATTTTGGTGGAACACAGGTAAGTAACCTGAGAGGTCAGAGGTCAGAACCTTTATTTTCCACCTTCTTAACACCATCGGAATCACTTTATTCACCAAATGTACAAAGTACCCAGTAAATTAAACTGGCAGCTCAGCGGAAGAACATACAATGTGCAAACAAGCAAATGTGTGTAAACATACTAGGTCCAACCATGGTCGCTAGTCAGTGCTGGGATATGAACTCAGTTTTCCAGTCAGTATACCAAAGCTTTAACCACCTCCCACCCCAGTAACCACCAGTGGAGAAATATATGCTGTGCAATACTCGTTCTGATTGAGCACCAGTTTACCTGAGGCGAGTTTGCGAAACAGATACCATTTATTTAAGGCCAGTTTCCGAAACAGATATTTCCCTGAGTATGTGATGCCCATGGTGACTTTTTTCAGCTCGCTGTTTGACCCTGAAATCACACAGCTCCTGAATTGAGAGATGCTGCACAGGCAGTCTTTCTGCTGTCTGCATAATTCACTGTAGTCTGGCCTTTAAGCAGGAGGAGGCTGAGCTGAACCAAATGCTTAAAAAGTAATTGTGTTAGGGAAGAAAAAAGAGAAATATAACATTGACAAGCATGTCCCATTAGAGGGCACTCATATTTTTTATACAAATTTTGATCTTGAGAAATTATAATGGAGGAAAAAGAAACTTGGTAGAGTATGCATACTATACTTCTATACTTGGTAGAGTATGCATACTATATACTTCATTTCTGCTAATAGATGCCTTCAAAATCCTACATAGTGGACCTTTAACTTTTCAGTGCTATTCTAAATTTCAATGATTCCTTTGGAGCCATTTTTGTGTGTTGGATTTTGCTAGCTGTATTAGTGTAACTGTAATTTTATTACTTGACATGCTCCTGACAGGTCACTGATGAAGGTGTTATTGGTCTTGCAACTGGATTGTGCTGCCAGAGCTTAAAGGTAATATGGGTGCTTTCACTGGTATTTATTATACTACAACACTGTTGAATTCTCAAATTTCATGGGTCATAATATGTTGAAAGCAACTCTGACAATAATCAGATAGTCAATGCTTTGGAACAAAACTGTTATTTAAGTTTTTTTGCCATGGGAGACCAAGGGCTTTGCAGTTTGTCAATAACAAGCTGTATTTCTGTTGTATTATCACTAAGTGAAAATAAGGTGAATGAATGTTTATAGCTGCTATAACATAAGCGACAACAGGAACGAACTTCTCTTGTAAATGTAACTATAAATTAATCAGAAACATGACATGTAAGTGTTAACAGGTTGCTGTGGTTTAAGGGGAATAAAACACTTGGAATGTGCTGTGATAAGAAAATAGCAGAGCTTCACTTGGGGGGTCACATTACACAACTGTATGGTTGATTATTTTCCTGTAACGGCACACCTGTTGTGTTTTACATTTTCACCTGTGTGTAGTATTTACTCTGTTACTGCTGAACTATATATTCATCTGAAACCTAAAAGATTGATCCTTTGGTTGTTGCTTTCATTCTACTCGAACTTGCTTCATCTTGTACGTCCCAAAAAGGAGTTACAGATGGTACGATGCCGTAAATTAACAGACAAGGCTGTGGCTGCTGTTCTCTCAAACTGTGTCAACATCAGAATATTCCATTTTCATGGCTGTCCCCTCATTACAGGTATATTATAGCACTATTTCTATACAAATAGAACAATGAGATCATGTTTAGTATATACATGAAATGATATACATGACATATTCTTCTGACTCCTCGTCACTACTGAATGAAATATGTTTTAAAACTGTTTTTTTTTGCATTTTAGATAAATCCAGGGAAGCACTTCATAATCTTATCGGGCCTAAAAAGATTCAACAGGTCTCCTGGACAGTGTACTGAGTCTACTGTAATGTGTGCTTTGAGCTGATGCAGCACATCCACAAACCTGTTAATGTATATAAAACTCTACAGTGAAAAAAACACATAGTAAACATGCTAAAATCAGTTTTACGTTAACAAGTCACAAGTGTCACTGCTAAACTCGCACATAATCTAAAGGATTACAGTTTGTGTTCTGAGCTGTTGAGAGTCCGTAGCTCAGGTGAAACAAGTGAGTGAGTGTATAGCTTATGGAATTTCAGTGATGTGAATATGCTAAATATTAGAAACACACTGTCTTTTTTGTTCATTTATTTATTATGCAATAACTTTATAAAGCACATTTTGGATGTAAGAACCTTAATTCTTCCTAATGTCATTCCTAATAAAATTATTGATGAAGATGAAAGGGTCATTTGTTTACAATTAAAACTTGTACTCAAACTATGGTCATAATCTGACAGTTAATAAAAATATCATGTTAAGTAAGTAAAAAGAAGATTTCTAAAACTACATCACAATTTAAAAAAAACAAAACTTAATCACAATTACATTTTTTTGTTTAAAATATAATATGAATAAAAATGATTTGTTCTGGAGGAAAAAAGAATATGCCATGGGAAAGAGAGGAGAGAGAAACACAGAAGGAAGAGATCAGGAGAGAGATCATCTTCTCCATACTGCAGTATGATTATTTTCCATCAACATAATCTCTTTTTGAGTGAACGGTTCTTGCTGTAAGGATTAACCCAGGTGGTTCTAAACTTGTGCCAGCCTCCCCTCTCTGCAGACTCATGGCCGTGGTAACCAGAAAAGACCATGGTCAGTTTTTACCTGATTCAAAGTTTACTTGGATGCAAGAGAAATATATATAGGATGAAGGCTACATGAGTGGGGAAGGGGTGACCGGTCTTAAAAGAAAAAACAATTCCATATACGTTAATGAATACCAGATGTATAGACAGTCTATGGCTAACGCTAAAGCTAAAAACAGTCCAGAACACAGAGATGGAAAACAGGAAGCACTACTTCTCCTTCTGATTTTCAGACTAGAGTGGCACAAGATGTTGAGACATGCTGGAATGTACAGATAAAAATGTTTACTTGTAGAGAAATAAGGGAGGAGAGTGTGACGGCACCTAACACTTACGCTAGCAGTTTCTTGAATGATCTGAGGTGGACAGTTTTTGCATGTTTTGAAAACATTCAAAATTGCTCAACCAGACTTAAAAGAACAACTTTTCTACTATATACCTACTATATATGATTATAAAATCATACAATCAGTGCTTTCTCAAAGTACCAGGTTTAGGTCTGTAGCTCCACACTGTGCTACACGTCAGTCCGTAATTCTCCTCTCGAACCGAGTCAGGTAACTCAAACCGAGCCTGTTCATACAACAGAGTCTTGATGTTCTCAGTCTGAGCCCGTCCTGGGTCTCCAATAAGGATCTGTGTTCTGTGAAGCTTAACACATTTGTTGAGCCACTTCTGTAAGCTGTCTGTAAGAGTCTCATCGTAGAGCATGTCTCCCAGTAGGATGAGGTCCCAGTTCTCAGGCTCTGATCCAATCAGGTTTTCGGTTACACAAGGCAAGGGCTCTAAACCATTCAGCTCACAGTTCATCTTTGTGGCAATAGCAGCAACTTCAAAACAAGAACAGTGGCGTGTCAGCTATACAAATTACTTGTGAGATATGGACTCTACCATTTAGTCAGAATTATGTATTCAATTGTTTGTTTGTTTTTTAATTCCCAACTTCAATGTCTTACTTGGATCAATGTCATTGGCCACCACATGAGCAGCCCCACTGAGTTTGGCAGCAATAGCAGATGCACCACAGCCACATCCAAGATCCAGCACTCTTCTACCTACTGACAGCTCTGGATTGTTCAGAAGATACCTAAAAAATAAATCAATAAAATGCTGAAAATGAAATATTTTTTAATTAAGGTTTATTTATGAATACTTATTGTTAGAGTGCACTCTATTAGAGGACTGCAACATAAGCTGCAGTTTAGGAAGTAAGAAATACCTTTATGTGAAATATGTTTAATATTATATTCATATAACCGCCTGGCACCATTACCTGGTCAGTGCCTGACCCCCAGGCCAGTATATAGCCCAGAAGGGATCAGGAAATGGCCAGAACTCTGGTCTCTCCGTCCAGAAGCGACATTTCACTGTAAATAGTCTTAAAGAGATCTCGGGTGTTAAACTTTGACCCCTGACTATCTCAGTGTTTTCTGAAATAAACTGCTTTATTTCATTTTCTGTTTTACATTTCAAGTACTGGCGAATGCTTCTTTGCCAAACAGTCTGAATCTGTTTCCTCAGCGTCTCTTTGCCACGTAAACAAATAAACACTCCTCGGTTCATATCTATAAACAGTTCCGTGAGCCTTCAACACAAAGGCATCTAACGCCTAAACACCACCTTGTGTAGTAATCTATAGGATACCGTGTTCAATAGATAGCTACAGATATGCTTAACTGTCAGTATCCTCTGTAAAAACAAGTGTAGCGTGATTGCTGTGCACGCATGCGCAAATATAACCAGCCACTGCTGCTTCTACTTCTTCTTCATGACAGTTGGCGCACCAATTTATTGTGCTTTACTGCCACCTACTGACCTTTTGTTTGTTTACAAATGTACAAAGAACAAAGATGTACACATGTAAACTATTGCAAAGTCCAGCTTTACAAGCAAACATACGAGGGATTAACAAATCATCGACATATAATAAACATGACAAAAATAGTCAGCATTAATAAAGAATGTATAAAGAATAAATAAAATAAATACAGAGGAAAAAAACAGCTATATCCTCAGCTGTGTCACCAGTGTTGCAAGACAGAAACAAGACCATTTCCGCCGTTATATCAAACAATTTACCAAAGGATGCAAAATTAGTAACAAAATCTCCATTACTGCTCTTATTGCTACTGGGTAAAGAAGCATTTCATAAAGAGATGAGAGGATTATTTACCTTTATTGTCTCAAAAAGGAAAGTTTGTGAAATCACAAACATGTTGTGTTCCGATCAGCCATGGATAAAAAGTGAGGGAAACATTTCCTTCAGTAAACGTAAGCCGTTGGAGCAATTCTCTTTAATGAGATAAGAGTTTTTTCTAATATGATTGTTGCTGCCCTTAGTACCTAAAAGACCAAAACCCCCTATTGATCTATTGAAGTGTATATTGTACCGAATATTTTAAGAGATGTAGCAGCTGAGATGAGAAGCTACAAGAAAATTCGTCATGTGTAACATCAGCATTCTTTTCCTGAGTTGGCAGGATGATGATTGATGGGTTGATCTCTTGAAGTAACCTACTGTAGATGAAAAGTGCGGCTACACAAGCCTGCCCGATTCTACAGCGCATGCGCTAAATTAAGCAACGTGAGTCCAGTGGTTGCATTTGCACATTAACCTGTTTGATGTTTACACCTGTTTAGGTTTACTTGTGCGCCCCCTGGCGTTGGTTAGTTGTATTGGATTGTACATTGTTATTTTTTTCTAGTTTATTTATTCACTTTTTTTTTGGTTTTATTTATTTTTTGTCTTTTGTTAATTAACCACACCTTATATAATCAAATTATATTGCAATAAAAAAGTTATGCTGAACAGCTCCATGCTGATATTCTGTACCTGCATGAATGTGAGTTCAGACAGTTCTGTAATGAAGCAACGAATATGGACTAACTGACATTTGTCACAGTATGGCCAAGGGAATAGATCCTTAAGTAGCCATGGTCAATTATAGCCAGTTAGGTAGCTGGCTAACTAGCTTACATTGATTTGTACATTCCTGTTAAAGGTGCATCCTGTGAAATGGGTGTTCCTTGTGCCTTTTCAACTTCATCAGATGAACTTACATATTTTAAGTTAGAAGTTATATTCGTGAAAAATTGTGTCATTTGCCATGTCCACTGATGATGTGTCTAACGCCACTGTAGTAATGGTTTCAATGTAACAAACTATTGCTAGACTTGTAATTTTACATGGCAAAGACAGCCAAGTGAGATGATACAAACAGTGAAACCTCCCAGTGCAGATATACTATATATTAGCACTCTTGGAATGCTGCTCGTCCAATCAAATTAGTGGACTGGGACTAACATTTGTTTAATGGCATTTAATTTAATCTTCAGTGACTGCATTATCCTGGACCTGGGATGGGAAGTCAGTGCATCCCAGACAACCATGCATGCATACAGACACACGCAGACACAGATGCACACACATACACACACTCATTCACATCTAGTGCTAGTTCAGCCTAGCCAGTCTGCCTACCTGCATATTTTTAGCATTTGGGAGGAAACCAGAGAACCTGGAGGAAACTAAAGTTATGTTCATAGAAAATTTTAATTGAAAAATAATCCATAAAATTATGTTTTTGGAAGTTGAATAGCTTAACTGGTAGTTTTGATATGTAATTAAATAACAAGCAGACTGGGGACTACCTACTTCAGAGAATGAAAAAATTGGAAAAATATTACTTATTGAGTAAGGGCTAGACAAAAATTCCATGAAAAATTCATTATTAAATAAATAAATGAATAAATAGTTAAATGAATTTTTTCAATTAAAGTGGTTTTGGAAACTTAACCACTTTAGAATTTATGTTGTCTGACTAAATTGACAAAATTTAAAACCCACATGAAAGTGTTGAGGGATTGGTGACACAGAGCTGGCACTTAAGTGGGCTGTCAAACTGGTGAGCTGATCATTCATAGAGGAGGGGGACTGGACACACACACACACACACACACACACACACACACACACACACACACACACACACACACACACACACACACAC
>JAQQZR010000012.1:13940586-13961042 GCA_030068235.1 Notoglanidium macrostoma
GGAGAACATGCAAACTCCACACAGAAAGGCACCCTGGGTGACCCGGGGATCGAACCCAGGGCCTTCTTGCTGTGAGGCGACAGTGCTAACCACCACACCACCGTGCTGCCCGATATATATATATCTGAAATGTTAAAATATTCTTAACTTTTGGTGAAAAAGATGAAGAGTCATTATGTTGATTACATTAGCATATAAGAAAACCCCCTACTTTGGTAATCACCTTTTAATGCTTTTTCTTTTTTGTATGATGTATTTAATTTTATGTTAGTGCCCATAAATATTAATATGTTAGCTCTGAATCTGTCTTTTGTCCAGGTGAATGAGAAACTGTCAGCAGACCTGGCTAGAGTCACAGAGAGGCTTCAGGAGACACTACAGCAGCTACATGAACTGGAAGCAGAGAAGCTTATCCAAACCAATCAGATAGCGGCACTGGAGACTGAGCGTTTGCAGCTGATTGGAGAGAAGGAGGAGCTGATGGATGTGTTTGACCAAGGAGATCAGAAAGAGCTAAGAGACCTGAAGGAGAGATGCTGCCAACTCAGGTGAGTTTTGGTCCTACTTTAACTATTTTACAAAACGAAAAATAATTTACAGCTGACTTGATACTATCTTTTGACATTGGGATTCTCTACCTATATCATGTGTGTAGAGAATTACAGGAAATGTTGGAGTATGAGAAGAAGGAGCTTGAGGCACATTGCCAAGGCCTGGAAAAGAAAGTGCAGAATGTTGAGTCTGACTGTGGGCTTAAGGAACAAGAGCTGCAACTCATGAAGGAGAGGATGGAGCAAGAGAAGGAGGAGCTGAAGAGAGTGGCAGCTCACTGGAATGAGCGATGGTTGGATGTCGCAATGACATTACAGTCTACTCAGGCCCAACTAGAAGAGATCAAGAAGCAACAGCAAGAGACTGATACAGTATAGACTGCACCACATTGAATTATTTAAATTTTTACTTGCCCTATATTTTCTTACATGTTCCCAGAAATTTTAATGTTTCCCAAGACAGTAATCTGCTTAATAGAGAATATACGGATTCACGAGCTTCATTATGAATTGTCATTTCCTTGTTTTTATGGATCTTTTTTTTTTTTACCATATGTGTCTTCAGCTGAGGGAAGAGGCAGCAGAAATGGTCATCAAGCTGGAGACACTTGAGGCAGAGATGAAGGTCAGACAGTAAGTGTGTGCACGCGGCATTCAGCATTTTTACATAAACAAAAAGAAAACATTCAAAATGCCTTTAACATTACATATGTTATTCACATGTTAAAAAACAACATAGAATACACACACTGGTAATCTCCCATGAAAAACAATATATAAAAAAATAAAATAATAGGGCAGAAACATTCATACGGCAAACGGTCTCTTTTTGTAGTAATTTCAGAATTTTATTAGCAAGGTTTATAATGAGACTGTGTACATGTGCATTTATGTAGACAGAGGAAGCTCAGTGGTTAAGATGCGGAACTATTGATTGGAAGGTTGTGAGTTCAAATCCCAGTACTAATAAGCTGTCACTGCTGGGCCCATGAGCAAGGCCCTTAACCTTGAAGTGCCTGGGTGCATAAATGAGATAAATGTAAGTCGCTCTGGATGAGGGTGTCTGCCAAATGCCGTAAATGACAACCAAGATGACGTTTATGTACCTAAACAGAAAGTGTGATGTAATATAATTGGTTAGGTTATTAAAAAAGTTTTAAACATCCTTCGGAGTATTAAATTCATTATTAAAAAATAGAGAGAATATGGGACAACCATGACACTGTCTAGATGAGGCTGTCCACCAAAAGGTAGTACTAGGTAAGGAAGCGTTAGAGAAGCACTACTAAAGGTTGTAACACTTTTACAAAAGGTGAAAAAGTTTAAAGGGGTGAATATGTATGCAAGGCACTGTATGTGAATGTATATAGGCTGCTGGTTAGTATGCAATAAAAATGCATTTATTTCATGTCACATTCATTCACTTATGTATTTCCAATAGCCACTTCATCCTAGTGAGGAAAATACCCTTAATGGTACAGTACTCCATCTCAGTGTACCACACACACATAAGACAATAACACAGCCTACTGCATTCACTGTGTCACCCTGTAACATTTTTGTTGGGTTGAAAATTATTTTCCTAGGAGCTTATGATTGTGCAGTTTTCATTATTATACGGTTAGTGTAAATACATGAGGGTTTACTGACACTAAATATGTTCCCTTATGAGGAATCTGATCCAGAGATTGCTAGAAGAAAAGACACACCATGAGAAAGAGCTGGCCAGAGTTAAGGTATATCTAACTGCTTGTTCTAATGTTCTTAACTATTCCACTATGAAACTAGTAAAGACTGCTCAGCGCTTTCTCATATACATACTTATAGGCAAGGGTATAAAAATTCATACACTTACAGAAAGAAGCCGGGGCACTGGAGAGGGTGGAGCTTGATGCCTGCAGACAACAGCTGGAACTGGAGAGGAGCAGAAGCCAGACTCTGCAGCAGAGACTGATTGGAAACCCTGTATGTCCTTGTGTTTTTCTATCACAGCCCAGGCCAAGGTATGCCACCAGTTGCCAGTAATACATGCATGGTATAAGAGTATCACTGTTATGGTGGCTGTAGGTGTCTCTGGAGGACATGGATGGAGAGCTGGTGCAGCTGAAGGCTGAGTTGCAGAAGGTGTGGGACATGCTGAAGAGCCGTGACGCTGAGCTGGAGGAGCAGAAGCATGAGCTGCAGTATGCTCGTGGTCAGGTGAAAATGATCTGGCTAGCTGTTGTAATGATGAAGAGGTAGTGGTAGCTTTGAGGTTAATGCAATTTCACTACTGATCAGAAGGTCATGACTTGAAATCCCAGCACTGCCACTGTTGGGTCCTTGAGCAAGAGGCTTAACCCTCAACTGCTCAGTTGTGTCTTGTCTCAATTGTTATTCACTGTGGATAAAGCATTAACCAAATTAGGTAAATGTAAATTTACAAATGGAATGGTGAATAAGATTCAGATGATTAAAAATGTCATCCTCTGTGGGATTATAGGTCACTCAGCAGAACAGTGAGGTACAGAGACTGGAGCATCAACTGGCTAAGAGAGATCAGGAATTGAAACAAAGGTGGATACTCATAAAGCTGTCACCAGAAAAAAAGTTATACAGTGTGCAAATATGTAGTAATTTCTTATGTCATACAATTTATTAAAGTGTTTTGTTTATATACAAACAATGCAGTCAAGACCTTCTCAATCAAGATCAAGACAAGACATAGCAACTATGACCAAATAAAAACCTCACTTTTACCAGTCAAGGCCAAGATGAGACTAGGACTCAATAGTTTAGTTTCCAGTTTCTTAGTTCCACTGAAAATTTGTATATGATTAATGTAATCCAAACTGTAGTTTAAACAAAGATGTTGACATTGCAGAACTAAGGTGCAGTGAAGAAGCAGCAGCAGATTTAGATAGAGCTGGCGCTAAGCTGATTTTCCTTTTTTAAAAAGGGACTTCACAAAAAGTAATAAAATGTTTCTAATTTAAGGTACCATCTTTGTCTTCACATGGTTAAGATCAAGTACAGATTAAGATAAAAATGGATTTGTGACTGAGAGTAGGTCATAGTACAACCCTGTTGTTTCACACCTCTATTGTTTCTCTGAATATATTGATTGTATGCATCTTTAGAGATCTTTTAATGAAGGATTTGATGAGGCAGGGAGACCCAGAGAAAACTGAGGCCCAAATCAAAATAACAGCTCTTGAAAACGAGGTACACAACCTACGAATACTATTTCTAATTAAAATGCTGATTGTTTGAGTAATGAACCAAGACTGGACTTGGATAATCTTTATGTTCTTGTATCCCTCCTCATGCAGCTTGCTGGACTACAAGATCCGAAGACCATTCAGAAGCTGGGTACTCAACGTGCCTCTCAGCCCATAGACTCCATGGTGGAACGTAACTGCTCTGGTTGTGTTTTTATTAGATATAAAACAAAACCAGGACCAGGCTTTACCTGCAAACTGACATCATGATTTGCATTGTGTTAACAGAGAGCAGTAGGACAACTGAACAACTAAAGCAGGAAAAAGAGCAAGACCTGCAGAAAGTGCATAGTGTCAAACCTCCCCAACAGGTACTGGCATCCAGCAACATCCAAACACCAACCATTCACTCCTGTCACTGTCTTTAACTATTATACAGCTTATACTGATTAGTACTCTTTTTCACTTAGGGAAAAGGAGAGAGGTGTTCATCACTAATGAAGAAAAAAGAGACATCAATAAGGTCTGATATCATAGATCCTGACCAACAGAGGAGGCTAATCACCGAGCAGGTGGGCAGACGGTGTAAATAATCTTGGACAATTTGGCTTTGCACTTCATAACATGGTGTTTGAAATGAAATAATGAATTTAATAATATTTAGAATATTTCAGAATAACTTTCAGTATAACTGCCTTAAATATGTGAACCTTTCCTGTAAGTTTCACTTCATATACACAGTACACTGAAATTAAATATGATTTTCAGCATTTTATAATTTCATCTATATGCCCTTTTCTGCACCAGCTGAAAAGCCTGTTTAAGGGAAGGGAACAGATGGGTGATGTGGCGTCTCCCATTGTCCAGAGAAATGTTGGCTCTGTACTGGACTGTGGCTCAAAGTCACCTAAAATGATCAAGGTAGGCACTTAGGCATTACTCAGGAAATAATGGCACAATATAATAATAATAATAATAATAACATTCTAACTGTTACACAAATCTTTTCCTAATGAGAATGCTGGGGAAATTGTGAGAAGTGAGGTGAAGAGGCAGCAGAAATGTGGACTTGATTCAGGTGTTCATGAGAAGACAGAACACACTGCAGAACGAGTCACTCCTGAGAAAGAACCCCAGCAGCTCAACTTCAGTACTAATCAGTGACAATGACAAATCTGCTGAGGATTATTTTTCAATTTTTTTGACAAACAAAAATGTGTGTACAGGCTTTACGCAACAGATAATACAGGATGCTTAAGTATAGGTGTAGTGTTACACAAAGTATCACAAGTTCAATACTTTTTCAATAGAATGTAGCAAATAATATAATATCCTAATTTTTAATACTTTAAAGGTATTATTTAAATAGACAAACACTACACTTAAAAAGTATTATGCTAGCCTGATTAGGGTGAGCAGAGGTGTGTGAAAATATCACGTGTGACATGAGCAGCCAAAAGCTGCTCCATGAGCTGGAGGAAGATGGGGATTATAATCAGGTTGTGGAGGAAGGCACTGACTTGTACTTGATTAAATAGGTTTTTAGGTGGAAAGGGACCTCATTATTTTAAATATCATATTTCATTACATGTTGAATGCTAAGATTTCAGGTACATTATTGTATAGTGAAATTATTTTTTTTTAGAAACCCTCCTGCAAATTCTGTTTTCCAGAGAGACGGAAGGTTTGCTGAATATTAAAATCATTGTAATTAAAATCTGCTACAAACAGAAAAGTCAGAGTGCGGTTCACCTGAAGTATTCATGTGATATATGAGATTATATATCTTAAATGTCACAATTACTGAAACACAAATTAATTTCAGACATTAAGTTAAGGCAGATCTAGAACCCTAGAAAAATGTGGCTAATTTAGGACATAAGACAGTCTTAACCCTGGCCTCATCCAACACCTAAACACTAGACCTATGTTTGGAGCAATATGCTATATCGAATTAGAAGCATATGCTGCCAACAAAGCATGTTTGACATTTGAAATTTTGCAGAAGTTAAAGGTGCAGTCATCGACTCGAATCCAATACACGTTTTTTCATCAAATTCAGCAAATATCTCCTCACAGTTTGCTAGCTGTCCATTCTATGTGTGCTGGACAAAAATCCTGTGCAGATGGGGAAACAAAGAAAGTGGGGCAGAACGAGCCAGACAAATATCAACAATCTCTCAGCAGAATCGATGACGCCACTTTTAATGTGCAAAATAGATCAGATAAAAAGAAATTATATACTCTTTTTCTCAGTCAAGCTTCTGAGTTGTCTCAGCACTGAGGTCAGATGCTTGCCTTGGAAATTCTTCTTGTACAAAGCAATAAAAAAAATGCCTTTAATAAACTGAGTTAACTTTACAGCTTTAGCTAAAACAATGGCTTGGTGTATCTTTGTTCTTATACTGATGTCAGTTGTGAATAGTTTGTACTTATTTAATAAAACTTATATAACAAGTTACAGTATCTCAATCACTAAACCTTTTAACTTGAGCCAGAGCTTTCGCACCATTCTTCAGTGTCCTGTACATATCAAGTCAATACAAAGTCAAGAACCACTTTTGTATAGCATCATAGCAAATTAACAGAAGATCAATATGTTTCTACTGAATTAAATGAATTTTTTCACCCCCCCCCATTTTCTTATGTATTTTAATAAAGACATTTGAGTTTATAATATCTACGCACAGATCAATCATGAACCCAAATATCAGAATGCTGTCTCTTAATCTTTTAACAAGATGAACTGCATTATTTTCTAGTTCTATGTAAGCCATTTGGCATGTTTTGTTTAATGCCTGAGACCCTTTTTTCAGTCTTTTATATGACTGTAAACAAAGAAAATCAGAATTTACTTTAAAATCCACATATGTTCAACCAGAATAGGACTGCAAACACAGAAGAAAAAACCCAAAGACAAGCTGTGCATGACCTGCTGCATCAACTCAGATTTTAATTCCACTTTGTCAAGCTCCATGAGTAAATAAAGTAAAAATACCAGAAAGAACACAGTAGAAATACAGTGTGATGATCTTTGGTTTTCAGCTGTGTAGTCATCAGATAAATACAGCAAACAGAGCAAATGGAGATAAAGCATCTGCACATTGAGGACTCTTCTCACATAGTGTAATAAATTGTTCCTACCATGTCATTACCCATGTGAGGTATTTTTGTTCTAGCAACCTGAGAATATTTCAGAATTCAGTAAGAGTTCATTTATAAAGCTTATATCTTTACTTGACGTGATTTATCAGGAGCTGATTCTGAGGTAAATCCTAACACATACTATATAAAGGTAACTTTGAGGTAGCTATATTCACGTTCTTCCACTGAGGTATATCTAGCCTTGATATATGAGGCATCTTGGTGCCAAGATAAAAAGAAAAGCTGAGATTAATCTGAAATTCCTGAGAAACTTGCTTTCCAATATGGAAAGACATTTGAGGCTCTGATAAACTGCAAAATGAAGAGGGGGAAAAAGAGAATTGGGGTTGTTACTGATATGTTTAAGAACAAGGTCAGTAAAACCAGTATGTATTGAGAGAACACTATTAACAAATACCATGGTCATTCTTTTCAGCATTAGAATATCTGGGTTGATTCTGAAATATTTCTGAAAACTGTTTAAATCCTCCTCCACGGAGTAAAGGAATAAGGGCCCAGATTTGTGAGCCCAATTGATCGTCTAACGCTGCCACCTAAATAATTGAAATGTGGAACTCCATCTGTCCCCACTATGCTCTTGATCCTTTTTTCTTTAATCCAGCCTGTAGTTTGTATGTGTAAAAAAAAAAAAAAAAAAAAAAAAAAAAAAAAAAAAAGTTTGCTTTCGGCTTTGTAAATTCCACTTTCAATACTCAAAACTCCTCTCAAAAGCAATACAATATTTCTGGATATCTAGAAACTAAAAATTAATGAAAAAAATTCACAATCAAATCAAGTACATACACAAAGTAAAAAAAAATTTAAAAAAAAAAAAAAAAAAAAAAAGGCTTGAACCCCACTGCTAACCAAAACAACTGAACACTTGATGGAACCAAGACCCATTTTAAATAAAGCAAAAATCCACAAAATTAGGAAACTCCTCTATCCACAGAACAGACAGAAACAGAAAAGAAAAAGTTGATCCAATATGAATGCTTGGGACTTCACCTTTGATGTGCACAAGTAAGATAAACTCTTTGAAAGAATAGAATTGATGGCAAAATGTCCAACAATCAAACACCCACTGTATGATTTTGGCAGAATATTTTGTGCCATGATTGATTGCAGGTGGATGACTGGGTGTAAATGCATAGAAGGCATATTGCATTGGTATCAAATGTCTAGAGCACAGAAACATGCTCATGACATTTTCATTAAAACATTTGAGGTATCTGTTGTGATCAGATCATTCTCATGATCATTCAAGTCCTGAGAGAGTCTGTAGAAGACAAGTGGTAAAGGGCAGAGGTCATCCGCAAGAGGGTGGAACAATTACGGCTAATCTTTGTAAATGTATATCACTCTCAGCAGACTGAACCCGATGTCTCAAAATGGAGGTAGACTTGGCTTTGTAGACCACTGGACTCTCTTTAGGGTGAGCTTCCCGAAGGGGGAGAGAGAGAGACCATGTGGCTGCTGGAAGCTAAGGAGAGCCACTAGCAGCAGGCTCTGTAGGGCCAGAACCTTTAGAGGAGGAGGGAATGCTGGGATTGACAGCGGAGCTCTGGCCTATGGGTGTAGCTGGGGTTCCAGAGGACTTCTGGGCATACAGGGATCCTGTACGGAAATGTCAGCAATTAGCCCATTTTAGACAAAAGTACTTAAACAAACTAAATGCTAAATCTTTATGAAAGTTTTGCTGATATATAATTCTGTCACACACCCGAGTAAATGATCCCATTAACCTCTATTGACACTGTAATACTGGCTGATCCATTTGAGGAGATACTGAGAGACATATCCTGCTTTTCCTCTAGATAAGAGAGAAAACACACTGTGTTAATAACAATTAATGCCATTACAACATTCAGATTTTCCATCCAACCTAAAATACAGATGAGATGAAGACTAAGAATTCACCACGGGGGGTACTGGTAGTGTTGAGGCGCAGACTGGCAGGGTTCACTTGTGATGCCATTGCAAGCAGGTTCTGCTGGAAGGCCTGCTGCAGCAGCCTCTGCTGCTCCTCAGCCAAGCGGGCCATCTTTCTCTCGGGCACCTCTACGGCAGAGACGCCAGTGGCCAAAGTCGGCGCACCCATGCCTGTCTCCAGCCTCTCGCGCAGCTGTTCCAAGGTGGCAGCCCGTGCCAGCTGTTGTTGGTGGCCTAATGCCAGAGCCAGGGGTAATCTACCAGGCAACATGGAGGCTGGACCTTCTTCAGGGACTGAACATTCAGATTGAAAAAGAATAATGAGGGATGACCACAAAACCATGATTCATACAGTCTGAACCTTTCCGATCTCAAAAGACAACTGATATGAATGAGTGTGATATGATGAGAACCTAATTAGAATCACTTGTAATGCAGATGAATGCTATGTATTTGCTTACCAGGATAAGGACGCAGCATGTGTAGGATTGAGAGCACTTTCTCTTAGCATATTTATCAAATTCAGAGCTCTTGATGTTATACAGCACCCAGAAACACAAGCTCTTAGCAGGATTGACACACCGGTCTTTTCTAATCAGACCCAGCATTTCCTACTAACATACATTTCAAATTTCCTACATACCAGCCACCCCTCGGATCTAGACTATTTTAAACTGACAGAAATGAAAATCCGTTCATATTCTAATATAGTACACTGGCACCTAGACACAAGGGGGAGCTTAAGCTCATGAAATATTCAACTGACTCATCTTTATACACATTGCAGTTTCAGATACAACGGGTGTTTGCCGTTGTTTATATTTAACCATTTTCTATTCTACCATATCTCGTTATCACAATTTACACTTATTTTTCTGATCATGCTATACATACATAAAAATGTGATACTGGCTCTCCTGGAATTTGCAATCAGTGGAATGTTCACACATCAGACTGCAAATTATCTCTGACTGTTCCATACCAAGGCAGGACTAACATATTATATTATTATATAATTTATTAAACAAAGTAAATCTGTTAAATGATTTAGTGGGTGAAATACTGGGGCTGTTACCTACAAGTCACCCATAAGCTAGGCTTTAAACATTTATCTACAGCTTAGTGTAGGCGAGTCAATCCAGCTGTGATTACCTGTCCCTTTCTTAAGGGCTGGACTTGGTGTGCTCTGCAAGCCGTTATGTCCGGAGTTGGACAGGTGCATTTTGGGAGGAGAGAGGAGGTGAGGTGCACCACCACCGGGTGAAGAAGAGAAGCGGTACAGGCTGTTACTGTACCCGGGCCGACGGCCTTCTCTGCGGTTGCTGTCGATGGCGGCCTGCAGCTCTCCGGGAGAACTGAGTCCTTTCTTCTCACATTCATATGGGTACAGGTACTTCATATACCTACAAACAGCATTACATAAATAATATTCTGCACTTTACACTTTAAAGATGACACTGACAAAGATGACTGAAAACAGAACTGCCTATTACAGAGACACACTTTCACACGTTCTTACTGTGTGCGGAGGGTGAAGGCAGCACTGGTGATGGAGGTGGGCAGGTTTAGACCTTTGGTAATCTCTCTCCAGATTTTCTTATTGATTACCTCCACCAGACCTCCCTTCTCTGTCACAAGCTTATAGAGCTTATAGAGGTCTAGCACCTGTTTGGCCATGATGGGGATACGGTTCACTGGGGTGCCTGTGAACAAAAATAGGTGACATTAAATTGGGGCTTTTCAAACAGTATTATAATGTTAAAATGTCATGAAAGAGATTTTAGTTTGTGTGTTTCTCACTGCATCCATCAGTTCATATTCCATAGTTTTGTGTTACATTTCCCCATTTCCCACATATCACTTTATCCATCATGTTTTCTATGCATTTATCATGTTTTCCATCCATGTATCAGAAAATATAAAGAATGAAATTTGCTGTTACTTTGCTGTACCTTCGGTGTAGTCCAGTACACTGGATATGAACAAAGTGCAGTCTGTTAGGTTTAACATGACTGTATATAGATCCATATCGAGTGAGTCATGTAGGAATTACAGACAGCACTCTGTGCTAAAACCATAAAAGCAATAAAAGCCCAGACTGGAGATACTTACTGTATTTTCCAGACTATAAATTCCACTGGTGTATTATATGCAAGTCTCTACACCAAGCAATTGTTTGCATGCATTGTTGAGGACTAAGTGCTCTACCATTCCTTTTATTTCAGTGGTTAACTGCAGTGCAATATTTCAAAGTATTAGATAACGTGTTATATGGTCTTGTTTACGCTACAGTAGTGTTTATTCATGTCCTTATGAGCAAAATGTTAGTACATGTACGTCTTTGCACATCACTTTTTTCCCCAAATCTGTTTTAACAGGGACTGCATTATTTATGTTATCTGTTAAAGAGAAGTCATTTGTGTTCATTTCCTTATCATCTCCCATACTGTTCCCTGCCAAGCTTCATTTGTCATGGCTACACAGATGTTTTAAGATAAATAATGCAACTCTGTCCACCTGCAACAAAAGTCCCGTCATGGACAAGCATTATTGCAATAATCAGCAATGCACAACAAAGGTGTCTTTTTTTAATAAACAAACAAATAAAAAAAGCACACAACTTTAGATAAATGTAAATGTTCCTGCGGTGAGTAGAGACCAAGTGTTTTGTGTCTTTTCATTGATTCAAGTCATTCGAATCCATTCAGTCAAAGGATTCATTCATCAGTCTGTTCAGTTGCATGCTTTGCCCAAATATGCACCTAAATCATGGCACTGTCTAAAGCAGACCACAGTCCAATTAATTAGTGTAAAACAGTTTATACAAGTTGCCATTTTGTGTCAAATATAATTTGTAATATGCTTCCATGTTCAGAAGAATTATTTTTCAACACTGGAAATCTCCATCTCTAACGAGCCAGAACAGTTCTCACTCAACTCACTGACTCGACTGATTTGCTGGATGAAAAGCTTAAACCATGGTCCTGACAGAAGAGTTCAAATACAACTTACCCAATTCACAGAAAAAAACCCAGACAGTTACATATGTAATTTAAGCCTGGGTAACATCTCTGTTTGATAATCATGAAGTTACTTGTGGATATGTACTGAAAAGCCCATCAGTAACAACGGAAAGAAAAGAATGAGTCAATAGTGCAATAGTGAAAAAGAATGACAGGAGGGGAAAAAAGTAATGACAAAGCATGAGCTTTGTGTGTTAGGGAAAAAAAATGGATTTCAAGCTATCAGTTCATTTACAGGTAGAAACATATACCTGTAATGAAGAACAAATCCACATCAGTATGATCTAGGGCAACATTTTATGCATTGTACACATAAAGAAAGAAAAGCATATCTACACAATGTGTGCATGTACTGTATGTGTACATCCTAATATTAATTGTGACTCATAAGAGCAGTCTTAGCAGTACAGACTGACGTTTCCTGAGCCAAAGGAAAGACTGTAATGAGTCTCAACTGATAGTGGTCAATAAACATTTCAGTGGGTGAAAACGCTACAACAGCTGTGCTGTTTTTCCAAAAGCACAAATGCTTTAACAAATGTGCTTTCTTGCTAGTGGGAAAGAAGCATGAAATGGCCTACAGTTACCTTTAAAATAAATCTTGTTCAGACAGCAAGAGAGATCTCCTGAGAAACAACTACATATATTTAAACACTATTCCTTCATCCCGGAGATGAATCTGAGCTCTGTTTCTGCAAGGTTTGAATGGCACCACAAGCATTCCTCTGCCTCTGAAGTCCTGCTCAGGAATATGCCAATATTCATGATGTGTTCATTTACCCAGAGACCATGCCATGATTTAAAACACCAGGCTTCCAAGACAGGGTCCAGCACTCCCTGGAGATGGCAAGGGCAAGCTTTGAAAACGAGTTATTTAACGTTGGGGATGACATTACCCGTTCATCAAGCGATCTGTAAACAGGCTCAAGCTCAGGGTTAACCCCAGGTCACAATGCTAGGGATTGAGAACAGGTCAAAAGTGAGAGACATAATGTAGTACTGTCAAGGGAGAGACCGTGTGGAGTGCACCATAACTGCAAAACCGACTGAGCTCAAATGCAGTGGAAAAGCCATTCAGAATTTTCACCATGAAGAAAGCTTTTATAGTAGCCTTTCTATGGCTTGTGACTTTTCTATGACTTTTCAACTGGTCACGTTGCCTATAATCAGGTAACTAAGGGAAAGGGCATTAAGATAAATCAGGAAAGGTTAATGACATAAAAGAGTGAGCGGTGGATTTGGTACTGAGATTAGAGTCTGAAGACAGACCATGTTAATGCAGGCAGGACCTGACCTTGCTGAGGTCACAACTAACAAGCCTGAGACAACGAGAGAAGACGAAAATGTTGGTATGCACTAGGAATAAGGGTGGGAAATGGACATACCAAATGAAAACTTCTTCAAGAGTAAACACAAAATTACACTCAACTAGTAAATGTAATGTGGAGGTTCTACAGAAAAGCTACAGAAATTTTGTTGACACCTTCTTCTCTTCTTTATTCTCCCCTGCTCAGCAAGTAGAAAATAAATCAACTGAATATGACCTTTGGCCCATATAGCGAGGAAACGTCTGCCCACATTAAGAGGCCTTCACTCTTTAATGAAGCAATAGCAGGCACAGTGATGGCAGCTGGCTGAAGGAAATACCACAGTCAGATTTAAACAATGCTCGTCTTTCTTGCTGGAAAGTCAGTGGTAAGGGGCACAGGAAATGCATGGTTTAACACCAGGTCAGACATCCTGGTGATATGATGGGTGAAATTGTGCAAAGGCCAAACAGCTAAGGGACAAGTTAAGACACGAAGATCTTCACTGATCTGTCAGGATTAGAAACAGGACAGCTGATCTGTGTGTGCAGTAAAAATGATAATGTCGAGTTGTTGCAAGATCTTCAGCAGCGAGTACTTTCAAAACTGCTCACTGCTAGAGACTGGTACATGATGGAGGGATATCATGTTTTAGACAAGAGAAAGATCAATTCAACCTGGGTTATTTGTATATTCCATCTTATTTATACATTGAGTGGTAACTGGCAAATATTAACAACTGGTAGATGTGTGGAGAAAAGTAGCTGAAAATCAATGATAAATTTAACACTGAAAAGTAATATGTTGGAAGACAAATGACTATTTAATTTTATATTTCTAAAGGTAATTTAGTTTTTAATATTATTTGTGCTTTGCAATAAGACTCTTGCAGCAAATGGGTCAGGCTAAACACACTTTTACTTGGGGAATATTTAAAACTGGCAGGTCCAATAAAAATTCACACTTGCATCCATGTTCACTTGAACCTGAAAGTCCACAAATCCTAAACACAAGCTATCTTGCCAAGATACAATGCGGCAGGCTGTTTGAAGAGACTGCCCCGCCACTAAAAGCAGTGAACACAAAAGCCCACTGTATTAGAACATACTACATTTAACTGCATGTCTGCCTCTAATTTGTACGAGTATGTACGAAAGTGACATTTAATTGGAGACAGTTATGCCACCCATCTACATAGTAATGGTACAGCAAAAAGATGTCCATTTATTGATTTAACAGATAATAAAAACTTCCAATCTGTTCTACTATCTGATAAATCCTTTATCCTCCTGCTCATGAAGTGCAATCTGCGCACAACAGTTCTGCGTCACACTGGCTAATATTGAGGGGATAAGCCAGTATTACTGATGTAATGCCACTTGCTATACATGCATACATTTATCAGTTTAATCAGACATTAATCTTATAGACATTAAATACGTATTACAAGAGTATGATTACATGTAAACCTACATGCATACCTGTGGCTACCACCAGTGCTGCTGCTCTGCAGTTTACCTGTCAGGACTATATTTGAAGGTTGGGAAACAAAGCAAACTACTTTGCTGATAAGCAAGTGTTACATAAAACAAGATTAAAATTAGATCTAAAAAAACAAACAAAAAACTAAACAAAACAGAGATGGGTAGGACTCCAAAATGCACAAGCATAAAAATGTAAATCATGGTTTGTACTCAATTATTGTGTTTGACATAAATAAATGTGACTAATGAGTGATACTAATGTTATTGTATAAGCCCTCAACATTTCAGTGGCTTGAAAAGCCCAACCTCATGAGCAATACAAATACCAACAGACAGTAAGTACAAAGGGCATGGCTGCACAGTCCACCTCTATCTGTGGAAATTACAGGAGTTGGAGATAAAGCATGAGAGCACAGCAGAGAACTAGGAAAGCGTGGGGGGAAATGCTTGTCTTTCTAATATAAATCTCAAGTAGATCACCATAAAAGTTTAGAGTTTGAGCAGGGGAACAGCAGAAGGCATAAAAATACAGAGGAAATCCATACGGCAGGATGTCAAAATGCACCAGAGGAGAATAACAAGCCTCACGAGAGCTGACGTGAAGAGCTGAAGACAAAATGTCCACAAAACAGGACATGCCATGCTTAACATTAACTCGGCATGCTATGTATGACCCAGAAATGACATTTCCCACTGAGCAACAAGAAAAGACATGGGCCGAATTCTCCACAAAGATGAGCTGCATCATTTATTGCTACATTAATGTGTTTGTGCACATGCCTGTCTGTTTGGGTGGGCTTTCTGTTAAGCAAATTATCATTTAATTTGTAAACACTTTTGTCCAACCAAGACACTATTTGTGCAACCATTCACTATAAATTCACAGACAATACCAGCTCCTGCACCTGATACATTACTAGCTCTATCTCCATAAAGTCGCTGCCAACTCTATAACAATATTACTCCTTTCCTTGTATCTTATGGTCTCTGGATGTTCTTGAACCTCTCTATGGTCTCATTTCTTCATCTGTGTGTCATTCCCTTTATATCAAAGGTGTGGCCTTACATTTTAGGGACTCATTAATCTTCTGCAGGAGGACAGGAGGCCCCTTAATCCACCTCT
Source organism: Notoglanidium macrostoma (assembly GCA_030068235.1). Taxonomy (NCBI): domain Eukaryota; kingdom Metazoa; phylum Chordata; class Actinopteri; order Siluriformes; family Auchenoglanididae; genus Notoglanidium; species Notoglanidium macrostoma. Next base: position 13,956,351 of record JAQQZR010000012.1, read on the forward strand.
CCCCCTTCTATCTGATCACCCCTCCTTAAGGCCCCAAGCAAGTGGACACCCCACCTGCCCCCCACCGTGCACCACACACACACACACACACACACACACACACACACACACACACACACACACACACACACACACACACACACACACCACCTCACCCATCTTGCCTGCAGCTCCTGCTGCTCACCTCCTCCACTCTTATCAGGTTTCAGTCACTGACAACTAGGACAATGCGTAGAGGCCCATGAGTATCAAAGTGTGTGTGTACTTGTTCTTCATTAAGAAGCAATGTTTGACTGATTCAAATTCCTGAAATGATCAGTTGGGACAAAGACTGGGAGCTGAAATTCTATAAGCAATCATCCATGCAACCTGCAGATGACAGCACAGGATCTGCACATTAATCCCAGAAGCTATAGTGATGGGGATATATAATAAGAAATAAAATTGTTTTGTTTATCTGTTTTAATATGCAAAACCTGAATCCAGCTGCACTAAACTTTAAATCCCAAAGCGGCACTCATTCTGCCTCACTTTGAGCGTAGGAAAAGGAACCAATAAAACAACATCCCTCGGCTTCCTCTCTCAAGTGGGCCACACTAAACTGCCTGACAGGAACAACTTGAGGATTGTTAGAAACCCCATTTTTCACTGTCTGGCTCAACTAGCATGTCTTTCACACTAGAGCAGTCAAACAAACATCATTAATCATGAGGAGCGGACCCCACCGACAGACATGGCATGATCACACATTCGCCATTCGCCCTCCACTATTACTTCTATAACTTCTTAACGCCTCCAGTTACGCACAAGCACACAGAGGCCTGGGGGGTGGCACACAGGAACAAACAGCTCCCCATCTGGTTGAGTTTAAATCCTAAGGCAGGGGTTAACAGCCTTGTCAAGCTGTGTCCCTGAAAGCTTAGCTTGTCTGATGACGCTGCCAGGCTCATCTCACTGTCACAATATGACAATCACAGAAGCGTACATGTGAATCCACTTAATTAACTCATGAGACCGGACCTCGGGATAGCAGTGTGCTATGTTTAATGTATGAATATTATCGAGGGACAGTAGATTAAAAATGTATTTACAGCTATATGACCAAGTCTGTTTGGATCATGTGGAGTGTCGGTACCATGACCAGTACAAGTGTGTGGAATGGTGGACATTTAGATACTGAGGGACTTATAAATAAGCCTAAAGAAGTGGACAGGAGGATAGTGCGTCTGTGTGTCTAAAAACACCATTGATGTTTTTAGAGAAGGACTACATAAGTGTCCATCCTTAATATAGTTTTGGACCAAATAGAAAATGTCTCCTGTTGAAGTCTAAGTGACTTTTTCAGAGCATGAATTGAAGTGTGCAGTGCCCAATAGGGAAAAAACAAAATCAAAGCTTTTGGATTGAATACTCTTCCAGGCTCAGAACAAAACGGTCATGGAATCAAAAAGTAAAGAAATGTGTTGCCTCACCTCTTTTCTGCATGAAGGTGAACAGGTCATCTAGAAAATCCTTCCGGTTAGGGTCATTGTCCAGTTCATAAAGCTGCATGAAAATAAATAAATAAATAAATAAATTAAATAAAAAAAAGAACAGCATTATATACAGTGTAACTTTCTCACATATTCTTTAAAGCAGCATTACTATGATTAGGTGCCTAATACTGATTATTTGATATGAATACTATAATGGGCTTTGTATCTGTGTTTATTTTCTTCACTACTATAAATTGATAATTTGTTAAATAAAATAAACAGACAGACAGCCTGTTTGTCCCGCTTTAAAGTATGAGCAATCCTTTTGCGTTCACCGCATTACAACATGTTAGCGTCTGGGCACATAGGCTCTTCAGATAACATTGTGAAACTGGGTCAATGGGTCACTGATAACGGAACATAACAGCCATGACTTTCGGCTCTCACGTTTACCTTGGCAAAGTCTCTGGAGGCCTCCCCTCTTCCTCTCCCTCCATCGCTTTCTTCATTCCAACTTGTATTACCATTCTGTAAGACAAGAGACACTTAATTACAAAAAAAAAAGGGGATGACCTAGGCAGAAAACAAGCCCCCATAAACATCAACATAACTTATGAGACAGAAAAACAGTTAAGCCAATACAGATATTTTGCTAGAGGTTTTCGGGCACTTCGGTTATAGGTATCTTTGTGGAAGTTCGCTTCATCAGTGGTGCTCACGGCTGGCCTCATAAAGCACTTACAAGCTCTTGGAGTTCCTTAGCGCATATACTCTTTGCTTGATTACAGGCTATCCAGTTTGTCCCCCTGAGCAGCTTTAGAAACGACAAGGCAGAGAGGTAATAAAGCAGTTTTACAGGAGCTTCCCTCCATCCCCCTCTTTAATATGCTAAGTGAATCACAGCTGGGGAGAGAATGGGATCTTCAGAGTTTATAGTAAATACACACCAGCTGGGCCCACACGAGAGGAGACGCTCGGCAGGGGAACTGTGGAAGGCAGACATGCCGTGTGGAATTGTGTGTATGTGTGAGAACATTGTGTACATATATACTATATAAGCCTCAAATAAACTAAACGCGAATTATAAAATACTGCTTATCAGTACTGACGTAGCCAACATGACCAAACAGGAACATTTAGCTGTACATGCAAACTCAAGAGTCAACATTTTGTCCATGTAAATATGCCATTTTTCATGGAGCTGACATGGCAATTAGTTTCACACACGCTATATATAACATTATCTCACAGTCAAGACATTTATAAACCATGCAAGCTGTTATCTGGCTTTGGCCTCACTAATTATATTAGAGAAGACTGATAGTGAGAGGGCAAATTAGCCAAGAGGAGGAACCAGATGACCATCTGGGTCAGAAAGAGGAAATGAAGTCCCCATCCCCCATATCAATTCAATAGAAACTACATGTGACCATGTCAAATCATTACTCTGGGAGATGGGACAAACACCTTATGTTACCAAGTGTGAATGCACTTTAAGGCTGACTGCATACAATGTAACATCCTGAAATGTGAAGAGAATGTTACTTTTATTTACTTTATGTATACTGGGAAAAATAACTGTTTCCATATGGGAAGAAAGACAACAGAAACAAATGCCTCTTAAATTGTTTACCAGGAAAGGAGAAACCATAACCTCACACAGTCAAACAAATTTGTTTGGTTTTTAGGTGCAAATGTAACGGAGCTGAAGCTCACAGCATTGTTTTCATTTAGAAGGAAGTGAAACAAATACTGCCAGTACTCGAAACGTTAATTTAACGTTTTAAAGAAAAATCTGATCGATGTGTCACAAATATTCAGAGAAAGAGCTAGTCATTTCAGGTTTGAATTTGAATTTACAACATTTTCAAAAATCAAACGTACATGGAGTCATAAATTACTTTAAATATTTTAGAAATGATCAGTAAGTGTAGCAGTTTTATCTTCTTTCACTACAGAAATATTTCCCTTTTTCTGGTTAAAATTTTAGAGCAAGACAGGAGCTGGATTTCAGTTGCAGTTTTGCTCAAAAAGCAGTATTTTAAAAATTTCCACAAAACACATTGGGAACGGTCTGCATTGAGTGCCGTTATGCGATTAAAGCTAGTTTTTTTTGTTTTCCTCGTCTTCATTTTAGCAAATAGAGAAAGCAAATAGTGCTTTCTCAAAAGGTTTGAAAAACCATCTTGTAAATGTAAAAAAGATTTTTGCAACATCTGTGAGTTTTTTTTTTCAAATTTCACCTCCTCCCATTACTCAGTTTTTACTTTGCAATCAAATTGAGTATTAAACAGGTTAATGGAAAGCGAGTCATCCTACAGTCACTGCACTAAAACAAACATATGTTATCTTCAAATTAAACTGAATAATCTTAAGAGGAATAATCAGTCATGTGGTCCACTGATGAACGTTAAACATTACTGTATTGAACTGTACTTGGTTGCCGAGAGTGCACTTTAATCCTACAGATTCTCTACCATCCCACTTACAGCATGACAAGGCAAATGCTGATCAATGTAAACCTTTATGCAACAAATATAGAGCGTTCAATGTAAAATATAAAAAGTGCAACATATAGCGATCAGCATGGGCAGCAAAATAAAAACAAGTCCTAACTAGTGGAAGTGTAATAACAGTGTTGAAATTTAACTTGAGACCAGTATTATTCAGTCCACACTCATGAAAAGAGCCAGAGCACACAAAGGGCCAGAGAGAAGCCTATAACTGCTAATCAGGATGTCGGCAGCTGTTTGAGGATAGACTGTGTGCTACATCAAAGAATAGATAGCCTTTTAAAGAAATGGACACAGCTGTGAATATCTCACTGTCCAGTACTATCATAGTGATTCTGCTTCTCTTCAATTATGACAAAGATGACTAGGCTTGAGATTATAAACCGTACCGGATAAGAGAATAAATCTTTCCTGAGAGATTTTGGTGAACAGCAAAAAAACAACAACAACAAAAACCTGACTACTACAGCTACAATTGTTTCATGGTCTATAATGCAACTCATTAGAGCATGTACTTCAAATATACTTAAAATGCATATAATGGTAAACTGGTTTGACATGCAAGGATCTTCAACCTTTCTAAATCAAAACAATCTCAGTCAGGTCAGGACAGGCGTCAATGGTAGGGGGTGGGGTGTGTGTGTGTGTGTGTGTGTGTGTGTGTGTGTGTGTGTGTGTGTGTGTGTGTGTGTGTGTGTGTGTGT
>JAQQZR010000012.1:13979258-14022035 GCA_030068235.1 Notoglanidium macrostoma
TGTTGACAATTTTCTGGGCAATTACAGAGCCGCAAACTCCATTCAGCTGGTAGACAAACTTCTCAAAGCATACAAGATAATGAAGTGAAACATGTCATTCAAGATTCATTTCCTCCACTCACACTTGGACTTCTTCCCCACAAATCTCGGTGATGTCAGTGACGAACACGGTGAAAGGTTTCACCAGGACATTGCTACGATGGAGAAACGATACCAGGGTAACTAGAATCCGTCAATGCTTGCTGACTTCTGTTGGACACTGCAACGTGATGCGCCAGACATTGAATACAAAAGAAAATCACTTTTAATTCTGTTGAATTTAATAGCTTATGCGAAACATAAATGTGACTAAATATGTTATTGTCAGCAAACATGTAAATGTCTATTTCTCGGAGTTCCTACGTGATGCAGTAAAACCAAAACTATATTTGTGCATACCCAGTAAGTACCTGTCACAATCAGCAAAAACTTTTCAGGAAGCAAGACTTTAAAAAAAAAAATTGTTGTGCAGTGTCATTTATACTGCGTGTCCATTAAAAGTTTCAGGGAAGCTGGAGTCAATCCCAGCTGACTTCGGGCGAGGGGTACACCAACATGTTGCACAGCTAACTTAGAAACAAACATCCATTCACTCTCACATATAAGCACTTTAGCTTTTAGTTGACCTAATGTGCATGTCTTTGGCCTGTGAGAGGAAACTGGAGCACCCGGAGGTATCCCACGCATGCATGGGGAGAACATGCAAACTCCTCACAGAAAGGCACACTGGGTGATCCGGGGATCGATCCCAGGACCTTTTTGGTGTGAGGCGACAGTGATAACCACCACACCACCGTGCCGCCCCACGATGACACATCAGCAAATTAAAACACAATCGGCAGCCCTGAATCATAAAATCAGTAATGTAACTGAGGTCCAAGTCCAGCAGGGGGCAGTACTCTCCATTTAGATTTTTTGTTTTATTAATTAATTAAATTTTTTTTTTATTGCCAAACAATAATGTATTGATTCAATTGTCATGAGTGTTCTATTTTCTTACTATATATCAATTCACACATTTTATGTTCTTTTAAACAGTAGAATCTAAATTTATATTATTGTTTTTTTTTCTCATTTAACTTTCATCATTTAACAATCTCATTTAAATGTTATATTACAGACTATTCATATGATGGAGCTGCTTGTCTGTCATGTCCATTGGCAGTTCTTTTCGCATTAGGCAAAATCAAATGACAGGAATGCCTTTTCCCAGTAGTTGCTGTAGCACCTGCATGTTCTTTCTCATCTGATCTGGAGCATGTCTCAGTAGGGGACTGGTATCCTAACTCCTGTGGGTCCAATGGCTCTTTGGAAAGGAGAATGCAAATTGAAGGAACAATTTTACGCACATTCACTCTTTCACCCTCCTGGTTCTCCCACACCTCCTGAATGTTCCTGTACTGAAGCTTTGACACTTGATGCAACCCTTGGACTTTACGTTTTACAATCTCAGCACAGGTAATGGTCTTTGTGATGGCTCGACCCATGCCAGTGAACCTAACCTGAGATACAGGAGCCACATGTCCTTCCCCCAGCAAGCGGGAAATAGCAAAATGCAAAAGATTTCGAATTTTAGTCCCCTCCTTGACGCTCTTCTCCAGCACTCCAGATGCTAATCCTGGAATTGGACATGGGCTTGGTTCTCCAATGGAAGTCACTTTTTTGAATCCTATTTGTCCTGGCTTTGTAGGGCAGATGCTTTGACTCACAGTCATGTCTGCAGCAGAATGATACGTTTCAAAAACAGGTGGAGTGCATGAGGAAGACTGCTGGCTGACATAAGTCAGCTCTCCACTGGAGAAGGACATAATTAAAATCTATTTATGAATAAACAGTTCTTCTTGTTTTTTACACCAAAATCTGAAATGATTAGAAAGAATCAGAAAATTACAAATCAGTTTGCATTTAATATCTTTAATAAAAATAGAACTATATAAGGAAATCTGTCATTCTTCTGGAATCCAAAACAGGCTGAGACTGAGTATCAGTAATTTCCCACTCTAATAATGTAATTACTGTTAATTTCAAACACCGCATCATTTACACCATGCATTGAATAAATTATATTCTTTAATTTATTAATTTATTCTACTTGATATTAACTCTCTATTAATTGCTAAAAATCACAATTTAATATTTACCTGTTCTGAACATGGACATCACATGACCCTGTTGGATGGTCCAGCTTGTTAAACAGTAGTTATACCAATCTTCAATAAATATGTTCGTGTTCAAAGTGTGCTCAGGTATAAATAAACATGCACATGCATGCACATGGATAAATATAGTTCGCCAAAATGTCTTGAAGAAGCATCTGAATGGTTCTGAGGGGCATGGGCCAGGAGGGGGAATAGAGAAAGGACCTCATTAAGACCTCTTAAAGGGACAGGCAACACTTTCCTTCATATGAACACTTTCCTAACAAGCTAACATTACATGCTGATAGAAGTTTACTTTAATTTAATTCTGAGTGGACTTTGTTGATGAGCTCCTGTCAGTCTCAGTGTGTGTGCATCTGTAATGTAAGTAATTGCATAAATAAATGTGACTAAGCCAGTTCAAACAGAGATGCATGCAACATTAAAGCACAACACAGCATGTAAGTAACACTGAACTGTAAAACACCTATGGACAAACTATTTATACATTGCAGTATTCTTCTTTGCTCGTTGTATGTTCTTTGCCTGTTCCACTTTGATGGCCCTGAGGCAGTGATTTCAACCAAAGAGCAGAAGGGCACGCAGTGCTCCAGTTCTGCTTCAACAAATACACAGCCTGTATCCGAGAGACTGCGAGGCATCTGTGACCCTCATATCGACAAAGAAAACAAGGCCAGCAAGTTTATTGGAGTGTAGAACAGTTTGATATATAAAACACATCCTAATATCAATGTATGAACTTTGAATTCTGTATGTGTTTGAGATTTCAAGACAAAATGGAGCTACTCATGCATAGAGAAGAATTGCAAAATTACAAATGTGCAGCAACTGCACAAAGTGTAAAAAAATAATATGACTACTTTGAGAATGTTGTAGTTTAGCTGTGCAACTTAATAGCTAATAAAACTTAGTTTCATAGTAGTTAAAAGGTATTAACTTAATTAATTATTTCCAAAGTCCATAAAACCACTGGTTCTATGGTTTACTATTCAGAGCATGTCTTATAATTCAAATATATGAATATATCTTATAATTCAGAGTGCCAAAACTGCAGGCTACTGCATAAGCATGTATAGAATAAAGATTATGCTTTCCCTCCCAACATCACTACTGCAACTAATTAAGTGACCTATTCTGACAACTACAGCTTCTGTTTCTTTTATCAAATGCCACAGATGCTGCACACACTCAGCCATTATCTAGCAGACAACAAAGGCTTTGCCACAGGCTCTCTCCAGTGGGTGTCTCTAGAAGTCTTATTAATTTGATTAAAAGGAAATGAAGGCTCACGGGGAAGGCAGGAGGATTACAGTACCTCATGGAAATGAAGTAAAGTTTGAGTTAATGGTTTTAATTTTCTAACCTGGAGCTCTGTTTAAAACGTTCATCAAATGACCTTTTGAATAAAAAAGCAAGAAGATGAAAGGAATAACGACCATTCTGGTGAAGATGGGAGTCTAACATATATACGGTATGTCAAGATTCAAAGCTTGTTTTAAAGCACACATAAATGTAGCATAGTAGAACTTCTTTAAAGTCTTCCTCAGAGTAGCACAATAAATTAATGGCATTTGAGTATTATGGAGTTGAACTGTTGTGTGTTTACTATTAACAGTAAGGGGCCTAATTTACAGTAAAACGAATGCATGAAAATGCATGAGTGTTTGTTAAACACAATAAGTAGGGAGAGTGGGACGGGGACACCTCCAGCACCTCGAGCTCTTGTCATCATGTGTGTGTTAAGTTTCACGTGTTCACATTCTTCATATGTTCGCATTGGTTTCCTCCCACTGTTAAAAACATGCAGATATGCAGCTTGGCTACACTAAATTACCCCAGGTGTGAATGAGTGTGTGAATGTTTGTCTTTGCATGGTGCTCTGCCATTGGCTGGCATCCCATCCTGGGTGATTTCTCCCGCCTTACGTCCAGCGTTACAGGGATTGGCTCCAGATCTACCATGACCATGACGAAGATGAAGTGGTTACTGAAGATGAAGGAAATAAATATTGGGGAAGCAGATGTGGGGCTCATATGGGAGTAAATGCACTGTAAAAAATGTTTTCCACCTCAGGAGAAACAATACTGACCCTAAACCACACCAGGTATGATGTAAAGCCCACTTGGATTTATTCACAGCAACCACTATGTGTATTACATCCACAGAAACACTCCTTTTAACACAGACAGACCATTTTATGTAATATTCAGTACCATGCTTTTATTTTATTAAAAAAAAACAGTTTCCGTACAAATATTGGCAATAACCATGAAACATATCCTTTTTTTGACAACAAGGAAATGACATGATCACACATTTATTTTATGTTTATATACAATGGTAAGACTAAACACACTGGAAGTGTCTCTTTGCTGTACAGTACAGATTAGTTTAAGTTTAAAATGTCTAATGATACTGATATTGCCTCGATATTCAGCTTCTGAAACATGGATGATGTGTACAGCAGGTATGTGTCACCTTTATAATATCTGTTTTCTTCAATACCATTAAAAACAACAAACCACATATTTCAAAAAACAGCTCAGGACTGAGCCTAATCCAAATTCTAAATAAATAAAATTATAGTCAGCTTTGGCTTAAACTGACTTCTAAAAGTGTTAAATTAAGCAACTGGTGTTAATTGAACACAGCTAAGTACTTCCTAGAATCATACCTTGCAGTATTTATTTTAAAAAATTAGTCATTATGTAGCGTATTTATCAGGCCTCTTCTGGAAATACAAGTTTTAGCACCCCTTTTATGCTGACATCTAATGTAGCACCTTTTTTATCTAAGAACAACAACAACTTTAGTGGTAGAAAGGGGTTTTCAGACTCATGGGACAATAAATAAATCTGATCTGTGCATTAATATTGACAGTGTTGAATGTGGCAACAGAGTGCCTAAGTGGACACATGAGAATACATAACATAGTATGTAATCAGAGGAATGCTGTCAAGATAAAACACACGTACACACACAAAGGAACACACAAAAGGTGGAATGTGTAAAAAAGAAGCTAAAAATAGGTTTATAAAAATTTTTTAAAAGTCCCCTTCATTACAACCACTTTGTAATTTGGCAACAATCATAAGCAATCAGAAAATGACAATACCGCATTGCAGGGTTTCCTCTTTCCTCACTCTCTAAATGTGTCACATCGTGACATTCAACTTGACTGTGTCCCAATCACACGCAAGATCTCTCTCTGAATTCGAGCTTCCTGTGTGTTAATGTTGGCATCTCCCACCTGACCGTCCTCATACCTGTATAACATACACATGGTTATGATTAGCGTTTGTGCATAGGTAAAATTCGTTAGTTGTTTAAAGAGAACAGGAAAATCTAGCTTCATTAAAAACTCACACAAAAAAGAAACGTGTGCAGACATGGTCGGGCACTGGGCACACCCAAATGTTCCCATGTTTCTGGAGGTCTTTGGACGTTATCACTGTGTATACACACACAACAAGAAAACCAGTATGTATGAAATGTAAAATGCTATTATTTTAATTCTTGATATGGGAAGGTCATTATGGCTGTCTCTTACCCTCACAAAGAGCGACACAGTTGAGATTCCGACTCTGAAGAAACCGTGATTGCACTGGGAGACTCTGCATAAAACATGAATATAAATGTGGTAGAATTAAGTAACGTTGTTCAGAAGACACACAGTAAATCTTCAACAGCAGTCATTCATTCATGATAGATGTGCAGTTTAACCTACTGACTTGTCTAAAGCCAGTTTGAACTCTGTGATTAGAGGTCTTTTAATATTAGAACTTGTAAAACAGAGATGATCACAAAATGTAGTTTTAATTCTATAACAGACTGTGCGATAATGTGTTCTTCATGACAAATTATGTGATGAAGATCCTCTAACAATAGTCCTGTGATTAAAGAAAATTACTATATTTTATGCATGCCATCAATCAGATGGACCCGGGCTCATGAAGAAAATTAGGAGCTTGAGACACTAAAGATATTTTTTCAGTTCATTAGCATGTTTCATTTACATTTCACCATTGCCACTACCATATCATGAGTTTTCTGTAATCCTATTTGGCCCTATTGGTGATTTTTAGACCACAGTGGTCAAATGCTGAAATTGTAATAAAACATATCTGACATTACCATAATTTTTGGTCACAGTTGCACTAAATTGGCCATCAGTGAGCACATCGCATAATGCATTCTAAGACCACGGATCTCTTGAATTCTTTTAAGTGCTTCACACAAACAATTTAGTTAATCAAAAAACCACAGGAAAGTGGAAGAAAAACTTGCAAAACTCAACTGCACAAATGAACACACCTGCGAGATGGTGTTGACTCGGTTATAATGATGTACTAGCTCCTCCTTTGTGGGCATGTGGTGCTGTCCTTTACCCATCCCTAAAAAAAGTATTTTTACATTCCTTAAGGTGCAGTATTTAGGTCTGACTCAACACTACATCACATACATCATTAAATCTCTCCTACCTGAGTATCCAAAAGAGATGCTGGAGATGGGACTGAGGTAGATGCCCTTCCCATAGGCTGCCCCATGCAGCTTGTGTTAGAGAAAACATGGAGCAATCATACAGTATCTTAGGAAGTCATCAGGTGACAGCTTAGTATGCTTAAGAAGTCATCAGATGATGGATTAATAACAGTTCTATCAGTTTGCTTGCTAAGATAGGACATACTATACCTGTAGCTTTGTGTAGGAGGCGTTAACAAGTCCATTTCGTAGAATAGAGTGCCAGTTTTCTATATGGGAACCACTAATACGCATTGGTAGAGATAAACATGCATTATATTAAATTATTGTTTCATTATATAAAATGTACAGTCATATCCAGAATTATTGCTCCCCTTGGTAAAAGTAGTTAAAAAAGGTTTAATTGTATTTATGGTTATTTAGCTTAATCTCACACTGGATTAATATTTAGAGGTTAGAGAAGTCTAACCTTTAATTGAAGTAAATTTATTCTAAGAAAAAAACTATTCTAAAGTATACACTACATTTTTGAACCCATGCATGTCCCAGTTATTGTACTACTGTAGCCTTTTTGGACTCCCTTTGCCAACAGAACAGTACTTTTCCTATAACGCTTGATGAGATTTGAGAATACAAAGCAAGAAATCTGCGACCACTCCTATAGGCCAATTCTCCTGATCACATGACAGCTACTGACCAGGGAAGATATAGGCATCTCAAGCTTTGTCTGTGTCATGTGAAGTCAGCCAGCAGCATCTTTTCAAACTCTTAGTTATGCAACATCAGGGGGCGGCATAACACACTCAGAAAAAAGCAGTGCTATCTGCATGTATTAGCTCACAGGTGCCCATGATTGACTTGTGTCTCTGTGATTAATAGAAATTCTATAGCATCCCTCCCTCCCCGAGAGCACAACAGTTTTTCTCTCTTGTAATCCCGGCTACAAATAGCCGTAGCATCATCTGGATTCAAACTCCTAAGTCTACACGATAGGTGAATGTTTTTCTGTTGCGCCACTCAGGAGCCCTCATATACAGTTAATAGAGTCATGGAGTCTTTATACAGGTATATATAGCTCATGGAGTCTTTATACAACTCATGAGTTCATGAAGTGTCCTAAAAAGGTTCCTAGAGGGTTTGGAGGAAAAACACAGATCACAGATCCTTCACTATACTTAACATTGGGGATTAGCTTCTTTTCTGTATACCCATCTTTCTTTTTATACCAAACCCACCTTGATTGTTGCCAAAAAGCTTTGTTTTTCTCTCATCTGACCATAAAACTAAGTTCCAGTCAAAGCGTCTTGTGAACTACAGGTGCCTCCGGTTGTGGTTAGAAAAAAGAATACTTTTTTGCATGCCAAAAGTTTGTTGGTATGGAGGTGGCTAATTGTTGATATGGAATACAAGATGCTACTGTCTTCTGTGATCCTTGGCGAAATGTTTAAAACTCTAACCACCCTTGCAGCCAACCATTCATTCTATAATTTTCGTGATGGTAAGGAATGACAAGAATGAAGGGAATTTGGCCTCGGTCACATGTGATATTACCTAGTGACCCAGGAAGTTAAGGATGACCAGAGGTTATAAATATTTAGGTGAACATAAACAAATATGAATGGGGGAGCATTCTCAGGTACGTTCTGTTCATCAGAATGTCTTTTTTTATTTTCGTAGAAGGAATCTTAGAATAAATTTACTTCAGTTAAAGAATGTACTTCTTTAATTTTTAGTGAAATGTATTTGTGGAATTATCCACTGTTTTGGATTAATATAGTTTCTTCTTCTAATACTGATTATGGTAATTAAGCATAACCACAAATGTTTCGTTTTGTTTGTTTGTTTGTTTCTAAAAAAAAACCTTTTCTCCCATCCTTAGCAAAAGGATGCCATTAATTCTGGAGCAGACTGTTGATCAAATTAAGATACCAGATAATCAATCTTCACAGTGAAGATTTAGATATCATGTTAATACACCCACTGAAAGGCAAAAGTGCTGCCATATAGTTTCCTAGCTGTGCGGAATCGAGCCTCTTTGGCTGGAGGGCTACTGAGCAACAAAAACTGGTGGGTAGTGTGCATGAACTTCAGTTGCTGGCAGCAGAAACAGAAAATAAAGAAATTAGATAAAATGGATATAATGGAATACAGTAGCTTGTAAGTAGGTGTACAACACAGCTAAAAGTGCACTCACCCTGCTTAAAGGCAGCTTGACAATATGAGATCGATTGCTGGATATAATCCTGCAACATATTAATAGAGCCAAAAGTATACTATCAAATGCAAATGCAGGTTTAAAGATGAAAACAAGAAATATCACTGAGGTGGGTTTCACTATCACAGACTTTAGCCTGTAATCCAGTACTCTCTTCATTGTAACACAGAACTTTGTTTTGCATAATTACAACATCTGTACAACAGTTATCACTGCACTGAGTCAATTTCACATGTACATACTGTATAGGTCTCTAAAGATGTATACATATACAAGATATTTTACACCTGTTTATTATAATTCCTCCTTAACATTTATTATTTATACTATTTATTTTAATTCAGTTTAATCAACTATTAATTTATTTCTGTGCTTCTTGCACATTTGTAAATAGTCCAGTGTTGCCTGTTATATATGCACTCACTAAGATAATTTCCTTGTATGTGTAACAAACAAATTAAACGGAGTCTGATTCTTACCACTGTAATAGAGGATGTGCAAGTGGATCCAATTTGTCCATCTGTTTCTTTATCTCTACATAGGAGCCCTATAAGAATATAACAATATGAGTCATTTTTTTTAGACCAGAGGATATAAGGTACAATAGTCACAAGTCAAATATAAGGTTACTTTGAGATCAGAAGGTAAATTTGTCATATTGATAGCACAACTCCTTCCATACTTGTGTTATTTCTCGTATCGACATGATGCTGTCCAGTGCTTTCTGCAGCCTATCATAGCTTCGTTTCTGTCAACAAAAGGAAAGCAAAAACAGAGTGACATGAAAAGAATGTAATCTTTCTGTAAATTTGTTATTTCATATTGTATAATAAATTGGTCATGACGGCTGTCATGATGTCATTACGTCAGATAAAATCCTGTACCTTAGGGTTAAAGGCCAAAGCCTTGGGATCGAAAGGGTCAACCACTGATGGATAGGGATCAAATATAATGCTTTTACGAGATGACTCCAGGGCAGCTCTGCACATTGCTACCAGCAAGTCAACCACCTGTATGAAGGTGATCGCACAGTCACTTTGATCGGACTGATGGAGTTTCAGTAAGGTAGGGCAAACTCAACAACTTTCTCAATATATATGCGTGTGATATATATGGATTACCTCGGCTCCTGTTGCCACATCTTCTACAGCCCCTGACATAACTCCCAGTGTGTAGAAGGAGAACACACACAGCTCTCTTGTACACACCGCTGGCTGGAAAGACATGTGAATTTCATACATAAATGAATCCCCAATGACCAATATAATCAGCGACCACAAGTAGTTAATATATGAACAATATACTGTGCAGAGAATATAGGAAAACTACAGCTATTTGTAGTTGCTTGTTGATACCTTGAGCATGGAGCCATTCTGAAAGACATGCTGCTCATCACAGACCACGCAGTACTCATTCAGCGTGGGAATTCTCTGCTCCGAGTACTTCATAATCTAGAATCATAGCCAAATTTAATATGGATAGAAACAAATACAGGCATCAATCCAATAGGAAAAAACAATAATTTACCTGTACAAGAAAACCATATTCCAGAGTAGGAATACTCTTGCAGTGTAGGAGGGCTTGTGAAGAGAAGAATAACTCAATAAGCTGTTTTGTGGTGATCTGAACTGTGGCTCTGGATCCAGGGACTGCCACATTCTACAGGGACAGCCAAAAAGATTTTTTGTTTCTAGGTGACCACATACCATAGACCAGTCATTCTTAAAGTTTTTTCAGTCAGAGGCCCATTTAACTGTATAACTGCACATATATGGAGCCCCTCAGTACAGATTAATTTTACAACAAATTGTTCAAATATTTAATTCAACATTCAACATACATTTGGCTATTTATTGGGTTTTTTTATTTCTGAATTTTCCATTTTTATTAAAATTGGATGTGTCCAATTTTATAGGCATAGTACCAATGATAATGGTCAGAAAATTGCAGACACCCTGGCTCTGGGTCACGGACCCCTGGACCCCACTTTGAGAACCATGGCCATAGACCATTCATGTTACACTGAATAAGGCACTGCATCCAATCTGTACTCCAGCAAAGCTTAGAGAATGATCTTATTACTCAAAAGAAAATGTAATTAATAATACAACAAAGTAGTTTTTCTCCTCCTACATTAGCAGTGAAAGAATGTGGTCTTGAGTTTCTCACCTGTCCGTTGGGTGCGTATGTGACCAAGTCTCCTTTTGGCATCTTCATGGTACAGGAGACTGAACGACTCATGAGGCGGCTCACTCTCGGCTCAGGTCCTGATGTCCTTCCTTTCTCTCCAGGGCCCTGGATCAGAGGTACATTGGGACACCTGGAAAAATTGGACAGAAGCAACCATTAAAGGAATTAGTATTGTCCTTATCTTGCATCAGCCAATGTATTGTAATGAGTGCTAATGACTTATACATGTCTATAACTTGTGACTTCTGTTAGTGGTCAGGGTTTGCCCAAATTGGAAATAAACATATACACATAGAATGTTAACACCGAATTTGAATTTTGATAGAATATTTCAGAATGAGGCACAAGTGGGCCATATCAACATGAACAACAAGCCCAAGTAAGGGTAAATATTCTTATCTGTTTGTACTTGGCTATTGGTGTGAAGATGCTGAGGCCAGCCCGGAATTTCTTGATCGTTCCTCCAGCTTTGAACCAGCTATGTCTCTTCTTCTGCTGAGTTCTCAAAAATTCATTGCTGAGGTGTTTCCACTGATTCGATATGAATGTTCTAAGGATTCTGGGAAGGAAAGTAAGAAACACAATAATCATCAATGATTACTTATATATAGACACTATTCTATTACTATAATCAGCTAACTAATAATAATGTCATTCATTTAAAAGAGATCTGCTCACCTCTTGAGCTGTACCCCAACACTGAAGCTATCTTTACAGGAAGGTTGGAACACTTCCACTGTCGGCTCTAAAAGAAATGAACTGTTCAGATGTGCCCAGAATATTGTGCAAAATGATAAAAACACATGCAGATTATCTATACCCACAGCGTAAAGACAAACTACATATAGTTTTCATTCCTACCTGGCCCATCCAGGTATTGAGACAAAGAAAATCGCAGGCGTAGAACGATAGGTTCTGTTCTATTGACTTTCCATGCTGAGGCCACCTCCTCCTGTTGGATAATACACAGATATATAGTGTCCTTCAGAATTACTAGCACCCTTCATAAATAAACCAACAATAATTTAAATTCTCCACTTAAACAAGTTTCTTACTGTATTATTTTATTACCGCAGTGAATAGTGAATTTCCACTAATGCGAACTAGGTACTAGTTCTGGGCTGTTGCTAGTGCCAGTTTTGAATTAGTTCAACTTGCAAACCTTCTAAGAACCGGTTTGCTTTTCCAAGGGCTAGAGAGCTACCATAGGGCAATGTCATTATGTCACTGTATTGGTCTTGTTCGTCACGACAATCCCACCCCAGCTCCTGATAATAAGCGTTGGTTCTTGGTTCTAGACCAGCAAATGTTGGTGCTGCTCTTGAACCAGGTTTTCTGACCGAGAACCGGTTCTTTGGCTGTTGAAACGTAAAGAACTGATCCTAGATTAAGCAGTGACTCCAAACCAGTCCTCGAACTGCCTTGGTGGAAAAGGGGTAAATCAGGACATATCCATCTGTGAACAGGCTTGGTGCAGACCATTTGCACTTGACTTACTAACATTTACACTTTCTACTTTTCAGTACACCATACAGTTTCAAACAGCTTTACAGGAGCAGTGCTGACATGCATACTGCTTTGATCCATGCTATAAAATGTTACATTATGCAAAATGTGATAAATTGGAGAAAACAATGATTGTTGGCCGAAATATGAAAGAGCTAGGGTTGCAAAGTGTTTATCATTGATAAAAGTAGGTTAACTCACATCTAAAAAGCTGATGTTGATGTGCAAGTCGATGTCCACATCATCAATTGCCTCATACTCCCTGAAAAAAGGGGTAAATCTGAGCTCAGGGTCTGCTTACACTAGCTTCATATTAGTTACCAAACATATATTAACCTTATTTTAAGTACCTTACACCAACAGCATTCTCAGAGTAGATATCCTTCACAGCTCCAACATCTGTGTCCAATTGTGGATGGCAATAAAGATCAGCAGCATAATTACCCTGTAGGAAACATTTATTTGTTTTTTTGTTATTTGTCTTTCTTCCCTCCATTAGAAATAGCTACCGGAGCGATGTACAGAAAATAGTTCAAACAGTATAGTTCAAATAGTCTTCTATATTAAGTTACACTGTCATCTGGGTTTCTTCTCATTCGAGGACTATGCCTCGTCTTTATCTTGTATTTATCTGCTGTTTGTTTGTGGAATTCTGTATGTGTGTGGATTTGTTCCTAATGAAGTGTTGAGTAACAAGCAGAGCAGTAGCCATATGTCGTTTGCATCCCGGATAAACTCCACTATCACCTGTATGAATCCAAACGCCTTATAGTCAGTCACACTAAGGTTCATATAAACTAAAATTCATGTTGATCTGACTGGATTAAGCAAACAATAGATACAGATACCTGTGCTCCATAGACGATGTTTTCACAGTCACTGTCCCCATCTGATTCCTCTTCACTCCAGCACCGCTCACTGACACTCTGAGAGGCAGACAGGTTAACCAGGGTCAGCTGTGTCCTCCTCTGTCTCCTTAAATCTCAGTGATTTACTTGTCCTCACCATCTTCACTCCCCTATCCCTGTCCCTTCTTCAGCAGATGCTTGTATCAACCATCATAAGTAATCTACTCAACTAGGTGAGTGTGACAATTGGATAGCTTAACATATTCCACACACTATCCAAATTTGTCATGCTGAATTATTCCAATTTATTTTCCACTTTATACAATTGTTTACACATTTCCAATAGCCAAATAACCAAAAAAATGAAATGAATAGTATTATGTAGGCTTTTAATTTTTAGGGTTTGGCAAGAGGCAATTTCTTTACCATGCTGATCATAGATTTAGCTCCAGTGACTTTTTGTTGCCCTTCCTTTCCATTCCAGTGATGAGTGAGGAGTTTGCCAAGCACAGTATGATGAGATCTGGTTTAGACTCTGGGAGGAGGATAAGCATTACAACCAGGATGAAGATGATGCTTATTCAGCCAGAAAGGCTGAGTAATCCCAAATCATCCCAAAACAACCTGCAAAAAAAACAAACAAACAAAAAAACAGCAAGGAGAAAAGGGTGTGGGTGCTGCTCAAATCATTTACTTTATTATTATTTATTTCTATTTTATCCAGATGAAAAAAAATCTAATAAAAAAAAAAATAGGAGCCAAGTAAGTATATGCATAGAATACGTAGATAAAGGACCAAAAAAAGAAGAAGAAAAGAACAATAACACTAGCTTAGAAAAATAAAATCGCACAATAAGTTAGAATCTCATTTCCCATTGTAAATGTCTTTGCTTAATTGTTTGATGGAATAGATCCATGTTTGATCACAGTTGTGCAATAAATAATAATAATAATAATTCAGGTTGATCAAAAATGAGATAAAAATCCAAATATATAAGATCAGTTGTGTCTATTAAACGTTTCAGCT
The DNA here is from genome assembly GCA_030068235.1 of Notoglanidium macrostoma. Lineage (NCBI taxonomy): Eukaryota > Metazoa > Chordata > Actinopteri > Siluriformes > Auchenoglanididae > Notoglanidium > Notoglanidium macrostoma. Next base: position 13,993,725 of record JAQQZR010000012.1, read on the forward strand.
TATTCGTTCATCCTTGCATCTTTTCATCTCTTTGCTTGCCCTGTTGATTGATTCCTAAATACATGTGCAGCACCGGCGACAACGCAAACGCCCAAGTCTCAACACGTGAATAGCTCCTCAGTAACAATGAGCTAGGTAAAAAACAATTTAGGACCAATTTATTTCAGCACTAAGAATTTTACCTCTTACCTTTTGAGAATAGGGCAGTGAAGATTCTCCGTATTTTATGTGTCATTAATAAAACGAAACGTTTAAAAAGCCCACGACAGAAATGGCAACCAATGGGCAATTATTAAAAAGGTTTCATTGTGTGCTTCTCTGTCTATCCGAGTCAGCTGCTAGCCCGGCCCTGTCTGGCATTTGTCGCTGTTTATTTCTCCCTGTGCTGGCCGCTTTCTCCCTGACGACGCTTGGCGTGTGCGCATGCGCAGTGTACCCCTGTTTGGTCACGAGACCACTGGTAGGGCGCGCGCTCACAAATACCGCGGAATGAACAAAATGCGCTCTTCTCTTCTCTTCTCTTCTCTTCTCTTTTGTTATGTCCTCCTCTGTTCTGCTTACCGTATAGGAATGTTCAAAAGGTCACTGGAGTCAGTAACTATCATCGTGCAAAACATTTTGTACAATGTAACATTTACCAGATTTTGTAACGTGCAACATTCGTGTACAATGTAACATGTACAAGATAACATTCGTAAAACACAGTAGGCTATTTCAAACTTGTACGACTTGATTTATAGCATTTATACAATGCAAAATATACATTTTTTGTTAACTCTGACTGATTATGTTTTGTCAGAGTTTGTATAACGTTTATAACATTTCTACAAAGTAACATTTATCACATCTGGTACAATGTAACATTTATTACATTTAAAACAAAGTAACATTTATAACATGGATCAAACCCTTACGTTTGTCAGCATTGCTCATCCAAAGCTGTGTGAAGCTGTATGGTGCCCTGAAAAGGAGAAGGTGTAATTAAATAAACAGGAAAATGATCAGGTACAAATGGTTTATACCGTGCATGTTCACATACAGATGTATCCTGATTGGTTTGTTATATACTGTTTCAAGCAGAACATTAAACACATTCACTCCAGTGTAAAAATAATACTTTGATATTGCATTAATATATATTATTATATTAAAATATAAGTGTTCAGCGTTCTCTGTTGTCTATCACAACACAGTTATATACTGTTATATACTGTTATTACTGTATAATTACTGTTATAATACTGCACTCAATAAGTAGATATATTGAAAATAATTGAATTTTTTTTCATGTCATTCACCTTTACTTAATAACTTAATAAAAACAATAACATACTAACCAAATGTTCTGGCCTGTAATTGTGTGTTTTTATTAATAACTTTTTTTTGACCTCAGTAATCACATTATTTTGGCCAGGGTCATAGGAAAATCTGAGCTTGGCATGAGGCATGAATGCGTGAGGGATGAATACACCCCGAGTGAGACACCATTGCAGGGTACCATGCACACACATATTCACACAACTTTGCCTTGCCCTTCCTACTGCATGCATATTTGGGATGTCAAAGGAAACTCATGGAGAACATGTGGAATTCCACATAAATGTGAGAGCAGGATTAAACATAGACCTGGAGCAACAGTGGTACTCAATGAGTCAAAATGCTGGCCATTTTTCACCAATTTAGATCCTGTTTAATTGAAACTAGTACTTTCTACAATCCATGCAGTATAAACAAGTGGCGCAGTAAATGTTATTCCACAAGCTTCTTGCTTACTTCTTCACTTTTACCAGGGCAAGAGGAAGAAAGAATTCTAGAAGAGCTGAAAGAGCCTCTCTGAGACTGAGCTCAGGATTGACCCATGCTTCCTGCTGTGCCACTGTAATCTTAATAACTTAATACTTAAAACTGATTATTGGCAAGTATTGGCTGGAATTACTGAGCCCGAAGTGTGCCAAGAAAGCATTCCCCACACCATTACACCACCTCCACCAGCTTGGACTTTTGACCAAAGACACATTGGATTCATGGATTCATGGTGTTGGCCACAAATTCTGACCCTACCAATTGTGTTCCTCAGCAGAAATTGAGATTCACATGAGCAGGCTGTGTTTTTCCAGTCTTCAACTACCTAATTTTGGTGAGCCTGTGCCCACAGCAGCCTCACATTCTCTTCTTGGCTGAGAGAAATGGAATCTGATTTAGTCTTCTGCTTCTATTTGTAGCCTATCTGCTTCCAGATTCGATGTGTTGTGCACTGCAAACCCAGTTATGTTGATTGTACTTAAACAGTTTGAGGCAACTTAGATGTTGAGGAAATCTGTTTTAATGCCTTAAAATATTTAAGTAATGCATACCAGAGAAAATCAATTTCTTTAAGTAAAACCAACTTAAATACCAGAGAGGTTGAAAGTAACCACTTTAGCTGAATACACTAAAATCCAAATTATTTGTACTAAAAACCTGCTGTAAAATCAATCATACTAACCAATTCATTTAACTTAAATTTTTAAGTTTCCTGTAACATAAAACTCAAAGTTTTAAGTTGTTAACTTAAAAAAATATTTATTTAAAAAAAAACTTAAAAAATGTATACCCATTTTGAACTGTATTTATTTATTTCCCATTTTTACCAAATGAACACAAAATGTTATTCAAAATTCAACAAAAGAGTTCAGTATAAAATAGAGTGCATTTACAGAGCAAACATTGTAATTAAACTGTATGTATTTGTTATTATGTTATTTGGTATTATATTTTTAGAAAGAAAACAACATAAAAAACAGAAAAATATAAAAACTGCTACCTCAGATAAGTCCCAGATTAGTCCACTGTATTTGTCCAAGGAGATCTTTAGTAAAATAAATAAAACACAAAATTTTTCAGTAAAAAGGAACATTTTCCCAATATTGTCAATGAAATTTACATGTCCAAGATTTGTTGTGGATGAATTGACCAATGAGAATTGGGCAATATGCTGCTCTGAAAAACTGGGGTGGGGTCCAGGTTAATTTATATTAATTTATATTTTGAAGTTTGTGAAAATCCCAGGAGATCAGCAGTTATATAAAAACACAAACTAGCCTATCTGGCTCCATCATTCCACGATCAAAATCATTAAGTGTAATGCTGGATTAATGCACATTGACAGTATGCAAAGGTATCACCTAAGGTGCAAAGTTACCCCTTGTGTTCTATTCAGATCCATCCATCCATTGTCTATACTGCTTATCTGTCAGGGTCATGGGGAAGCTGGAGCCAATCCCAACTGACTTCGGGTAAGAGGCAGGGTACACCTGGGTCAAGTCACCAGTCTATCACAGGGCTAACACACACAAACAACCATTCGCAACTATGGGTAATTTAGATTAGCCAGTTCACCTTATGTCTTTGGACTGTGGAAGGTAACCAGAGCGCCTTGAAGAAACTCCTGTAGGCACGGTATGAGCATGAAACAGCACAGGTAAGTCCCAGTTGGCCAGCAGGTTCAATCCCAGAATCTTCTTACTGTGGGGCAACAATGCAACCACTGCACCACTGTGCTTCCCTGCTCAGATCTAATAAGCCATATTAAATATTTACTGAAGGAATAATCCTAAGGAGTATTTTCCACAACAGGACAATTTCTCAATTTCTATAGTAAATATACTTTTGCATTTTTTATATTATACATTTCTATAATAAATGTATGACCTGCAGTCACTCGTGCACACCTGCATGTTGCCCAAACACGAGAATGACTTTTTGGATCTCTGTTTCAAAAGCTTGTGTTTATAATTTATATTGGTAATAAAATTAGGCTACATGATATATAACTGGTATTTTATAACAACGTTTGGTATTTTATAACAAAACGGAACATCCTGAAATGTCAGTGTTATGTGCTTTGCTTTTTCATTAACTGATTCATGTGAAGTCACATGAGCTACAGTCTGAGAACTGTCAGTAATCACCCAACTAATATCACGAGCTTCATTGCCTACCTGTAATTGGTCGCTAACGAGGTAATTTCATCACATAAATGATAGCTACTTTATTCAAAATTATGTTGTTTTTTTTTGTTAAAAAGAAAAAAGATTTCAGTGGACATATTATTTTATTATTAGGCTTTAGATTTATACTGGGAACTAATGTTTGTAGCGGGGAAATGTAACACATTGGGATCACCCTCGCAAGGATATCGTGTCGTCCCTCCAGGAAGTAGTACCGGTTAGAAACGGTGTTAAATTAGGCGCGCGCGCTGGGGAACGGCGCACAACTGCTTGTGACCGGCCAGCGGCTCCGGTAGGTCAGAGAGGATTTATGATTCATTCAGGCTTTTTTTTTTCTTTGTAAAAGTAAACTACCCTTACTTACATAAAATAGATAAATAAATATGACCATTAATTACCGTTTATGAAAACCTCGTTAATAGATTAATAGTTTAAAGACAGCCCGCTCTAATATAATGTTATAGTAATGTTGTAATTTTCCTTTAATATTGTGTTTGGGCGTTCCTGTTGTGCCTTTTACGCAATTTGTGAAATTTTACAATTATTATTATTATTATTATTATTATTATTATTATTATTATTATGTAATTCTCAGGTTTATGACTAGTTATACTATTATGCCAGATCATGCCCCTGCTAAATAGCGTGACACAGTAAATGCAGTAAATACTGTGACACGTGACATGCTTATTTACCCAGCTGCGGACCAGAATGATCTTAACTTTTGACGCTCTGAGGAATGTAGCATTTAGTCCTAGTGAGTCCATTTACACTCATTTCTTAGAGCACATTGCTAATATATCATTGCCACTGGCTTCTAGTTACTTAACCTTTCGGTGACAGTGACAGTGTACTGAAGCAATATGATCACACTGTTTTAAGATATTTTTAGCACACCAGATGCTGTGGGGTTTTCTACAACATTAACTGTTAGCTTATCAAGCTTTTTTTTTTTTTTTTTTTTTTTTTTATCTCAAAGCATTAAATTTACTGTGTGTTTATTTGATATGCTGTATATACTCTTACTTTGCCTAAAAGTCTTTATTAGAATTTTCATAGATTTTATTATTGCATCAGTTAATTAAATATAATGCATTTAGCCTGTTATGTTTAGCTGGTAGCTGGTGGTCACTTTCAGACAGATACCTTTTTCAGGTAGCTTTTACTATTCTAAAGGCTATTTTTATTAAATTTACCTGAAAAGAGCTGTAGATTGAATCAGTAGGTTGGACAATGGCTCTCATTTGTATAGTTAATAGAAGCCAAACCTGTATAGACAGTCCTGCTGTAACGATGTTTGAGCAGTTTAGCACATTTAGCTAGAGCTAGTTCAAGTGGCTTTTTGACTTTCATGTGAACTAGTGTATGTTACTTTCCAGTCAATTTATACATTTATACAATTTATAGAGTTAATTTAAGTCTGAATAAAGATCTTCTACAGGATAGGCTTTCATTATTCAGAACAAAAGAGTCCTTGTTTTTGCATACATATTTGGGCAAACTTATCAGGTTTTTCCTCCTTTGCAGGACGTTCCAGCAGACACTGCTCCAATAATGTCTAAGGCTAAGGATATGAGCTCTTCCGTCATTCACTCTCAGCAGCTCCATGCTGCTATGGCAGAAACCTTCCTGGAGCACATGTGCCTGCTGGACATTGACTCCGAGCCGTCAGTGTCTCGCAACACTGGCATCATCTGCACAATTGGTTAGCAAAACATTGTTGCTTATTCATTTGCACATTTAGTCAACTAAAATAAAAAAAAAAGGATTGAATTTCTCACACCAATTATGCATATTCTCACATACACACTGTGACATTAAATAAATATAAATTTGTTTAATAACATTGTGTATTTGCTCTCATTTATAACACTGTACTTATGCTTTAAGCTTGTTATTTGTTTTAGGGCCAGCTTCTCGCTCTGTGGAGAAGCTGAAGGAGATGATCAAGGCTGGCATGAACGTTGCACGCTTGAACTTTTCACATGGAACTCATGAGGTTGGTGCTCTCATTGAATTTTTACCAGTTCCCCAGTAGCTGGTTAAAAAACTATATGAATATCCTCACAGTAAATCCTTAGTAGAGAGAACTAGTTGGAGGATTTTCCTTTCCATTAATCTTTCTCAATCATTGTATCAAGTGTACCATTATGCCTTCATATGATACCTTTGATATTTCAGCTATAGGTCAACACCAGTTAAAGGTCAGCAGCAATGTTTATTAGTTGTAAGTAGAAGTCACAGTCTCTAATAGTGAAACTAAGTCATACCCAGTCTTGTTCAGTACATGTATTTGAAAGTTATTTATACAAAACTAAAAATTGACTTTATTTGCATGTTAACATGTATCCTCTCTGTTGCTAGAAATCTGACAAGTCCTAATCATATGACTAGAGGGCTGTTATATGTAATATGACAGCGGATTCATATTTAAGGTTTTTTTATGGAGAATATCCACTGACATTTTCCACAGAGGGAGAGTATTCTGGAAACAACACTGACTTAGAGTGATTTCTCAGATATTTTAAATGCAATTATTTAGGCATTGAGATGGACTTGGTACTGCTTCTGGTACACAAACAGTTATATAAGTCTTTGTAGTGTGGCAGTCAGCTGGTCAACTAATTATATGATAGGAAATATGATCTGTACAGACATACAGTATATATAGCTTGTCTCCAAGATTGCCTTTTTGGATTCGGTTACAGTTCACTGTACTCATGGTATCTTTCAAATATGCCCAAGTCTACTCACAGGCATTTCATTATAGATGGACAAAGTAAAACAAGCAGGAAATAATTAGTAAACATAGTAAGTACAACATTCTCTCATATATGCAGTATATACTGAAAATATACATGCACCACAGCTGTGTTAATAATAAAATCAACATTGCCATCTAACCCTTGGATAAAAACATTAACAACAACAACAACAACAATAATATATTTACCATAAATATATTTAGTATAAATAAAGATAAAAAATAAATAGAAATATTACTTTGATACTAAGTAACCTACTCATACTGACAAATAATGAAAGATTATAAATAAAATGGGTAACAAATTATACTAACTTTCATTAAGATAGCCAGATTAAATATGAACAAATCAATAATTACTTAGAAATTGACAATTAACCAATGCTTATATATGATCGTTCTTAATGTGTCAAATCATTAGTTGGTCTGAATTTAAACATTAGCAAATGTTTCCAATTGATAAGTCATATACTTGCTCATGTGTCCACTGATAATTGCATCATACATGTCTTCCCAATGCGGCACTGTGGTTAGCACTGTCGCCTCACAACCAGAAGGTTCGACTGCGGCCTTTCTGTGTGGAGTTTGCATGTTTTCCCCATGCCTGCGTGGGTTTGCTTTGGGTGCTCCCATTTCCTCTCACAGTCCAATAACATGCAGATTAGGTCAACTGGCTACTCTAAATTGCCCATAGGTGTGAATGTGAGTGTGAATGGCTGTTTCTCTCTGTGTTAGCTCTGTGATAGATTAGTAATCTGCCCAGGGTGTACCCTGCCTCTCGCCTGAAGTCAGCTGGGATTGGCTGACTTATTAACAGATAAGTGGTATAGATAATGGATGGATGGATGTTTTCCTTTATAAAGTTTTACCTTGTAATGTTTTGTCATGCTGTAAAATTTTATTCGTGTAGATTTGTTATTGGGGAATAGATGCTGGTCAAAAGTGTGTTTTCAGGCAGTCTGAAAGTGTACTGTTAAATATTTTTTAACTTTGCACTTTAGTGAAATGGACCTACTTCTGTATTCTTTAGTACCATGCTGAAACCGTCAAGAATGTGCGTGAAGCCACTGAGAGCTTTGTACCTGGAAGCTTTGAGTACAGACCTGTGGCCATTGCACTAGACACCAAAGGTCCTGAAATCAGGACTGGACTCATCAAGGGCGTGAGTGGCTTTTAGATTCTCAGCATACTACTTCTTGTTTCCTGTCAAACATTTTGTTTAGAATTGTCACTACCTAAAACACATTTCTCTTATTACACAGTCTTCATGAGACACTTTACAGAGAGGAGTTAATCCAAAAATTGCCCACCCTACAGACTTCTTTATACAATTTGTCAATTGTCTGTACTTACATTGTATGTTCCTTCTATAGAGTGGCACTGAGGAGGTGAAGCTAAACAAGGGTGAAAAAATCAAACTGACCCTGGATGACAACTACAAGGACAACTGTGATGAGAAAACCCTCTGGCTAGATTACAAGAATATCACTAAGGTGGTTCAGCAGGGCAGCCATGTCTATGTTGATGATGGCCTCATTTCCCTGAAAGTCCTGGAAATTGGTCAGTTTAAGCAATTAGCTCAGTTTAAACCAAATCATAACCAAACCAAGGTTGTTAAAAAATGAAATGTAAATGCTTAGACTTTCACTTTCTTTGCGTTTTTACAGTACCAGTCAAACGTTTGGACACACCTACTCATTAATAGTTTTTTATTTATTTAGAATATTTTTTTTTACATTGTAGAACAATACAAGACATCAAATCTATGAAATAACACATATGGACTTATGTGGTAAACAAAAAAGTGTGGTAAAAAATTTTCCTATTTTAGATTCTTCGAAGTAGCCACTGTTTATCTTGATGACAGCTTTGTACACTATTGACGTTATCTTAACCAGCTTCATGAAGTAGTCATCTGGAATGCTTTACGATTAAGCAAAATTTCATTAGTGGAATTTTTTGCTTTCTTAATGTATTTGAGATCATCAGTTATGTTGTGTCGAGGTATACAGTAAATAGCACTATTTGACATCTGTAGTAATCCATATGTCAAGAACCGCTCAAATAAATAAAGAAAAACGACAGTCCGTCATTACTTTAAGACATGAAGTGTCTCATAAGTAAAAAAAAAGAAAAAAAAAGAAAAATCATTGGATTAGAAGGTGTGTCCAGACTTTTGACTGGAACTGTACTTCGTTGCAAAGTCTAAAGTTTTATATGACTTTTGATCCAGGTGGTGATTACTTGATGTGTGAGATTGAAAATGGTGGAATGTTGGGTAGCAAGAAAGGAGTGAATCTGCCTGGCGCTAAAATTGACCTGCCCGCTGTGTCTGAGAAGGACATCCAAGACCTGCAGTTCGGTGTGGAGCAAGGGGTGGACATGGTGTTTGCCTCCTTCATCCGCAAGGCTGCTGACGTTCACGCTGTCAGGAAGGTGTTCGGTGAGAAGGGCAAGAACATCAAGGTCATCAGCAAGCTGGAGAACCATGAGGGGGTGCGCAAGTGAGTGTGTAGAATCATCTAATACCACTGTTCCACTGAGAGTTTTCTTAGTCTCGCACTTATTATATTATTATATACGTTTTTTGTTATGCTTTCTTTGATAAGCTCCTTAATTCTGAATTCTGAGTACATTTTTATTGTGCTCTGCTGTCCAGTTTTAACAAGATTCTTGATTTGAAAAATGTTTTTTGCTTTGCTTTGCCTAGTTTTGATGAGGTGTTTTATGTTAATTTGTTCTTTTATTTTGTCACTATTTACATAGTTTTGATGAAGTGTTTTATTTGAATGTATTTTGTTTCCTTTGCTTTCTCACTCATCCAGTTTTGATGAGATTTTGGAGGCCAGCGATGGTATCATGGTTGCCCGTGGAGACATGGGTATTGAGATCCCCACAGAGAAGGTCTTCCTGGCTCAGAAGATGATGATTGGACGCAGCAATAGGATTGGCAAACCGATCATTTGTGCTACACAGGTGAAGAAACAAAAACATGACTTTATCAATAGTTTTTGATTTCTTGAAAATAAATATATCATGAATGATAACGCAGTTGAAGTTTGGCTCCATCTGAATGGCTATTTTGTTCCTCTGAATGGCAGATGCTGGAGAGCATGATTAAGAAGCCCCGTCCTACTCGTGCTGAGAGCAGTGATGTAGCCAATGCTGTGCTGGATGGTGCTGACTGTATCATGCTGAGCGGAGAGACAGCCAAGGGCGAGTACCCTGTTGAGTCTGTGTTGACCCAGCACCTGGTGAGTGAGATGTTGTCTCTCTGGCCTGGCATTTGAATGAATTTTGAGAAACGTGCTAAATACATTTACTGCTAGTAGTGTAGCATGTGTAAAGAAGGTCTAGCTGACTTACACACACAATTATTCCTTAAATTGTGAAGAAATATGCCTATTATATTCACTTCAGTTGCTGTTACTCACTAAAAGTGTCACTAAAATGTTGGCCTTGTGTGCTGTAATGAAGAAGTGGTGTGAACATCTTCAGAACTAGGATTGGTTATTTCTGTTTGACTTGAATGTGAAAAAATCTAATAAAACTTTGCTAATTCACAGTGATTAATAACAGCTTCTAGTCATAGCCATTTTTTCTTTGTGTGTCTGATTTGCCTTATCTTTTACAAGTCCATATCTTGTCCTCTTATCAGTGTGTTTTGCTGTCTTCTGTGGAACATGCAAAAAGCTTGTGCAAAGCTTGTGTCTGTTGTGGTGCGATGATGTCACTGATGTTGCATGCTTTTGAGGAGCTGTCCAACAACTTTACTCACAGCCTGGCATGCTGTTAAAGGTTTTTGATTATTTGATACCACTTTACTATGTTTGAACTTGGCAAGAACCCTGATATTAAGCTTGCGTGTTTTGCATTGTGAAATTGTTGCAGGTTCACATATGTAAGTCTAAATTCAGCAAGACATCATAACAATTTTTAGATTCTAATGAAAGCAAATTTCAAGCTGTGTATATTTGAACAAACAAGACTTCAATGGTTACATTATTCTGATTTCCTTGCTTTCCCTTACTTGCTTGTGTGTTTGGGTTCAGATTGCCCGTGAGGCAGAGGGAGCCATGTTCCACAGGCAGGTGTTTGAGGAGTTACGTCGTACCACACACCTGACTCGTGATCCGTGTGAATCAGTAGCCATAGGAGCTGTGGAAGCTTCCTTTAAGTGCTGTGCCAGTGCCATTATTGTTCTCACCAAATCTGGAAGGTACGAACAGAGAGACAGTACATCCATGCATATTCAGAATTATACTATAAGCATTTTGTAGAGCACTCTTATACTATAACTTACTCTCACATAATTTGTTCACATTGTGCACACACAGACACACATACACATCCCCTGCGTTATGCCAATGTGAAATGTGCTCCCTCATGCTTAGCCTGACCTTTGCTGGCCTGAACCCTGACATTTTGCAAGCTAATTTAAACTTCTCACTCAGCTGTTGTGGTTTAACCAGTACAGCCCGTTATGTACAGAAGGTCTACTTGATGATGGGCATTCAGGATGCACATTTATACATACTAAACTACCAAAATGCTTACCAATGAAGCAATATAACAAGAAAAATCTTCCATTTAAAGCCCAAATATTTAGTAGTATACTACTATTATACTACTATTATACTATTATTGCTTACATTGCTTTTTAGTTACTGTCGAGGGTATAGATGTTATTTGGTTTTTTGAGTCTATATACTCAGTTTAGTTATGTAGCTGTTACAGTTACTCTTTTGGATTATCATGTATTAAGGCTCTCACTCTCTCTCTCTCTCTCTCTCTCTCTCTCTTTCTCTCACACTCTCTTTTGCTCTCTCTTTAGGTCTGCTCATCTACTGTCTAGATACAGGCCTCGTGCTCTCATCATGGCTGTGACCCGGAACGAGCAGACAGCACGTCAGTGCCACCTGTACCGTGGCATCTTCCCCATCCTATACAACAAACCTGCCAATGATGTATGGGCTGAGGATGTGGACCTGCGTGTCAGCTTTGCTCTGGAGATGGGTAAGGACATAGTACCTCTTTAGATATTTCTTTTAATGAGCTATTGAGTTGTTATAGAATTGGGGGTTTCATCCTTAAGTGTGAAAGAAGCTGAGGAGTAAAGGCATTTGGGCTCTGGATAATAGAGCACTGATGACTCTCAGGTGGTGCAACAGAAAGTGTTCACTCAGAGATCGCAAGGTTGAATTCTGACGATGCACCAGCCATCAATGGCCGGCAGCTCAAGCGAGCAAAACTGGCCAGTGCTATCAAGGAGGGAGGGGTTGCATACTCTCTCTCCCCTGTAGATTACAGTGACGCTAGCCAATCATCGGTGTCTCTGAGCTCATGCATGTGGAGGTGGAGTGATAATTATTTGTTCCAAGTGTGTTACACAACCCCTGATATTGCATGATTTGCAGTTCAAAAATATGCAGTTAGCTGGTGTCACCTGCCTTGGAGGAGTCATGGGATAGCCTTCATTCTCCCTGGTTGGTAGCTGTTGTGTGATAGGGGAGTGCTGTCTGGTGGGTGGGTATTGGACATTAATAAATGGTGTCCCACCCACCGGACAGTCAAATGTACATGATGGGGGGAGCATTGATGTTTCTGTTTATTTAGCTGGCCTTCAGATTCTGAAAGTTGTTAATGAATAACATTTATTTTGTTTTTCAGGTAAAACCCGGAAGTTCTACAAATCTGGTGATGTTGTGATTGTTGTCACTGGTTGGCGTCCTGGCTCTGGCTATACCAACACCATGCGTGTTGTTCTGGTGCCTTGAATGAATAAGAACTGTGCCATTCCCCATAATCCCCAACTCCTATATTTTCTTTCTAAGTGGATTTCATCTAATTGATATGTTGACACTATAAATGAAGCCCCTGCTACACCAAGTGATATTTCCAGAGGACTCTATGATGCTGTTTACGCTGCATTTGCTTACTCCTCAATTATACCAATAAGAAATCTCAAAGCACTTTGACCAACTGACCAGAGATTTGCACTCATCAGTCCTACAGTGCTTATCCTTGGAGTTTGTACAACAGTTTAATGGTATGCTGTGTTATGGTTGTTGCATAGGTTGTTGAGTAGTGCTATAGTGTGTGAGGCAGTTGTCTGTATACAGTATGCTCACCAAATAAATTGTGATACTGCCACACCTTAATTTCAACTCATAATCTCATAACAGTTCTCTTTGCATACTGACCACTGACCCATCCATTAAACTGATGATGACCTGACATGTATTAGTTTCCTTCTTGGATGATAGGATTTTAAGTCTGGAGATGGTTAGCATGACTGGTATTTGGGAAAAGAAGTTTTAATTTCACACAACCCAGTATCACCCTCTAGTGGTGTATTTTGAAAACAGTGTTGACATTCATAGCAGTACAACGTCACTGCTTAAATGTTCCACATATCATTTTTTTTTATAAATTTCTGTTTAGGTTGTATAATCCATGCTGGGCATTTACCATAGAATTATTTTTGCAATATTATTGAGGTGATCCTAAAACACTGCTTTAAGTTGTTATTATTCCACTCTTTTACTTCAAATGTTAGATTATGTAGTCTAAGCCATTTTTTACAGTTCAAATAAATTCATTGCAATTCCATTACCAAATAAGATGATTTTATAAATTTTTATTAAACATGGGGGTAGGGGGAGTGGGGGGTATGGATTATAGTGGGTTGAACACTAGATGGCAGTGTATAATTAGACACCAGATACAATGCAGCACTCATAAATGAAAATGTATTCGTATTCATGTTTTTTAAGATCCAGATTACCGATTATTGACAGCCAAAGTGCAGTGCGAATGAAAATATCAGTGATGAGTTTTTTTTCATTCACGTGCATGCAAGTAGCAGTTCAGGTGCAGAATGAGTCAGCACTCAGATTCCCCATTAATATTCACATCACTTTGAATGTACCTTGTACATTTCATTCAATTTCTCAACCCTCCACAAGAGCCTCTAAAAATCAATGGTAAATAAATTCCCTCAGTGCTTCATGGACATCAGAATGCTCTTACTTTTGAGGATCTTTATCATAAGAGGGATGTGCTTTATCACTGCCATAATTAGCAGGAAAAAAGTGTGCCTGTTCACAAACTGCAGTGTCAGGACGACGAGGATCAGCTGGGCAATTTGTATGCAAATGGAGTATGGCTTAGCTTTGCTTGCACTGTACTGCTGTCCCCCCCTAGGAAGGAAGGTGGTGTTAGTAAAATTCTCTGAAAACAAAAGGTAAGAATGAAAAAAAGCACAATTCCCTTCATTTAAAAATGTTTTACTAACTGTCACATTAAGAATCTTTAAATGGATCTATAATGTAGAATCTTTTGGGGTTTTTTGGTCTATTACCCATTTTCCAACAATACTCTTGTATTTCACTCCTCAGTGAAGTATATAGAGTGTAGGTTTAACCTACATATTCAAGTATATCAGTAAGTCAGCTCAGCAGAGGCGTTGGAGTGGGAGATAAAGATTGATCCAGCACTGTGTATGTGAAGTGGACAATGTTATCTTTATCCCCTAGTGAAGCAACGTCAGAAGTCTGATGCTCTAGAACAGACTCCAAAGCCTCAAAAAAGGACAACTATCTAAAAGGGAATACTGCATCTTAATGATATGACCTCCATACTTGTGCAAAAATGCAAAAGAAAAAAATCCAGTAACTTATAAAAATGACAGTGACTGAAAGAGACTGAGAAAACGTGTGACACAGAGAGAGAACAAAACACCTAAATGGCACAAAAAAATCTTGGTTTCCTCCCAACTATCAAATTATGAATCTGATTAACTTATGATTACAGTTATGTTTTTTAGGTATAATATATTCATGTCTATTAAAGCAATTATCCTGCATTTCTGATAAACTGTTAAATACAAAAATCTCCACCTTGGGGTATTTTTATTATCAAGGTATTTACATATGTAAACTGATGCTGGCAAGGAAAAGCCAAAGTGACACAATCATTTAGAAATTAAATTTGATGCAAATGACCTTTTTCACTTGACCTTCTTGGTAGTCATTCCAGAAGAATAACACTTAAATGTCTAAATAGATGTGAACCATCAAACAAAAAACAAACAATGTAGCCACTATGTGTACATTGTAGCAAGTCATTAATGCACTATACACTTGTCATAAAAATAATAAATGCATATTCCATGTATAATCTCACATGCAGACATACATAGACTCACACACAATTAAGCACATAACATAATAATCTACACAGAGTACTTAATATTACTCCATAGTACTGATAAATAGGCTAATTGATGCTAGAATAGTTATATATGTATCTAGGACTGTGTGTCTCTGTTATATCTCTTTTTCCCATGTAGGTATATAGATGAAAATGTCTTGAGGTAGAGTAAAAGGTAATAATAAAATGAATGCTACAATAACAACATGCTTAACAAATGCAAAGTGAAGACATTTTTAAATATCAGCTATGAGCTGTGAGTTTTCATTGATGCTGATCTTTCTTCCAAACAAAGCAAACAAACCAACAAACATACAAACAAACAAATTGGTGTCATTCATGATATAGATAATACAAGATACAGATTCATTCAAGATACAGAAATGGAACTTACTGGGCAGTAATGGTTATGGACTGAGTATTGTTTTCCCAGATTAAGTATTTCAAGTCTTGCAGGTTTCAGATCATGTGCAGTACATTCAGCATTTACAACACTTCTGCATAATCAAGCAGAACAACCAATGTGCAAAAGGAAGGACACTTAATAGTTCTAAGCCAATTGTTATGGGTATGCCAAAAAAGAAGCCTTTATTACTATAATTGTTTCTCAAATTTTCTGGTTCAGTTTTCATTACAAATAGATACTAAATGTTTAAATATTATGCCATGCAAAATGTGGATTATGCCCATTCATCATTCATTCATCTTCAGTCAGTGCTTTATCCAGGTCAGGTTTGCAGTGGATCCAGCTACTATCCCAGGAACACTGGGTGCAAATCAGGAATACACCATGGACAGGATCTGCCAGTCCATCACAGTGGGGAATATGCAATATTTTCCAGTACATTAAAACAATCACAATGCAAATTTACAGTTGCAGCTCTTGAAACACAAGCTTTGGCATTAAATGGGCTTATTTCACAATATCTAATTAACATGTAATCAGTCATCTTTATGAGCCTATATATTTTCTTTGTTAGGAAGAAAGCTGCAATGTACAAATCTCTGTGCAGGTACAAAACCAAGCATACAGTTTTATTGCTTAAGTACCACACAAGTACACATACAAAGCACATATAAAATGATTGCAATACATTCTTTATCTTATCTCTTTTGCAGTGGAAGTGAGGCGATCGTTCCCTGGTCATTCAGGCTCTAAGGCAGTGCTGTAAAAAAAGGAAAGGCCATAGATACTGAGCAGTGTGCCTTGGTTAACAAGGAAGTATAGATAGGGGGAAGGTCTAGTGAAACGGTCAATGCATGTCTGATAATGAACATGACTTTGTGTATGCCTGTGTGTTTGTATTTGTGTCCTGAACTTGATAAGTGAAATCTTTAGTAACTTCTTTCACCACAATGACATGATATATAGTAAGAAGTATATTTGCATCTTTTCCCCAGCATATTTCCCAAGGATCACCCATAACCCTGTTATTACTGTACTGATTTAATGGTTTTTTTTTTGGAGACTGCTATTTTTTGCATATCCCTACATAATGTCACCATAATTAGTATTGCAATCTTGCTAAAGGAACTTGGAAGACAAAGTCAAATAGTACACTTACCACCCACAAACCCACACTTACATACAGTCTCATTCAATCATCAGACACCTATCTATTCCTTCATTTGGCATTATGAATTAAGAAGTAGTCATTGCACTGTTATAAATACAAGTAGACAAACATCTTCTTAGCCATAAAAGTTATGTTCTTTGAGAGATATTGTTCATTAATAAAAACATGGTCTGTACAATAGACAAGGGCAAAGTTCATTCTCATAAGTTTGATGGGAGTTTGGGGTGTAAGCTTGGTGTCCCTGGAACGGAACTGTCTCTAGACCCAGGACCACCAGAAGACCCAGTATGGGCTTGGGACACTTTGGAAGTCTGTCTTGACAGGGCCACATGGCCAGGTATTGAACTATAGGGTTTCGTAACAGGGGTTGGTAAAGAAGTATGGCTGAACCCAGATACTGATACCGGATGTGACTGATCTGGGATATGTGGGCCTTGTCTTACTAGTTTAGGCCTCTCAAAGGGTCGTGGGGAAGGAAGTGATATGGAAATAGTGCTGACGTCCTGAGAAGGGAGATCTACCAGAGACCTCACCCTCTCTTGTGACTGGGAAGGCAGAGGACAAATGGTCTGAGGGGATAGGAGGGAGCTTTGTGATCCTGAGGTACTTGAGGGATTGCTATTAATGGGTGTCCTCTTCCTCTGCACCATAGGACTCTGGAATGTGGGGCTCCAGGCTGGTGGGGTGCTACAAGGGGAAGCATTTCCAGAGCCATACTGAGCAAGTGAAGCCAGAGCAGATGGTTCATGTGAGAGCTGTAGGAGATGATCGCTGCTCTGAGGATCCTGAGTTTGGGGATTTGGGACAGATGGCTCTGAGAGATTTGCAGAGAAAAGTGGGGATCCAGTAGAAGGTGATGGAGTGGTTGTTCTAAGTGGTTTGCTCACCTCCTGACTGCATGTAGCTTGAAGAGGTTTGGGCTGAGTGGACTGCAGTTGTGTTAGTATAGGGCTAATGGAGTGGGCTATCAAAGGAGTGATGGTAGAGGCAGAGGGAATGGCAAATTGAGTTAGGTCTCTTCCTACTGCCCCTTGTTGAAAGAAGCCAGGCAATGGAGCAGTAATGCTGGAGAAGGAAGCATGTGGAAGCTGAGGCTGGGGATGGAGCTGAGCCACACTGGAGAATCCAGAACCACAAGTACTGAAAGGTCTCTGGGAGAAGGTGGAGGTATTGCTGATGCTGGATGTGATGGTTGTGATGGTGGTTGTTGTGGAAGACGGTAAAGAACTGGAAGCAGAAGGCAAAGGAGATGAGGAAGATGTTGCAGAACTCTTGGCTCTCAGGGAATCCAAAATAGGGGTCTCTACTCCAGAACCAAGCTGAGAACTTGCTCCAGAGGATGAGCTACCCAATGCAGTAACACCAGAAACCACAGGGAACCTTTTAATATGGCCTGGTGGATCTTTCAGCGAACCCAACATGGGCACTGGAGGCCGGAAAAGTGTATGCGGCAGATATGGGTGACGGGTAAGGGCGATGGCCACTGAGGTAGTGGCTGCAGCAGCTTGGAGTGGAGCTTGGATGAGAGGAGCCCAGATAACTGGAGTGTGAGAGGAAGGAGATGGAGTTCTGTGAGGACCTGCTGAGGAGGTCTGGATTAAGTGGGCACAGTGAGCCATGTCCCTATCGTGCTGTACAATCTGCTGGATGATTTCATTCTCCTGAAAGTTCAGCACACCTGAGTTGAGATCTCGCTGCACTTTGTGCTGAAGAACAGAGTTTCTCTTTCCTATAATGATAAAGCAGAACAAAACAATATATAATACTTACATAATACTTAGACAACATTGCCAACTGCAGATGGATCAAAATCTATATGAATGATAGCTCTCACCAATGCGATCTAGACGATCAAGGGCTACTGTCTCAAAAGCCCGTCGCATCATTGGATACTCTTCCAAAACTTCATTAAAGTTGTCCACAGATAGAGAGTACAGACGGCAGTATGTCTCTGCTCTCACACTGGCTGTTCTTCTGCCCAGAGTCAGCAAACAGATCTCTGTACAGAGTATGAAGATCTGTATTAACATTAGTAGGAACATGGCACATGAGAACAAGAGCATTAAAATGATAAGATATCAAAAGCAAACAATAATTCACTGTCTACTTCACCAATTTCTATACAACGATCCATGTAAAAATCCATTTTGAAAATCCAAATCTCTTTTCGATTTAGAGGTCAGAGCTCAGTTATATTACAGATAATATCAGGGAGTAAAGATCCTACAATAAGTAGAGAAGGCATATAAAATATAGTGTGGGAGGGAGAGTGAAGGAAAGCCTCTGCAGAGAACCTATCAGCATCAACACTGTAATTGGGTCCTTACATAAAATGAAAACGTGCATAAGTCATTAATATGCAATATTAAAGCCTGTTTAAGTGAATGCATATAATTATAATGTGTACATTACATTATGTTTTACTACCAGTGTTGTTGAAGGTTGGTAAAAGCTGTACATTTATGAGCAAAAATAAAAGACCATAAATAAAGTGCCAGTGGACCTTCATTGCCCTGGAGCCAAAATGGAGGGGGGATGTTTGGATAAGATAGAACAGCAGAATTGGCCTAAGGGATTACATTCTCTCTGCCTCGGTCACAGCCACAGTCAGAAACAACACAGAGACACTCCATCAGAGTTCACATACTCAATATCACACACAGAAGTAGAGGGAGAGAGAGACACAACATAAAGAGACAGAGCTGAGACTGAGAGGAAAAATAGTAAAGGACCAAAGGAGAATGAGAAAAAAGAGAAAAAGTCAGGATGAGGATGAGGAAGCATGAGACACAGAGAGAACGTTCTCATTTAAACTTTAAAAAAAAATTCCTCTCTCTCTTTCGTGCACAGGGCATATGGGGAGAGCTTACAAGCAGCTTGTTGAACATGTAATAACTTCAGATGAGTCTGGGAAGAAGGAATACATTTTTGTAAAATGCTGCTTTTTACTCGTATAAATCTAGAGTTTGCTGATTTTTAAGGAAGAGAATGCTACAAATAAGGCTGGCGTACATTTTCTGAACAGGTGGGGCAGACTTTGCCTGAAAATATTTGTATAAAGTTGATACCCTCACCATCTGTGAGGCATCAGTATTATCATTTTATACCTAATCAAGCATTGCTCCTTTCAATTCCATTCAACAGGTGACATCACAATGCTTTTCTACACCTGAACTAAAACAATTAATTTATTGGAGAACACTTTTAAACAACCAAAAGTCATGAGATACAATGGAAAACTGCAGTAAAAGACCTGATAACAAGACCTTGATCTTCAAGATCTTCATACCATCTAACATTATCAGCCCTCCATTATTTTCCTTTCACTCTTTTGTTCACCTATTATTTGAAAGTCGTTACAAAGTCCCATTGAGCAACAGTCGAGGAAAATTAATTTCATGAATGGCTAACTGATATTGGCTGAGGAATTTCCCAAGGCTCCTGAAATGTGCTCATTCACTAACCCCGATCCCCCTGAGGATCAGCTGATAACACTGTTGAAACAGCGCACCGCCTGTCTGCACAGTTAAGCTTATTACAAATACCGCAGCTAAAAACAGCAGAGCTAACTTAAAGGGAGCACTACCAAAATAGTTATGCATAATACATATGTTGGATCCTACAGTATTTGACTGGAATACATGATTAGGTGAGCCTGCGGTCCTGATTTTTCTTGGAGACTTGCTAGGTTTTGATGTGTTTGATCACAAGACTGTGGTGTACAGAGCACGGCTTTGCAGTAAATAGATCTTCATCCATCATTTAGGAATGCTGCTTTGGGTTGAAATAGCTACAGTCCCCTATAAAAGTATTGGAAGGTCAAGGCCAATTCTGCTGTTTTTGCTGTAAACTGAAGACATGGTTAGAGGTCAAAAGATAAATATAAGACAATAAATCTGAATTTTAGCTTTAATTTCCTGCTGTTAATATTATTATCCTGATGTGTTAAACAACTTAGAACATGGCACCTTAGCTGGCAGACCACCCAATTTTTAGGTGAGCAAAAGTATAAAAATGGATAGTCTTCAAGTAAATTAAAGTATGCATGCCCAATTGGGTTTAGGTCTGGTGATTAACTTGGTCAGTCTAAAACCTTCCATTTTTCCTTATATGAAGTTCTTTGTTGTGTTGGCAGTGTGTTTTGGGTCCTTGTCTTGTTGAATGATGAAGCTAATTATAATTACATTGGATGTATTTCTCTGTAAATTAGCAGAGAGAATGTTTCTGTAGACTTCTGAATTCATACTGCTGCTACCATCATAAGTAACATCATCAATAAAGACTAGTGAGCCCATTCCAGAAGAGCCATGCTAGCCCAAGTCATGACACTACCTCCACCATGCTTTAACAATGAGATTATTTCTTTTGCATCGTGAGCAGGTCATTTCTTTCTTCACACTTCGGCCTTTGCATCACTTTGGTAGAGGTTAATCTTGATTCCAGAATCATGGCTCAATTTATGGCTCATCTTTGTATTCCTTTCCCTTCTGATTCTTACTGGTGTGAGTGGTTTGCATCTTGCGGTACGGCCTATATATTTCTTCTCGCAAAATCTTCAAATGGTGCATTGTAAAACCTACACCATTGCCGAGTGGTGGGTGTTGGTGATATCACTGACTGTAGCTTTTTATTTTTTTTCTACAGCTCTCATAACTGCTGTCATTTTCTTTGGCTGACCTGTTCGATGTGTGGCTGTTAGTACACCAGCGATTTCTTTCTTTTTCAGGACATTCAAAATTGCTGTACTGGCTATGCCCAATGCTTGTGCCAGTGCTCTGATAAATTTTTATCTTTTTTTTCAGCTTCAGAATGGTTTGCTTTTCTCCTATGGCCAGCTCTCTGCTCTTTATGTTGGTTTATGTTTTTTTTAACAACAAATTAAGTCTTCACAGGTGAAACCCAGGACTCAAACAAAGAGTAGACTTTCAGAGCTATTAATTTTTTAAACAGTCGATTTAATAGGGCCCACTTGGTCAACAGGAAACACCTGTCAGTCACATTGCCCAATATATCTCATCACTTGAAAAATGGATTCAAACAAAAGGTGCCATGTTCTAAGTTGTCTAGATGAAATATAGGAAATGAAAGCCTAAATTCTGTTCTATTGTCTTATATTCCTCTTTTGATCTCAAACCCAAATGTCTTCATCAAGAATTGGCCTTGCCATTCCAGTACATTCAGAAGGGAATGTATATACAAGGCATAGCTCAAAATCTCCCTTAAGCCACTACTGATAATGGCCTTATGAAGCATTTTTCTGTGTTCCGAATGAGCCCAGTTTATTTGTTTTCTTGGATTATAATAGTATTGCTAACTCTGCATGCATGTTGTCATGATCATGGTGAACATAATAGCAATGTTAGTGTGAGTTCATCCTTCAACAACACTTCACATAGACAATCTATCATTATAAACAGTACATAACACACAACTTGTTGACTGTGTAAAATGAGCATTAAAGAATGTATTTTGTTTCATATACATACATAAAACAATTCTAATATGATGTTAGCAGTTGGGAACTTATGTTTAGTTGCAACTTATGTTATAGTTTTCAAATCATGTGTAAGAAAGATAATAGATAGAAGTCTGGCAGTGATGTTATAATAAAATGAAAATACAGAGAGCAAACTCAAAGTAGCTTAGAGCTACTATGAGTCCGCTAGAGCCTGTATATCCTGACGATATCACAGCAACCGAAATAGCATAAATGACCATGACATCGGTGGAAAGGTTATTCAGTCAGTCCAACATTAGCCATTGGTGGGCTTCTGCTACCTCACGTACACAGAAGAGGACAGTTATACTGCTCTCTATGATATGATGTGGTCAGTGGTTTGGTGTGTCTGGGAGAAACCTATGTTTACCCAGACTGATAGCCATTGTTCAACAACGGGACTCTAAGCATTGGCTAAACTGGGCTAAATAAATAAATAAATGAATGATTATGCTATACATAACTTCATAGTTTATAACATTAGTGTAATTATAAATTTTAAATGAAATGTTTTATTAATTATATAGTTTAATAATTGAATCGAACAATAATTTTAAATAATTCAAATACGGAACAAAATATCTAAAAATATCTTTTGGTCTCTGATTAATATTAATTTGTACAAATTACATTGTACATGGGTTTATGGTATAACTGAATTAAGTGCACGTAATTAGGAGTTAATATGAAATTGTATATATCTGTATTCAGACATCAGATTTTAAGCACTTTAAGCACTACTCTGGTATGAGGTGTGTCTCAGTTGTTTGTTATTCTGACCTTAAACTGAAGTGAATTTTTCTTGCATCATATCCACTCTGGAGACAAAATATATTATATCTATCTTAAGCCTGCAGACACAATGAAAAACTACAAAATGCAATTTGAGGGTAATATTACAATTAGAAAAATGACATTGTAAAAAAATTGCATGAATTATATGAAGCGCTCTCACCCCTAAACGGGTAGCATGGTGGTGTAGTGGGTAGCACTGCTGACTCACAGTCCTGGGTTTGATCCTGAGTTTGAGTGACTGTCTAAGTTTTGCATGTTCTCTCATGGGTTCTTTGTTTTCTCCGGTTGCCCCTAGGTGTGAATGGGTGTGTGTGCATGTTGCCCTGCTAATGGCTGGCATCCGATCCTGAGTGTAATTCTCCTGTCTTGCATCCAATGTTACCAGGATAGGCACCATATTCCCCAAGTTCCGGATCAGGTTAAAGTGGGGACTGAAAGCGTGTGAGAGTTTTCACCTGTAAACTCCATGGCTTCTGCACGGCATTAAAAAAATATTTTAATTGAAAATGAGGAGATTTGAATTGAGCACACAAAACAATACCTGTGTATTAATTTGGCCAGCTTTCATTATTTTCTGTATACAGCTGTAGAATCTTATGCTGTTGTATAGCCTGCCAGCCAATTGAATTTGAGTGCATTCCTGATGGCTGAATTATGACTAATTGGCAGTGACGGCAAATAAATGTGGTTATGACGACTAGGGCCATTCATGGCTATCACCACTGATATATTTGCAATATAACACTACAATAATCTCACATGACTTATGGACCTATTAGTATAAGTTTTATGATTTAAAAAATTTTTGCAACTTTTTATATTAGATCATATTATAGATAAAAAATGTGATTTACTGTATTTTCTTTTGCGTGTGTTAGCCACTCCATCATTTCCTATCCTCCAATTCCCTAGGCTTAAAGGCAAGCAATTGATTTAAAGGCTGTGGACAAGACATAAATGAAAAACTCCTGTGCTGTCACCTCTACACAAGAAAAACCTTTTAATAATTTAAAATCTGTCAAATCTAAAAATGCCCCTTACTACAGAAAATAAGTGTCAAATACCATATAACATGTGATTCCAAATTTTTGAACAGTAGTGAACACTACATAACATATTTTCTCCTCCCCCTCCAAAAATTTATATTATCTCTATTTAGGAAAAACGCATACTTCATATAAAGGAGGTTTTCACTTGGAAATTGTAGTACTGCATTTGTCTAACAGCTCACCAACTGTATAGCTTCTCACTTAATTTTGTGGATATAATATCTCTTTCCCTCCTCTCTCTCTGCCATATAAGAAATCTATGACCTGTTGACATGAATGCCTTCTTACCTCCAAAGTAAGACCCATCTGAAATCTTTGTCTCTTTACTGCCCTTGGTCAGAACAGTTAGCACTCCATGTTGGATGAAATACATTTTCTTTCCTATGGTGCCTTCTCGAATGATGTAGTCTCCTGGCTGGAAGACTTCAAAGCGTAACTTTGTAAGCATGGAGGTTACAAAGTTGGGATCCGCATTAGCAAACAAGGGCATGGTGGCCACAAGCTTTCGACAGTTGAAACTGATGATCTCCTTCATGTGCAAAGTGAAATGAAAGGGAAGGGAAAAGTGGAAAGAGATACATTTTAAGTACATAATTATTTGAAGTTTTAAGTACAATTATTCATTGCCATTAATGTTAAAGCCATATAGTTTGTCAATATTCTCCTACATGAAACAAATATTGAGAAAGGTGAGTGGATTCAAGGCTAACCTCTCGTAGTGGCTCATTCAGTTCCCCAAGAATGCTCTCTTCATCGAACATCTTGCCCTGATAACGGTGCTCATAGTAGTCATGGATCCTTTGACGCATGTCAGCAGGAAGCTTGTGGAAGGACATGTACTGCTCCACTTGTTTATACTGCAGGGATTGTAGGCCAAAGAAAATGCTAGTGTCAATACAACAGCATCTGAATGGGTGAAACAAAATCTTAAAACGTATGGCACAGTGGCTCAAGGGGATAGCGCTGTCAGTACACAGTTCACTGTAAATCTTAAAAGGGTTAAAAATGCTACACTGATTGGGAACTGTATTACATAACTAATGACCAGGGTGGCACTGTTGTGCAATGGTTAGAACTGTCACCTCACAGCAAGAAGGTCCCAAGCTACGATCCCTGAGGTGACCCATAGGTGTGAATGTGAATGTGAATGGTCCCAGCCACTAGGGTACACAAATTAGTGCAGTTGTAGTGCCAAGCCCAGTTAAATTGGGAGGGTCCTATCAGGAAGGGCATCCTGCCACGAGTGGACGATGGATGATCTGCTGTAGCGACCCCAAATGGGAGCAGCCGAAAGAAGATTACATAACTACTGACTAACACTTAATAAAAGCAACAAGTTTTAAAAGTGTAGGAGGCAAGCTAGATTCTTTTATTGTTTTTTTTACACCAACAACCATTTCTCATATCTCTGTCTCTCTGCCTGCTTGTTTAACTTCCAAAAAGGAGTTACGGGATTGATAGAGTTTGTTTTTTCAACTATTTATTTCATTTATTCTTTGAACAAGAGAGATTGTTTTCAGGCGTGAAAGATTCCTACCCTCCTCTGCACATCATCTTCCTCCTCACTCTGCCCTTCTCTCCTAGCCATTTTATCACTCTCTTGCCTACAGGCTCCCTCCACAGAAAAATACATTTTCCTTTTTTCTTTCCTACCCCCTCTTCCTGTTTCATAAGCTTTCTCGACAAGGTGCCTCCACCCCCGACAATTGTTCTCTCCCTCTCTTCTCATGAAATCCTCCTTGACTGCAGAGGTTCTACTGTGCCCTTCACTTCATGCTAATGCTCCATGCTGCCATATCAGCTGTGTCTGCTTTCACCAGTTCTGAATGCAGCCTTGCCGCCTCCCTCTGTACTGCTGCTGATATTCCAATATGAATATTATCATATTCAAGGACACAAGACAAAGCCAGCAGGGACAACTTGAGACAACAGGAAGTATTGTCAGACAGTGCTGTTGAGCCGGACTCTTGAGACCAGAGGGGGGTAGTAAAGCCACATACAAAACTGTCAGGATAAACTAGGCTAAGTATGACTCACAGAATCAGAAAAAACACACAAGTGTCATTGGAATTTGTCCTTTCAGGACTAGGAGTAATGCTATTGTCAGCAGGTTGCTGAATGCCATCAAGGAAACCTATCTAATCAAAAGATGAAAGGCCTAGATAAGGTAAAAGTTGGAATAAACATTTAAATTTTCTAAACACTAGGAAGCCATTGCACCTTCTTTAAATCCTTCATCTCTCTTTAATTTTTTCTTCAGCTTTCAGTTCTGTAAAGAATTAACAATGCATTTGTAAACTAGCATCAAAGCCCGTTGAGTACAATCACTATATAAGCTGTTTCTTTTCCTCCTGCATGAAGTGAAATAAAACAATCCTCAAGATACACAGTGTATGCGCAATATTCTGTGTTCCTTCTCAAACCCTGTTTTATAGGACACCATGGGCTATCTAGTATAT
Organism: Notoglanidium macrostoma; assembly: GCA_030068235.1. NCBI lineage: Eukaryota > Metazoa > Chordata > Actinopteri > Siluriformes > Auchenoglanididae > Notoglanidium > Notoglanidium macrostoma. The sequence goes on from JAQQZR010000012.1 coordinate 14,020,069, forward strand.
CCACAAAGAAGCTGCCGCTCCATCAATAAAACTATCCTGTGTCAACAAGGCATGTTGCCATAGCAACTGCAAGGGGGGCAGAATTGACTCAAGTCTTTTGACACAGCAGAGGTCAACGCTCTTGTGTCTCCATCTTATTAAAAATGGCAACAGTTCAATTAACACTCAAAAGCTGCTTGGTGTAGAAGACAAAATAGTTTTTAATTGAACACCATAGGGGCAGGAAAAACAACTGCAACAATATGAACCTCTTTTTATTAATTTATTAGCTATACAAAGTCTAACATGTGGCTAACTACACAATATGGTGCTTTTTATACCAACTATTAAACATGAAATTAGTGTTGCTTGTATTTTGCTCATTATTTAATTTAATCAGAGAAACCCATCAGTCTTTTCCATTCACCTCATACTAACCTTCTCCTGGTATTGCCTTCGAGACGAGTCTAGTGACTGAATAAGGGCAGTGGCATGACCCACAAACATGGCGTAGCAGGTGGCACCCACAATCATGCTGAGGATGGTCAGCCACACGTCTGTCATGCCTACGGGTGGGTACATGCCATACCCAATACACAGCATGTGGCTCATAGCCTTAAACAGGGCGTAGGAGTACTGCTGACCCCAAGTATCATTCTGCAGGGAAAGAGGGGGTGGGGGGAGGAGGAGAAAGACAGTAAGAGAAAGACAAAGAGAGAGAGAGAGAGAGAGAGAGAGCGAGAGAGAGAGAGAGAGAGAGAGAGAGATGAGGGGGTGGAAGAGAGAAAAACACACAGATGAGAGAAGACACGCAAAGAATAAAATATGCACATCATTTTGCATGTAAAAGACTAATCACAGGAACAAACAATGGAAAAGGATAAGTAGGAATACAGTAAAATACAGAAGCCCATGATTGGCTAGGGTGCCATCCCTCCTTCTAAGGGAAGGCAAATAATTTTGCTCCCTTAGCCCCTAGCTACAGATAGCAATGGCATCCTTGAGATTATTAAAAAAAAATTTAATGTAATTATTATTACAAAGACAGCTATTTTTTTATTTCAATATCCTAACATGAAAGGCCACTAATATCCAAGTAATGCCACTGTACAAAATACCAAGCATTATAAAGCCTTGCAACAGTAGCAATTTGGCAACAAAGGGATCTGAACATATAACCTTCCTAAACCTTCCTTAAAATTTTACAAAATATAGAGTAGGAACAAACACTGGAAAAGGAGAAGTAGGAATACAGTAAAGAAAGAGAAAGTTAAAAGAGAAAGATATGAGCAGAGGTGTATGGAAAGAAACAATCATGTATATAAACAGAAGTAGAGGGAGATAGAAAAAAAGATTTATTTAAAAAAAAAAAGAACAGTAGAAAGGATGCAAATTAGTAAAATTTCATGTTTTAAAGATAGCCTTGGGATTCCTTACAGGTGGCTGAAGTGGATCAGCTACTTGACTTTAATGATGATCACCAGGCAATGAGACTGGATAATATTTGCCTAAAGGAACAATCAAAGCTAGAAAGCAAAAGGATCTATGAGATTCTATGAACTACCATGTGTAATTACATTTTGGATGTGCATTTATCCTTTATTAGTTACTTTTAAAATCTTTAGTTTGAAATTATCTACCAAATGCAGTCTACTGCACAACTTCACATGAATCATATTTGGATTGATAATTGTCATAAAAATATTTCAACAACTATAAATATAGAAAAAACTGAATTGTCTCTTTTTTTGTTTTGTGCTACTTTCAAAATACTATAAGTATATATTATAATACAACAAATCTATCTACCATTAATTAACATTAAATTTACCTATGTCTTTTAAACTATAAGAAATAGTATTGAACTACATAAACAGTTTACTGATCAATAAGCAATGTACTATAGCAAACTATACAGGGAGTGCAGAATTATTAGGCAAGTTGTATTTTTGAGGAATAATTTTATTATTGAACAACAACCATGGTCT
>JAQQZR010000012.1:14022135-14043927 GCA_030068235.1 Notoglanidium macrostoma
GGAGTAAGACAACATGCATGAAGAGGATGATGTGGCCAAAATACTCATTTGCCTAATAATTCTGCACTCCCTGTAGTTATTTTTCTTTACTGTTTTAAACAAATAATGCCAAATATTACTGTGTGAGAAAAAACATAGTGATGGCACACAAATATGCTGGCACAGTGATTTGATAATATCAAGAAACTAATTCAGGATAAATATAAATGTGTAATCTAACAATTCATTTCAGTCAACTCAAATAATCCTGGTCAGAGCAAATAATTGTGATTATACATTTGCATAATAAATTTAAGGTCTTTGTCACTTAATATGGCTGTTAGATCTTTAATACGAAGAAAAGTTAAAAAAAGTTAGCTGCAACACAAAGAGGATAGAAATTTCAATACAGTGGATGATAAATTATTTGTTGGTTTCCGCTTACCACCATTTTGTTTTTGGAGACCCAGCAGTCGGCAGGAAAGTCCTGAAGCATAGGTACAAGGAACTGCAGACAGCCATCCCAGTGGCACAGCAACAGCATCATACCAATCAGGTTTACTATACGTACCATAGCACTAGCCAGGTCATAGGTCATGTGAAAAATCTGAGGAACCAGAAGAATGGGACAGATATTGTGAACAGTAGCATGTGGTATGGGTTCCATTTTAGGCTTAATTCAAGTTCGGTTATGGGCCACACTGCAGTTAAAGGTAGGGTAGGTAATTTTTTTTAGAAGCAATTCTTGTTATATTTCTTGAAATATACATCTTTTCATCCAATAAAAAGAAGAAAAAAAACATCATCTGTAGCAGTCACAGAGATGGCATCATCTGTAACAGTAATTCATGAAATGATGAGATGGCCTACCTGCCAGTCTACCCACCTACCTGTGCATAATCTGCCTTTGCACCCATTGCATGTGACTGAAGTCTTCCACAAGGCTAGGCAGACATATTGCTAAAGCTAGTGAGCTAGTTGACAGCTGTGAGTACTAACAATAGCCATTTTCTTACATTAACAAGCTTTGTTTACATTCATTATGATAATGTTAGGTGTTTTCTTACATGTGTATGAGATATAAGGTAGTTGGATATGACAATGACGTGCTACACTCCTCTCCCCTACACTCTCTCTTGTGGACTCATTCAGCAGTAATCGGCAGTGTGCTTTCATATACTTAGATGGAGTGGCTTTAGAGGGAGGGCTGAAGAGAGGGGGTAGGATTTTTCATAGCGATAATTTGAAAATCTAGTTTGCTCTTGCTGGTTTCTCAAAAATTACCTGCCCAAGCTTTAAGATGGTTTTGATTAGCAAAATGCTTTAGCTGTGGCACATTACATAATGATGTAAAAATTATTGCTGTTGTTAATGATCTGTGAGAGATCTGTCATATAAAGAAAACGATTTGGTACATACAGTGCATGATGTTTAGTTAAATCCACACAGACAGTGAGTCCGTTTTACACAGATTTTCTTTAGTTTATGAAGTAATGGGCTGCCAGGTCTGCAATTAAACAAAATAATGCAGGTGATGCAGTGTCTTGTTTCTTAAATCCTTTTTTACCTGAATTAGCAGCTTTTTTTTAGATTTTCTCCCCTGTTTGGTCACCCACCAGCCAGCTCTCTCCTATCATAAATAAGCTAGCAACATGTAAAGCCAGCTAAACAAATCTTTTCAAATTGCTGCTCATGCATCTTAACATACTCAGATGTCAGTGCTATCTACCCTGTTCCACACACATGAGCCCACAGAAGCCCATGATTGGCTAGGGTGCCATCCCTCCTTCTAAGGGAAGGCAAATAATTGTGCTCCCTTAGCCCCTAGCTACAGATAGTAGTGGCATCCTTGAGATCATTAAAAAAAATATTTAATGAAATTATTTAACACAGACAGCTATTTTTTAATTTCAATATCCTAACATGGAAGGACGGTAGAGTAATGTCATTGTACAACATACCAAGCATTATAAAGCCTTGCAACAGTAGCAATTTGGCAACAATGGGATTTGAACATATAACCTTCCTAGTTTAAAATCTTATAAAGTATAGAATAAAGATTAAATAATAGTTTCTGAAGGTGACTTTGGCTAGTAAAGGGTTGTTGGCTTTCTAAATGGCTTCTACTATAACTAATATAGTGAGATTCTAAATAGATATTTCAATGTGAGTCTTCTGACTTTCTTTGTTCATTTGAATTTAATATAGAAGCACAGCATTAAGACAGCTAGTGTGGCAGCAGTGCAGACATACCTCCTCCCACTGATGAATGTATCTGATGAGCCGGGACAGTCGCAGCAACCTGAGCAAACTCAGAATCTTAGTAAAACGAACGATCCTCAAAGCCCTGGCTGTCTTGTAGAAGTCTGAGTCAATCCGTGTCTCAACGATGAGGAAGATGTAATCCACAGGGATGGAGGAGATGAAGTCCACGGCAAACCAGCTGCGCAGGTACCTCACCTTTATCTGCTGTGGGTCCAGGATGATCTCTGTGCTGTCCTCCTTCACAATGCCAGTCCGGAAGTTCAGGACTAGGTCAACTAAAAAGAAAGTATCAGAAACCACGTTGAAAACAATCCAGGCTGGCGTATGTTCATCTTTGAAGAATGTGATGCCCACTGGGATGATGATCAGATTTCCCACCATCAAAAGCAGCATTATCAGGTCCCAATAGAACCTGCAGTGGACACAAAGAGCACAAATTACTAAACGTACACCAAAATAAGTGTGTTCTTTATGGTAGCTGATACAAAACCATTGACACAAAGCAGTCCAATTTTTTATATTGTGAAATGCTTCTTAAACGTCTTTAGTAAATAATTATGACACAATCATTTTAAAAATGTAATAAGCATTCTGAATATTTCATTGTGGCATCTGTAAATGGATCTATATTTGAACTGTATGTAAATGAAGCATATTTAAGGTGAACACAACACCACATGCAAGACTGCCCTTGTATCATTAAAACATCTGCTGCATGGTAAAACTGTTACACAGAAGACAGTGTAATTGCTGTACACAGCTTTAATTAGCACATAGGCCTGCAAAATTTTAAGCTATTTGGTTTCCTCAGTTCATAAGTCACAAAGCGATAAAAACCCCTAGACTAGATTTCATGTCTTTATTATCCTCCATCTTATTCATTGCCCTCTAAATCACTCATAATAATCAAAAAATAAGTGTCAGTTCTTCACATAAACAAGTTTTGAAGTTTTTAATTACTTATGCTCAGCTTGACGTTCCATATGTCCATACATTTGTATAATAAATTCTAGTCCAGTGGTGGTGTATTGTAATTAAGCAGTTGCTGATCACACAGATGGTTGATACATTTCATAAACCAGTACAGATTGATGCTCAGGTTTTTAATGCTTTGTTTTTTTTTTTTTCCGCAAAAATAAGGCATGGCTAATCTGAACAGTATTCATTTAAAGCTTAAAAATATTGCGTTTAGTCGACAAAGAATGAATAAAACTGCAATTATACCGGGACACTTAATCTACGTTACAATGGTAAGAAAAATCCTTATATTACAGGAAGCTTAAAAAATACAAAACAATTAGGACAATCAGCTGTGATTATAATTTTGACTATTGTGTTCACTTTTCAAACATTAAGCATTTCTATTCGACTGTATAAAATGAACTTTGGTGGCCCAAGAACAAACCGTCTATACATAGTGTCTCTACAGCTGTCAGATTATTCTCAGTTTTCAGATTATAAAGGATTTACCACTGACACTTGCATTTTTGACAGATGTTCTAATGGTCTGGACTGTGAATATAAAGAGAACGGCTTAAACAGCAATTGCACGGACAAATTCTATAGAGAAGGTCTTAAATTTATATGACAACTTAATGCCAAATTTTATGACTAAACAATCATTTCATCCAAACAGGTGTACAGAGAATATGACAATCCTTTTTACATCTGTGTAATGCCTTTAAAATAGTGTGGTATGTGCAACATTATTGTCATTCCTACAATTTTTAACCCATGGCTCAATGTGAATAGAGGCAAATGTGTGTTTATACTATATGGCCAAAGTTTTTTGGACACCTGACCATCACACTCATACTGCACTCAGCCTTCCCTAAACTGTTGGAAGCACACAACTGTATAGCATGTTATTGTATGCTGTAGCATTTCAATTTCCCTTCACTAGAATAATGAGGCCCAAACATGTTCCAGCACTATAATGCCCCTGTGAACAAAGTGAAGTCCATGAAGACATGGTTTGCTAAGGTTCGAATGGAAGAACTTGAGCGACCTGACCTCAAACCCACTGAACACCCCTGGCATGATCCAAAACGCCAACTATGCTCCAGGCCTCCTCACCCAACATCACTAATGCTCTTGTGGCTGAATGAGCAAATCCCTACAGCCACACTCCAAAATCTAGTAGAAAATGGAAAGTGTGGTGGTTATTATAGCAGTAAAAGGGGGACTATATTTCGAATGGTATGTTCAAAAGGCACATATGGTGTCCACAACATATATAAGTTTATATAAAACACATAAAACTACAAAGTAGGTTATATATAAACAACTACTGTCCAATAGATATAGATATGTTTTTTACAATAACAGAACACAAATGATTCCCTTAATGATGATGCAGTTTTCTATACTTTTTATACATTAGAATGATAACTTGCATCAGTGAATGGTAATATAAGCAAAATGTTAAACATTTTATTGCAGCATTTTTTGAAGTGAAATTTTAGGGGAAGCCATGCTTCTCATGCAGTCTTGAAAGCAATTGTCTGTGATTCAGGCCTCCCCGCTGCCCCTGCGTGAATCATCTGATGAACCATCACTTTGATTAATGTTGTATCTATTAGAGAACCCATGCATGATTCCAGGCTATTTTTTTTTTTTTCTTTTAACACTTTCCTCATCTCCTCAGGCTATGCAAATTTGATTAACTACGCAATTTTGTTAACAGAGAGTGAGTGATAAGGATCCAAAGTCAAGCAAGCTTGTCAACATAATTTATATCGAAACAACTGTAGTCAATAGTATATGTATAGCATTTTTGATGTGTGACTGGAAAAGAAGCAGCCCACTGAAATTCTATTAAGATCATCATAAGTTTAGGTTGCTGCATTAACATTAAACATGCATCAGAGCTCAGATTATTTATTTCTTCTTTCTCCAAATTTTATCCAGCTTTTTAATGTGCAACATTAAACTTCGACAATGGCAAGCAAGGACGCTGTAAGTCAATCAGCTAATGAACATGTTTTCAATGTTTTTATTATTTGCAAACTGTAACCCATCTCATGTTGATTTTTTATAACTCTGTCAAGGCCATGAGAATGAATTATTAACAGGAGGTTGAGGCAGGATGCATGTACAGTGTACAGTTTATATAAATAAACACCAGGAAACAAGTCAAAATCAGTCCAAAACAGGGAGAAAATCAGGCAAAAAAGAACCGGTGCTCAGAGTGCAGGAGAATTCACAACATTAACTAGCAGTTAACTACATACATACCTGTAGATTGCATTACATCACAGAAGAAGCTCACTAGAAATGTATAACGAATGAGGAATACTGAAGAAGCCCCATGCCATTTGGAAAATGTCTGCAGCAAATCTATAACTTTCATTCTCATGGCCCAATATTAGCTAGATGCATGGCTGGCTATGTACAGTAGCGTTAGCCAAAGCTAGACCTGCTATACCCAAAACAAAAGCCCACAGCTCTGAAAATACAGTCTGGAGTTGGAGATACTACTTTCTAGGCCCCGATAACATATTGCTCAATTTAACAGATAACATAAATCGTTTCACATTTACTGTTTGGAATAATAACCCACCCTTCCTCGGTGCTGCAGCCTGACGCAGATCTCAGTTCTGAAGTGAATAATCGATATTAAGTGAAGTCAGGGAGGGCTGGTCAGATGCAGGTGACACAAGAGTCAGAGAGTGGAGAGGACGAGCTAGCTTCTCCCATGTGAATGATAACAGGTAATCTTAGCATGTGTTAGCATGCCAGCATTAGCCAGCTCTAGAAGGGCTCACTTGCTGCCTTGATAACCCAGCTGCACATGGACCACAGAGTATGACCACAGAGTATCCAGTTCATTTGCTTGCATGACTGCAGCATGCCAATTTCTTTAATATGTGGCATCCTGGGGTCTGTAATAGTTCAGTGGTTAAGACGTTGAACTAGTGATCGGAAGATCGGCAGGCAGAAAACAACACCGTGAGACAGGCAAAAGGTTGAACGATCAACAAACAGGGTAGAATAGACAATCCAAACTCGTAAGTGGTAGAATAACAGAAACGGTCAAAACAAAGGAAGCAAACATACAATCTAACACTCGGCAATAGGCTAACGCAAGGTAGAGCACTAATGCTTCGCAAGGTGAATAGGGAACTGAGGAATATAAAAGAGTAGTGAGGAAGTGAGTGTGATTGGAGTCACCTGCCGCTGTTTAGAAGTCAGGTGACTCTGAGCGTGGGAAAATGTCTGCCATGTTTTGTGTATGCTGTGAGTCTTGGGTGTTGTAGTCCATTTCATTGTCAAAGTTCTCGTGTGTGTGAATGCCCATTTCAACATCCGATTGTGTGTCTGAGTCTGGAACCGATTCCATGTCGCTGTTGTGAGAGGTAGTAGTGGCAGATGGGGGTGTGACAGAACCCCCCCCAAGGAGCTCCCTCCGGGAGCAGATGATTTGCGTGGACGTCCTTTCGGTCTGGGAGCAGGCTGTTCAGGGTGACTTTGATGAAATTCCTGGGTCAGTAGAGGGTCCAGGATGTCTTTGGCCGGGATCCAGCACTGCTCCTCTGGGCTGTAGCCCTCCCAGTCCACCAAATACTGCAGCTTGCCCTCCCGTAGGAGCGTAGGACGTTCTTTACTGCATAGGCCGGCTTACCTCCAATCTCCATGGGTTTGGGTGGATTGGTAGGCGGTGTGTCCTTCGCTAATGGACCCATGTTGGCGGCATTTAGCTGGGAGACATGGAAGATGGGATTTATTCTACTGTGTGGCGGCAGTTGTAATTTGTAGGCCACCGGGTTGACTTGCTCAGAGATTCTGTATGGGCCTGTGTACTTGGCATTCAGCTTTTTGCAGCCTGTGTCCCCTCTCAGATTGCGGGTCGAGAGCCATACGTGTTCGCCCGGCTTCAGCTGAGGGCCTTCTTTGCGTCTCCTGTCGGCAAATCTTTTCTGGTTGCTGACTGCTCGTCGGAGTTGTCGATGAGTGTGTTCCCATACCCCCTCGCTGCGTCGGAACCATTCGTCGACTGCCGGTGCCTCCGTGGGATTGGCATTCCAAGGGAACAACAGTGGTTGGAAGCCCAAAACACACTGGAACGGAGTCAATCCGGTCGATGAATGTTTGAGGGAATATTGGGCGTATTCAGCCCATGGGGAGAAGCGTGACCCTGGTTCTCTGCACAGTAAGTCCTCAGTAGGCGTCCGATCTCCTGGTTAGCCCTCTCTACTTGGCCATTTGACTGTGTGTGGTATCCCGAAGTGAGGCTCACCGTTATTCCCAGTTTTTCCATGAACCCAGTCCATACTCTGGAGGTGAACTGGGGACCCCTGTCACACACGATGTCCTCTGGGATGCCGTAGTAACGGAACACATGATTAAACAAGAGCTCCGAGAGGTCGAATGCCGTGGGGAGGCCGGGTAGTGGAATGAGTCTCAGTGTTTTGGAAAACCGGTCTGTAATGACCAATATGACCGTGTTATTCTCGGATTCAGGGAGGTCCGTAATGAAATCCACGGCCAGGTGGGACCAGGGACGGAGTGGCGTGGGCAAAGGCATAAGTTTACCAGATGGTAGAGTTTTGGGTATTTTGGACTTGGCACAGATTGAGCATGACAGGACATACCTGTTGATGTTGTCGTGCATGTTAGGCCACCAGTATTTCGTCTTGAGAAGCGCTAAAGCTCTCTGAGTACCTGGGTGTCCACAGGCGGGTGTAGTGTGTGCCCACGTGATGAGCTTGCTTCTGAGTCGAGGTGGAACATGCACTCATGCACTTATCCTGGTGGGCATGAAGGTGGTGTTTGTGTGTTATGGAGTTCCCGGTCGAGGTCCCATTTGATGGCATTGACCCAGCATGATGGAGGCAGGATGGTGTCTTCTTTGTATTTTAGGTTTCTACCTGGGTGTATGCGTGATAATGAGTCTGCCTTCTTATTCTTGGGGCCAGGATGATAGGACACGGTAAATGAGAACCGAACAAAGAACAAAGCCCATCTAGCTTGTCTGGGATTCAGTCTCTTAGCTGTGCGCAAGTACACCAAGTACTTCAAGTTCGGTGAAGACTATGAATGGGTGTTTGGCTCCCTCTAGCCAGTGTCTCCATTCCTCCAGTGCCAGTTTGACCACTAGAAGTTCTCTGTCTCCTACATCATAGTTCTGCTCTGCTGGGGAGAGGTTACGTGAAAAAAAGGCGATCAGGTGCAGCTTAGGTTTTTCCCCGAATCTCTGTGACAGGATAGCCCCCACACCTGTTTCTGAGGCGTCTACTTCCACCGTGAAAGGTTGTTCGGGGTCTGGGTGTCTCAGGATGGGTGCTGATGTAAAAGCCTTCTTTAACTTAGAGAAGGCCTCCTTGGCCATAGGGTTCCAGTGGATAATTTTCGCCCCTTTCTTGAGTAGCGTGGTCATGGGGGCTGAGAGCAGACTAAAGTTTCATATGAAGCGGCGGTAGAAGTTAGCAAAGCCAATGAACCTCTGAAGTTCCTTAATGGTTCTTGGTGTGGGCCAGTTCTTTACAGCAGTTACTTTGCTTTCATCCATTTTCACCCCTCCTCACTGATTACGTAACCCAGAAAGGATATGATGGGGACATTGAACTCGCATTTCTCAGCTTTTACATACAGCTGGTTCTAGCGGAGTTTTGCCAACACCTCTCTGACATGGTGAACGTGTGCCTCTCGGGATGGTAAGTAAATCAGGATGTCATCTATGTATGCTATTACATATTTACCTAACATCTCCCTTAACATGTCATTAATCAGACATTGAAATACAGAAGGAGCATTGGAAAGTCCATATGGCATTACCTGGTATTGGTAGTGCCCTGAGGTGGTGCTAAACGCCGTCTTACCATTCGTCCCCTACCCATATTCGTATGAAGTTGTACGCGCTGCGGAGGTCCAGCTTGGTGAAGATACGGGCTGTTCTCAGTTGTTCTAGTGCAGCGGGTACTAGTGGGAGAGGATATGGGTATTTGACTGTAATGTTGTTTAATCCACGATAATCAATGCAGGGTCTTAACCCACCCCCTTTATTCTCCACAAAGAAGAATCCAGCTGATGCTGGTTATGTAGATGGAACAATATATTGTTGTTGGAGCGCCTCCTGCACATATTCCTCCATGACCCTTTGTTCCTTGACAGAAAGTGGGTAAATCCGGTCACGCGGGGTGTGGTGCCTGAGAGCAGTTCGATAGCACTGTCGTTAGAATGGTGTGGAGGGAGATCACTAGCCTTAACTTTACTGAAGACATCGAGGAAGTCCTGATAGATAGCTGGTATTTCAACCCCAGTCTGGGTCTCCGGACTCTCGATGGTGGTGGAAGCTAGTGGCATGTGGAGAGCCTGTAGGCAACTGCTGTTGAAGTGATTGGACCACTTCAGTATTTCTCTTTGTGGCCAGGAAATGAGTGGGTTGTGCAGTTGTAACCAGGGTATTCCTAGAATGACTGGATTTCGTGGTGTGTTGGTGATGAGAAATGAAATGTCCTTGTGTAGACAGCTGACTTGCATCTTTAGTGGTACAGTGTGTAGGTGGACCATGCCTTCCCCTATGTGGCTGCCATCGATAGTATGAATGCGAGGTGGGTCGTCGAGTTTGAGGAGAGGGATGCGGAGTTTGATGGCTGTGGCGTGGCCATGAAGTTACCGGATGACCCCGAGTCAATCATGGCTGTGAGAGAAAAGATCTCATCGGTAAGGAGGAAATTTAAAGAAATAACAAACGGAGATGAAGAGACGTAAGAGGGTTTACTCACCGCGGGGTTCTTTGAAGAGGTTGACGAACCCGGGGTGCGTCGTCTGTCGCGGCGAGAGTTCAACTCGGGGCGGTCGGTGACATGATGGTCCGGCTTGGCGCAGTACATGCACAGTCCCTCTCTCCGTTGGCGGTGACGTTCAGCTGCTGTGAGGCGGGTGTTGCCCATCTGCATGGGTTCCTCAGTCGTCACCTGGTACCGAGTTCTACTGCCGGTTTGCCGATCAGTGATTAGGTTGTCCAGTCGATTGGCTAGATCGATGAGAGAGTCTAAGGTGGCACCCTCGTCCTTGTACGCCATCTCTCTCCGAATACTTTCATTGAGTCCTTGGCGAAATACGGCTTTCAAGGCCGGCTCATTCCAACCGCTCTCAGCGGCGAGTGTACGGAAGTCCAGGGGCGTATTCCACAGCGGGTCGATACCCCTGGCAAATGTTCAATAGTCTCTCGCCCACCTCCTTGCCTTCGGGAGTGTGATCAAAGACTCATTTAAAAAGCGAGATTAATTGCTCGTACGAGGAAACTGCGTCTCCTCCTTTCTCCCATACCATGGTGGCCCTTGTGAGAGCAGTTCCAGTGAGAAAACTCAGAAATTGAGAGACCCGAGACTGGTCACTCAGGTCCCCTTGTGCCGTGAAGTATAGCTGACATTGGAGAAGGAATCCCCGACATTGTGTGGGATCTCCATGGAATTTCTCCTGTTTATTAGGTATCGTGCGCGGCGGTGGTGGAGGAGGAGCCGAAGCCGTGAGCTGTTGCACTAGCTGAGACATGCTGGTGGTAAGTTGTGAAACTTGTGTACTTAGCTCCTGTAATTTGCGGTCCTGCTCCCCGATGAATCGTCCTTGGGCAGAGAGAGATTCACGAAGCGCCGTTGAATCTGCTACATCCATGTTTTGGCAAAGCATTCTGTAATGATAGCCAGGTAGTCCGGGATGCAATCGCAGATAAAACAGTATTTAATAAACACTGAGGCAACGGTACAAAGTCGGCAGGCAGAAAACAAGACCGTGAGACAGGCAAAAGGTCGAACGATAAACAAACAGGGTAGAATGCACAATCCAAACTCGTAAGTGGTAGAATAACAGAAACAGGGTCAAAACCAAGGAAGCAAACATACAATATAATGCTCGGCAATAGACTAATGCAAGGTAGAGCACTAATGCTTCGCGAGGTGAATAGGGAACTGAGGAATATAAAATAGCAATGAGGGAGTGAATGTGATTGGAGTCACCTGTCGCTGTTTAGAAGTCAGGTGACTCTGAGCGTGGGAAAATGTCTGCCATGTTTTGTGTATGCTCTGAGTCTTGGTTGTTGTAGTCCATTTCGTTGTCAGAGTTCTCGTGTGTGTGAATGTCCATTTCAACGTCCGATTGTGTGTCTGAGTCTGGAGCCGATTCCATGTCGCTGTTGTGAGAGGTAGTAGTGGCAGATGAGGGCGTGACAGGGTCGTTGAAATGGTATTGGTAAATGTGCAGTGGGGCAGGATCAAACAGGCCAAAAGATGAACAGAAATTCTGTCACAGAACAGAAATTTCAAAGACTATACTGGCTGTAGCATTGTTATCGGAAAAGCCAGTATTTCAACTTAGCATGTTTCCATAATTTCTAATGACATGTCATGCTTATTTTATGATTTAGTACAGTAAACATTGGTTTTCTTATAGTTTCAGCTGTATAAAATCCTTAAAGGTATAATATGTATGTATAATATGTAAAATGTATTTTTTTGGCATTTAGTAGTGAAGTTGCAGATTGCAACCAACATATTTTAATTATTATTTCCACATACACTAATGCTAAATGAAATGTACCATTACAGTATTAGACAGGGGGATATTCTATACAAGCAAAAAAAAAATGTAGCCAATTGTCCGTTCTGGGCCACTGTAGTGCAATATGGCGGCTCTGTTGAAGAGGACCCACTCACTATGTAGATATGAAGGGCTCATTCTAAGTTTATGAACGTGACAACAATTCATAGTTACACATGATTATACACTAATGAAAACATAATTATTAATACTATATTCGATTTCTGCTAACAGATCCTCAAAATCCTAGACAGTGCACCTTTAAAAAAGCTCCAAATTGTCCTTCTCCAACTAGCTTGCTTATAATATCGGCTAATATTGGCAATGCTAGTTCCTAGTAAAGAACAGTTATACACATTCAGTAACCAGAGAAATCTTTAGTGGCATAGCTGAATCATCTTGTACATGCTATGTTAGCTCACCATGCCTATCATAAAATGGCATGAAGCTTAATTTGTGCTTGACCACTGAGTGTGCCAAAAAACAAAATCAAAATACTATTTATAGACACTGGTTTCCCACAAGCACAACATCAGGAGAATCATCATAACATAAGAGTCTACATCAGTGCATTATGCCTTTTGTTCATGTAGAGTCTCCTTTTTAAATTGACAGTTTAGGTAAAATGGTCCTGTATGTATCTTGTATCTTTGCAGAATAGTTCAAAATGTCATTTCATCAACGTAGAAATATATACATAAATACTAACATAGGCTTTCCGAAAGTCAGCAATACATGGCTATGATTCTAAGGCATGACACCTGCAGAAGTGATCATGCAAACTGAAATATATGAAAAGCAATTATTTCAGCTTTGCTTGTGGACAAAAGCTTCCGCTATGCACTTCATTTTTGTCTGCATGACTTTCATTGTGATGGCAAATTTCATTGACAGAAATTAATACATTTAAATATATTTAAATACATTCTGGTAATATAAAAGCCCAGTGATTAAATATTTAGCCTTAAAACGAACGATATCCCCTAATGCTGTATGGTTTACAAGGCAGATCCAATTAACCAAATAAATGGCTGGGCTATATAAGAGTATATTACAACAGCACACACTGATATAATCACTTCCAATTGGACAATCATACAACTAGGCTTTTACATTAAAGTGAGATTTAAATACTGTCAAATAAGGCTATGTGTAGAAAAAAAAAACACTATAAATCCTAGAACATGAACCCAGCTCTAAAGCCTTTGTGATAATCAGCTTTCTCTTGTTCATCTGCCAAAAATGCACTCTCATTCTCCAAATTTATCTGGTACTGCTGAGAATTTTATGGGTCCTAATTGTCTTTTTCAATCCCCATGCCAGCACTTGTGATGAGCTCTCTTGGGAAACTGACATTGCTTGTTGCCAGCACCCGCCGTCAGCTCTGTCATCCACATGTTTAGCACACAGCTGAAATCCGACAACCTGTTCACATACAATAAATATTCTGGTAGCTTAATCTGTCAACAGTCCAAACATAGGGCATTTTGTGCATGAACCAGGTAATGAAATCAGTAAATGGACCTTCCTGCAAAAAGCACATCTATCCCACTCAGCATGGTAAGATTGAAAGGTCACATAAGGGGGACACAGAAAAAGGGACTGAGAGGATTGGAAATGTAAATCTGTAAAATACTAACATACAGGATGACACTATAATCTAAAAAACAAATCTAAAAGGTCAGCGATCTCAAATTCATAGTATGTTATTTATGAATTCTGTTCCTCCTAACGTAGTAAACAAAAAAGCCTGGAGGAAATGTCCTTTTTAGAGTGAGATGATACAGCAAAAGATACATCTACTCCTTGAAAACAGGTCACAACTAGCAATCTAAAGGATCTTTCCATGTTTCCTCCTAGGTAATCCTTTAAATGGTCTATGTATATCCCTACAACTAAAGGATTTGTTCCATGATATTGGCAGACCATTTGTAAATATGATGGTATGGTAATGGATATAAGACTATATTCAAGCCATATAAATTCAACTCTGTTTCCATCAGCAAGTGTCTGATCCCAAATTGTATGGATATTGAAATATCTACAAAAAAATTAATACAATCACACATAAACAATGCATTAATCATAGTATCACATGTTGAGTGGCCTAGTTTAGGTTGACCATTATAACCTTGCTAAGGCCATGTGGTCCATTCAATCACCTGACTGTTACAATTACCCCATCCACACAAGGAAAGATCCATTAAATAAATTGTGCCATCATAATCTCTTTGGATGTTTGCTCCTAATTACACCCGTGGTTGTGCGAACCCATTTTGATTACACTGTTTCTTGGGTTCCTAGGCATGGTTGGCACAACTAGAGGACACCCACAACACATGGGAGTGAATGGGAAATTGAGCATCTTCCTCATTGCTTGGTCCAACTGGAAACATAATAATGCTGAATTTCTTCCCAAGCCACTTTATCCTGAGCCAAGAAATAGTCACTATATTGTCAACACCTTAGGTTTTCATAAAAAATAATATTAAAAAAACAAACAAACAAATGTGCCATTAGCTTCTAAGAGGTTGGCAGAAGCTGATGCTTCAGGGCTTTTGGTTTCCAATTACTGGTTTGTTGAAGAAAAAGTAGCTTGTCAATCATTTATGCAGGCTGTAATTACTAATCACACTGAGGTTCATCTCTGAGAGCAACTCCACAGCTTCAAATTATCAGCACAAATTTAGGCCAAATCAAACTATCACCATGGCCAAAAGTAAAAAGGGAAAAATAGCTTATGTTGTATAAGATAAAATAAAACAACCTTCAGAAGTTACACACGTGTGGCGTGTAGACACCTGGAGTAGGACTGTCTGTAGTAGTGGTAATAGTGATTCATGAAGGAACAGACGGACAGGCTGTAGTGGCTGAGTGGTGAATCAGAAACACCCTCCTGTGGTGAATCCTTACCTGAAGTCGCTGTACGGGTGAATGATCCACGACCCGGCCGATTTGACTCGCTCCTGCTCGCGCTCCACCGCCTTCTCGCTACCGAACATGCGGAGAGAGAACTTGTTGACTCCGGGCTGCAGCATGGCGCCCAGCTGCCGGTGCACGAAGCCCGCCTGGTAGAGGCGCTCGTCTTCGGGTGGCACCTGCTCAACGCCCTCCAACTTGATGAAAGTCGCGTGCTCATCGGAGGCCGAGCGCTGGCTCTCCGCGCCACCACCATCACCGCCGCGCGCGCCCTCCTCCACCGCTCCATCTATCTCTGGACTTCCTTCTCCGCCACCGCCGTCGTCATCTTCTTCTTCGGCGATGAGGCGCTTCTGCTCCTGCGCTTCGGCGTCCGCACCGTGGCGGCTGGTGACGGAAGACAGGCTCCCTTTAAACCTCCGGCAGTCGCCGTTCGCGTTGCCTCTGAGCGCACTGAGCGCGTCTGGCTCGCCGCTCGCGGCCTCGGGAGAGACTGAAGGCGCCAGCGACTTCATGCGTACGCTCTTCCTCCGCGCGTCCGCGTCGCCCTCGTCCGATATATGCCCGATTTGATGGGGCAAGCTGTAGAGACGCTTGCGCATGGAAGAATGCAACCTGTCCATTTTGGTTTAGCGCACGAAGTGACGGTGGGCACGAGCGATAGAACGATTCGCGGTCAGAGTTAGATAAGGGCAAACGCGCGCGTAGCCCTTAAGTTTCCCACGACAGACGCGTTTTTATGCGACGCAGACAGCTGGTCACAGGTATTAAACCACAAATCAGTGCAAGTGCATCCCGTTGCAGCTGTATCTTCACGTAACATTCCCAGGTAGCGGGTATGTGGGAGCAGAATGAACACTGGAGCACTGACGTATCGGAGCGACGAGGAAACAATCTGACGAGCGTTTCAATGACAAAGCGCCGCATGTTCCCAAGTGTTCCGTAAAGGGCAGGTTTGAAGCTCAAAAACGCTACTGTGCATGCGATCAAACGCCATCGCTATTCCAAACAGTGTTTCTTCTTGTTGTGTGAACGTACGCGAGGACAAAAAGCTGTCACGTTGCCACAGCAAATAAGCTCGAACCACCTAAACCAAACAGGAGAGGAGGGGGTGTTACAAAAACGCCACAGACTCGTGTAGGCTCTTCATTTGCTGATGTTCGACCGGGATTATGGCATACTGCACATGGTGGGAGCACAGAAGAAAACACGCTATATGCCATTCATTAGGTGATCACATTGGGTTTGAGGAGAAAAAAAATTAGAGGTCTCCATTAGGGTTGCGCAATGTGGTATTTGTTAATCGTTATTGAGATGTTGACCTTTGCAGTACTCATGCCACAGGAGACTGCATGTGCTATGAATATGCAGACAACGGGTTTAATAAATCCTTGCGCATTGCACACCTTTAAAGGATCTTTGGATAGTTAAAGCTTCCTTTCTGATGGCTATGTGTGTTTCTAAGTGTCTGCAAATGCGATCTTGCTATCTGCTCTCCATGCCCTTCCGTACATGCAAACTTTTTATTCTAGGCCCCTTAAGGTCCCCCCTCCCCCAAGGGGCCCTGGTAGTCAGTTTCACTATTCTGCCCTGCAGTGACGCCTGTGATTCTGACCAATCTCAGACTCCCCACTTTCTGTTAGGGTTTTGATGAATCACAGCAGTCACATGATTTAAAAAGCATATTAACAACCAAGGGTGTATGAATGTGTATGTAATATCTTCTGAGCTGTATTACAATTGCGTTATGAACATTTGTCTATATTATATAGCTCTATTCCCTATTATGTGATAAAGCGGTTGATGAGAACTATTGACACACAGCTGTATTATTGAACGTGGTTGATACGCGTAAGTGTGTTGGTAATAAGTGTCCTTATGTGCACAGCTCTTGACAGAATAAAGCAGTGGAGTAAAATGTCCTGCTGGAGTGTATACGTAACCAGGGTTTAAACTGGGAGTTAGAAATTGGGGGAATACTCCCCATCCCTGTTTTTTAAATGGCTGCCAACAATTTGGAAATAGTATATGTGTTTTTATATGGAGTTTTTCCTTTAAGCATTGATATCAGCATTGATATTATCAATCACATTTGATTGGTCCAAATTTTAAGCTTTACTCTAAACGCTAATTAAAGGTGCGCTACATGCACATTCCCAGGTTATGGTTGCGTGCCAATGGTACAAAACATGCATGTTTGATGGCATTGCTCCAGGAACAAGGAAAATAAAGTTTGGTACTTTGGAATATATTGAAGTGCACATGTGAAAATTTAATATGAAAATAATTGAGTCATGTCAAATAATAGGGATGGCGCTATGGAATAGAAGATGCTGCCTTACAGATCCAATCCCCAATCTTTAAGCCAGAGCTCAGGTTACTGTCTGTGCATGTTCTTCCCATGTCAGCAATGGTTTCCTCTGGGTTTTTCTGGTTTTCTCCCACTTTCTAAAAACATGCAGGTAGGTGAATTAGCTACACTAAATTGCCCCTAAGTGTGAATGAGTATGTGAATGAGTATGTGCATCTTACTCTAATGAACTGGCATCCCATCCAAGCTTCTTTGTGCCCAACATCGGGATAAAGTGGTTACTGAAGATGAATATAAAATCAGATGCATGTTTGAAAAAACACTGATGTGATGAGTCTAAATGAGTAAAATTTACATGTGAATCATGTGATTATTTGCGAATATTCAAGTGACTTTTCTGTAAGGGAATGTGGACATGTTTTCCTTGAATGATCAAATATACAGTGTATATATGGAAATGAAGACTTCTTTGACTGAAGGAATACAGTTTTGAAATGAAAATATTTTTCTATAAAGCACTGTGAAATTCTATTAATTATTCTCAATGCTTACTCATCATCATCACTGATATGTCCTGCTTTGATTTACATCTACATAAGAATCAACTTTGTGGACATAAACCAATGGTGGAAGGGCTTCTCATAACAACTAACTTGTTTAACTTGTTATGTAATGTGTGATATGTTGTAGAACATAAAAAGAAAGAGCATATGTCCATTCACTACAGTGTGAAGAAGTAATATAAAAATCATATAAGCCATTAGGTATCAGCATCTGCACATTTGCTTATTTACTTCTGCACTGCTTAAAAGTGAATTTTAAGATTAATTTTAAATGGCTCATGTTTATGAACAAAGAATAACAAAGAAGCTTGTGAAAGTATTTTGTAATTGCTATCTCCCTGCATAATGTGAAATGTCTTGGTCTTGAGTCTTCCTGGCTTGTCCCAAGGACTAACCTAAAGCATATGAAGCACTGTGCATTTGATGATCACGCCCCTACATTTTGGAATTGTCTCCCCTGGGACAATAGTTTATCAGATTCAGTGAAGATATTTAAGTAATGTCTTAAAGGTCCACTACGTAGGATTAAACCAACCGAATGCCTCTCCCTTAATGCTCCCTTTCCAAATGTGTATTAGAACGAACAGTGGCCATCACATGCCTGTAGCATATCTTCAAATGCTTGCTTTCCATGCTAAATATTAAGTATGATTCTACATTTTTCAAAATTTGTGTTCTCAAACTTGTTAGCCTGCACCAGCAAACACATATTCCTGATTCCTCGTTTCTTTTTCCTTGTCTCTTTTTCTTCTTCTTTGTCATCCTTCCAGTGCTTTTTTCTGGATTCATGCTACCACTTGTAAAAATGCAAAATGTGGAAGGCGCACTCATGTGCGCAACATACAGTGGTGCAACATGACAGCTCTGTAGAGGTGGACCCGCTCCCTATGTAGATATAAAAGGCTCATTCTAAGCTTACAAAAACACAATGATTCATAGTTACAAGCAATTATACACTAAAGAAAACATACTTATGAATATTATATTCCACGTCTGCTAATAGAGCCCCCTAAATCCTACATAGTGGACCTTTAATTAAATTTTTAAACCTTAAAAATTGACTTAAAATTTTATTTCCAGTTGTCCAGCCTAGCATTAATATTTTGCCATTTTGGAACAGTTGTAAAATGTTCAGTTAATACGTTACATGATATTACATAATAATAATTTATTATAGTATTAATCTAAATATAACTATCATCTGACACACATTCAATCTGATTCCATGGAAAATGTGCTTGAGCTGATGCTATATAATAAATGTGTGTTATATGAATCCTGGTTTTGATACAGTGCAGCTTCTTTGGTAGGTACAACAGAACAAAAAACAATGTACAATGTTTTGAGTAATGTCTCTTTTATCCAGCAATGCCCCCCTCTGTTATGCTGTTATAATTGCTGCTAGAGTCACTGTTGCTCCACACAGTGTGACTGTAGCCATCAAACATCTATGATCACAACAACATAAAGGTCAGTGTTTAAACAACTGCAAACTAACAAACAATCTAGGAATAATTATTGATGTCTGGTTCATTACATATTGATTAATTATATATTGAGAGTTGTGTTATTATAATTAGTTCTATCTTACTTAAAGGATATGTAGTATATCTGAGTTGCACATTTTGATTAGCATGTTTCTATATACTTTCTTCAATTAGCATGAAGCAAAATGTATTGTTTCATGGCTAAGGGCTACTTTTTATTCCCATCCTTCATGTATGTACTATTTGAATGTTTGCTATACACTTCCAAGGTAATATATAAGATATATAAGGCAAATAGGAATATATAAAGTCTAAAGACAAAGTACATAATCAAGTCTGCACATGATATGTTCAGTATAATTCCCATAACATTGTGTTCACATTCTAGGGTTGTTACCTTTAAATCAAAACATTTAAGATCTGGGTTAAGAAAGAAAGAAAGAAAAAACCCACAGACAGTGAATTATAACATTAGAATGTTTAATTGTTAAAAATGATATGGAAGTGTCTTATGACCATCCAATTTGTCAGACTTTCTTTTGTCTGTGGAGTTGGGCCGCTGCACTGGCAGGAAGCTCATGCAGATGGAATGGTGCTTTGTGAAGCTGGATATTTCCAGGGCTCATTCTTAGTCTGAACAGTGCACTTTGCTGTCGATGTCAAACCTATCATATTAAAGCTTTAACACACAACCATAAGCCAATAGTAAAAAAATGATTATTCTAATATCTATCTATCTATATATATATATAATTTTTTTCTTATGAACAAATATTGCATAGGATAAAAGCCATGCTGTATAGTATACATATGTAAAAAGCTGAGTCATAGATAGATAAGGTTTAGCATTAGAAAATGGCATTACCAATTCAGAATTCATATGAACACTTAGTGAATCAAAATGGATAACATTCAGATAACTATGGATCTCCTGTGGCATAATACATACATAAATAAATTCATGTACAATATATGTAAAAATTAAACATTACCAGACTTTGTAAAGCCCTTGTCTGTTATTGAAATCTATGACTTAAATAAAGTTAACCAATAAAATGATAAAGCCACCTTACCAATAGGTATGCATTGAAATGATAATCTGTACAAAATTGTACATATCAGAAACATGGAACATGGTGGGAGATTACAATGCAAAGCTATGATTTGCCTGAAATATAAATATTATCTACATGGTGTTAATCTGAAATGCACAAACAAAACCTCATATCGTTCTCAAACTGCAGGTTAATATATTGCATGCACTACATATCTCTTATTCTTTTTTACATGAAAAAGAAAAGGCATTGTGAATAAAAGATCAATATTGAAAGAACCACACAATCATGCAATAAAATGTTCATAATATTTACACTATGATTAGTAATGTTTCTCATCAGACATCCTCTTGCCAACACATTCATAAGGCATGCCTTCAGTGGTCGTACACATTTCATCTCACCAATTCTTTCTTAACACCGATATATGCTTTCTTAAACAATGAAATCCTTTTGTGTTACGTTCATATGGTCATGATATGAATGTCTTCATCTAAAGAAAACAAAAAAAGAATAGAAAATAGTTGGTCAGAATTTATAGCTCATCATTTATAACCACGTCAACAGCATTAATGATGTTAGAATGATTTCTTTATTAATTATTAGTTATTATTATTAATGTTATATTTATTAATTTATTATCAATTATAAGTTTTAATGTTTGTAAATAACTTTATAAGAAGAAAGTGGGAATATTTCACTTACTGTACTAATAGTTGCTTTAATTTGTATTCCTTTGACGTAGGTTTTTATCTTTGTGATTGTTAGTTGAATTCGTTTTCCTGGAAGTCATAGCATCATTCAGCAGGTCAAACAGCATCATAAGTCTACTATATTACAATGTCATGACTAATTTTTACTGAAATTGTCTTGAGAAGAAGTGTAAAGGACATCAACTTTATTAGGCTGATGCATAGAGTAGAAATCATATTTTACACAAACTTAAAATCTTAACTTGTTGTTCTGTATATTAATATAGTAAAAACTGTCAACCATAATATATCAGTAAAGCCTAAGATACTTTTACATGTGAGACATGAAGTGATATGGACAGAATAGTGTATTTTGAGTATGATACACCATATAATAACATAACATTATATATATATATAATTCCTTAACAACCAACATTAATAATTTACATTAATAATAATTTACATAAATAATAAACATTTGTAACATTAGCCTATTAACTAAAATATTCCATTTACTAAAAATTAAAAATGTTAATAACAAGTTTTTTTCTTAAATAAAAAAAGCTTAAATATAAAACATCTACCTCAATTTGCTTTTTTACTCTCATATATAATGTGGTGCTTTGTACTCAGAATAAAGGAAAAAGACAGTGGACCTTGCATTATATGAAATTTGTTTCTCGTAAGTACCCATTATCAATGATGCTAGCTATTGGTATATGAGAGCAAATGGGTGGTCGTATACTTACATTGGCCCAGCTGATTCATCATCTTCAGCAGATTAGAAAATAAAACATTAACCATATTAGACAAGGATCTTTGGCAATGTTAACAAGTTTTACAAGCAAATGCTATGACATACAGTTGTGGTCAAAAGTTTACATACACTTGTAAAGAACAAAATATCATGGCTCTCTTGAGTTTCCCGTTATATCCACAACTCTGATTTTTGTCTGATAGAGTGATTGGAACAGATAC
>JAQQZR010000012.1:14051944-14064526 GCA_030068235.1 Notoglanidium macrostoma
ATTCAAACTTAAAGAACGTCCCAACTTTTCTGGAATTCGGGTTGTATAACCAGTGAGAGAGAGAGAGAGAGAGAGAGAGAGAGAGAGAGAGAGAGAG
Source organism: Notoglanidium macrostoma (assembly GCA_030068235.1). Taxonomy (NCBI): domain Eukaryota; kingdom Metazoa; phylum Chordata; class Actinopteri; order Siluriformes; family Auchenoglanididae; genus Notoglanidium; species Notoglanidium macrostoma. The sequence goes on from JAQQZR010000012.1 coordinate 14,052,042, forward strand.
AGAGAGAGAGACAGGTGAGGAGACAACATAAACACCACAAACTCCATTTCCACACATATTCATACCTTTTAGGCACATGCACATTGCTTGTCTGAAGTTGTCTGCACTGACAGATTAATATTTCTACTTATTATGGTTTTTGAGCCAACCAAATGGAGTGTCACGTCACACGGACACTCTGGTCATGCCATCATGCCATTTCTCACATTCCAAGCTTTTCATCTCAGACAGACTGTTTTGTAGACTAAAGGAAAATATACAACAAAATGCAGCCTACTACATCAAAAAAGCGACATCTTATGGCACAATTCACTTCTTCTGTAGAGAAAGAAAAGTGTAGGGGACAGTGAGAGATCTAACAATCCTGCACAGTCATCCTGGCCTCCATTTTATCACCTTGTTTCATGACTTTGTCCTTCAGTCTCAATACACTGACTGAGTCACATGATTTTCAGCTTCTGCTGCTGATTGCCTGTAGGCCATGCAGAGCCAAAAAAAACCCATGTGATTAGGGTGATTACTAACCCTAATTATATTTAGATGCCAGGTTGGAAATCCAGTGTTAAACAGGACATCAGGAAAGTTGCCTATTTAAATACATCAGAATGCCCCATTTGAAAATATACCTCATTAAAACATATAAATGTGCAGTACAGTTATTAATTATCAATAAGGCTATTAACCTTGGAGAAAATGTACAGAGGAAACCAGTACATGTCTGCTTATGTCTTTGAAAAGACAGGCGTTTACTGGAAATCGATCATTAAAGGCACTTGTGGTTCTGAAAAGGTGTAAACAAGCAGCTTTATTCTGTTTAAAAGATTGAGATATCTTGAGAAAATCTTACCTTTCACTTCAATGGTGGCATTGGCAGGAGGGCCTATGTCAAATGTGTACACACACATGTACTCCCCTGCATCATCTGCCCTTGGTTTAGCGATGCTGTATATAAAAAATAGATTTATTAATGGAATAGGGTACACACACCTCCTGCTTAACTGTCCACTCTGTGAGCTGGTGTTTCCAGTGACTACTTAGTGTTTGGAACAGTTTCTGCATTCAGTGACATTATTAATATTAGTCAAATACAAGGTGAGTCAAACGAAAACCTGAAAAGTATGACATAAATTAGAGAAACGCTATATTAAACACTACATACAAAAGTTAAAATGCACCACTGGTCCACAGTTTTCAATAGCCCCTTCAACTACTACCTTAAACCTGGTAGATTTTTACAACATTTGTATACTCATTAAACCATTCATTGAGCTCTTGTGTCCTGTGGATGTGGACACTGTTATCCTGCAACAGACCACGCCCATCAAGATAGAAATATTTCATTTCAGGATAACAGGGATCGGACCCACACTGTGCTAGTGAAATGCCCCCACTGGATGATAAAGCCTCCACAATTTTACATTAATTTGTCACCTGACTGTAAAAAAAAAAAAGTTTTAGCATTAGCCTAATATTACCTAAAATTGTCTAGTTTCCAGATGATACAGGCCAACAGCTGCATTTTTTTATTTCAAGCAAGGGTAAATCAGTAAAGCATTTAAAACACACCTTCTTCGATTTTTCATAAATAAAACACATTTACAAACTAGATGAAATTGTTGGACCTTGGACCATACTAGCCAATCTTGAAAACTTAAACAGAGGGAGACCTTTCAAATTTGAGATTTTCCTTAAAAGCCCTAAAATGAAATTGTTGGTCATGGCTGAGTGTTCAAACATTAGAAAGCCACAACCGAGAGTAATGAGAATGTCATCAAAAACCGATGCTAATTGTTGTAAGAGATTAAAGATTCCTTTTGTAATTTTAAACAAAAACTTGTTTGACTTGTGGACCAAGTTAAAATAAGTTCTAATAGATATTTTAAAATATGAACCCAGGAATACTCCAGTGTAAAAGGATCTGCAGTTCTCTAAGAGAATCTACGGAGTTGCCTGTTTGGAAAAAATTTATACAAACAAGAAATATTGCTCTTGTTTGTATAAGTAATTAATTTCAGCATCAATTATTATATTTTCTTGTATATTTATGTTTTTTTTTTTTTGCCAGAATGGATTTTGGAGAAGTTTGTGTTTTAAGCACATATGAGCATTGGTGGTGGTGTTACTGCTTGTGAGTAGTTTTCAGAAAAGCCCTGTTGTCTTGTCTCTCACTAATACATGCACCATGCTCTCTGAGGTAGAGAGGTAATCAAGATCAAAATCTTAGCATAATATACCCTGGTGTGTATATGATTGAAATTTGTGCAAGGAATTAATTAATGTAGGGTATTGTATTTAGAATAACAATTTTGTCAAAAGCGCAAAACATGCCAATCTTGAAATATGCTGCCATTATTTAAGTGAAATGTCACAGTATGCAGTGCGCACGTGTACTCAGTGGCCCTCAGCTCGGTCCGTGTCCCTTGGATCTCCTCTCCATTTTTCATCCAGTAGCTTTCACGTTGGGTGAGCTGGGAGGAAGTCAGGTTACACTGCAGTGTGATTGATGGCCCATGGTAATCTGGTAGGGTAAGATGGTCTGATGCGTTGATGGATGGCTCTGAAAACAAATGTAAGAAAATAGTAACATTCAGTTTAAAAAAAACATTTTCTTTTTAATTTCGGTTCTGCTTATCAGTTCTTAAACACTGCATATCTGCAAGGACATGTGTGGCTATCTGCCAGGACCTGTTTTAGGTGAATATGTCATGTATCAACGCGCAACAGCTATTTGCTTAGACACAAGCTAGCATGTGTGACAACAGTGTGAAAGTTAGACAGTGAACAGACAAAAGTGTAGTTTAACTTTAATAAAGATGACAGAAAATGACAACAATTGACACACATGATATCTATTCTTAACCCTCTGCACCATAGCAGCCACCGATGGCCTGCTTGCCTTTTACTGTAATGACCGAAGCCGGTTCGACTTTTAAAGAAAGATCTGCTACAGTACAACACTCAATCATGAAATAACACCATGTTTGTGGATACATGAACACCATATTTTTATTTCAAAAAAGAAAACAGGGTGTGTTGCCACTGACAAAGTATTTCTTTGTTTTATGTAGCGACTGACTGACTTGCTGAGGGTCTACAGTGTCTCTTGGTGTTATGGCTAAAGTTATGGAAGAGTCCGAGTCTGTTCTCACTGCATGACACAGTACTTATGTGCACCAATGATGACAGCCCACCATGTTTGGATGCCAGTGACAATCATGTTGATGTCAAAATGAAAATAAAAAGTTCAAGAGTAATATTAGCATCTTCCTGTTTATCGCTAACTAGCTAACGCTGTAGCTGTTCTTAGCTAGCTAGCATTGGTATAAACGCTTGCTAAACTGAGCTGGCTGAAATAAATAACATGCACTGTAAAAAAAGTAAATCCATGACACGTTTAGTCACCTTCTCTGTGCTCTTGGTGTGTGTGTGTTTGAACCCTTTAACACTTGGTATTAAAATGCGTCTTGGGCGATCTGATCACAACAGCACTAAATACAAGCATAAACAACCTCCAAGATGTATTCAAGACACATGAAAGGGATTTCTTTGTTATTCTCAGTGAAACCCTGTGTGTCCTAGAATTCTCCTGGGGTATAGAGGGTTAAATTACAGTACTCCTGAAGAATATAGTTTTTTTTGATATCTAAATATTAATCTTCTTTTTTTTTTTTACCTTTATGGAACCGAAACGGGGAACTAAAAGTCAAACAACAGGCCAGTCAAGTTCTTCTACTCCACTCTTGACAATCCTTGTCTTCATGCACCTCGCTTTTTGCACAGGGGCACAGTCATGCTGGAACATGATTGGGTTTGACCTCTTAGTTCCAATGAAGTGAAATTGTCCAATGACATCCTATATAATTGTGCACTTCCAGCTTTGTGGCAGCTGTTAGTGGAAGTGTGGAGAGTTTTAGTATTTCTTACTGATTCTCTTTACTGTGTCTTAGATGATTAAACTATATTGTCATCATGTCTTGACAGTGTCACACTAGCAAACTAGGGGTTAACATACAAGGTTAATAATAAGAGGTTATTTTAGAAAGTGTCTGGACACTTTATGTACATTGTCTAGCAATCTATTTTGACAATTGACTGGCCTTGTTTCATTTCCTGTTTTTGAAGATGAACTGAAGATTGCCTAACCAATCAGATGCATACATGCTGACACTTTCCTTTTGCAGAATGCAGGACATGTTGATGTATAAATTGAAATGTCATGGAGAGCTCGGGGAGTTTCCAAGAACTCTCTTCTTTGAACCTCCATGAACATGTTCATTATATAAATAAACTTTATTTTCCTTGCTGACAAGTTTGGTTATTATTTTGGTTGTTGTTTCAGTAAAAAAAAATTTACAACAGAAGACCCACTATTGGGTATGATCAGGTGTCTGCAAACATTTGAACTCATAGTGTAGTGAAACTAGCTCTTTCTTGCTTCCTCAGGAGCAAATTCTGCGAATGTCTGTGTCACAAAACAGTCCAAACACCATGTTTACAATCATTACCACCAAATGACAGTGCTCTAACCATCAGCCTGTGAAACATGTTGTGTTGCTTCACTTAAAAACATGAGTTGTGCAAATTGATTCTGGGATGTCTGAAAAGCTACTACATACAGTAAGAGCAACATTACCTAGTTTGTAGTTAGAAGTATTGATAAATTCATTGTCACATTCTGAATGATCCATTCTCAAATTTTGAAGCAAGTTCAAGAAGCAGAGCCTATGATCATGCTGACTCCAATTAATGGACCTGACACCTACATCTGTCATTATTATTCTGTATATGACTTTTTAAATATATTTAAAAATATATATTATATATATATATATAATGCATACGTGTCTGAAATTTGTTCATTTATAATTGTAGAGGTTGCATACATTTTATGATTTAATGATTCTGTTTTGCTGACTTCTGTGTTCTTATGTTGACCTTGGAGTTTTGGTTTGGTTTGGTGGTTATAAACTGTGGTTTGGTGGTTTGAGTGTGTGTGTGAGCCCACCACACTCTTTCTCTGTGATGCTGTGTGTTAAATCCACTCTCTTTCTATTGCAAAATAAACCATCTTAACCTTGATTTTGGGGGTCTCCTGGCTAAGAGTCATCTTGAAATTATTTACAACAGTAGCAATAACAAAAAGCTAATTGCTGTAGCTGTTATTGAATGTTTATAACATTTTTGGGTTACATTTGAAATGAATTAGGAGAATAAAAAGAAAAGGCACCACCAATTTTTTTTATGTAGCAAACACTATATAACAGCTAGATGATTGTGAAAATTAGTAGGATGACATAGCTGGAAACATGTAGCCAGAAAAAGTCAGATACTACAAAGAGTCAAATGGATTTTGCAGTGACTGTACAAGAAATGGCTTAGATTTGCTTTAAATTATAGTACATGTCCCTACCTATGCTTGCTAAAAGTGGTGGAGCTTCCACCCAATTCTTAAGTATATATCAGCAAGTTTGCATAGAAGTGCACCAAGCTATAGTTTCTGTGTTAGTCAACAAATTTTATTATAGAAGTGTTATTGCCTTTAGATACATTTTCATCCCACATTAGCCCTGTAACCCCCCCATTACCCCCTGCTGACACAGCTGCAACATCAACAGTATCAACATCTGCCACATCAACCTTGAAAAACCACTGTGAAAATGCCAAGTCAATAACAGTAAAATAGCAGCAGACAATGATAATTACAGACAATCACAATATAATTAAATCAGCCAAATATGGTAAACTGCAGTATTAAATGATTCAACAGTCCAAACACTAGTTCCATCCATTACATTAGCCAGAATAAGCTAGGCTAAGCTTTTAAACATTAAATGTGTTGTACACTATCTGGCCAAAAGTTTGTGGATCACCTAACCACACAATCATATGTGCTTTCTGTACATCCCATTGCAGAGTTTGTTTCCCTTTGCTGCTTTACCAGCCTCAACTCTTCCGGGAAGGCTTTACGCTATATATATTGTAATGTGGCTGTGGGAATTGGTGCCCATTCAACCACAAGAGAATTACTGAGGTTGGACCATGATATCAGGCCATGAGGCCTGTCATAAAGTTGGTGTTCCAGTTCATCCCAAAGGTCTTTAATGGGGTCGAGGTCAGAACACTGTAAAGGCCACTCACCAATTCTTCCACTACAATTCTGTGCACAGTGGCATTGTCATGCTAGAACAGGTTTGGGCCCCTTATTTCCAGTGAAGGGAAATCTTAAAGCTACAGCATACAAAGGCATTCTAGACACTTTTGTGCTTCCTACATTGTGGCAACAGTTTGGGGACGAACAACATATGGGTGTAATGGCCAGGTGTCCACAAACTTCTGGCCGTATAATGTTTATTGTAGAAAGCTGTGCTGAAAAATGAATATGCCAACAACAGCTGGTGGCATTGAAATAAATTCAAAGACGAATCCAGCAGCTCCACAAGCAACTGAAAATGTTTGCTGTCATTCAGAGCTAGCAGGAGGAAGCACAAGAAAAAACAGCAGTAAGTAGTGATGTTGCTTCTGAGCCAGCTAAGAAAAAACCAAAAACAGGAGCTAGGCGCTATGAGGATGAAGTCTTAGAATTTGGATCCATTAACTATTCCACCACTAATTAAGATGCTAGGCCAATGTGCCTGCTGTGACATTTAACAACCCGTCATGGTGAGCTAGGTAGAGTAACCCATTTTTTCTTTATTTCAAAGAGCAAGTGTTTTATTGCTGCTGCTCTCTACAAAATACATGTAGAAGTGGGATTCTCTGTTCCAACTCAGATGAAGAGAAAGCTGAGAACCCTATTGAACGCAGCATGGGATTAGCACGTAGCCCTCTCTTCTTGTAAACCGAACCAGATAGTCCTAAGTAGACAGGCCTACCCTTCTAATTAATTAAGTGTATCTCCTTTTGTGTTATTAATGTTTTAGTTAGATGCATTTTTTATGTTGTATAGGTGAAGAAGAACAAAAAATTCACAGGTCACGTGAAAAAAGCCTGAAAACCCCTGGGATGAACGGTTTGACATTAAGCTAGTTTAATGGTATTCATTTAAAAATATTGTGCTGTTTGTTTTTTTGAACACATATATTCTTTCCCATCCCAGTCCACCCAGTCCTTTCTCATTTTCTAGCATTCTGCCCTACAGGTTTACAAACCACCAAGACCAGTTATTATCACCACTGTAATGTTTGTTAAATGCTCTCATTGATAAAACTTTGTCTGCTTTCCTATTACTGACCTTGGATAAGACTGGACACCCCTGTTGTAAATGATTTTTCTCTTAGTAAGTATGCTTTTTTGTTTTTAACAAAAATCCTATGCAGTTTAGCTTTAAATGATTTATCTTTAACCTAAAATCGAACTCCTCTCCAAACAGGCCTACCACAAATATATAAACATATAAATATCAGTGTTTTCTGATGAATGCCAAAAATTCCTTGCTGACTTAACTTCACAAGGATTCTCTACAAATGTTAAGTCACCATTTGCCACCCCAACCACCTCCAATACTGATCAGATCACAATGTGTCTCCAAGAAGAATCAGTTCCCAATCACATCGGTACATCATTACACCACTTGTGACAACATCACGCCAGATGGATTTAATACCAAATATAAATGAGGCCACAAGACACTATCACTGGTTTGGACTAAATCCAGCATGAACTAAAGCACGAACTGTACTATTCAGTTTTTTTGTACCCCTCTTTTTGGTGGTATTTTCTGAACGTTCACCAAATGAGGATGCTGTATTTTCATCAGTAATGCTGCATGCCCTACATTTCCAGTCACTGCACTCATAAATCCCAGAAGCCTCTGCAGTGAATTGCATGATGACAAGCAGTTTCATCATCAGACACTCCCTGAAGCGAAGCATCTGATATCATTTGTACACTTTTCTAGCCATCAGCTTCAGGATCATGGTTGCAATCTGAATGGCTCTCAGCATTTTTGTATATGCGCTTTCCAGAACATGCTGCTTTCCAGCTGGAAAACTAACTTTTGAACACTGTGAAACAATGAGATTTTCAGAGGATAATATAGTCACTAGATTAACAGTGTCTACAGAATCCAGTATTGATTTTCTTTTTCAAGACATGTGAGTGTAAATGTGATTGGTTGGTCTAGGACTTTCCATTGAAGAAACATACCAGATGAAAGCTAGAGGTCTGGCTCACAAGACTAGATAACAAAAATGCCATTAGTTTTATATGTTGTGTCGATGGCCGTATGGTATGTTGTTTGCTCCATCAAACAGCTGGAAAAACACTGCTAGACCCACAATGTCATGTTAACAGTCAAAGGTTTCACTGATCATTCTGAGATGTAGGAGGTTTTAGAATATTTATTAAGGTATTCATTACGTGAATAAAATCTGAATAAGGCAATGGTTGAAGAGAAGAAAATCTAGACACATAAATATTTCTAAATAAAAGGTCCTTAAAATTCAAGTCCATGGATGAAGCATGATGACCTTGAATAATGCTTCCATACCTAGAATGCTTTAATGTTCCATGTTTCATTGAGACATCTACCTACTCTTGTGTGGGTGTGCTATGAAAGATGACCTCTGTTTCCATAGTAGCACCCTACAGCAACAGAGCAGGTAGGACCCATGTTATCGGGGAGGGAGGGATAAGAGCCACATACTTTCCACACACACACACATCCAACACATGCACTTAACTACTCAATATTCTATAGTGAAACGATGACTTCTCTCAACAAAGCAAACAATGTGCAAAATGAGTTAAAAGAATATGTCTTAGTGCACAATTATCTGGGAAGCAAAGCCATGTTCCAGTATGCAAAGGCCAGGCAAATTCTAGAAGAGTATTATATACAGTTATGAAATATCTGAAGTTTCGGAGCTCTACCTTCTTCCTATTTAAGATCCTATAAACACAGAAATACACATTTATTGAGACCATTCCATTTGGCATATTTGAGTGTCATGAATAAGATACGAAAAGCTTCACTGACCAACATTAGCTAGCTTAATAACTGTTTTCTACATATACTATAAACTTTAAAGATAAATTATACTTTATTAATGCATTAACATTATTATTATTATTATTATTATTATTATTTATGTTTTCTACATAAACAAAATCTTTAAACTTTAAAGAGCAGTAAACAGCACTCCATCCATCAATCCATCCATCCATCCATCCATCCATCCATCCATTAGCTGAACCTATTCCCAACTGACTTCGGGCAGGGTACACCCTGGACAGGTCACCAATCTATCACAGGGCTAACAACCATTCACACTCACATTCACATCTATGGGCAATTTAGAGTAGCCAGTTGACCAGTAGATCAGTAGTGGTAGTAAAAGAAACATCGGAAGAAAACCCAGCATAATGGTCAAATTGTGTAATACAACTAGTTAAAAGAATGCAGCATGTGTTCTGTTCAATATTTACCCAGGTTGGGTTGTTCTCAACCCAGAATTTGTACATTAACTAACAAACTTCAATAAAACTGTCTTTAACAAATAACATATAAACATTGTTTAAACCTTGTAATCTGTACAAAAGTCCTTAAAATTATATTCTTTAGGTGTGAAATCATGTAAGGCAGAAATGAAAAGTGACAAGGTCAGGCTGCTTTATGTGTGGGCAGGGTTTGCATGTAGGTCTAATAGATACACATGAGTGGAGTCAGCTTGGAAGGAACAGAATTCTGAAACACTGTTAAATAGGTTAAATAGGTCGATGTATTTGTGCCTGTGTGCGAGAAGATGAAAGAAAGCACTATCTAATGGAAGGTGCCTGTAGTTTATTCAAATGTTGCAACCTGATCTGATGGAAAATGTCTGATGGCATTAACTTGTATAAATGAGGTCAACAGAAAAGCTGCAAGAATCTTAATCATTATGTTGATCATTATGTTGTTGTTTAAAGTCCCAGAATCAAATGAGCAAACCATTCTTTATCCAGACATAAAATCCATTCTTTTTACTTAAGAATCAAACAGAACAATCATAAGCTGTATTCTCACAGTATGGCAGTAGAGCAGTGAAAATTCAGCTGAGTTGCCCTCAGCAGTCTCTCAGAGAGGCTACAGCTAGCCTATATGATGCATTCATACTGTGCGGCCATGTTCTGGGGTGATGGAGCAAGCTGCTTTTCCACTGAGCTGAAACCAGTCTCGTGGCTTTCTTTCTGAGGATGACTAGAAGAGGTGGCGCTGGTCCTCGAACTGTGTCTTAAAGGGCCATCTGGCACATTCCTCAGGTTTAACACCAGATGCCTCATCGGCTAGACACATTAGGCCTACTAATTACAGCATTATTGCATTGGTTTGTTAATTTACGACTCGTTAAACAAAGCCAAAGTGCTGGTGATGTTTCTTTATGATCCACTCTGGAGGCTGTAAGAGGACCACCATGAGGATGCTCCAACTGCTGCAGCGCCTCCCTATAAATAGCACCATGCAGCAGATCGAGCTGCTATTTTCGGTGCTGCAGGGTGCCTGTGCACAAGTACTTATCTCAGCTTAACATAATTTTCATGTTCAACATTCTGAGGGTTAATGCAGTTATAGCTATTTGCTGATGACCGTGAGAGAAGGGTCTATCCTATAGCCCAAGTGATGTATGGAAATAGTGCATATCCTGTCTGTAACAGTTATACAGGTCTGTGAATCGGTTCGGTTCATATGGATCTTTTTTACGATTTGTCACCTGTCATTAAATGAGACGATGATGTTGCTCATTTCAACCTGAAGACGTGTTTATTATATTTACAGGTTTCATTTTGAAGAAAATAGCCGCATGCTGGCTTATAGGCTATTGCTTTGCCTATTTAATTTACATTTAAGTAACACAAAAAACATCTTCCATCTTGACGGAGAAGCTGGCCGGTTGTAGCCTACAGCACATCATCATCATCATCATCATCATCATAAGAATACCGTGCACAAAATATATATCCTGGCAGCCACAAGAAATTTGCATAGATCATAAACAAGCGTTACCCATCAGAGCAGACACCGCATGCAGTACCACCACTCCGAGCACCAGCATCACTCGATTCCCCGGACCAGACATCTTCTGGCTCGGCTGGCTGTAGGCTACCTAACACTGTGCGTGTGCAACTCTGAGTCGGGTTTAGGCTTGTTAGTGTGAGAGCGAGAGCCTCGGCGGAGCCTGAAACGGGTCACTGAGCACGCTGGTCGCCTAGCAATAGCGCGCGGTAAGTTGAGAGCACCTGCTCCATCCACCCGCTGAGAAACACGAGCGCGCGGCAGCGCACCAGAGCCTGGTCTCGCGAAATCCCGCGATACTTTCTCGCGTGGACTGGGTACAGATAGGCTATTTTATTATTTTTTTTCAGAAAAAGAAAATGCCCTTTGGCATTTACACGAAGATGAACCATTCATAAACAGTTTAGGGAAAAAAACAGAACATTCATTGGATAAATAAAGGCGGACTTTTTTTCAGAGCAAATAGAATTTACTATCTATTTAAAACATAAGCTGCAGGTTATAGGCTAGGCTAACAAATTAATTACTAGAGAAATCATTTATTGTGTAAGAATAGCTTGAGCTTTTAGATTTATTTTAGTAAATAACATTTATTATATAGACTATTATTTTATGCTATTGCGTTATTGCATTTTTTTTATTTCTATTATTGTATATTTCTAATTTTAGTACAGACTATTATAAGCCTTTTATACATCAACAACACTTTTATACAGTGACATCAGAGTAAAAAGAGTAAAAATACTAAATACTCCATTAAGCATCATAAACCATGACTGTATTAAGGCAAGGAGAACTCAAGGTCTTCTTTCTAAAATCTTTGTACTGCCACCTGCTGAACACTGGCGGTAGTCACATGTATTGAGACGTTTGGAAACCCCGTGAGTTTTGATGCTGTTTGTTGTGATTGCTTCAAGATACCATGTAGTTATTTTGACTTAACTGATTAGTTTGACGTAATAGCTCTTTGACGTAACTTATTTTTAGTTATCATCTCGTAGGCTACCTACTTATTTTGTCGTAATATTCATCATCCCACAATCTACCATTAAGATTTATTTATTGAATGTTAGCTTCATAATTATACTGTATACTGCTTCCCAGAGAGAAAGCTCAGAACCTCTGAACCGCTGGTTGTGAACAGTTGTGAAAACAAAAGCTGAAATGCTATGTTGTTATTTTGACTTAACAACTCATTATTTTCAAGATACTATGCCATTAATTGAACTTAATTGGCTGTTGTTTCGAGTTATTTTGTCATTATCTTAACATTTTTGTCATACCATCTGGTGTGATCTGGAATAGGTATACAATAACCAACTGTAACTCATCTGTTTCTAAAATATTTATTGCTTTGGATTTGGTAGGAATATATAATATTTTATGGCTAATCTATATATATATAAATTTTTTTTTTTAGGTTGATCGAATGTTAGAGGTAAACCTAAAATGGGAACACCATGATAAATAGCCTCCTGAATACCATTTGTTCCTC
>JAQQZR010000012.1:14104159-14143990 GCA_030068235.1 Notoglanidium macrostoma
TGTGTGTGTGTGTGTTTGTGTGTGTGTGTGTGTGTGTGTGTGTGTGTGTGTGTGTGTGTGTGTGTGTGTGTGTGTGATTTTTTGTTGAATTGTGTGTATCATAATCAGGCTTGGGTTATATGTTGACACAGAAAAATTTTCAATTTGTAATCTGCATCATTTGATTTGGCAAAATTACCCAAGCCCTCAAATTTTCTTACCCATAAAATGTAGAAGTTTTGTACATACATGAAAATTGGGATTTGTCAAAATGTGTTTTCAGGTCATGCAAAAAAATTTACACATTAAAGCTTAATCAATACCACATGTTCTTACACATCATGCACATGCATGTCATGGCTCATTTAAATGCAGACAGAACTATGACTAACCATACATGGTATGTAAGCATTGCTTGAAAGGGTACCTAAATAAGGACATTTTGCTAGTGCCAACGAAAAATTTCGAAAACATGCAAAGGTGGAGCAATGGTTATAACTGTTGCCTCACAGCTAAAAAGTTTGAACCTGTCGGCTGACTGGGAACTTTTTGTGCAGTGTTTGCATGTTCTCTCCGTGCTTGCATGGGTTTCCTTCGTGTGCCCCGCTTTTCTCCCACAGGCCAATGACATGTGGATTAGGTCAACTCTAAATTGCCCAAAGGTGTGAATGCGAAGGTGAATGGTTGTTTGTCTCTGTATTAGCCCTGAGATTGATTGGTGACCTGCCCAGGGTGTACCCTACCTCTAGCCCAAAGTCATCTGTGATTGACTCCAGCATCCCTGCGAACCTGATGGATAAGCAATACAGAAAATGGTTGGATGGAAAGAAAAACAAAGGCAACAAGTTACAGAATTTTCATCATACCAATAACCAATGTCTTTGCAGAAAATAGACCATTTGTAATGTAGGATTTGTAAATTTCATGCATTCTGATGTCATGTGATTTTGCATTACAGCTTTAGCAGATAACATAGAATACACAACACTGTGAGCAGTAATATTCAATATAAATTTTTGTATCTGTCTATATTATCTGTATAGCTTATTACTAAAACAACTGGAGCAGCATAAATGATGGATAGAGCCTTTAAGAGAATTTGGGATCAGTGGAATGCAGCTTCCGTTTCCAGGATGCAGATGAGTGAATGGAGCAGCAGACGGGTGAGGAAGTACACAGCAGTAAATCACTGTCACTCTGTGCCATGTGGTGCTAGGCTGAGTCAGACAAGCACCCTCCCTCTGCACACTCACAGCTCCTGAAGGGCTGGCACAAATGCCCCTTCTGCTCTCCATTATCTGCTTTACAATGTACAGTATTAATTAACAAAGGAGGTCTCAGATACCATTCAAGATTAATCCGCTTGGCATCTGGATGTAAAATGAAAATGGTTTGGACATCTTATCTAGAATGAGTTTTTTAGACTATCTAAAGGTAACATTTGCAATTATCTCAGGTGTTTCATCTGGTTTTCATTTCTGGATGTTGCTTTGAGGCTGAGTACCAGTGTCAGTGTAGCACAATTTGGAAAGACAGTATGGCTAATATTACATATTCTAGCTGCAACTTTAACATGACATCATTCCTGTGACTGGTGGATTTACTTTATGCTCAAAACATACACAAAGACAATCCACACACTTGTGCAGCAGCTGATTTTATTATCATGGCAGTCAGACCCAATAGGTTGGACCAAATCTTAAACATAAGCAAAATTCTTATCAATCAAATGCATGTTAACAATTGTATCACTAGCGGGATTTGAATAATTGCTTATCTAGAGATAATATTTGAGTTCTCTGACAGTTAGGATATTCATTGCGCTAATAGACTCTGGGAAAACTGAACTTGATGACCCATTTCTCAACACCATCATCATCCCAGTCACCCCCACTTCCTGTTGTGAAAGCAAGCCTTTAAATCCCTTCTGCTGTCCAACACTTCATCCTGTTATCTGCTATATCAGAGCTCTGGTTGGACAGACTGCCATGACAGACAGACATGCACACACTTGCACTTCTGTATAAACACATGTGCTGTTCATTTATCTCTCTCAAGGGCAGATGTGCATGTTTGGGAAGGATGACAATACTATTTGTCCTAAGCTTTTCCTGCCCTAATAGGAAACTAATTTGACAGCAAATCAAAAGAATGTTAGCTGCATCTGGATCTTCATATGCAGGGAAAGAGTTTAGATACAAGATAGTGTATTCACTAGAACATCCTGTTCTTGTATTCATTTATTTAAGTTTATGTTAACAGTGTTTGTGAATAAAAACTGGCCAGCACTTCCTGTTTGGCTGGAGCATATGACATTTCTGACATCTATGTTTACATATATACTATATACTATATCTCATATATACTATATGTCTATACTAATATATACTTATGTAATTAAGGTTTATATACTTAAAGTATTACAAGGCTGCAAATGACAAACTTCAATTTAAATGTGCTTGGGAATTGTAAGAATGAGCACTTTTTGGATTATATACTTGATTATGCAGGATACCCATGGCAAATTTACATCACCATGGACTGAGAAGCTGCAGTTTAAAATTGACACCTTTAAGCTTGACTAAAGTTTGCAGCTGACCACTGTGGACAAAGTAAAAACAGTCTGGAGGAAAGTTTGACCAGAGTGACCAGAGGAATGTCCATAGGAGTAAAGGTCCCGTTACTCCTAGAACAATCCCAAGAACACTGTACCATCTGTTAAGCATGGTGGTGGTAGCATCATGCTCTGCGGCTGTTTTGCTGCCAGTGGAACTGGTGCATTGCACAAAGTGGATGGAATAATGAAGAACCTCAGAATTCTTCAGTATAACCTCAAACCATCAGCTAGACTGACAATGACCCCAAACACATATCAGAGCTGGTTGTGGAATGGATAAAGCAGGCTAACATTAAGCTTTTAGAATAGCCTTACCCTCAACCCTATCAAAAGCCAACAAATTTAATTGAATTCTGCTAAGAAGAGTTGTGAATGGTCCAACCAGAATTCTGCCAGAAGCTTGCTTATGGCTATCAGAAGCATCTGGTCAAATATTTACCCAAATATTAGGTGTGCTGTATAAATATATTTGACCCTATAAGAATAATTTTGACCCTGTGTTGAATACAGAAAACCCAAAATAATTTAAAATATGTGTGCTGAATTCTTGTTTATTTGTTTTTTTTATTAAAGATGTATGTTGTACAATCATTCTTCCACAGAAAATGAACAGTTAAAAAAATAACTGAAAGCACCATATTGCCTTGACATTTTAACACAGTGTATGCAGGTCTTGCTAATATCTTTGCAACATTTTGTCTAGCTGTGGTCATGTTTCTACCTCAAGATGTTTCTGCCTTCAAAATGTTTCTGTGACCAGAGGTGATGACAAAGGTGTTTTACCAAGGCTTTTGCCTTTACAAACTCCATCAAAATCTTGATCATCAACTCTGGTCACCCAAGGTATTCTGCGCTTTTACCGTGAGACAATAACTGAGAGGTTTTCTGTCTAAACATTGACCCTTATCTAAACATTCGTAACGCAGTCTTTGGAAATGTATTACCATATATTTTTACCCATGCACAATTTGTGTTAATTGTCATCTAACCATTTATTTGTGGTCAGTTTCTGACCACAGGACTGCTGTTGGCAAGACATTTTTGGTTGGCAGAATATTGTAAACCCAGCAGTAATGTTGTGGTCTTTCCAAATATTGCTGTTACCGATACACTCATACCAGCACGCGCAACTATGTCAATGCCACTGCTTTGCTGAGAGTAGTCCCTCATTCAAATATATATATATTGGTAATCTTATGGTGGTCCCTTATCACTGATAGGCAAGCTAGTGCCTGACAAATTGTGCATTGCAGCTTATGCCCTACACCTACACATACAAAGTCATATAATTAAGAGTACCTGATAAAATGGTAATCATTCCTAGTAAAGCGGCAAATGAGTATACTATTTAACCAAACCTTACAGATATACAAGGCCACTTTATATTCACATATTTATACCATAATAGAACTAATTGAATAAGCAGTTGTAGCTGATATCAGATGCTGCCAAATATTTATTTGCTTTATTTATTTATTTATTTATTTATTTATTTGCAAATAACAGGTCCTGGTCTTGGTCCATCCATCCATCCATTTTCTATGCCATTTATTCATTGTGGGTCACGGGGGAAGCTGGAGCCAATCCCAGCTGACTTTGGACCAGAGTACACCCTTGAGAGGTCACCAATCTACTGCAAGGCTAACACTGAAACAGACAGCCATTCACACTCACATTCACATCTATGGGCAATTTAGAGTGGTCAGGGTCTAGGAGGAAGCAAAAGAACTATTAGTAATGTATTAGCCAGCATGCTGCTTTTAATTAGACTATATGTTATGGCAGAGGGAGCTTATGTGCAGCCTGCTCTGTTTTAGCTATGTGGTTGTAGCTTATTCAAAATAAACTGCATCTCTTCTGTATCTCTTCTTCATCTTATTGAGGTGACAGGTTACAGTTGAAATTTGGCTACTGCTTTTGCTGCTTTTCTAGAAAGACAACAAGGCAATATTGTTTCAGTACAGTACAGATGAAGTACAGATATTATTTCTGTGCTTCTGAAATGCTTTATAGTCTAAAAAATACCAAAGAAAAGAGGGAAAACAATCCATAATATGGGACCTGTAAGGAACAAGTCTTCTGACATACAAATTAACACAATTTATAAAAGGTGATAAAAACATCCTAAGGTGCTTAGGCTGAGTTTGCAGAGTCATGATGAACAAAGTGGAGGATCATGTGACTGTTTGTTTGGGTCACATGGCCTTAAATGAGGCAGGAGCAGGGCTAAGGTAACCCTTTCAGACAGGACTTTGCACTTGCTGAGTCACACTGACCCAGGAGGTGTCTGGCGTAAGTCCATTGTGTAACATGCTTGTTATAAAACCTCATGTGTTACATTGTGCCCCAGAACAATGCCACAGTTCTGCTAGTTAGATGATACAGTATGTAGATGTAATGCTTCTGAGAATTACTCCTAAAAATAGACGTCTTAAACTTCTAGACCCAAATAATTCTTGAAATTATTCTTATTAAAGCTGTGAGTAAAAATGTGTTTTAAAAGATCTTACAGCATCATTATGTTTTATAAGGCAAATGTATTAAAAAAAAAATCACATTTAATCATATACTGTCTCACTGATAATGGATTTAATGCCACAGAGGACATGCCATTTCAGCTTCTGCATATGGGGGTTGTATGGGATTTAGCCTGAAAGAAACAACAGCATAAATCGTAGATTTGTGTTTAAGCTGTGTTTAAGTGAAAATAAGAAAATGTTTTCCCATGATTAATTGCCGAAGAGATAATTGATGCCTCATATGCAGAGATGGTACTTTTTATAAAAAGAAAAAAACAGACATAACTGCAGATAACAGCAGTATAAAAAAATCACAAGAAGCCACAGAAAGGTTAATGAGTCTGTTATTTCCCTTTATAAATACTGACTGTATTAAAACCCACACATAATGTTTTGGCAGATGTGGGCAGATGTGGACTCATCTGCTGAAATTGTTATGTTATCAGTCACTCCAGCAGAGACATTATGAATATAACGAATGCTGAAACCCAAAAGCAGAGTTTGAAAGCTGCTGAGTAAACTGAGCAACTCTATAAAATCAATGTGGTCTGTTAGATGTTTCTCAAAACAAAAGCTTGTTTCCATATTAGATTAGGTCATCTGCCTTTTCATTTGTCTGCCACTCCAGCACCTGTCCTCCTAAACTGGTGATTCTGGTGACTCTTAGCATCTCCTTTCATCTGTTTATTGCAGTGCTGAATGTATTTTATACTTTTTGGAGCTATTTGAAACTCTGTGGCTACTACATTGAATTAGGTTCTCTTGTTAGCTAGTTAACCTTTCCATATGTTTTTTATCCATCAACCAAGCCCAAGCTACAAACTGTATGTCTTGCCTCAGTGTAAGTGACATATTTGTAATCTGGTTTTTTTTTCTAACCCTGGTTCACAGTTTAATTTGTTTGTTGGTTTGTTGGTTTGTTTGCTCACCTCAAGATTTTTTTTCTTCACAGCTTTACAATGAGATTTTCTTTGTCAGTGTCCTTGATTTGTTCATTAGATGTCTGGATTCTACTTCGTGTCTCTGTGTGCTATTTGTCACAATGACCATCTACTATAAAATGCCATGCTCATGTAATTAAGGTCTTGCACTAAACAGTTGAGACCAAAATGCATTCATGTGATGGAGGATGAGAACACCAGTCAGAGTAGTAGAGTAGTTAAAGGGCAGTGGGTTTTTCTTCTGGAAAAAAGAAAGAGAGCTCTCCGTGACCTAGATTCCACAGTCCCCCAGTCATAACACTGCTGACTCCACGTGATCGCAGCTCTTAGTCAAAACACTAATATAAGGTTTGGAGGTTTCACCCTGGTTTTGGCGATATTCCAGAGGCCTGTGTGTGAAGAGGAGCCTTTGATCTCCTAAATGTTTACAGGTGGTGAAGGAAGATGGCTAGCTGATAAACTCACTCTTTACATGGCAACAGCACAAACACAACTGTTCCTAATTTAACAGTGCACAAAGGAACTATGAACAGGAAACCTTTGGCAGTAATAGTTGTGGTGGTGTTTCCAATGACATAACAGATTTTTCTTTTATGCCCAACATCAGTCAGCATTATGATCTACTAACTATTCTCATATTATTACCTGAAACCTGAGACCACCATTTGCAGCCCCCCCCCACTCTGAACGCAGATGTTACTTTTTTAATACTCCTTTTGAAACAGTGCCAGTTGAACAGTCTCTGCTATATACCGAATATACAGTATATACACAGTATATGGACACAACTACTCATTCATAGGTTTTTCTGTATTTTTTTAAATGTTTTTACATTGTAGAACAATACTGAAGACATCAAAACTACAAAATAACATGGCACATATGTAATTATGTAGTAAGCAAAAAATGTAAATTAAAAAATATATATAAAATAAACAAAATATGTTTCATATTTGGGTTCTTCAAAGTAGCCAACGTTTACCTTGATGCCAGCTTTGTACACTATTGGCATCAACTCAACCAGCTTCATGAGGTAGACATCTTTTCAGTTAACAGGTGTTAAGTGAGTTAAATAGCAGAATTTATTTTCTTCTTAATGCATTTATGACCATCAATTGTGTTGTGTTGATATAGTGTATACAGTATACAGTAAATAGCCCTATTCCAGAACTGTAGTAATTCATTATTATGTCAAGAAATGCTCAGCTAAGTAAAGAGAAACAACAATCCATCATTACTTTAAGAAATGAAGTGAAATTTATACATACATACATACACACAGCTTTGGAAAAAATGAAGAGCCCACTACAAAATTATCGGTTTCTCTGCTTTAACTATTTATATTTATGGCTTTGAGAAACATGAAAATTTTTTGCTTTATTTTTTTGCTTTATTCCTTAAACTGACAAGTTCTGCAATAAAATATTGTCACTTAGAGTGTTTAACTACAGAAAAAGACTTGGTCAAAATCAAGATCATATTCAATTTTAAACAACACAATACTAATGTTTGAACTTAGAAAGAGTTCAGAAGTAAATATTTGGTGGAATAGCCCTGACATTTAATCAAGATGCTTTTGTGGATCTTGGCATGCTCTCCACCAGTCTTTCACGTTGCTCTTGGATGACTTGCCATTCCTTGTGCAAAAATTCAATCAGCTCAGCTTTGCTTGATGGCTTGTGACCATCCATCTTGGTTTTTTTCATAGAGACTGCTCAACTGACCTTGTTTCAACAGCAATATTAAATAAAACTACAAATACCAGTAAATAGTCTTGGATTCAGTGGTTATTACCAATGAATCTGAATGAATGAATTCTAAATAAATGAGAACAACATTTAGATTTATTTCTGTTTTGAATAAAAAAAACTTCTCTATAATTCTGTTATTTATTGCACTTCAAATCAACTACTGATATAAGCTGCTTACTAGTTTTGCTTAAGGCATTTTCAGTTTTTCCAATTAATACTTGAAACTCAACAAATATTGGCAAATGTTTAGATCTGGGAGAAAATAAACTCTTTTGTTTGGTCTGTAACTTTGACTGCTACACTTGCTGCCAGTGTTTATAAAGTAAAAGTATGTTTGCACTTGGCAGTGTGTCATTTAGTGACCCTCTCCTTAAAAGTGTATAGACAGACAAAATCCCCTCGGCACCTAGAGCATATCAGATGCCTTTTAAGTCATTTGTACCCGAGTGTGTGGTCTTTACACTGGCTGGCTTCTTGGAACCAAAGCAGCCAACCTGTTCCTCCCATATTTGGTTTGATTGACTTTATCCTGTTCTAAACTTCAATATTTATACACAGCCTCAGTTAAACATATATGTTTCATATACAAATGAAGTTTATGTTGATTCATTATCTGGACTCAGGAATTTACTACATCTTACTATATCTTATTTTCTATCTATTTCCAAACTCATACATGACAAAGCAGGTACAGAATGCCCCTTTGATGCACTATATCTTTGTTTTAACTCCCAAGCTGGTGAATGTACAAAACTTTGTTACAGCTCCCTCCAAGGGTTCTCAAAAAAAAAAAAGACTATTTAGAATTAATTGGCCTAAATAGCTGCAATATTGCTAGTTTACTATTAGTAAATTAACAGCATGTTCACTGATAAGTTGTATTGTGATCAGATCAACCACATACCCAGGACATAAATCATATATTCTGAACTGGAAATTTAACAGGCCAATTTGCTATGGTTATTCCTAGCCTTAATAGGCCAATTTCAACCCCTTTCAGTCCCATCTCGATATACTATAGATATTTTATAACATTCTATTTCTGTTACATTCTTCAAAATGAAACCCTAAAGGGATCCCCAGTTGTGCCTCTGGAGGAACCTGTAAAACTGTTCTAAAAAGGGTTCACTGTGTTCTACTTTCACATAAGAAAAACACTTTGTTGTAAGGCTTCCTCCAGAGGATGAATTGAATCATTTATGAATATGATTATGATTTAATAATAATAAAAACAACAATAACAACAATAAGAAAAAATGAATAAAAAGAAGAAGTAGAAGAAGAAGAAGAAGGAGGAGGAGCATGATGATGATGATGATGATGATGATTATTATTATTATATTGTTGTTGATTTTTATTATTATTGATTTTTTTATTGTTGTTGTTGCCATTCTTTTTCTTCGTATTATTATTATTGTTGTTGTTGTTGTTGTTGTTGTTGTTGTTGTTGTTCAAACAATTAGTTTGATGTTATTTGCACTCTTTTCCGCATGTTGCAAGCCAATTAAGTTTGTCGTTTCACACACTATGAACTGGTTTTCCATTTCTTTAAGATTTCCTACAAAATATCCTTGAGCGGTTCGCTCTATAGTTCCCCACTGTCGACGTATCCACGCATATTTAAATTTTATTAGGACGACTTCAGCCGAATCAGATTCAATCAGGATTTCGTTTATTTGTTGGTTTTATTTTTATGCAGATACCGTGGCAGTGTTCTGTCGGTATTTCTGTGAGGTCTGCGAGGCGGAGGGATCTGCGCACTGCGCCTCTGAAGCTCCAGAATGGTGATGTGTGCTGGTCCTCTCTGTCTCGCGCACACACACGCTCTCGCGCGGACTTTTGCAGTGGAGCGCGGTGTTCAGACACACAGGTCGGCTCTGTTACTATGGCTGGGAAAGGACATTTGTGAATAGACTAATTAGAGACGTTTCTAACTATAAAGGTGTTGAAACGACCTGCAGCATTTGATACTTGTGATATTTATAGAGATAGCCTACGGTTAAAGGATTCATGTGATTTTATTTATACTTGGAACGTTTCATTTATTTATCTGCGTGGAGTTTGGAGATTTGTTGATTTCCAAAAAGCTTCAAAGATGCTGTTGTCCAAATTTGGATCTTTTTCGCATATTTGCGGTACGACTAACATTGACCACTTGCCAGTGAAAATTCAGCTCCAGTCAGGTACTTAAACAGTTTCCTAACCAATTTTTCTAACTAGGAGACGTCCATTAGACACAAACGTGGATTTTACTCTAGTGTAGCTTAACCCATGAGTAAACATAGACGTGTGTGTGTGTGTGTGTGTGTGTGTGAGAGAGAGAGAGAGAGAGAGAAAGAGAGAGCGCGCGCGAGAGACCTCAAATTTGGAGCCATTTTGTTGTTACTAACGTGCACTTTTCCTCATTTCACACCAACCGTGTTTATTTACTACAGCTAAAGTGGAAAAGGAGCAGTATGATAAAGTGTACCATGTGGGCTCGGTGCTGGGAAGCGGCGGATTCGGGACTGTGTACGCCGGTAGTCGCATTTCAGACGGTTTGCCGGTAAGAGAGCGGCTTTGCTTTGTTATGCTGGCAGCAGCACATGGCCTGGGTCAGCGCGGAAACAACGTGGCGAGTGTGTGAGCGTTTTTTTTTAAATCCAGGCTAATGGTTCTCTGTGCGTGTTTCTTATTCAGGTCGCTATTAAACACGTGGCCAGGGAAAGAATTACCGAGTGGGCCACAATTGTAAGTATTATTACTGTACATATCCTAGTAGGCATACAGATTTAATTTAATTTGTGTATGTTTGCCATCTCTTACATTGCGCATCTCCTTTCCAGAACGGTTCGTTGGTTCCGCTGGAGATTGTCCTCATGAAGAAAGTGGGAAATACATTTCAGGGTGTTATTAAATTGATCGATTGGTACGAGAGACCTGATGGGTTTTTGATTATCATGGAGCGGCCGGAGATGGTTAAGGATTTATTTGACTACATCACCGAAAAGGGCGCACTGGATGAGGACGCGGCCAGGGGATTTTTCCGCCAAGTCCTGGAGGCTGTGCGACACTGTTACAGCTGCGGGGTCATCCACAGGGACATTAAAGACGAAAACCTGCTAGTCGATTTACGCACTGGAGATCTTAAACTCATTGACTTTGGCTCAGGGGCCATTCTCAAGGATACCGTGTACACTGACTTCGATGGTAAGTCCTTGACTTTGACCCCCATTGCTACTGCCTTGTTAAGCATGCTTAAACAAACGTGTTAAAAAGTTACAGATCGGTTAGTACAAACGGGTGTTTAAATACTCGGTGTTATGTTTATTATAGTCAACACAGATTTGTTAACCAAACCTGTTTTATTAGCTATAATTTATTAGAATAGCATAAACCGTTGATAATGGAAAAGGACGATTTAGCTGACAATATTGAAAGAATGCCCTTGAATATCCATGTGCGTAGACAGTCTATAAGCGCATCACTGTTGTGAAAGCGGAGTAGAGACATCACGTGACTGTTGTTTTTGTTTGGTAGCCATGTCCGTGTTGGTCTTCGGGGGCCGGTATATCATCTCTAGACAAAAGGCTTTCTTATGGGAAATGACTCATGCTGAGAGTATTGTAACATGTTTGAAAGCGTACAGTGACTTGGTTACTTTTTAAAAATGATTCGCTGCTATTGTATGTTGGAGACGGGTCTATGCTCGGGGATTGTGTCTTTTTCTGTCACCTGACTCAGCGATTCATGCAATAGTGCATTGTTATCCAAATGCAGATTATTATTATACATACACACACAGAATGTTTCTTCCTTAAGGGAAAGCACAGTAAGACAGAGGGATTCATTTATTATTATTATTATTATTATTATTATTAATATTAAGGTTGCACCACAAAGATCAAATAGAATCTTAAGACAAATGTAAAACATTCTCACACACAATGAGATTATTATAAGATTGTGTTAAATTAATGTTTTAAGACTGAACTATAAAGGTGTTTAAGAGTAGTGTGTCAAAGTGTTGGGGCTGTGACACTAGCAGAAAGGATTTTGCTGATGATATTATTGGACAGTATCATAAATTTCTCAGTAAACTGCTAATTAAAATCTATAAATTGGCACTGTTGTTGTTGTTGTTGTTGTTATTATTATTATTATTTGCAGGTACAAGAGTCTACAGCCCACCAGAATGGATTCGCTACCACAGGTACCATGGACGCTCTGCAACGGTGTGGTCACTTGGTGTGCTGCTATATGACATGGTATGTGGAGACATTCCATTTGAGCATGACGAGGAGATTTTGAAAGGTCATCTCTTCTTCAGAAGGACAATCTCTCCTGGTACGCACATCATTTTGCCTACAATAACTTATCACATTTCTTTATTTTAAAAATATGGTAAAGTTTACTGCTTCCTCCTTGGTCCTCTACAGAGTGTCAGCAACTGGTCAAGTGGTGTCTCTGCTTGAGACCATCAGACAGACCTACATTGGATCAAATATTTGAGCATGAGTGGATGCATACAGAGAAAGACTCAAAACCTCTGACCAGGGACATCACTCTTCATGCAATCTGCACAGACTCCTCATCCAGCACATGTTCAAGTAAAGAAAGCCTCTGATGGCAACGGATATACAAACTGATCATTTATGACCCAAAATTGTTTGGACTTTTGTTAAATTAATTTAAATTATTTTTCTTTTCTTTTTTTTCAAATGAATATTTTTTTAACACTCATGGGAACTGCAAATGCAGCAGTGCTAGCAACCCTATGGCAATGGTCTTTGCTCTTATAGAGCCTATTTTTTTATTATTTAGTTTTAACTGTTACTTACTCTAGTGCCTTTTTCTTCCCAAGAAAGCTGCTTGGTGGGGCAGAAAAAAAAAACTTTTTTTTTTTTTTTTTTTTGCTCCCTCGCCCCCTTGTGGTGGACTATATTCTCTCTCTCCAACCCCTTCCCACACTTATTATATACACAGATAACCCCTTCTATTACTCCACTACTCCATCTCAGCTGTTTCCACATCCTGGCTTTTTACTTTTGTGAATTGCACAATCAATGCAATATTAATAGATTTTAAGTTTTTGAAAACAAGTATTTTTTTTATTTATATTCACTCCCATGTGTTATTTATTCATACAAAGCAAACATTCCACATTCTGTGGCTATTTATTTATTTATTCCTTTTTTTACCATCAGCAAAATGGAAATAATGCTAGATCTGATACCCTTGCCTTATCCTGTAGTTAAATCTAAATACCTTAAAATGAACTACACCTGTCTTATATTGATACACATTTAAGTGGTACATGTTTAAGTGATTGCGTTCTAATGTATCTTGACTCTAGAAGCTGTCATCTGTTTTCCATGCTAGATGAAAGTAACATTGTAGTTCATACTTCCACTGTGACTGCGGATTTCTCCCTTTCTGCATTGCAAAACAATGTAGATTTTATTTTTTTTAATAACAATAAATACTTTAACCTGAAACTTGTTTCATATGATTTTGTCAAGCATGTAGGTGTCATCCATGTAATATGCACCAGGGTGCATGTCATACCACAACAATAGTTCCTGTTTGAGCTGCAAAGGATATCCTTATTTTATTTTGGGTTTTTTATTATTATTATTAATAAAGTTTTAATTTAAAAATTAACTCGTAATCTCACAAAAAATATCTCTTTCATGTACAGCATTAGGGCACTGGTAGAGTAAGCAATAAATACTGTAGTCATATCTCATACTGCAAAAGTTGAACTTATGCACAGCATAAACGATCCAGGTGATTAGCAATAGGACCTAGTTTCTGAAACGCATTGTAAAGTTATTATGTGATTCACTGTAATAGCTTGATGTAGCTAATGCCTTAAACCTAACTATTAAATGACGTTACCGGTCAAGTGCACTTGAGCAGCAGTGAGCAGGTAGAGTAGCGCAGGGTCAGTGGGGTTACGGCCTCTTCCGCGTTTTACAGCTGGACGTAGAGACGTCTTACGTCACACATGGGCAGGGATTCGCATCGCCGCATTGTTAGGGGCAAGAGAGGCGAGCTAGCCTGTTAGCACCTAGCTGCATCCTAGCTCATCTGTCCTACTATTGACCAAACCGACCGCACTAAAATAGACGAATGGTTATTTTAAACAGCGGTTTGATGCGACTGAGAGCGCCTGTCGCTGAATTGAAACGGTTGTCGCGGACATTGCACTGTATCATTCAGATCAAATTAAACGCTCAAGCGGAACCAGTTGGATGCTAACCCAGTTAGCGCGGACTGCGTGTGGAATTAGCCGCTGCTATCCTGCAGGCCCTAGCTACAGGCTAGCTTGCCTTCGTATTGCTTTGAAGGCTTACTTGCAGAATCTTCGAAGCGGAAGGTAAGAGCTATTTATTCTGTATCTTCTGTCTAGCCTGTAGGTTAGCATTTATGAACCCGAATCTATGGCATGTAAGTGTACAGTGATACTCTTAATGGTCCCCGCTGGACTGTATTTGTTTTGTCTGACGCCATCTTTGCCTAATTTTCGAAGTCTCAGAGCGCGGATTAGTTCGCTAACGTTAGCTAGGACCGAGCCGCTGATTTTGAGTTTGTTTTGGTCCAGCCGGCTAGCAGGCTAGGTTAGCTAGCTATAAAATATCGAAGTATGTTGGTGTTACGTCTAGGGCTGCCCCCAAGTCGTGATTATCAATGATATCATTGACCACACTTGGCCGTTTTAGGTTAATTCAGGAATAGCTAACTCTCATGATATTAATCTAACGCTTTAGCAATAGTAATAGCTAGCTAGCCCGCTCGACTACCTCTTGTTTTCATATTACCTGGTTGCCCCGGAAGCACCTCGAGTATTATCGCACAGACTTTAGCGCTAAATTTTCCACGTGGTCTATAAGTTGTAAACTTAGTTGTTATACAGCGCACAGTACGCTTATCTTTATTTGAACATCCATTCATGTTTGTTGCCTAGCTTCGACTAACAGAACGCAGTGAGTTGCTATGGGTACTACTCTTGTATGACGTCAGAGAAGGTTCGAGAAACCTGGAAAACAAACTACACACACAACGTTCTTTACAGTAAAAGCTTAAAACGGGAGTAGGTTGTTTCAGCATATAGATTTGAATTCGTGTTATTTGTGTGTTCTACTTTGGTTCTAAATTAATGTCACTTCTCTAGGTGTTAAAAATGAAGAAGAAAGGGAGACATCATCGTGTGGCCACACCACAAAGGCCCGCATCGCCCATCAAACCCTCAAGAAACCGTGAGACTCTAACCTACGCTGAGGCGCAGCGGATAGTAGAGTTGGAAATAGATGGACGTGTTCACCGACTCAGCATCTTTGACAAGCTTGATGTAATCAGCAGTGATGATCCTTTAGCTCAGGAGATCAGTGAATGCAACAGTAACAAGGAAAACACAGAGGAACCCCAACAGGTTTTGGTGCGCTCTGTGCGGCTCAAAAACAATCAGCAGAAGAAGAGTGCTGCTCTGAGCACAGGGCAGGGTTCTCCAGCTCAGGGCAGGCTACCAGAGCCAAAAATTCGAACGATTGAATATAATCTTCCAGCTGTGCCACGAAGACCCTCTACTTACTACTGTCACATGGAGAAGACCCCAGATGAACTGGATGAGGAGGTGGAATACGATATGGATGAAGAAGATTATGCATGGTTGGAACTGATCAATGAGAAAAGGAAGAGTGAGGGTTTTAGTCAGGTTTCCCAGAATGTTTTTGAGTTCCTAATGGACCGCTTCGAGAAAGAGACCTTTGTTGAGAACCAGGGTCAGGGAGATCCGCAGTCTCTCATTGATGAGGATGCAGTCTGCTGCATCTGTATGGATGGCGAGTGCCAGAACAGTAATGCTATTCTGTTTTGTGACATGTGCAACCTTGCAGTACATCAGGAGTGTTATGGGGTGCCCCACATTCCAGAAGGCCAGTGGTTGTGCCGGCATTGTTCACAGTCTCCTTCCCAACCCGCAGAGTGTATTTTTTGTCCCAATAAAGGTGGCGCACTTAAGAGGACAGATGATGATCGATGGGGCCATGTAGTCTGTGCTATTTGGGTTCCTGAGGTTGGTTTTACTAACACCGTTTTCATTGAGCCTATTGATGGTGTAGCTAATATTCCACCAGCTCGTTGGAAACTGACCTGCTACCTCTGTAAAGAGAGAGGGGTTGGAGCATGCATTCAGTGCAGCAAGGCCAACTGTTACACGGCCTTTCATGTGAGCTGTGCTCAGAAAGCAGGCCTGTACATGAAGATGGAGCCAATCAAAGAGGTAACTGATACAGGATCCACCACATTTTCAGTGAAGAAGACAGCCTATTGTTGTTCTCATACTCCTAGTGGATGTACCAGGAGGCCCCTTACCATTTATGATGAAGCTCAACCCAAAAACAGTCTTTGTCAAAAAGGCAAACGAAAAAGTCGGAGGGCAAAAGTAAAAGGTTGCCCCAAGAAGAAAAATAAGAAGGTAGACGCACAGTCAGTTCCAGTGGTTCCAGCTGTTTCAGTACCCACTATGACACCTGAAAGGTAGTGCTCATTTTGTTTAATTAACGAACACTCATACAAAGACTTTTCTTTGAGAGGTATATATTAATAGATTCTCTACATTATGAAATTTATAGATAGTTTTTGTTGGGTTAACATTCCAGTTTGCTGCATTTGATTGGTGTATTCACATTTCCTTTGCCAGTTTAAGGCTACCATTATGGTTCTATAGAATTTCCTCCTTGATTTTTTTAAATCAAGTTTTTAAAACTGTTGTCTTCCAGCTTCAACACTATCCTCAATCAAGTCTCTGTTCAGAAGAAAAGACAGTTTGTGGAACGTGTTCTCAGTTACTGGATGCTGAAGAGGCAATCAAGAAATGGTGTGCCTCTTATCCGACGCTTGCAAACTACCGTCCTGACTCAAAAAGTACCGCGATTGGTAAGCACTACAACATAGTAGATGTTATTAAACAGTGGACTGTATATATGTACCTTAGAAGCTAGTGTTTTCACAAAGTCTGTAACATCTTTCCACAGTTACATGTGTCCTAATTATTTGAAAATGATTTGCTTGGTAAATTACCATTATTTGGGCTAGGTGAAGACAGGGGTTGGAAAAATTCCAGATTGGTTTGTACAGATAAGTTGTGTCTGTGTTTTGGTGGATACAGGAACACACTGAGCAGGATTGCCAAGCCCTAAAGGAGCAGCTGAAAGATTTGCATCGTTTACGCCATGACCTGGAGAGGACACGTTTGCTACTGGAGCTTATTCGAAAGAGAGAGAAGCTCAAAAGGGAGCAGGTCAGATCAGAGCTACAACTTTAACACCACATGTTGTGGAAATAAACAGTAATTAACCAGGGCTGATGCTGTAGCGTATGTAGTAGCATCAAGTAATGTTTTTGATCTCAGTTACATTGTTTATTTATTTGTCTCTATTTGTTCTCAGGTGAAGCTTCAGCAGTCAGTGCTGGAGATGCAGCTATCTCCGTTTACCATCATGCTGCGAGCTGTGTTGAACCAGCTGCAGGAGAAAGACCAGACCAGGGTCTTCACCCAGCCTGTCAGCATCAAGGAGGTAAGGTTTACACATATCTTTACTTCATGTGATATGTATATTCTTATTTGAAGTAGTTATTTTATTCCTGTGAATGATAAAGCTCAAAACTTCCTCAAAATGTTCCTCTTTTTACTACATTGCTCTAAAAAATTTCTCACTGTTTATTTATGCTCGTCACAAATTGTTTTGAAACTTTGTTGTCTATAAGGTTCCAGACTATCTTGAACACATCAAGCATCCAATGGACTTCTCTACCATGAGGAAACGCATTGATGCACATGAATACAAAAACCTGGATGAGTTTGAGGATGACTTCAATCTCATCATTAATAATTGCATGACGTATAATGCCAAGGAAACCTTCTTCCACCGTGCTGCTGTGCGCCTGCGAGACCACGGAGGAGCCATTCTCAGGAAAACGCGACGAGATTCGGAGAGAATAGGGTTTGACTTCGCCAGTGGGCTGCATCTACCAGAGCCACCTAAAATAGAACCTCACCCATTGCTGACATGGGAAGAAGGTATGAACCTTTTGCATTTTTTTAAAAAAAGAACCTTTTAAAAATACTAGTGTTTGTTTAATTAAACAGTGACTGCTTGACAATGAGGTTATCACCTGCCAACTGTTGGATATTTTTAAGTGCTGTTTTCACGCTTCTTCTCCGTGCTCTGTGGAGATGTTTCAGTGTGAATTGAAATGGTGAACAGAATTAGTAAGAGGTCTGTTATGTCATTGTTTTACAGTGGACCGGTTGCTAAATCCCGCTAATCGACTACACATGTCTCTGGAAGTGCAGCTCAGTGCACTGCTAGAGATGCTTGATTTAACAAGTGCGATGAAATCTAGTCCATCACGGAGCAAGCGTCTCAAACTGCTCAAAAAAACCATCAGCGATGTGCGGCTTGAAATGAGCCAGAAGTCTACGTGTCCTCCCTCAGATCAGAGCCTGTCCAGTGATAACACGCTGTCACTCCCTGTTCCAGAGTATTTGGAAGAAGGTGCACGCTTGTTGCATTACTTTAAATGATCTTTAATTTACCTAGGTTTAAAAGGCATACAATTCATTTTCAGCAGGCACTGAAAACAGATTCTAAAGTGTATTCAGCTTTACGGGTTTTCTTATTTTACAGTTGACAAGACATTACCTCCCAAACTAGAGCCACCAGCTTCTGCTCCACTTATCACAAATTCAGAAAATATCTCAGAACCTCCTGCACTGAAACCTGTGGACCTCAGCCCTGAGAAATGCCAGAGAAAGATCGCGCTTGATGGCAAGATGCTCTCTACCTCATTGTTAAATGGACTTTCCTCCGATCTGCAGCCCTCCGAAAACAACGTCGTGGTAGCTACTTCCACTCTTACAGAACCAGCAGGCACAATCAACAGGAGGACCGCAGTGCTCTTCCGGAAGTCTAAGAGTATGAGCCCGCAGAAATCAGTAAAGACAGGAGAAGCATCAGCGGACTGCCCTCAGCTTGGCACCAAAACATTCCTGTCGGTTGTAATTCCACGCCTTGAGACGCTGCTTCAGCACAGGAAGAGAGCTCACAGTGGAGACAGCCAGGACGGAGATGAAGAGGAATGCTCCGTCAAGCGGTTTAATACAGGTAAATAAAATGAACTCACTATAATTAACACTGGAAAAAGAGTTGGCAAGGATGCTTCTAAAGCGATTGCTTCTGAGAACGTTTTTTTTTTGTTGCACTGAAGAATAATGACATGATTATGTAACAGAATAAAACATGATGGCTTTAGACGGCTTCATGGAAAAAAAACCTCAACATCAGGGTTCTGTGATGTGGCCTGATGCAAAACAGTAGAACCCTGGAGTATTTTATTCATCGTAAGGTCTTTACACATACTGGGCAATGCAAAAGTACTACATTTGGCTAATTTAATGTAACGATAATATTCACAACATGCATGGCATGAATATGTGAGCATTCTGCAAAAATTATCACGTGGTTATGGAGTTGACTATGAGCTGTGCTGAGAAGTAGGTGAGAAAGCAGGGAGTTTCACTACTTGGTTCAGGATTTGAAACTCTTGTGGTCTATAAACTCTGTCTATCTTCACCACATCAAAAAGTAGCATAGACTGCAGGTCATGGACTACACCAACTGCATTCAATGCCGACCTGCTGTCCTATTTTTTTTTTCTTTTCTTTTTTTCAGACGTTGTCTTTAAAAGTCATTATTTTTATAATTTATGATGCCCTTGTCAAACAGCACAGGGTTTTGAGACGCAAATTGAACGAGAGACTTTTTTTTTTAATGAATGAATGAACGAATGATACTTCGCCTTGTCTGTCATAATGTAAAGACATTTCCAGAACCTACACCCTGATGGGCTGAATGCGTTCTTTTCATGGTCGAAAAGAAGAAAAAGCAAGCCTGTTGAGAAAAAATAAACGACACTTTTTCACACACAAACATTCGTCTTTGATGTGAAAGTGTTCATTTACATCATAGTTGCTTGTAAAAATTATGAAAATGATGAAAGATGGGGAAAAAAAAATGATGAGGACAAATCATACCACTGACTGCCAACACCCAAGACTCTTTTAGTGAATGTAAAATAAAAGTCTACATGCAGAATGTTTCATCTTTTCAGCAACAGTTATAAGATTACCCTCTATACAATCTTTATGAAAGAGTTGTTACTAAAGACATAATAACATATTAGAACAAAATACATTAATGTAAACCTGGGCTTTATTTTGCAGCCAGCGCCCCTGTCAGAGCCGTTGGTTATTGTGAATCCACACCTTCTGACCAATCAGAATTGAGAATTCATCAGCGTTTTAAAGATAGATCAAAAGTTATTTCTGCAATCATTGAAGTCCTTCATTGCTATATTATTGTATTCTCAAACATTTCTGTGTAATTGCTGGAAAACTGTGAAAAGGTTTTAACAGTTCCTCTAGAGTGTCTTTTAAGTGAGTGAATATTTTAGGTAGCTTGGCTGAAGCGATTGTGTTGTGTGCTCAGGTTTCTCTAATGGCTGTATAATACTGGAGCAAAAGAAACAGTTGAGCAGCAGAGTCCTAGAACCTCGCCGTCGCTGTGCCTCAGAGTCCAGCATCTCCTCAAGTGGCAGCACCAGTCTGCTGGACAACACTAGGTAGGCACAAAAACATTTGCTTCTACTCACACATTCTCTAGTAAATCATTGTCACTTCAAATATTGAACTAAACTGGTTAAGCACTGAAAATCATTGCACTGAAGTCATTTTTGTATATTTCAAACATGGCAAGATGTCACCAGGTTCATCGTTTATCATTTGATGGTTTGTGTCAGAGAAGCTTAACTCAGAAAAGCTCTCCCATTGATTTGCTTAGTGCTGTCAGTCAGCCAAAGAGCGGCAAAGGGAAGCAGGCAATGGCACGGCGAAACACAACGGATGACCGAAATGAACTGATTGCGTGCATGGAAACAGGGAACCTTTCCAAGGCAAGCAAGCTGGCATCTGGTGAGTTGTGTGTATTTGGTAAATGTGATCACTATTGTAGTTCTGTTTGAAATATGTCCATGTATTAACAAATAATACATGTATTGTCATGTACTGATGTGAACTTTCAGAAGCTTGTTGTCCCATCTTTCTTTGCTACATGTCTTTTAGCATATGCTATTTTTGCTTCTGCTACACTGCCTGCATGAATAATTTCAACTTCAAGTACATCTGTCTTATATTTAAACCATCACAGCTAGTTATGAGTGTTTTCATGTTTGCCTTCTGACAAATTAAAAAGACAATTCCACCTAAAAATTAATATTTCAACTTTACATTGAATTATATATATTAATTTGAATAAATACTTTGTATTCTCCACTCCAGAAGTATGGGCAAAATGATTGTATAGCATAAACATTGCAATCATTAAAAATTTCACTCAAACAATAGGTGAAACAGTTTTGTTTCTTCTACCGAACTATTTTTTATTAGTTTAGAACTAATAGTTCTAACTGGTTTTTAACTGGTTTCTCTCAGTTGTTCTCTTAACTATATCTGGGCTTCTAAGGAATATTCTTTAAAAAAAAAAAAAAAGAAATTCAACACAAAAGATGATTGTTCACTTGCATGTGTGTCTGAAACAGACAGGAATTCAAGAAATGAGTACACTGTTTCCTCACACAATGACATGGATGGTGGAAAGGGGGAGGGGGGAAGAGCCCAAAGACCGGTTTTCAAATTGCACAGTTTATTTGTTTCTTGTGGTTGTCAAGTTTCAAAACCTCCTGGGGGCGAGTTCACAAAATATGAACTGTAAGGTTGCTCAATTTTGAAACATAATTTTTGTAGAGAAAATTGTCCAATGTCCTGGTAGCTCAATTTCCTACTGCAAATGTTAAATTTTATTTTCGTAAGGCATGCCAGTATTTCTCAATTACACTGTATCACTTTAATCCTACTTTTGAAATGATGAAAAACACTTCCAAAAACTGATGAATGTGATGGGTGTTTTTTCCAGATATCAATAGGTTTTTTTCTGGCCTGTTTTTTGGGTGGAATTGTCTCAAATTATATGTTGAAGTAGCAGATTGAGCAGGATACTGTGCGCAACCTTTGCTTAATCGCCCCCACTATATAATGCTGCTTGGAATTACACAGCCATGGCACTTGCTCTTGAGGTGTTCTGCCTCATCTGTCTTCGGTGAACCCCTCATAACTTACCATTATTCCTACTTCCATAGAGCTTGACAACAATATATGGATCCCCCCTAATACTACCACACTAACTCTGGAACCCTTTAAACTAGTCTGGGCAAAACTTAGTGGATATCCCTCCTACCCTGCCTTGGTGAGTGTGCATGTGTGCATGCCAGACAGAGACTTC
Source organism: Notoglanidium macrostoma (assembly GCA_030068235.1). Lineage (NCBI taxonomy): Eukaryota > Metazoa > Chordata > Actinopteri > Siluriformes > Auchenoglanididae > Notoglanidium > Notoglanidium macrostoma. The sequence continues at coordinate 14,126,348 of JAQQZR010000012.1, forward strand.
TTTCTCTCTATCATCCCATGCATCTGCCTTCAGCTCATCCTGTGGAGTAGTAATGATGACACAAGTATCACACTGCTTCACAAGTCAGTGGTGTAGAGACAAAGTAAGAATGTGGATGTGTGTGTGTGTAGGTCTGTCTGTGTTTAGTGGTGAACCTTTCCATCCTCAAGCTACACCATTTGGTGTTATTTTCAGAACATGGACTTTAACTAACTGCTCCTCCCTTGTTTGTGTAGATCATAGACCCACAGATGCCCCGAGTGGGCTTCCATCGCAACGGCGTGTTCATACCCACTCCTCCACGGGACGTGCTCAGAGTCGGCGAGCTGATGCAGTACAGGTCAGAGGAGAAACTCTTCCTCGTCCGCTTCTTCGACAACAAGCGCAACTGGTAAGAGTCTTGACATAATGAGTTGTATTGTGGAGGTCAGCGGCAGTGTGTATGAACGTACATAGGTCATTTTTTCATAGATCTATTAATACCTTGGAGAATCTACATTTGTTATAGTAAATTGCTTCAAAGTATCTTTTCTTGGAAAATGTGCCTTTTACATCTGTAGCCCCTTTTACACAGCGTGTTCAAGATGGGAATGTTGCGCCTTTCTTCCGCCTCGCCCATCTGCGTGAAAGGTCTGAATCCACAATGCCATTTCTTTCGTTTTTGAACCCGAACAGTTGATAGTAACAAAGCCTGGGTGGACGTCTATGTAAAAGGCACAGTCGGCATTGTGGGACGGGGTGTGACGTTTTTGATATGACTTTCTTCTTTCCTAGACCAGCGCAAGTTCAAACAGCTTCGTCTATGGCGTCTAAGGTCCATGTGCCTTTCTGCCTCGAATTGCTTCTCACTTCTCTTCAATTTCTCCTCCAACATATTTCCGATTGTGCAAACGCGATGCTCAGCAGCTTTGCTTGCTTTTGAAAAGTGGTATAAATGTGCATGGTAGCAAAAGCACCTAAACATTCAGTTCAGTTGCAGTTATTGTTTTGAAAGCAACATGGGTATGCTCAGGGTACTCCTATTTACAATGCGCAGTGTGTTAAATGTACACTAGACGTCAATGCTCTGGTTCCGGAGTGCTGACTTACTATGTTAAAACGCACACCGCGGAGGCTTCATGGTTCAGTGTAAATGACCAAAGACGGCATGACAAAGGGTTTTATTTATGGCAAAACTGTGAGATGTCTGAGTAAAAAGGGCTTGTGATTTAAAAAATAAATTGTGGGTTTAAACTGCAAATTTAAGGTTAAGTTGAAACAAAATTCCAAGGGGGAAAGTTCAGTTGTGCAGAATATCATTTATGATTGGTTGCTGGATTCCCAATAATTATTGCATATTGCCAGAATACATGCTGGGTACTATAGTCACAGAACACTGATGGATGTAAATGTGACAAGGATATAAAATCAAAAATGCCTACTAAGCACTAAGGCTGAGAGATTCAAAACTGCTCTACAGTATACTACATAATTCCAAAGTATTTTATTTTGCTAAATATTAAAATGCTGGATTTAATACCAGAATTCTTCTTCAATGAAGATAACCACTTTTAAACAGGTGGTGGAAGCAATTGATTTTAAATGAGTAAATGTAAGAATTGTTGGTGCTATATTTTTTCTGTGCATGTTAAAATTATATTCTATTTCTTTTTTTTTCTTTCTTTTTTTTATACTAAATTTTTATACATTTTTGTTGTAGGCAATGGCTTCCTAAGACCAAAATGGTACCATTTGGGGTTGACAAGACATTAGACAAAATTAAAATGTTGGAGGCTCGCACCTCAAGCACACGGAAAGCTGTGCAAAGCGCCTTCACCCGTGCCATGAAACACTTGAGCTTAGTTGAGGACTTCACTGATGGCGACTAAACTTCTCTCAGTGGCCACTTCAGGGTTTGTCATCCCCGGACTTCCCCATTATCACACCCACATACTTGGCTGTCCGCGTTTACGGGGAGCCTAAATGGGCTCCTTCTCTCTGGCCTTCCATCAGGAGCAGAATGAGCTGCTTTAAGGATGACTGTGAGGGGATCTTCACTAACGTGCTGTAGCACTGCTGTGAATACTTACTGCCATCACCATCCTTCAGAAAAGCCACGTAGCCAACCTTGCCTGTAAATACAAGATCGCTGTAAGTTATCCAACACTAATTTATTATGCTTCAGTTGGTACCGCACATTACCTCGTGGAAAATTTGTACTCCAAGGTGAACAGAGCACTGAGGTGCAGACCCCATTGGTGCTACCTTGCAAGCAAAGCCTCAAGTTTTTTCCTCCCGACTAAAGACATGAATGAGGTCTTTGCACTTACTGTATCAAACTAAATTCCTTTTTAGCAGTTAAGTTATTGTAAGTTACCAATGCAAGCTTCTCCTACTTGGCATTAATGTTATCCACTTTTTTATATAATGAATGGAAAAAAAAATATTCTTACAACTACATGCTGTTTGTACATATTTATATAAAGCTATGAAATTCTATACTGTATATGTAATACAGTCATTTTTGGACAAAGAAAAAAGTAGCGATGAAAAACCAGAAGTGCATCACTCATACAAAACCAAAAATGCTGCCCAGTTTTCTTTATTTTTATTTTTAATTTACGTGAGTGGTTGTAAACTGAGGGTTTGTCTGTGTGTGTACTGTACAAAAGCTAGTTGAGAGATTTTCCAACTTGTTGCATATTTTTTCACTGTATTGGGACTTGTGCTAGATTTAAGAGAATGTGCCTGTACAAATGACTTGTATTAGAACAAAAAGGTATGCAAAACTTTATAGCCAAGAGTGTGTTGAGACAGTTTGGTGAAAGCTGTGGTTTCTCTCTCTCTCTCTTTTCTTTTTTTTTTTTCTTTTTTTTTTTTTTTTTTTTATAAAATTTTTTTTTTTTGGGGTTTTTTGATCATAACCATGTTTTGTGGCAGTTTAACTTTGTATTATTTCGTTCGTAAAGGTTTTGGGTAGCAAGAGAAATTTTCTTATGGATTTTTATTTTATTTTATATGACTGTCACATACTTCTTGTGAGTGGTGTTCTGTATTCTTTTCTCTGGGAGGATCACATCATAGCCAATGGTAGGGAATGCTGGCAAGCTCCAGTATTTTTTATTTTAAATACACTGAAAATAAAAAATAAAAAAAAACACATGGATCAAAGCCTCATTTTTGTATAAGTTTAATCTTGTGGATTTCCTGCTTAGGGATGATTAGGAGGGGACAATTAAGTTCTCATAAATTAATGTTGCATAAGGATGGACTATGGAATAGGGTCTGTCCACATGTGCAGTTACATTCAGTAGCCACTAAATTAAGTATAGCTGATCAGAAACAGACTGCCATAAATTTTACAAAGAAATTCACAACCACAATTCATGCATTGCACAAACAGGTCCAGAAATTCAGTTAATGTTTATCTCAGAAAGCACAACATATGAATCCTGCAGGCGGATGAGCTACGACAAGTGAAGAGCACATCAGGGTCCCCTCCTGTCAGCCAAGAACAAGCATCTGAGGCTGCAGATTTTTTTGTTTTGTTTTTTTCAGTGAATAAACAGATGTACAGGTATTTCTATTAAAGTGGATGGTGAGTATGTATGAAACATCATGCTCTGTCAGATTTCATTGCTTACTCTTTAAATGCATACAATAGGGGCATTAAACACAAACTACCTCTGTTCCTTGTGGAAATTTATTTGCATTATCTATTCTGTGAATCTTAAACACATGCCTAATCTGTAGGACTATTTCACATATAAATTTCTGTCCATGGCTTAACAAATGTTTATCAATGGCAACCATGTGGAACAAACATGATATAACAAAATGGTAAACTGCAATCACAGTAACATTTCAATGGTGTCATAAGAACCATTTTCTCCATTCAGAATGCTATGGCTTTTAACAACATCATAAAGTTACATCATATTCAGGACTGGATGTATCAGTCCCTGAATAAAGTATATTCTGTTGTATTGTATTTTTTTTTGTCTTTCACCAGCAGATGGGGCTACACACTGCTGATTGTTCATTCATGATCATCACAGACCATCATGAACACAGTAAATTATGCTTTAAATCTATTTATAAAATATAGGTATTGCTGAATAGTTATATAATTATATTATGTGACCCTTTTTATCACACTAATTTATACTGAATTGCTACTTAACGGTACTTGGAATATATTATTGTCACACTACCTACAGACCTACTGTGTGTAGTTACATGCTGTATATATGTATGCATTTAGCTGTCATTATAATAAAATCCAATACTAATAACCTCAATGAGCAGTGGCTCTATTCTGAGGCTCTCCTGGAGAGTCTCATGGGTATTAAGTCCTACAACCCTGCAGAGGAAGCTAATTTCTGCAACTTGTTCTTACCCTTATTCTGTAGTCCAAACCTGAACTCATGCTATACTACCGCAGACAGTATAGTGATTGACCTGATCTGTTTAAATGCATGCTCTCTCTTGTCATTCGTACATGAACAAAATCCCAAGATAAATGATCTCCTCCACCTCGAGCAAATGTCTCTCTCCTCACCTGAAAGGAGCATCTGATTGTTTTCCCGGAGAGAGCCATGGCCTTGTACTTGGAGGTACTGATTTTCATCCCACTCACTTCACACTCAGCAGCAAAATGTTCAAGAGTGTGTCAACGTTCCACTTTAAATGGTGCCAAGAGAACATTACCTGCAAATAACAGGGACGTTACCTTGAGCCCTTCATGCTGTTTGGAGCACCTCTCCAACCTGGGCTGCACCTTGTTCATTAAAACCACAACAGCCCACCTTAAATGGTTTTTGACTAAATGCCAATAATGCAGCTGTATCTTCTACAGAGTTCCGACTGCACAAAGTTGTGATCCTGCTACCCTGTACTACTGCAACAAATATTGAGGAACACAATCATAGGCCTTCTCCAAATCAATCTACAAAACACATGTAGACTAGATTTGTACCCTCCCATGTCCCCTCACAAAGCTGTGCAAAAGCTGCTCCATTCTTCCACAGCCTGAAAGGAAACCACTTTGTCCCTTTTAAATTCTAGGCTCAACACTTGGTTAGAGTTTCTTCTGTTCATATGCTTTTCTCTGATTATTGGAGCACCTTCTTAGGTCCATCCAACCCTATAGCCCTGCAGGTATGAAGGAGTCTAACCACTTTAGTAACTGCAGCTGTAGTTATATTCAAACACAACAGCTATTTCTGGAATTGTCCCCTGATGGGAGGGCATATAAACAAGTCTTTCCTGGTGCACCCTCAATCTTTCAAAATATCCCTAGTAGAGTGAAGCACTCCCTGACACTTCCTCAGCAGAGCTTGTGCTTAGTTCCATCTCCCCCTCCTTAGGTGCAGAACAGTTTGATACCACATCTTTGATGCCACAATACTGTCTTTTTCCATGCCCTCTCCAATCTCCTACCATGTCTGAGGTTTTGCTTCTGCCAGTGCTTTTGTGCAGCACTTCTGGCTGTCCTGTACCTCTCAATTTACTCCTTTAACTTGATGGCTTCCCTTACCCCTTGTCTTCACCAGCACATCCTAGGGTTACCACCATAGCAGAAAACAACAGCTTTGCAAACACAGCATCTTGCTCTTGAGCACTTGACTATACACCAATCTAACTCAGTACAAGGGAGAAGTCATTTTGCGGTGGAACTTACAGCCCTATTTCCAAAATAGTTGGGATGCTGTGTAAAATGTAAATTAAAAATATAATACGCTGATTTGCAAGTCATGTAAACCTATATTGAATAGGAAATAGAACAAAGACAACATATGTTGAAATCAATAGAAATTCTCAGTTTCAACATTCAATATGTTTTCTTTGTTCTATTTTCAAATAAGTATGGGTTTATATGGTTTGCAAATCATGACATTCTGTTTTTATTTACACTTTACACACCTTTTTTGGAAACAGCGTTGTAAAACTGTCTTTCAGTGTAGGTTCTGCTAGATGCCCCTGAGCAACCCAGAAGGCCTTCCTTGGTTTACCAGATAAGTACCTTAATGTAAATGCATCTAAATTTCCTGTGAATGTTTCTGATAATATTCATCACCAATCTTGATAGATTGTTGCTCTCTTTCTAGGGCCTAATGAATATTAACATCAGTGTCTTTTATGTTAATGATACCCTGCTGTTGTCTTTCCAGTGAAAGGCCTCAAAGAGCTGTAATTACGGGGTAATTATTGGTTTGTTATGGAAACACACTTAATTGGCGTTAGCTCAAATCTACGTATAAAAAAACAGGGCTTGGCCTCAGTAGAACATTGGTGGGATGACTCCAGTTTTTAATATGGACTTTCACAAAGGTGTGTTTTTCTTCTCCAATTAATAATATGTTCTTAGACATCTTCAGTTAATGTGTAATATCACCAAATTGGTCATCTTGTCCCCCTTTTTCACTTTTGATGTTTTTTTCCTGTAAAAATTTTATTTATTATCCATTTACCTGAAAAAAAACACAGTTGAATCAGTTATAATAAGATACATAACAAAACAGGGAAAGAAGGAACTTGGTTTTAGATAATGCATTATCTATTTCTCTGATAAACCATAGATCTCTGGTCTGATATCTAAGTCACTGGTGAATTTAAACGAAACAAAAGAACACTTGATCAATGTGCTGATTAATGATAACAGGGAACATTGAGAGAATCTCTGGCAAAGCCGTTTATCTCAATAATTGACAGAGAGAAGAGGAAGACTACACAGTTTGATCTAAGCATTAACAAACTGCTTAACCACCATCTGAATCACATTTCAATAGAGAGGATTAAAAGTACAAATTTATTACTGTCAACCATGCAGTGGCATGTCTTGGGTGCAAAATTACCTAATTCAGCAGAAAAGCACTTTTTATCAGTGCATTTGAAAAGCATGCTGTCTCTTTTTTAAAAACTTTTTTAAATATTAGAATTAATAGAAAAATGATACAGAGCCATACTAGAGTATTGTTTTTACGCATCCAATTCGGTTGTAATCACATATGTGTCTAATGTCTATTAATAGGTTTCTGCACACTGCAGTTTCAGGAGTCTCTTCTATACAGAATGCAATCTATACAAATATGCGATCATCTGTGTCTCAGAGGTCACCCACTCACATGTGCTCCTTCCTTTTCCAACTGCTCTGTTTATTTAATTCATGAAAGGACACAAAGACCCTATGGTGCCAGCACCTGGACGTGCCGTCAAATCAATGGTCCTGCTGCGGAGTGGAATTGTAATGTTTGGTGGAAGTGTGCTGATGGACAATCACTTGCTGAGGTGGATCGATGAAAACTTTGCAGAGTGGAGATAAGGAAGACTATCACATAGCTGCTGCCATCACTTTTATCTTCTTCCTCTATTCACTGATGAGTTTCAGACTAGGACACAATCTGTCTTTCAAGGGACTGGCCACTTGAGACTGACTAGCCTTAAGCATTTAATATGCCCTTGGATTGGTCTTCTAATTGCTTAGAATTTTTTCTTTGAATAAATGTGGTATATGTAGTGCATATATAAAAACACAATAGTTTAACATCTCAAAAATTTCAAAAAGGATATTTGGATTTTAACAGTCAATATGATCTATCAGCTTGACTTAGCAATCTTCCATCAATATGATCTAGTTTCTTTCATCTGTTTTTTCTAGGTTATTGCATGTATATTTTTGTAATTAGATATCTTTCTATTCGTGTGCTTATAGAAATAAATTGAGTACACTGGAACTAAAAAGAATGAAAAGAATTCCCGTTATCCTGGTCTATCTTATGATTGATATAGCTTGCTCACGTTCTTTGGTGTTCCTCACTTAAGATGCCCCCACATGGCTGGTAAATCCTGCAATTCTGCAACATTTTGGTCCATATAGTCAAACGCAATTGGTTTATAAATCATGAACCCATTTGTCTTGCAGCACTATTGGTCATCATTCGCCTTGTCTCTGTCCAGCTTCTGTAAGGATTGTGAAACAGAAACCAAAGATGCATTGACAAACGGACAAAAAGCAGCCAGGTGAAGCAGAGAGGGAACGGGCACAAAAAAGAAAAGCCTTGCAAAATGCACCAAAATAAGAGTTGTTGAAGTAACTTCAAGTGCAGGTTCGTCTGATCTACAAACTCATAGTATCTCATTAGGCTGTATTAACTGCAATATCACTATCTAGCAAGTAAAACCACAACTAGCTGCATAACTGACATTATTGTCAAACTGTAAGGCTGAACATATTTTTGTTACAATTTGTCCCGGAACTCAGTGGATGTTTTTCAAGATGAAGCACTTCAACCACTGTTGTGGCTTCAAGATGTATGCACTGACAAAAGACTGTATATATATGGATGTATAATATGTACAGGAATTCAAAAGTGAAGCCAAAATGTCTCAGAGGCCCTCTAGTGACTGGCTGCATCACAATTATTATCCCCACCCAGAACCATGTCAGTGAATGGGAAAGGAGCCAATCTTACATTTTAAGTTACAAGTTTTTAAGTCCACATATTTTTCAGAAATAGTGTTTTGTCAGTTTTACAATGTGAGTGTTGATATACCCCTAATATTCTTCTTCACAATAAATGTGTTTTATAGGAGTTATGCGATGATAAATAATAAAAAGGTGTGGTTGAAGAGGTGATTGACAGTTTAGGGTTGGGCTAGAAAAGGGCTGGATCTCATGCTTTCCAACACACCCAGTGAACTTCATTTTACATGTTTACAGTCTTGAGAGCTTTGACAGTTCTTTGCTTTGACATCTAAACAGTCACCAGCATTGATCTCATAGAGCCTAAGGGTGCATGTTCGCACAGCGTTTTTGTTTTGTTTTTTGGGCAGAAAAGCATTGGCAGGGCACTGGGGAGCGCTTCGGGTGTGTGTCCATATAGCATTTTTCCTTGCCGGAAAAGCACTGGTTTCATTTGAGCACTTCATAAAAATGTCGGTTTCCATGACAACAACATCTTGAAAACATATCGCCACTAACCCTCTAGTGATTGGTTGCTTAAAAAGAGACACCGTGAGAACACCAGTGCTTTTTCTTTAGGCAGCCACATGCAGCTGTATTCACTCGCTTCTCATTGGGAACAATTGAAAAAAGTTGCTGGTGCTATACCTTGACGTGAACTGAAAGTAGTAGCCAATATTGATTAGTTAGCAGTTAGCTAGCTGTGACAAAAGCTAGACCAACACCTCAGGATCAGCCAAAAGCAGGGAGTGAAATTACAGGCACATGGCAAATAGAAAGAAAAAAAAACTGTTTTAAGCTATTTGTCCTGTGGGTCAAGCTCAGTTTAATGATGTTACACCAAAGAAATGCCATTTTATTTATTATTTTAGCTTAGGACTTTATATGGATGGTAGCATTGTAGCTTTAGTAAACTGCAGTACTGATGTTATAGAGATTAGGTTAGACAGAAGAGGGGAGCTGAGATTAATTTAAAGGTGTAGAATAATATTTCTTATTTGGAATGCATTCAAAGGGAATCAAGTAATACAAGTCACGCTTGGCTTCTGAGATACACACACCAACTAAATTATTATGAACTTAATTGCATTACTTGCATCACTTAATTCCCTTTTAACCAAGTGTAATATTGCAACTGTGAAATAAAAGATGCTTTTCTGCTCACCAAGGTTGTAAAGAGTGGTTATTTGAGTTACCGTAGTCTTGCGGTCAACTTGAACCAGTCTGGCCATTCTCATCTATCTTGATTCTTAAGGCATTTCTGCCCTTAGAACTGCAGCTCACTGGGTGTTTTTCTGTTTTTCACACCATTTTGTGTAACATTATTGTTGTGTATGAAATTCCCATGAGATCAGCAGGTTTTGAAAAACACAGATCAGCCCATCTGGCAACAACAACCAAAGTTGCTGACCACAGTAAAAAGTCAGTGAGATCAGATATTCCCTATTATGGTGTTACATGTGGATATTAACTGAAGCTCTTGAACTGTGTCTACATGATTATATGCAAAGAGCTTCTGCCTCATGATAGGTCAGTGAGATATTTATGTGACTGAGGGGTTCCTAATAAATTGGCCAGAATGTGTACATTACAGTTGTGGTATATGGGGTGGGCTGGGTGATTCTCCCAGCCTGAATTTTGTTGCTGGTCCCAGGGCTTTATACTTCTACCTTGAAGAGCATTTGTATATTTGCTTCACAATGCAATGCTTTATCATCTTTGAAGTACTGCATCTGAGAGATGCCAGGTTTGCAGTCAAACTAAAGAGTTAGACTGGCAGTATTATTCTGAAAAGCCCTATAGAATAAGGGTCTCAGCATCTTGTAGTTACATTTACAGGTATTCAACCAGACACCACAGATAGGCATGCTATCCTTATCAGCTTTTTTTTACTGCAAGTGAGTCCATCAGTGCACATCTGCACTGCACAGTACCTATAAACCACTTATCTGAATTATATTTTGATGAGATATTACTGAATAGGTCTATTGATGGGTCAATAACTGTCAGTAGATTACATTAGAGAATACTTTATATAAAGTGTAATATATAAATTACACTTTGTGTAATTTTATGCAATGGTATACTTATTGCTGCTAAAGATAAACTTAATGCTGCTACACTACCAAACAGTTACATTTGCAGCCCGTGTTTCTGTGTATTTATTGTTATGTTTATATATTGTCATGTGTATCTACTGTCCTGTGTATTTATTGTCATGTTTATATATTGTTGTGTATCTACTGTCCTGTGTATATTTTGTTCTGTTCTGTGTAATCTTTGTCTTGCATTCTTCTCACATTGTTGTGTATTTGCACTTTATGTAGTCTTTTGTATCATTATATGTTGCACCATAGTCCTGGAGAAACAAATTCCAATTTCGTTCCAAAGTATACAAGCTATACATATGAATGACAATTAAAGTCCACTTGCTTTGACTTGAAGAAATGCATAGGCATATGAAATACAGTTTCCTTACATTTTGAAAATTATGTAGTGCAGCCAAATCCACACACAGAATGAGTTGCTTTCAGTACTAAAGTGTCAGAACAATAAACCAGCTCTGCAGAATTGGGTTAAAAATTCTCCCAATGCTAGAATTATTATTTCCATGTTTTCTTGTAAAGGTGACTGAGCAGTAACCATTAGTGTCCTACTGTACTGGTCATATTGTGTATGCAAAGATGGCCTTCTCCTTTTATGCATAATTAAACTTTGATCATTCTGGACTGCACTCTCACTGCTGAAGTCTAAGGAGTCACCAGATGAATGATCTACCACCAGGTGGCTACCAAGCACTCATGAATCTTAACAATGTTTACTTCTTTTCCTTTGTGCCCCAAATCAATATACTTTAGTTAAGATGCATATTTTCCTTGTAATGTGTTTTTAATATTGTTGTTATAATAATAATAATAATAATAATAACCTACATATATATAAATTGACATCATTGCTTCTCATAACAATTATTCACACATAAAAAAATGTACAGCTTACTGATACTGCTTGGCATGCTATGGACCGAGCTTGCTGTTTTGACACATTTTTAAATTGTTTGTCTATGAAAAACAGTCTTGTTCCAAGATTTATGTTTTGCAACCTAAGTAAGCAATCACGTCACAGCTAATCAAATGTGCCACATATGCTAATGTGACACAGGATAGATTGACAGATACTCAATGTTCATTTAGCCATGCAAGTGAATAATAGGGTCGGTTTTGTTCTTTGCCAAGGATTTATAAAACCTAATCAATACTTTTTAATAACAAATATACATTGTGCATCCAATAAAGATTGTGTTCATTGTCACACAGAAAGGTCAATGTAACCGAACATCATGTTATTTATTTGTCTCTTCATTATGTTGCATTGCCACATTGCATATAATATACACTATATGCTGAAAAATTTGACGATACTTGACCACCACACCCATATGTGGGTTTTAAATATGCCCCTTCAGATTTAGCCCCCCTTTGCTGTTATAATAACCACCACTCTTCTGGGAAGGCTATCCAACAGGTTTTGAAGCATGGATGTGGGGATTGGTCCATTCACAAGTCACAAGAGCATTAGTGAGGTCAGACACTGATGTCGGGTGTTCCAGTTCATCCCAAAGTTGTTCAGTGGGCACGGTCGTGGTTTAGGCCAGGTTTGGACCTTATAGTTCCAGAGCAGAGAAATTATATTACAATTGTATTTGTATTACATTCTATACAATTGTGTGCCTTGTGAAAACTATTTGGGAAAGAACCACATATGGGTGTGGTGGTTAAGTACTCACAAATTTTTACCATATAGTGTACATATTTTCTTAAAGGACAAGGGTTGAAGAGTGCTTTGACTGCCTCTTATTAACTATAAAATAGCATGCAAATGTAATTAAAATTACAAACGAGACAGTAAGATATTAAATCTTAAAATGCTTTTCTAATTCTAAAATCAACTGGATAATCACTCCATCCTGCAAAGCCATTTAGCATGAATTACATATTAGTGACCAATCATCATCTGCAGTCAATACATGAATATCAGAGCTAAACTCCTGTATCTTAAAATCAAAACATTCAGCATATCCAGTGACAAAATCTGTGTGAAATATTGTATATCCCAAGTAATAAATAAGCTATAAATTGCTTCTCTGATTGTTAGAAAACAATCATTACATTTGTTACCATTACTTTATTCTTATCAGCAAAGTGACATGTTTAGCCGCTGTTTCTTTAGAAAGATTTCAAATAATGACATTTAATTATAACTGAGCAGTCATGCAGTTCTGCTAACAATACCTGAAGCTGAGCCTTGATAGCTAATTACCTTCCACTCTCTTGGATGTTCATATCTGTTCTTTTACACATACTCAGAGTAAGGGAACTGAGAGTGTTTGATATAATTCAGATTGGCTGCTTACTTTTGTGAAAACAGGCATCATACTGCAGTGCTACCTGCTTTGATCCATCAAATGCTGTGATCATGCCCAAGAATAGTTCCTTCATTATAATGAGCTCCTCCTGTTTGGGGCAGTGGGAAGTTGATCTTACCCAGCATCTCTCAATGCCTGATTGTACAGTTGGTGTGATGCTTTCCAAAATATGAAAGTTGTTGAAGTTGAAATCAACAACACTTTTTCCTGGAGGTCACTGTCCAAACATAATGTGTTGCAGTAATGCTCATTTGAAATACAGAGTATACCTTTACAGTTGACTATACTTCATGTGGTCATTTCTCATAGAATAATCTTGAATAAAGGATATTACTTGTGAACAAAGGACATATGTAGGATGTAGGAGCAAGTAGTACTTTACTGCTTCTCTTATTACTGCTTCTCTTATTACTGCTCCTCTTTTGCTGCCAGCTGTGTGCAATTAATGGCCCAGGTTTCTCTGAAATATATTGGACTAATTGTGGGTCAAAAATCCACCAAACCATAACTATATTTAAAGGTCAACTGTTTTTATTTAATTCAGCGTTGTGTTCTAGGTTGTAATAATGTTGTTGACTAATATTGTTGAGTCATTCATGTTCTCTTCATATCTCTTCAGTCTGCCTCTTAGTGTATCTATGTATATAGTATATAAATTGTATACTAATATTTCAGTATATTCTGTAAGAACTCTGTTGTTTTGCTTTGTTGTATTAAATGTTATTTTTTAAAAGTAATATTTAAGTATGTTCTAACCAATCTAAATAAATAACCAATCTAAATATATTTTAAAATATGTACCTATTTAATGAACATCACAGAGCGTCTCATTAACTTACCATATTTCATCTGTTTCACAGCCAGCTACCTAAGATTAGGTACTAGGGATAGTGAGCAGTAGACAAAGATATGATTAAATTACACACCCTATTTCACCATTAATTAGAAGATTCAGTTAACCATCTGTCTACTTTCTGCTACCATATTCCAAGAAGGAGCCATTTGTATTAAGGAACATTCTCACGTTGCATTCCATAAGACAAACTGACAATCCAGCGCAGCGGGTAGAAACAGTCTAGCCAGGCTAAGCCCCTCATCTTTCAAAAATAAAAATACCCCATCAGTATGAAGTTTCAATTTTGGCATCCACATATTTTATTTGCTATTTACAATATTTTAATCCAGCTGGAACCATGGGCACCACACACAACAGCACCGCCAAAACAAATACGTTGAATGGTATGAAGAAGCAATGTTCAGGCTGATTTTGTATAGCCCAGAGAGTAGATCCATGCAGCAATTCACTGGTAAACATGTCAAGGTGAAACACCCCTTAGATCTGATTGTTATATATCAGAAATCTGGCAAATAAGAGAGAATGGGCACTCGTGATGAGCGTTGGGAATCGGAGTCCGCATCAACCATGACTGTAGTCCATGAATGCTCTTGGGAAGTGTTCAAGGGTGATTCCAGTGTGGATGTAACACTTATCTTCAATTGATTTTGGTATATTTTTTACATGTTTAATGTCATCATCTGCAATGATTGAGAAGACATGGCTGAAATAAATTTGCACTTGAATGCAAAAGAGGTGGATTATTTATTCTGTAAAGCTGACAGTAGGTAGACTAAGCACACATTGTCCAATCACACATTACATAAAAGAACAGACAACAGAACCATAAGTTCACAAGTTTTCTGTTTAGTTGTTCTGTTTTCTGCCTTTTTTTCTTTGTGTGTGTGTGTGTGTGTGTGTGTGTGTGTGTGTGTGTGTGTGTGTGTGTGTGTGTGTGTGTGTGTGTGTGTGGTGTTTTGCTAGTAGTGGGGTGTAGCGGGTTCACACTTAAACAGCTGGGGGTTTTTTTCTTTTAGATAACCAAGATAACCAAATTGCTGGGTTGGGTAATTTTACTGGGTCATGTTTCATATAATGTTAACCAGTGTATGAATACTCATATATGTCTCATATACTCAATCTCAATACTCCCTCTCTCTAACATTCCCTTTCTAGTGCTCTTTAATGCTGTATATACGCTGGGAGGAACAGGTTAATTGGGGCAATCATACCTTTGTTAATCTCATGTTATACTTCAGAATCCTCCTTATATACAGCAAAGATAATATGTCACTTACTATTGTCTGTATTTGTTGTTGCTATTATGGGGTCACACCCTGAAGCATTGTCA
Source organism: Notoglanidium macrostoma (assembly GCA_030068235.1). Classification (NCBI taxonomy): domain Eukaryota; kingdom Metazoa; phylum Chordata; class Actinopteri; order Siluriformes; family Auchenoglanididae; genus Notoglanidium; species Notoglanidium macrostoma. Next base: position 14,141,403 of record JAQQZR010000012.1, read on the forward strand.
TTCCTAGGGGGTTTCCCTTCTCCAGCTCCATAGTTGATCACTTTTAAAGCTTTGATCCATAGACACAGATCCCTCCGGGTCTGGACCTCTTCATTGTTTAGCTAAGTGACCTCCTTCAGGGGACATTACTGGAGGACTTCAACTTCAAATGGGGTTCAGGTTATTAAAGAAATCTAACCGTTTGGCACACAATGTATGAAAATATCCCATCTTACAATCCACTTCCAGATTACCAGAGGATGTGCTTTAGCAACACAGGGGTATATAGACCAGGGGCTGCTTTAGTTTATATACACCAGGGCTGCTTCTCTAGTGGCACCACTTCCTGTGGGGTCTGTTCTTGTCCTGCTTGCCAACACACAACAGATACTGATAGCAGCTTCTCCAAGGAATAACCATTAAATAATCTACCTACAGCAATTCACATTCATGCTCTAGATGACCCAATCAGAGTCCGGGAAAGTACTAAGTGCTATAATAACACATGAGTGCACCTCCTAGCTTACATGAATACATTTCCAACATTAAAATTCATGAAAGTGTTGCATAAAAATTTTATTTATTGCCTGTTTGCTGCTTTTCTTTTCAGCCTGCTGTGTTTGTCAGAGTGTAGGACCAGCATTTCGTTCAGTTGCATCTAACTCATTAGTGTCACTTGGGGCCCTTATTCAGTTTAACATTAATCCTCACTTCTATATTAGAGTATCTGCCAATGGCAACAGCTGTTTGAGGTTTAATTAGAATTAAAATCTGTACTTCTCCTTCTATCTCCACAATGGCCAGGATTCATGAAAACAAGAATGGAAGTGCTTTGGAAGAAGGTGGAATTTTTAAATGTATCCAGAGAGATAGGTCATTCTTTCTCTTCCCAGCAGTCCTCGTGACCAGAGGCGGTTCTGGGATTGTGGAGGTCCAAGTCAGCAAGATGCAAGGGGCTCCTTTGCATAATGTAATCAATCAATACAATAAGCCAATTATAGAGCAACTGCCTGAAAGTGTTAGCATTCTATATTGAATCCTAGATGTAGTGTTAGATGAGGCTTGACAATTATATAATTCATCATAACATCATGTTAGCTACAATGGAACACCTTTGGTAAAGTGTTTTTAGACAGTTTATAAAAAAAAATGATTAGCTTCAATGCAAAAAATGTGTCGGCAATGGCAAAATGTAAAAATTGTAATTTGTACAAGGTATACTTATTTCTACACATGATAGTCAGGCAAAAGTATGCATATTTTTATTAATAAAATAAATTTAAAGTATTGCAATCTAGCCTTCTTCAAGCAACTTGAATAGAATTCCCTGGGCAAAGCACAACACATAATGCACTTCGTGTCTACTTCTATAAGATTATGGGTGTTGTAGTAAATGTTTTTTTGTGGTAGGAGAATGTCATCTCATCTTGTGTGTTTCACATACAATTTTTTTCTTTCTTCTTTTTAACAAGAACATCAGGGGTATAGTGATTGAGCTAACGTTTCTAATCAATCTCTTTTGGAAGTTGGCAAAACCAATAAATCATTGTATGTCATTGTTTAAGGTTTTGGGGAGCAGGCCAGTTAGTGACTGCTTGGACCATGGCATCATCCATGAAAACCACATTCTTGATCATAAAGTACCCCAGAAATAATCAAGAAAAACACAGAGGTCAAACCAACTAGACTAAACAGGGTACATAAATGTTTCATAAATGTCCCAGCTGAGTGCTGGAGCAAGATTTGAGCAAAACTGAATGAATGTTTGGGTAATTTAAATGAACTGAAAAGTCTGTTTAAAACAGCAGGTTTGTATAAAGAGCAGATCACACTTTACATCATTGTAACTTGTCATTTGCAACTACGTACAAACAAGTGTCCATTATAAATGTGTTTGAATGCAATTTTTGTCCAAGATTTCATTTTTGTCCTTTTATCTACACTATACTGCCAAAAGTATTCACTCACCCATTGAAATAATTAAATTCAGGTGTTCCAATCACTTCCATGGCCACAGGTGTATAACTTCAAGCACTTGTGAAAGATGTGTCTACAAACATTTGTGAAAGAATGAGTCGCTCTCAGGAGCTCAGTGAATTCCAGCGTGGTACAGTGATAGGATGCCACCTGTGCAAGTCCAGACATGAAATTTCCTCTCTACTAAATATTCCACAGTCTGTCCAACTGTCAGTGGTATTATAAGAAAGTGTAAGCGATTGGAAACGACACCAACTTAGCCACGAAGTGGTAGGCCACATAAAATGACAGAGCGTGGTCAGCGGATGCTAAGGCGCATAGTGCGCAGAGGTCGGCGACTTTCTGCAGAGTCAGTCGCCACAGACCTCCAAACTTCATGTGGCCTTCATATTAGCTAAAGAACAGTGCATAGAGAGTTTCATGGAATGGGTTTCCATGGTCGAGCAGCTGCATCCAAGCCATACATCACCAAGTGCAATGCAAAGAGTCGGATGCAACGGTGTAAAGCACGCCGCCACCGGACTCTAGAGCAGTGGAGACGCGTTCTCTGGAGTAATGAATCACGCTTCTCCATCTGGCAATCTGATGGACGAATCTGGGTTTGGCGGTTGCCAGGAGAACGGTACTTGTCT
>JAQQZR010000012.1:14149087-14172222 GCA_030068235.1 Notoglanidium macrostoma
TGTGTGTGTGTGTGTGTGTGTGTGTGTGTGTGTGTGTGTGTGTGTGTGTGTGTGTGTGTGTGTGCGTGCGTGCGTGTATGCGTGTGTGTGTGTGAGAATGGCTTTAGAGTAAAAGCTATTGAATTCAGGGGCAAACGAGAAGATCAAAACTATATATTAATAAATGTTGCAATATGGGTGTGACCTTGTTTTTTTTTCTTTGATATGTTTAACAGAATGATCAAACTATAGAGAGCATAAACTTAGTGCCTGATAAAGAAGAAGTGTTCAATATAATTAGCACAGAGGTGTGCAGCTGATGCAGCTACAGCAGCATTGTCAGTCTTTACTAATGACTGTAAACAGATGAAAAAATATCCTTTAAATAAGATGGACTTTATGTTTACTTTATGTTATCGGCCACATTTTGGACAGATTTTTGGGAGCTTTTTAAACAAAGTAATATTGTTCTATGGTGATCCTAAGAGTTTAGAGACATATGCAGATACACTACATGGCCAAAAATATGTGGACACCTGACCTTCACACCCATATGTGGTTCTTCCCCAAACTGCTGCCACAAAGTTAGAAGCACACAATTATATAGAATATCTATGTATGCTGTAGCCTTACAATTTAATTACTATTTACTGGGACTAAGAGGCCCAAACCTGTTCCAGCATGACAATGCCTCTGTGCACAAAGCACACTCCAGGAAGATATGGTTTGCCAAGGTTGGAATGGAAGAACTCGAGTGGCCTACACTGAGCCTTGATTGGAATCCCATTGAACACCTTCGGGATGATCTGGAACACCAACTACACCCTGGGCCTCCTTGCCCAACATCTGTGCCTGATCTCACTAATGCTGTTGTGGCCAAATGCGCAAATCCTCAAAACTGTGCTCCAAAATCTAGTTATTTATTTATTTAGTTGTCATAACAGCAAAAGAGGGACAAAAGAGCAAAATCTGGAATGAGATGTTCAAAAAGTACATGAGTTTTATGGGCAGATGTCCACAAACTTTTCTCCATACAGTGTATGATGAAAGAGTTGTTCCAATTCCTTCCAACTATTTTATTTGCACCATGGTGATTAAGCTAAATTTAATTATCTCAGTATTCCTCTATTAATCCAGTGGCCTGTCAAGGATTTCTCAGACTGTCTGATGAAAGATGGCCTGGGATAACCCAGTGACTGCTGTCATGATTGTAAAACCCAATAAAATTGTTCATTTAGGTTAATAAAAATGTATCTATTTATGTATTTATGTATTGTATGAGCACTGCTTTCACTCATTCCAAGTAATCCTATAGGATTCCTCTCTCTCTCTCTCTCTCTCACACACACACACAAATGTTTTCCCATGTGGGGGCAGCTGGGAATTAGTGCACCTGTCTACTGGCTCCACTAGCACAAGGGTATGTTTTTTTGTTTTTTTTTGCTAGCATTCAGTCTCAAGAGAGAAGTTTATAATTGGCCTCTGTAGCAGATGTCCTGCTCTAAGTCTTCTACAGAGGTCACCATAGTTCTGCACACTGGAAACTGTGTATGGAAGGATTTTTTTTTCTTTATGGGGACCAAAGTATACATAATGTTAAGATCAAATGAGAAAATTTGACTCCCCTTTCCAAATTCTTTAAAGAATTCTTTAAATCTTTAAGCAACTTTTGTAAACTTAAAGTGATTTTCTGTGGTTAAGGTTAGAATTAAAAGTAGGTACTGTCAATGGGGAAAAAACAGTAATACAAAACAGTAAACAGTGCCATGCATACATTTTTGAGTTTAAGTTGAGGAAATAAAAGCAAACAACATTCTTTTAATTTTTTTATTATTTTTAACACCAAATTAAGAAATATAATACTGCAAAGTTAGAAATAATGTAAGTAAAGCAGTTTTTTCTGTAAGACTATGTGTTTTATGTATTTTAATCTTATGTTTAAGCACAGTGAATAATAAGCATGTCATTATTTGTTTTTTTTTTCCCTTGCTCACTGTACTTGTCTTATGCTCTGCCAATTAAATATTCTGTAGAATTCACCCTGGGGGTGAATCTTGCTCTACAGTAATAACTGTCTGTGTGACTTATTTCACATGATTCCTTTTTCCAACCATTCCTTGGAAAAAGTGGTTGTAGTATATTAAATTAAAGGGTGGAATTGGTGTGGGTTGGTGTTTATGTGAAAGGCACCTCTTTTTGGAGTGTTTTATTAACTTGAATCTATTCAATGTCAGAATGTCCTGCTACCTCAGACTGCTTGAGAATGTTATTCTGCAGATTATACACCATTTGTGGCTTCTCCATCAGTAAATATAAAACTAATTAAAAAAAGCAAATAGATATTCTGTTTATTTACTGTATGTTTCATAATGATAAAGCCATTAACCAGAGATGTAAGATGCCAATATGAAGACCTGGAACACAGTGCAAACTCTAACCCAAAGATTGATTTAATGTTGTGTAACAATGCTGACAGAAGTATATACAAATAATGATAATTGTTCAGGTATAATCCCATCATTCAGCTGGGTCAGATGCCTCCAAGCGATGAACCTGTGTGTCCCATCACCATCAGTGCAGGCAATAGTCAACCTCAGCTCAAATGTGCAACATTACTCCAAAACACATGGTACCTTGTCATCTAGGATATCGCTAGATGAAGGTGGGGGTGAAGGTATGGATGAGAAATCCTCCAAAGTTAAAAAAAAGTCTCTTATTAAACTTTTCTTTGTTCTATATTTTGCTATTTAGCTAAGCAAATGTCAAGTTTGTATAGGTTCAGTGGGAGTGGTATATCTCGAGCACTTTCGGTTGCTGTGTAAATCAGTCAAGCAACACTCTGTCATTGAGATGTCCTGTTTTAAATGGAAATATGTCAAAATTAAGTGGCATTAGAGTCAAATCATAACTCTAAACCTATTTTATGGGGATGTAAAGTTAAAAAAGTTAGTTTTAACTTTTAACATGGTTAATGTGTTCTTAAGTAACATGTGCACCATATGCATTTTTGACACGGTAACAGATGCACTTAAAATAGCTTATTGTAAATGTCCAAATGCAGCAGTTCTGAATAGATATTTTCTGCAGACACTGAAGTAGAAAAGCTGAGTAGGCTTCAACACTGCTGCATGTGTTGTGTTAATGATTCACTATCTGAGTTCACCATTATATGCAGTCAGAGAGACAGATGGTTTCTCTATCACCATGCTGTAATCAGGTCTGATCCATCTGCTCATGTCCAGCAATACTCCACAGGCTCTGTGTCACACCTGTATATTTTCTGCTTGCCTTTCCTGGATTTATAGCCATACTGCCCTGACATGATTCTCTGTGTCACAAGAGATCTGGGTCAAATATGGTATGTATTTAAGGTGGGGATGGATGAATGGATGGCAATAATAGTTATCTTTTCTGGTATTTTTCAGCTCTTTACAGTTAGTTAAAAACGAAGGAAGGAAGGAACGAAGGAAGGAAGGAAGGAAGGAAGGAAGGAGGTCAGGAGGAAAATAAATTAATTAATTTAGGAAGAATGAAAGAATGAAAGAAAGAACAAAAGAAAAAAAGGACACAAATACTGTAGTTTATATAAAGAGGAAAACTCTCAGCATGTTTCCTGGTGAACAAAATCCAGGAGGTGTTCTTGCTGTGAAAAGAGATGTCACTCAATCTCATGATCCTTCCTTATCAGAATAACTTCTGCATACCATCTATAAACAAACAAAATTTACATATTCATGTGTCACACATAAATATTCTGCATGAATAATAAAGTGAAAGGTGATTAAGCTCAAACTCTGTCTGATTACTGAGTGCTGAACAATGAAATTTGAAGGACAGTAAAGGCCACTTTTTAAAAGCCCAAACTAGATTTGCTGTTAAAGAATACTTTAAGAGTAATTCATCATAGAACTGCACTTTGGGAAATTTTATAAACCATGAATGATACATGAAAGCAGTCAACAATATTCCCACCACAAAAATATTCCTGCAATTTGAAATAATTATTCTGTACAGTTCTTTCTGTAAATATTGTTTTGTCATGGTGACTTACACTGTTAAATGGCCAGAAATAACAGGTTATAGATGACTGTGTTAATTCAGAGTTTGTACCCACAGCCAGCAGACAGGATCACAACACCCACTGTCCTTCCGCTCCCTTGGGCTTTACACTGGTTTGTATCCAGTACACACCTGCTACTAAGCTCCTGCTGTGGTTCCACCCCCAAGCCTTTTCTCCCTGCCAGCTGGACAGATGCCGCCTAATGCACTGTCCCCCAGTTTATTTTTTAAAAGCCAGCTGGAGGGTTTTATACAATGGGTTGAGGAATGCTTTCCTGAAGGAAGCTGGATATCAGTGATTCATATCAGAGATGTACAAGAGTTGAGAAAATAATAAACTGCTTCTTAGTCTGTGGCACAGATACAGATGTTTATGGTATATTTTATCACATGTACATTTTAAATAATATGTATTACAGTCTTATAATGATATTAAACATTTCTCTAAAATGCATTATAGTCAGGAAATTGAACCAATAAAAGTGACCAGAACTGTTACCTCTGTACTTTCCATTACATTAAACCCAAAGAAAGCATTAAGTGGCAGACTGAGTGAACTGGAACTCATCTACTGATGTATTCTAAATTTTTTTGGGTGCTCAGAGAAAATGGCTGAATAAAACTGTGGAAGGAGATTCCCTTAAGTATTATAGAACAACTAATCTGAAAAGACCATACCTACACTTCGGCAGAAGTCACCTTTCTAATGCCCCTTTAGCCAGACTCTACATATCATTCTATATTAAGAGCACAGGATAACACATTCACGGTTAAATGAGCTATCTGGAATATCCCCAACCTCCTCTTTCTTATTTTTACACCAAACTAAAGCATTGCTCTAATATACTTAAAGACTTCTGTTTTAAACAGTAGCAACGCTGTTGTTAATATCCTCATGAGCATGCCCTTTAAGCACATGATAAATGGTGCCTAAAGCTGCACTTGACACCTGGGATTAGCTAACATTCATCAGAACCCAAGCACTCCTGAAAAGCTACTATTAGAAATAGCTGCTGGGCAGCAATATACACATAATAAATGGACCTCCCTGCAATATAATAATTCATGCATTTGTATAATGCAAGATGACTGAGCTGAACCTCCCCAGTTTGTTATAGGCCACTTATCAAGCAAATGATAAATACATATTTTCTTAGCTTGCATTTCAGGTGTGATCAGAAAAATGAAGAATTGGCTATACAGGGTTTAATAATTAATGAAGACAATTTTTCAGGTTCTTTGTGTTATGAAAAGGGAGGAACAGTGGTTTAGTTTGTTACCCAGAGGAGGGTTAAAAGCAGTGAGTCCTAGATCAAGTCAATGCTTAGACCTAAATTTGGTAGTTCTCTATACTCAAACTGTCTTTGACTTGACTGTTAGAAATCTCTTCATTGTCTGAAAACTCCTGAGGCACCACCACACCCTGACCTTCCAGAGTTCCTTTGCTCGGTGGGCAGATGGATACTATGTTTTTCGCTTACAGTTTTTGCCAACCATCATTTTCAGAATAGATGACTCTCAGCACATTTGACTATGGTATAAACGTATGACTGTAGAGTCACCGTTTTGTTGTACATTTATATAATGTTTCTTTTATTCTGATTTTCAAAGGCCTTCTCTTTATTTCACACAATTATGTTGGATAAAATTTCTGCTTGGCTGGCCTTGAGGATGCTAACATTAGGCTGACACAAAGCATAATGCTATAAAAAAAATTCAGTATGAGGGCCACCACTCAATTTTTTTTGCTTCTCATTTTTGTTTAAATTTAAAGCATTTATTAGATACCCTAAAAGGAGAGTGTTGTGACTGACCATGCCAAAAGTTTGGCTGATCTCACGGCATTAAACTTTGCAAGGGCCATTTCCATAGAATGTTGCTGTGAAGCCAGACTGACTAGGATCGTGGAGATTGCTCTGGGAAAGAAAGAGAGACAGCTGATTGTATACAACATATAAAAGAAAAGTGACAACAGTTGGTTGTTGCTGATATCTATGGTGTGCAGTGTGAGATTTTTCAGGATGGGAATAAACCTTGCTTTCGTCAAGGGATTTGGCATATGATAGAACCAACTTCTGCCTTCTTCAAAGGGAATTCCAACTATTTTCCAATATATCACCATAATGTACTGACTGAAATGTAGACATAGTCAAAATGGTGTGCATTAGAGAATTTAACAGGGTTTGCAGTAGGAACCATGGGTCACGACATCTACAATTGAAAGATAAAGATAAGGCTATGCTAGATGCCTGGTACAAAAGAGGCTGTAGTTACAAATCAGGTAGCCTACTTAGCAAATTGCATGCTGGAAACCAGAATGACCTACCTTTAGTCCAGTTTACTTACTCACCTGGCATGGTGCTTTTCATTTTGTCCAACTTTTCCAACTAAATATATAGAGGTGGGAAAAAATTTTCAAAATTGCCTGGAAGTCTTCAGAGCACAGTCACTGTTTCTTCTCCTTATACACTGAGATATTGAATAAGTGGCATTGTGAACTGCCAATCTTAGAAACACAGATATTATGTTTGGTTGACAAGGGAGGACATTTGCTATGACAACACCACCAATTTTCATCCAGCCTGGGGGAGTTCTCTTTCTGCACTGACTGGTTTAATCTTTGTCTCCCTTGTGGCTCATCAATCCACCACAATTCTTCACTTGTTTGATTGTCAAAATTATACAGATATTTATGAAATTATCTATTTTCTTGATGTCCTTATATATCAACCCTTTCACAGTAAGTATGCTGAACATAAGACATAAACGGTAAATGAAAAAATATGTTGCTGTACAATTTAAATTTTTCTTGGAACATTTATTTTAACTAATTAATGTGCACCTCCAGTTTACTTCATGAAAGCTAAAGATGGTTAATGTTTTTAGATTTTGAACAGATTGCATAATTTTGAGAACTGAAAGGCAAGGCTACACAAAACTTTCTTGTGTGGAAACTGGTTGGTGCACGCTAGAGGGAATTGTAAATGGGTCAGCAGTATGAGGATAAGGAGGCACACACTGATGACACTAAATGACCCCTAGGTGGGGATGGGTACAGAGATCAATAACCCTGAAATGACATTTTCATATGATTTAGTATGATGTAGTTTTGTAGTTCTAATTTGAAATCTGTCTTGGTACATTTACCATACTTCGTTAATGCATACTTCACTGTATGTTTTCCAGGGCAGGCCTGGTTTTCTCCACAGGTAACATACACTAACCTCCATAAAATCGAGCAGTGAAAAAGTCAGACATTTTGTTTCCTATGCACATTTTTGTAGGGTATAGAAACACTTTCAAGGACGGCTGATGTTCTGCAGGGATAGTGCTGTGTAATTGTGATGGGAGCGTGTGATGGATGAGGTGTGTGAGGGCTTGTTTTTCCCCAGGGTGTCTCTCTTTGTCTTGTCTGGGGTTAAATAGCATTCATTCTTAGCCTCACCGATCCACCATGAAGAGACATACAGACATCACAATCTAACATAGAAAATGTTTCTATGTTATTGTAGGCTATATGCACCTTTTTAAAGCAAATGACTGTACCTGTATAATCTTTAGGAGCCATTAGAATTTTGGGGTTAGTTTTCCGCTCAAGAGCCCTCACATCTTCCATAGACAGAAGAGATAAATGGCCTTAATGAAATCTAAAATGTGGTCCATCAAAAATAAAATATTTCCTATAGAAATATATTATGAAACTATGATTATAACAACATGTAAATCAGAACCTAATATTATTAGTTTCAAAATAGGATCCTCTTTTGCTTAAACTCTTGTATTTGTTTGTTTAAAAAAGTTGGTAATGTGATCATGGAAGAAGGTACAGTTTACCTAGGTCAACAATCCTGTAAGTAATTATGTATAAAAACACTTGATTTTTATTTTGTTCCCTTAGACATTGTTCCTGGCACACTTGAGCTGATTTTCTACTCTGCAATTAACTTCCACTATTTCACATGTGAAGGTAAGTGGAGTGGGTGTTAGCTGATTGACAGAATTTTGCCTATACAGTACAGGAAAAATGTCACGTCAAGCTGTTTGGCTGACCTAAAGGGCTATTGGTTGGACGATTGAATAGGGTAATTTATCATTCGATGGTCTTTTTGTCCTGGGTGTCGTGCTGTCATGTTATTGTTAGCATCAGCGGTCAGCTGTCAGCCACATTGCATTATCAAGCATTGAAGAGTGACTCAGAAGGCTGGACATGACCAGCGCCACACAAAAACGTGTTGCAGCAGGATTATATGATCACCAGGAATAATGATCTATTTGGGGACAAGCTCAGTGCAGATATATAGGAAAAATAAATGAGTACAGATGAAAATATTATAACAAATTGATTGTAGACCTTTCAGACTGTAAGTAAATAACAGATTCATCTGTTCTGATAATATACAAGAAACCAAATAGGAAAAATATAAAATAAAACATAAAAACTTTTGTTTCATAAAACAAAAACTTTTCTCAGCCATCACTTTTTCCATCTGTGGCCATTCATTAAACCCTTCTCTTTGTGAGCGCTCTGTCTGTTTGTGATATCTCCCTAAAGCACACTTTCCTGTTTCTCACCTCTGCCCCCTTTGTCTGTTTCTGTAATGAAGGCTACTGATGAGGAAAGGTGGCATTCATGTGCCTGGCAAGATGGATACAAATCAATCAGTTTAGCAGGAGCTTGGGGGAAAAAAACCTCAAAGTCAATAAAGCATTGTCTTCTTCTAACCAGGGGTTGTTTTTCTAGTCTATCTTGCATTGCAATGAATAGGTTAATTGATCAGCTGAATTTCTGCATATCGTGGTGGTGTTTAGATAAAAAGTATTCAGAGTGTTGCCTATATTATGATTTTAATAGTTTTTTAGCTCAGCTCTGTTTTGAAAAACTTAATAATAAATGTAATGTAAATGAATAAATGTGATTGCGAAAAGGCTTTAGGCTATCTTGGTGCTGCAATTTTCATAGTCACATGCAGAGCTAAAAATGGACAGGAATGCAAGGGGGTGGATCTGTGGCACCTTTGGCTTGTCTGACAGCAAGTGGAAATGAAGTCCATTACCATAATTCAGTGGAAATATAAATGTTTTTTAATACATTCTTATATAGAGTACCAGTCAAACGTTTGGACACACCTAATCATTCACAGGCTTTTTTTGTTTTGACTATTTTCTACACTGTAGAACAATGCTGACATCAAAACTATGAAATAACATATGGAACATACGTGGTATATGGAATAATGTGGTAAACAAAAAAGTGTTAAAAAACAAAATAAGTAGCCAGCATTTACTTTAATGAGAGCTTTGCACATTATCAGCATTATCTTATTAACAGCTGTGCCTTGTCAAAAGTTAATTAGTGGAATTTCTTGCCTTCTTAATGAGTTTGAGATCCTCAGTTGTGTTGTGTGGAGGTAGTGTTAGTATACAATGAATAACCCTGTTCAACAACTGTAATAATTCATATTTTGTGAAGAACCGCTCAACTAAGGAAAGAGAAAGGACAGTCCATTATTACTTTAAGACATGAAGTGTCTTTTAAGTACTAAAAATAAAGAAAAACTATCGAATTAGAAGGTGTGTCCAAAATTTGACTGGTACTGTAAATAAATTTCACTTTTCATTTAATTTAATGTGATTAAATCTCTATGCTCCAAAACATACCATAATCATTCAAGACTTGTGCATCTTTATTACTCTGCTAGTCTTGCAAGTTTTTACAATCATGCAAGTATAGTCTTTATTTTAACTTGCTACATTAGTTAGTTTAGACAGAAACAGGTGCAGAAATTCTGTCTACTCACATTTGAAATTGCACGTAATGACACGTACATTCAATAATATTGTTCCCACATTCTGCTATAAAAATCTTTGCTATAAAAAAGTAAGACTCTTACCGCTTAAACCCACAAAACCTTACAGCAGGTTCTGCCTGTCTTTATAACAGCAACATAGTTTAAGTTTAATAACTTAATAATAAATAACAAATATTATTAATTTTTATAATTTATAAAAAGATCATTTGTACACTGAGTATGAAGTTTGTTCTGGGTCTTTAGAACGTCTGTGTCCCCAGTGAATAGTGACACCGGCATGTTTGTGATTCAAATGGACCAGGTCTGAAAATTGTCCAATTTAGCCTACCGATAAGTAATTGCTGAACAATACAAGTTCTTGAAGAACAATTCTAGAGGTGCTTGATAGCAGCTCTATTGAGAGGGAAATTAATACAACACATAAGGTAAAAGTGTGTGTACGTCTTTGAAAATGTAGTCTGCTCTGAGGCAGACTGCCATCCTCTACTTGTGCTTATTCCAGGTGCAAAGTTGTTGGTCAGGTCATTATGTAAGCAGTGGTTTTGTCATGCAAATTTATAATTGCTACATAATTATCTATAATTGCAGAGTTCTCTTCTGGTTTCCCCTTAAACTGAAATTTGCACTATAAAAAGCGTCTGGTTTTAGATTTTTCACAATTATACATACATCACTTTTAATCTCTCCCTTCAGTTCTGAAAAATCGAGTTTATTCAAAAGCACAGCTGAGACCTGGCCATTTATTATGACGTTCACTAACAGCGCAATTGGATCCCGTTAACAATATGCATCTCTGCCTGTTCTAATTGTTTCCATTTGAATTGAAGATGTAATTTACATATCAATAGAATTTAGCGTAAGGAGGACAAGTATAATAGACATGTACCAGTAAATGTGATCTCTATCTCACTTGTACTGTAATACAAATAATAATAGCTTAAAATTAAAACAATTAATTATTTAATTAACTGGACTTGTCTGAATTACCTCAAACATGCTAGAAATACACAAAATTAGAAAAACAAAAAAACTCTTGTGACTGAATGTATGACTAGCTACATACTTGCGACTCCCTTAGCTTTACAGAACATTTCCTACTTTTGTCAAAACTCCTATTTGTAGCTCAGCATTAAGTGCCTTTAATCCATGGCTAATACTGATGACAACTAATCATACAGTAAAGTTAAAGCAAGTTTTCAGACTAGGTGATTAGTGGTTTGTGTTTAGTGCAGCATGTCTCAGGAGAAAGTTCAAACTGAGGCGAAATCATCTGCCAGCCTGGTAAGAAGTGACAAGATTACCATAATAGACTTCATCTGGATTTCTGCTCCATGCATATTCTTACTCATTGTCCCAATCTTCACCCTTAATAGAAGCTGACAGAATGTAAATGAGGTTTTAACAGGAACTGGCCAAGTCTGTATTTTTTTTTTCATTTACTTTGTGGATGAATGACTAAGGCTTCTGTCATGTGTATTGAAATTTGTGAGGGTTCAATATGTCATGTCAGGTTAGGATCATAAATATATGAGATTTTTTGTCTTTGGAAGGAGCTCATGCTTCTCTGCAGGCCTCTTAAATCATAGTTTAATAATAGCTTAATGATTGTATAGCATGTCATCAAAATTAGTATTAGTTGACCAGATAATATTATGTGATTCTATATTAGTTGTTTTGGAAGAGCCTAATAAAAAAATGACATGTACTGATACATTACTAATTCGCAGATATTACTTGAGATATTTGATTGAAAAACAGGTGCTGGTTCTTGTCCAATGCTAAAACGTTCTTGGAAATTTATTCAGTGAAGCCTATAAAGCATATACCCCTTCACCGATGGCGTATGATCACTTCCAGTGAGGGAACACTTCAACTTGGCCACAGCAGCAGTGTGTCAGTAATAATAGGAGCTGCGTAATGTATGCAGACTTTTAGTGATGTTAAATGAAGCTTGAAACCTGGATGACAGCAGCATATCTCCACAGACACAGGAAAGTAGAGGACAAGGGCAAAAGTAGAACCTGACACGAAGTTCACTGAGGCACACCATACACTAAATACATAAGCATGAAGCTTTTTAAAGCAATTACCTTAGTGTGATGATGGCTATCATATTCTTTGGGCTGAAACAAAAAAAATTTCATGACAATAGGCATTGATTGTGAGATTTATCTTTACTTTATACAGTGCTAGAACAATACGTTGTCAATAAGCTTTTAGAGGAAGCTGACCTCTGAGGAGAAAAATTCATGACCGCAAGGACATGGCTGATTATGAATCCATTTTTTATGGTTGCACACATGACCACATTATTAATATTATGCAACTCTAGAAAATGACAACATAAGAAATATTGAATACATTCTGTGCCTTTGAAAAAATATTTATTACATGTCATCAGCATGGTTGTTGCGCTTTCCAAAAATACCTGATTTGTGGTCATTATGCAGAATAAGGACCAATTGATAAATCCAAGACAGATGCACTGAGAATTCAAGTCTTTTTTAAACGTCCTTTTTTCTCTCTGTGCCACCAAGAGTATTTCTGTTCACTATATGTTTGTGTGTTTTGTTGTTTGTCTAATTGTGCATTTATATTTGTCATTAGTTACTCACATCACCAAAATCCATCCAAATAGAAGCTTGGTGTCCTTTTAGTTTTTCTTTGGTCAGTACAAATTTGCTATTACTGGAGAGAAAAATGTTCTGCCAGCTCCGATACAAATCCACAATCTTGTTCAGTGCAGCAGTATGCATCTATATATTTCTGAGAATGATCCATTGTCCATTCTGTTGTGGAATCAATCTGATCATCTAGACAAGTACCAGGAGCAGATTTTATTCCCCTTATTGATGGGTGAATAAACAGACTTGAAAACATGGTAGGTGGTAGCTGTAGCCATAGAGAATGGAGTGGAGAGTCTGCATCCAGCACCTTCTCTCAGAAGCCTCAACTACTGCTGATGTCAGGAGACCTAGGAAATGACCAAAACTTTGTGATCAAATATATCTTTATAAATATTAAGAGAGACAACCTGCTGTAAAAAGAGGCCAGTAGCTTACTGTGGTAGTTTTTACTTTGCCTCCAGGCTGTGCACATCTCCAACCTGATCTGTTTATTAACAAGTCACAGCGTTCATCATCCAAGCAAGGCATCATCTCACACCACTGTCTGCTCCTCACGATATGAGCTGAAAACAAAAAAACAGCATGGCTCACCAAGAATTATTCATTCAGACAGGTGACAAATTAACAGACAGACAATTGGGCATAAAGTGGCATGGTTTATGCCCACTTGTCCCTTCAAAGGAAAGGGTCAGTGCCATGGTATTCTGACTGATTACCTTTATAAACATTTCTATCCTTACCCGAGTGAGCTCTTCCAGAATGACAGCATCCCCATCCACAGGCCATGAGGGCTCACTGAATGGTTTATGAGTATGATGATGAAAATAATGTAAATCATATGTTATAGTCTTCACAGTAACCAGATTTATGGACGATTTTGGACTTATGTGTTACTTTACTTGTAATAGCTTTTGGAGGAACGGTGTTTACCCATCCAATAGCCGACAGTTTTAGAGACATGTACAATTGCACAGTGAAGCTGTTCTTGTGGCTTGTGGTTGCCAAAAACCTTTCTAAGAATTGTGATGTTTATATATCTTTTAATTTATTACAAATATAATTTTTGTTTGGCTGTATAAAAATCCACAGAGATCTTGAATAAAAAACTGGGAACATTGGAGCAACAGAGATATAAGCTTATCAAAGAAAAACATTAGGCCACACTTTGTTTGATAAGTCCTTCTTAGCTTTTGTTCAACAGAGAAGCAATTTTTCCTGAGGTAAGATTGTTTTAATATGTAATCAACCACAAATGTCTATTTATAATATCTGGGGCACCCATGTACGTTCATTTGCATAGCATGACATATTGTCCCTTAGAGAGGGAAAGATGAAGAAAATGAGGTGTGTGTGTGTGTGTGTGTGTGTGTGCGTGTGCGTGTGCGTGTGTGTGTGTGTGTGTGAGAGAGAGAGAGAGAGAGAGAGAGCGAGAGAGAGTGAGAGAGAGAGGGAGGGAGAGAGAGGGAGAAATAAATTAAATAAATCTGTTAGTACTTAAAACTGATACTAAATAACAATTCTGATAATAGCAAAGGTTGTAAATTGACTCAAAAATTAAATAGCTTACATAGTAACTATAAGGTTAAATAGAAACATAAACATATAGAAGGGGAGAAAGTATGTAAATAGTGCAGTCTGTTTATTAATGGTTTATTTTTATAGTGGATGCAGTATAATCACTCATCATCTGGATCAGTACTCATCCATAACTAAAAAATGTACACTATTTTTACATGATTTAGCAATACTGGCATTTCTTCTCATTCTTCTTCTTCTTCTTCTTCTTCAAACAGTCTTCACTAGGTTTCAAATGCTTAACCTGCAGTGCCATGAAAAAGTATTTGCCCTCTCACGATTTCCTTATTTTTGTATATCTGTCACACTAAATGGTCCTCATACAAAATCTAATATAAGACATGGACAAGATGTGGAAATACTAACACAGTTTTTAAATGGTCGTTTCATTTATTGAAAGAAAAAGGTTATGCAACACCTATATCACCCATGTGAAAAGGTAATTGCTCCCCCTCTAACCTTAATAACTGGTTGTGCCACCTTTAGCAGTGACAAAGCTTCCAATAACTGTAGATTACTGTTTCACATTGCTGTAGATGAATATTGGCCCAATCTTCTTTACAGAA
The DNA here is from genome assembly GCA_030068235.1 of Notoglanidium macrostoma. NCBI lineage: Eukaryota > Metazoa > Chordata > Actinopteri > Siluriformes > Auchenoglanididae > Notoglanidium > Notoglanidium macrostoma. Next base: position 14,163,704 of record JAQQZR010000012.1, read on the forward strand.
TTGCTTTAATTCTGCCACATTGGAAGGCTTTCAAGCATGAACTGCTTGTTTACGATCCTTCTACAGCATCTCAATGGGGTTCAAACCAGGACTTTGACTAAGTCACTCCAAAACCTTAATTTTGTTTCTTTTGAGCCATTCAGTGATGGACTTGCTCTTGTGCGTTGGATCATTGTCTTACTGCATATTCCATTCCAAGCTGTGCTTGAGCATCATATCACAGAGCATCCTCACACCATCACACTATGTTTGACTGTTGGTATGATGTTCTTGTTGTGGAATGCTGTTTTAACTATATGCCAGATGCCAGTAACGGGACTCATGTCTTCCAAGAGGTTTCAGATTCACCAGTCTACAGAACATTACCCCAAAAGGCTTGAGGGTCATCAAGGTGGTTTTGGCAAATGTGAGATAAGCCTTCATGTTCCTCTTTTGGTGTTGAGTGGTTTTTGTCTTGCAACTTTCCCATGGATACCATTTTTGCTCAGTCCCTTTCTAATGATAGAATCACGAATGCTGACATCTGACTTGAGCATAGCCTACAGTTACTTATATGTTCCTCTGGTTTCCTCTGGGCATTTTTAATGAATTTCTTTAGGCAGGCCACTTCTGTGAAAATTTACAAATTTTACAAGTTTTCTTCACTTGGAGATAATGGCTCTCGCTGTGGTTCACTGAAGTCCCAGAGCCTTAGAAATGGCTTTGTAACCTTTTCCAGACTGATTATTTCAATAATTTTCTTACTCTTCCTGAATTTTTTTTCATTGTGGTCAATGTTCTGCTTGTTGGGACCTTTAGACTGCTTCACATTGCTGGAAAGGTTTTATTTTATATGTTTAGATTCAACTGGGCTGGCAGTAATTAAATCTGGGTGTCTAGTCTCACTGAACCCAATTATTAATAAATTAATTAATTAATTATTAATATTATGAATTAAATATTAATTAATTGCTAATTGTTTGATTGAGTAACTAAGGACAATTAGTTTTTCACACAGGGAGTTGGTGTTGGATTAACTTTTTTCTTTCAATAAATAAAACAATCATTTAAAAACTGCATTTTGTGTTTACTCATGTCGTCTTTGTTTAATATCACATTTTTATTTGAAGATTTGGAGCAATTAAGTGTGACAAATATGGAAAACATTTCAGAAATCAGAAAGGGTCAAATAATTAACAGCACTATATTATTAAAGTAATAAATGTTTCTTGGCCTAAGGACCAGTATACCACTGTTTTGTACTTACAGTCTGTTACAACAATATATTTGAACAGACTAAGTAATTCAAGCATAGTATGTTTTTTACTTCAGAGAACTGTGAATGACTTAATATTTGGAAACACTGGAATTTATGTGTCCATGAAAATTGATCACTCCCTAAAAGCATTTTATTATTTTTTAAGAAATAAAGAATTTAGTTTGATCAGACAGATCAGAGGGCTTGTCTAGTAGATTATACTTCTCCCTAATCAGAGACCAACTTAGCATGTTAAGAAAATAGCCTAAAGTAAAAAGCATGCCTTTATAGTTTACTTGTACATGTGATAATTTAACATTTACATTATTTAGCAGACACCATTACCCAGAGGGGCTCACTCTGACTTTATGCTATTTTCGATGTAGTCGCCATCAGAAACATATTCTGATATTAATACAAATAGGTCAGGATATAAGAATACCATCAAGTTAAAAACATTAGAGAGGAATTAATATAATGTAAATGTAATGTAAAATGTAAAATCAACTTTAAAATGGGTAATTAAAAATATTCCACAATTACAGCAATCACACCGTTTGTCACTTTTATACAACCAGAAAACACCATGATCCGTCAAGCATCTAAAACTGAAAGCTTTTATCTTTTTTTGCACTGTGAACTTGTATCCTGTTATTACAGTCCATTAGTTGGGTGCTGAAGTAAAAATGATTACTTTTTGTGCAAGCCTACAGATAATGTCAATGATTGTATCTGCAATAATTTCTGAACCTGATTGTATGCAATAAGTATGCAAATACCACACTGTCTGACACTGCTCCAATACTGTCTAATGGAGTGACAACAATCAACAAACACAAACAAACAAGTGCCAAAGAGCATCCTATTACCTCTCAGTGTGCAAAGGACTGAGTGCTACTCTCAGGCTGCTGCACTAATGAGCCATCAGCAGACTCTCTGAGGGGAAGTGTGGAAACTGCCACTCCTCTTATAGGCAACCAAACTATAGCTGGATGCAATGCCTCTTTTTCTAACCACAAGAACACACTCTCCTTGAACATGGAAATATCAGACAGAGAGGCCCCAATAACAATTTTGAGACACCTGACAAGGAAAAACTGTGAGCCAAACCAAACTCTAGCATAGAGACTATACCCACCGAAATGAGCATGAATCTTAGATACAATATCTACTATACTATTGTAAGTTTTCCAAATTTTGAACAGTGTAGATATTAGTATTCTATGTTTTATTAAATAATTGTGTATATCACTGATAAACACATTGCAGGACAGAAAAGGACATTGGGCGAAAGACAGCTATATAGACTTTCATATTTAGCAATAAGTAACTGAGCAGTCCAATTCAAGTAAAATTACACACAGACGCAGAAAGGAGTCTGTTTTTCTTTGCTACTCCCCATGTGGCAAACATGTTTTAATCAAGGATCTAATTAACTGAAGGAGTTTATTCACTGCTCTCCATCATCACAGCATATCTACACTTAAAAAAAAACAACTTAATATGTACTGTTTCATAATGCTTTCATTTATTCAGAAAGCATGTCAATATGAGTCTCCAGTGGCTGTAGTTGGATTTTAGACTGCTACTAAATTAACTTTACTGGCCATGGAAAGGGAAATGAGCCACTCATTTCAGTGAAGCCTTGCAACTTTAATCCTACTTTGAGCCGAATTCCCAAGGAAGATCATAGCATAGCATGTGAAACTAAAAGAGACAGCATACAATGCAACTGTAAACCGTAAAAGAGGCTCTGGTCTAAGATGCTATACCATCAAGTGAAAATTACTGTTAATGTTATTGCTACTATGCCATACCAATGCAGTGGTGTTTACTGTCGCTGTAATTTCACTTCATTCAATCTTTGCCTTGACAAATAATCAGTGCCAATAGCTAGCAATTATATACACTATTTGGTAAAATTATGTGAACACCTGACCATCACACCTATATTTGGGCATTCCCCAAACTGCACCCAATTGTCTATTATGTCTTTGCATGCTGTAGAATTAAGATTTCCCTTCATTGGGTCTAATGATCCCAAACCTGTTCCAGCATGACAATGCCTCTGTGAACAAAGCGAGATCTATTACGACATGGTTTGCCAAGGTTGATTTGGAAGACCTCAAGTGGCCTCACAGAGCCCTGACCTCAACTGACATCAGTGTCCAAACTCACCTCACTTGTGGCTGAATGAGCATGAAACTTCACAGTCACATTCCAAAATCTAGTGGAAAGCCTTCTTAGAAGAGTGGGGACTGTTATAGCTGGAAAGGGCAGACTAACTCTATAATAAAGTCCATGGTTTTGGAATGGGATGTTCTAGAGGAATGTGAGAACGTGTGCATGTAATGGTAAGGTGTTCACATATGTTTGGCCATATCTAAACTGTATATTATCTCAGGAGAGAACCTTTTATCGACAGGGAATGCCAGAAATGCTCCCTTTACTGAGTAGAACTTGCCCATGTGTTCTGCGACTTTGAACACTGTTCTAATGCAATATACACCTGCATAACTGTCATAATGCTTACTCATGCCTATGACTCTAATTTATTACTAACAGATCTCAGTAGACTAATGAAAGTGACCCAACATTTCTCTTCAGAGTTCTATATAACCTGTGGCTGAATTCCAGCAAAATGAAAAACACAGAACTCTATTGGACATATCAGGACTATCAGAACCTAAGTGACCTGTATTTTCCTGTCTTTTTCATTAACCTGCAATACGATTGCAAGGTTGTGGCCTCAAATAACAAAAATATCACAAGTGTACCAATCAAACCACAGCTACAGCTACAGCTTTGTTAAATTCTGCACTTAATTTGAAGATATGTTGCTGATGTTATTTATGAGATGGGTGTCAGAGACTAATGTTCTTTTGAGTTTAGGGAAGCTTAATGTCATGTTTTTCAGCTCTGATAAAAAAAATTTAATTATAAAAAAAACCAGGCTGTTGTTCTCAAACCAACCTCTTATATCTGCCCTTATTTTAAGTTACTTAAATGCAGCACAAGAGTGATTGAGGCAAAATATAGTACTTTTAAAAGCCTGTACATGTAAGACATTTCTTGCAACACTGTACAGTCTAATTAGATAATCTCCGCAGTGTATTACGTTCAGTAAACACTGAGAGAAGTGGGGCATATTAATAATCGGATACTGTATGTGCAGCAGGACTTAACACCTGCAAATACTTTATCATGGCAGAGATGGGCTTGTTGTACAGCATGCCTTCTAACTGTAAATTAAACCACATTGTTCAGACCAACTAAGTAGTCTTTCTGCTGAAAAAGCTGTGAAAGCAGAGACATTAAGCAGCTGTGACACTGAGACATCATAAGGAATTGTATGACTGTTTTTGTAAATGGATTCAGGAAAAAATTCAGGGTTGAAATTAAGTTACTCTGTTATTTTAACCTCTTACACCCTGTGGTTCATGGACAGAGCTTTCAGAATCTTGAAGGTTGCTATCTCACTAATTCTTTTTTTTTTTAAGTTAATGGTGAGTAAACATGATACTCTTGCTAGTCCGTCTACACATTTTGCTATGTCTAATTTGAGATATTCTTAGAACAGTGAAAATAAAAATTTTGCTGTAGAAGATAAAATGTTCACATAAGATATTCTGTGCTCATAATTAAATGATCTAAATATTGTCATTACTCCATATACAGAAATGGATTTAATGATAAAATGCTCTGGAAAAATTATCGACTTCATTCTTGAAATACAGCTTGCCTAATAAAGTTTAAGAAGTATCATATAAATTAATTCATCAGTTTTCCCAAAAGACATGTATATTTTGTGATTCACTAAAAAAGAAAATTTTGCTGTTATTTTTTATTTTATCAAAACTTGAGTTTTCCTTCACTTTTAAACGTGTATTAATTGAATTTCATGATTATGAATTTTAAGAAATACAGTATGTATTATAAATTCTATATAAATAGACTATATATATACTGTATATATATATATATATATATACTGTATATATATATATAGTAAATGTTATTGTGTCCTAGTTAACTTAGCTTCTACTAGCAAAATATCAGTAGAAAGTATAAATTTTGTAATAAGAAACCATTTTCTTATTATTCTTGGATGAACTCAAGCAACATAAAAAACACAGCATCTTCTAACTACCTCTGAACTGTGCTAGAACTTCCACAAACAGTATATAAATAAAAATGTCTATATTTTACAGACCGTGTGGCTGTATCTTTTATTGTTGTCTTCAATAAAAGAGCAAAAGAAAGAATGCTTCATTTCATACTTGTATGGCCCTGAGCTAAATAAAATCAACACTATATTTCAAAGTACCTTATGTGCCTAAAAGTGAAGAGTATTATTAATGTTAATGCATTTCACAGTATTCTACTGAACCAAAGATAATATAAATTGGCCTTTGGCAGTATTTGTGTTTGCTGACCAATAGTCTAATCATCATCTTTTTAACTATGCCCTGGTGGATACTGAGGGCTTTTGGTGTTCCCATCACACTCCCTTCATGTGTGACTGAAAAATAGCTCACTTTCCAACAGTAAGGAGTGTTTACATGCTGCCAAGCAATCGCTTGACTGAACCTGTCAGAAAGGCCTGGCACAATGGCAGACAGAGGTATCTTCTCTTCCTTTGACTTCAAAGTCCTTCTGATTACCAGACTTTTCACGAGGATGGGAAAGAGTCAAAGGACACACAGATAAACAGTATACTTTGTCCAGTCACTCTGAAGAGCTATCATTTAATCCAGTGTGGGGATCACAAGACCAGCAATCAGGCTGCTAGCTACTGTGGTTGTCTCACAATAGTGTCTATTCATCCCCTCTCACCCTGCACAGAAATCAATAGCTTCACCCCATCATGTTGTGAAACAGAGAAGATGACAGATGAAAGAAAATGCACCTAAGAAGAATGTGTGGTTAATATGAGATTATCTCGATGAAATGTGATCTGAGTGAGAATAATGAGACAGCTCTTAAAACATGAAAAGGGGTTTAAAAACATAGAAAATTGTGTTGCATTTAATTCCTCCAAATTTGATATCTAAAAGACATACAACAATTTGAAGCCCTTCAGATCAGAATCTAAATCCCATCCCCACAAGATCCTGGTTTCCCAGGCATCCCACACCTTGACTGAAATCCTGCATAGGTGGCCTCGATTCAAGAAGAGACAGTGATGAAACTCATAGCAATAGTCATAATCCTATGAGTGATGGTTCACATAGCCCTTTGGTGAGCAGACAGCATAATCTCTAGGATCAGACGCTACTCTGGTGTGCTCCAGTGGGCTCAGATACAGTGGCACCAGTGCTTGGATGAATGCCGCCTGGCTCTTACCGTCTACACACGCCGGGCTGGCTCTGGTTGTGCCGGCAATCTGGCCTTTCCTGCAGGCACACCTGGCCGTCTGCCGTGCGATGGTCCTCCTTGGCTGACTGCTGTCTCGGTCTAGTGTGACTATTTCACATGTGCCTGCTGCCAGCTGACCTAAATTAAGGAGACAAAAGGCACAGTAAAAATTGTAGCCCTTTTTCAGAATGAAATTCACCTAAAGCTTGTGGTGTCCCATTGTTTTTAGGTTTATACATATAGTTTATACATGACCCTGTTCGGGATAGCTAGTTAGGTTAGGAATGGTACAGCATACACTTTCTGCAATGCTTTAATTAATTAGGCTAAAAATACAGAACAGCAATCATTGAATATTAAGATTAAACCAATAATAGACATTGCTGCTTGAATTTACCAGTTCAGTACATATGGCCAGATAGATAAATACACAAAACAAATCACAAAAAAGAATCCTCTTGTTCCAAACAAACCAGAATAGATGTTTCATTAGCTTGATAGATTGTACATCCAGACACTAATATTGTTCTGACTCAACAGTGATTTCTTCCAAGAGTCCCGCTGTAAGCTTGCTGACATCTGTACATCAATGCCCACAATGTGATTTTCATTGTCATGTTCTAAATCTCAAGAACATACTCACACCAGCTCTGAAGATATAACCCGTTTTGAGCAGTGGAGAAATATATCCATAATTGAGTATGTGGGTGATCATTTTTTAAAAACTTCTTAATCCCTAAAAGGCATATGGAGATCTCGCTCTGCCCCACAGGCAAATATCTCTCTACATCCTCTCCCCTCCCTCTTTCTCTGCCTCACTGACTCATCAGAATGCAAAGCATCCCTTATTACACTCTGTATTTCAAGCTACATTTAAAGCAGAAGTAGCAGAAGAAATATTGCAGGCTTGTCTAAGATGCCATAAAAAAGCGAAACAGGATCTCCAGACAAGGCTTTCTGCAAGCCGCTCATCATAAAAATCTGAAAGTACTTTCACGCCAATCTATTTCACCCAGCTGAGTTGCTTGAGCGCTTCAGTGATTACTGGAACATTTTCAACATTGATTTGATTCTCTCTTTTTCACTCACCACCCCTCCCCCATCACCCACACTTTTCCTCTCTTCCTCCCAAAAGTTCTCAAAGTTATTGTAATGTTCTCCCAGAAACATTTCGTGCCCTTGACATTTTAGCATCACACTACTGGGCTCCAGCATCTGCTGGATTACACATATCAATCAATCAAAGTAAGTCTAATGCAGTGCAGTTTCAGTGACTTGTTTATTGCAACTGGTAAAAATGTTTCAACTGAACAGACTGTCAGGAAGTCTTCACTCTAAAAATTCCCAAACCAGCTGCAGCTTCAGGCTGACGTATTGTCATCTACAATTGTCTTCTTAATAATCTCTGCTAAAGCCTTAATGATAATTATGATTTCCAGTAGTGCTCAAATCCACCTGTCCTGGGTTACATTTGCCAATCTGTTTTACCAGCCTAATACTGTATAATAATTAATATTATTATATATTAGTATTAGTATTAGTAGTAGTAGTAGTAGTAGTAGTAGTAGTAGTAATTCACATTAAAGCTGATCTAAAGTCAGATTTCCTGCACTCAAAGTCTCCATTAAACCACAAAAATGGATTGAGCTCTTATGGATTAGAAACTGCAACTAGGCATAGGTACAGTGCTTGACCACAGAATAGGTTACTTGCAAGTCAAGTAAAAAGACACTGGGGGAGGGGGTGGCACGGTGGTGTGGTGGTTAGCACTGTCGCCTCACAGCAAGAAGGTCCTGGGTTCTCCCCGTGCATGCGTGGGTTTCCTCCGGGTGCTCCGGTTTCCTCCAAAGACATGCAGATTAGGTCAACTGGCTACTCTATATTGCCCATAGGTGTGAATGCGAGTGTGTGTGGCTGTTTGTCT
>JAQQZR010000012.1:14176390-14198406 GCA_030068235.1 Notoglanidium macrostoma
GAAGATGCTGGGATTGGCTCCAGCTTCCCCGCGACCCAGATGGATAAAGCGGTACAGATAATGGATGGATGGATGGACACTGGGGGAGACATAAGGTCTGAATTTACATTTTCAGTTTTGAAAATGAAAATGTGGAGAGTAACTATAAGCCCCTTTTAAAACTTTTATATGGCAAAAAACAGAAGAAAACAGAAGAAAACAATCTAACTGTGTTACTTTTGCTGAGGTAAGCAGCACAGTGTTGCATATTACCAGTCACAACCAGCAATACCGGGAAAGCTAAAAAACTAATCACTTTCTTAGTGCTTCTATAAGGAGAATGAAAACAATTTGTTGCATGTTTCTGATGTTTATGAATGGATGGAAATATATTTCAACATTTGCCTGTGTTTGCCTGTGTCATAGATGGTAAAAATCTGAGCTCCATAATGAAAACCGTTGGAGTCCCTCCGTAATTTCAGACCAAAATAGGCCCTAATGACAGAGGCCTAAAGGGTGCTGGAGTCCAAGGAGCCATTCATGAAGCTTCATCAACATGCTGCCAGTGAAGCATGGTCCTGTGTTGAATCAATTCAGACTTCAAGCACTCCTCCTTTAATACCTTGTGCATTCATTAGGCTCAAGCCTTGCCTGCGTTGTAGGACAAACACAACAGCCCCCTCACTTTCTTTTTCTGGGGCCCACTACTCTGTTTACTCTACCCTTTCTTTCCATTAGGGTAGGATATCTTGCACAAACAATCAGAATTATTTGCAAGAAACTTTTAGTTTTCTCTGTCAATTCACTAGCCTTGGTTTGACACTTGCGAAAGAAACTTTCATAGAATGACACTTAGGCATGCTAAGTAGCGTAATTCAAGATGGATGGTAAGTAATCTCTGTCAGTGTGAATGACCTTTGTGACAGTAAAATGTCTTCTGTGGCTGAGATCTCAAAGAGTTCTCGTTCCTAAATTTCTTGCATACTTCAATGCATACCTCAGCCTGGGGTTTTAGGGATGAAAGAGCTGCCAACCACGCATCTCAGACCGGGAGAGTGTGCTGCCTCTCCTGATCTGAAATTCAAAAGCCATCCTTTACACTCTGTCAGAAAAGTGATGGAGTGAAAAGTGAATCTAGCATCAGGGGACTAAGAATGGACACTGAAGAATTCACCACTATGTTATCAGCATTCCAATGCAATTATAAATCATGTAGTCATACTATACCTTGGATTAATGTTTTGTATAAATATGTTATTTCAGATTAATCTGTGTTTTTTTTTTGTGTTCTTTGACTTATAGTACAACTTACTGAACCATTGTTGGGATTCATAATCCTGTTGAATCAACCTCCAACCATTTAATCAGCCAAAAAGTCAGTAATGTTTGTGGTTGATAATAAGTCCTTATCTATTTAGTCAACTAAGTCTTTTTTTTTTATTATATAAGTGAAATAAGCATGTCAAATTTTCTAATTACATCTGCAATAGCCTGAAATGAGCAAGAAAATCTAAGCAGTGCAAAACAGTGTATTTTAATCCCCCATCCTCCCTGCATCTTCTCTCTATTCTCTGGGGATGGGTGAGACTAGTTGGTGATGGAAATGAAGATGCCAGCTGCTCACTGGAGCGTGCAATGTTCACTAGCCAGTCACTGGCTCTAGTGCCAAGCCAGTTGGGCCAAGCCTCTAGGTTTCTGCCAGGTCTTCTGCTCTATGCAATCAGTCTTACTGCATGGTAAAAACTTAAAACTTACCTGATTAATCATGTAAGATGTCAGGTGTCTTTTTGAGCTAATTTAAAATATTAGATATGATAAACTACATAACATTTTAGTTGATCCAGTATATATATAAAATTTTAAGTCAAAATCTCTTCACCTCTGGGAGCTGCAGCTTATGGAGTCCTCCAGCAGCTCCTCCATTTATAGAGTATTAGAGGTTTTTAGCTGCTGGTTGTTGTCTCTTTACATGGCTAAAATGGAGACAGTGTTCTGCCAACTTGCACGGACCATCCTATGATATACTTTATACCACATAATGGCTCACATAACTGAATCCAGAAACATGAAATCTAGTCTACAATAAACATATTTCCTTCTTATAGACATTATCTCAGGTAGCCAGCTGTTCAGTGTTTCCACTTCAAGCTCATACTGCTTATTCCGAAGCCTGTAGTTATTTTACTGAGGGAAAAAGTTATGTTATTTTAATCAAATGTTAATGTGAAAAACATGCCTGGGTCAGAGTATTAGAAGGCCATTTTATCAATGTCAAAGACATCATTTGCAATTCTCACTTACAGCTGTTGTGTCCCACACTGTCAATGTTTCAAATCTGTAAATTTGTATTTATTCTCAGTGTATTTGTGCATGTAATCCTGAATTTATTTAATAGCTTCCTACATTCCAATACAATAGCTTACTAAAACTTTTCTTCCTTTACACTGATATCCTGTTTATTTTATTTAGGACTTTTTTTTCACTGTACTATCAAAATCCTGGTATGACCCAGTAGAGGACGGGTTCATCAAAAGGTTTCTTCATCATGTCATCTAAAGGACTTTTTCACTGTTGTCTCTTATTTGCTCACCTAGGGACTATGTCTAATGTTAAATATGCTATATTGCTTTCTGAAAATGTCTATTGTTAAATTGTATACAAATCAATGTTAAATGATACATAAATTAAATGAATTGTTGTTTGTAAATGTGTAGTACCCGTTGTTTAAATTTCCTGGTTCGCATTAGAAGAGGTGAGTATATGTAATTAAATAAAGGCTGTAGTCCTAAATCTTGATCACACCACTTTATTTAGTTCAGCCTGAAACAGTTTTTTCCATGCTAGTAAATACTTTTATTCTATTCCCATGTTACAGAATATCTTACATATCTAGGATATAAACATGGTCCTGTACAACATTGCCTCAGCAATATGTTTAACACATTTAAGAAGGTGAATAATGTTCATTTAAAAGTATATATATTAAGTATTAAAAGGTGGTAGCTGGAGTTATCCATCATGGGCCACACTAATAAAGGCAGAAGGCACCAATAGATCTCATTGATAATTTAATATCTTACTTAGTTTAAATAATTGTTAAAATTCCTGAACTGATATCTGCTTACGAAAACTAAGAGCCAAGTTTTGACCATACATGTAGTATGTTTTATATGTTTCCATCTACCACACAAATGTTGGGATACATACAAACAAACCCACAAGTGAGACCAACAAATGTACAGCATACAATGTAGTTAATTTGGGCCATGATCAGAGTGATATTTATTACTTCACAACAGATAATTGCCAGTATACAGACAGCAATTGTATGTGTATAAATGGCAAAAATACTGAACAGATTTAATGGCATCTGAATATATCCAAAATAATTAATTGGGCAAATTAACACATTTAACAAGCCAACATGACTTTATAAATAAATAAGGGCTTTGAACAATGTGAGCTACAAGCTTGGCAAGCGAGCCTGCCAGTTCCACCACCGCCCAGCATCACTCAGTGTGAGCAAAATGAGAAGTGCTTTGGCAGATGCCAAATATTACTATGCTGGAACTCACCGTTTGTGTTTTCTGGTTTTATGAAAATCAAAGCTATACATTGCCCAGTTATGTTCAATAACTGCCCTGTTACTGTGGTAACCAAGCCTACAGGTGGTGTTTTACCATGGCAGTAAGCCAACACAACCTGAATATTCACTTGAACCTTGAGGACAAAAACAGTATCTTTGATCATTCTAATAAACATTATCATTACCAATACAGCTTTCTGATTATTTTATCAGCTATTAAAATGAAAGGGGCAACTCAGGGTCAGCTGTATCTACCATGCAGTGTTCATTAGGCTGGGTGGACTGAATAAGATAGGAGCCACTGGATGCTCCTCCTGAAGACCTATAATAAATATCCAATATTAACGCATATAATAATATGCAATATTCCAGGCCGTGCACATGGCAGAGCATGGGAGTCTGGATACTTTAATCCAACAATTTCACATATCTGTACCCTAGCATCTGAAGTCTATAATCTTTCAAAATTTATAATCCACAGGGCAATACTTCTACAGCAGCGTACAGATGGATTCATTAAGGCCTACCATTATGTAATTTACATACAGTAAGCAGTGGGAAACGTTATGGTTACTGCGTTATTAAGGGTGTCAGGGTGTCAACATACGAGGCAAGCAATGTACATAGACTTAGCCTAATTAAACCGTTTACCTTGGCATTAGTCTCTTAACAAACCTGAACACTGTTAAGTATTATAATAAAACATTAGAGCGAAGCTGTTGGATCTCCATCCGGTTTCTACCAAGATTGTTACAGTAAGTGCAGTGTTCTGTAATGGTTCATGAGCAATATTAAATTAACAGAAATCATTTGCATTTTGATCCTCCAAATGTCAGTAAAATGAAGAAAATGTGCAATATAACAGTTTAACACAGATGATGTACGTTTAGAACTGATCACGTGCATATATTGTAGTCTAAAAGTAGAGTTAGACTAATGTATGTAGTTTATGTAGCTATCGTTTGCGCGTGTCAGTTTAATTTACCTTCTCGCAGAGAGCGCGCTTGAAAGAAGAGAAGAAGGAGAAGGGCCGAAGTCGCGGCCACGAGCGCGCAAACCGCCCGCACGAGCTGCATATCCGTGCTCTTTCTACCCACCGGAAACGCGTTACAGCCCAAACCCCATACCGTCTCAGTGCGGCATCGTCGCACTGCGCGAAGGAAAAGTAGAACAATATTTTTTAATCCTTTAAATATAGGAGAAAAAGGCTATTTGATGCCACCGTTGCAACATAGGCTCGCAGAAGACCTGGGTTTCATGCAGCGAAACGCTCATAGAAAAAAGTTCAGGTGCTGCATCGGACAAACTGCGATGTCGGGAAAAATAAAAAAGGACAAGTCACTTAAACCGTCTTTAGTAGCCTAGATATCGGTATCTGTTTCACTGCCAACTCTCATTACGGTCCACGTTTGGGGGAAAAAACAGAAAAAAAGAAAAAATACCACGGGTACCAACAAATGATAAGGCAAAACCCGCTCCTTTGGGTGCTCGAGATCTCTCGAGCAACTCCGCAAATTTTTCCTCAGCGCAGTGCTCGTCTTCACTCTCTCAAGCTCTCGGTGAAGAAACAAGTCGTCCTCATCCTCTTTAAGGCAAGAGCATACCTCATATATATCCAATATTGTATTACAGAGACCTCTAGGCTATTAAGGCATGCTTGTAATGCGCAGATTCCCGGATATATTTACACTGCTCTGTGCGTCGTGTTGCTCACACGGTTTCGGGAGCAGCTCTGCTTGAAAACCCCGCAGGTTTGGACTTATACTCAGACACTACTCTTTAGCCTACGTCACTACAGGTTTAAAACGTCACTCCAAGGGCGATCCCGACTGCTGCGGGAACGAGCGAGTGGTGAACGTAATTTGTATTTTATTAGCCTTAGTACTCAGCTATAATAATTCTTCTTTCTTATCATCACTGCATGTGGGGCTTATAGAATTTCCAATTTCCATTTCCAAATTACAATTACCATAAATTGCTCTGATCTTCTAAATTCAGACAACAACCCTTAATCTCTCAAACTTCCAACTCATTCAACATTTGGTACTTTTGGTCATAAGTGACAAATATGCTTTTGCCAATGAACCCTGAGCAAATTTATGTCAAATAAACACTGCAGGTCATTCATTATTAGTAGTGTTTGTTTGTATGTCAATTTGCTTGTTTGTTTTGTTGTTTGTTTGATTTCATATATACCTTGACATCCTATTTAATCAAATGTTTATCAGAAGATTCTGAATGATACTTATAAAATGTGACCCATAATTATCCTTACTAGATAGAGATGATTTGATCAGCAGCATTGATAGTTCCCTATAAACATCTCCAATTTCAATGATGGCATTAAAAGAAAGAACATGGACAGATATGCATATCACCCGTAATTATCCAAGGTTATAGCAGCCACAGTCCTCAATTCAATTTGCAACTATTTCACTTTCTTGATCTACTTGACTGACATGATGTACTGATTTCTGAAAGTTGTTCCTCATGACATTTTGCAGCTTTGTTACTGAAGCACTTACAACTGAGCATGTTGTATTGAGTCATGTTGTATTGAAAACATATTAACAAGCTAACAGTCAACTTTGTTCTCTGTGAAAAGGAACAGAATGTTGAAAAATCACAGTTGAAGGAAGGTGAGCATCTGGGCAGACAGCGCTAGCTAAGTAGGCTGTAAAAAGGCTATGAAATATGTTTTATGTATTAAATCTTTAATATGAGCCTTAATAATTGTGTCTTTTAATGATGTATAGTAGAATGCTACTAAGAATGAATGCTCATATGATACTGACCTACTGTTTAAGTTTAAATAATTTTTCATTAAGAAATATAATCACTTGACAGTATTCCATTTACTCAGCGGGGCAGTATGACTAAATTAAAGAGGGAGGAGAAAAAATTTAATGTAGCAATAAAAAATGTGGCACTTTATAAATTTTATTGCAAAGAGGTCACTTAAGACTATTTTCATTCTGAATGCAGCATGAGTTTAAACCTGTTTGCCATCATTACTATTCAAAGCACAGTAGGTAATTTTCAAGGCAAACCATAAAGTACCATTTCCTTTGGAGATTGTATGAATTTGCTTGTGTGAGCTTGAGGGGTGTTGGTGTTAGCTTTTTACTTGTTTGTTTGTTTGGGTTTTTTAAATCTCTTTACAAAGAACAAATGTGTATTCATGACAATAAAATTTTTTGTGTGGTCATTTGGCTAACAGTGCTATTAATTTAGTTTAAGTTAATGAGGTTATGTGTAACATTAGTTGGTCGGCAGCATGGCAATAATTAGCTACATCAGTACATTTTAATAAGTCAATGGAAATAACACAGACAGAATTACAGAGGTAGAATTGATATTAATCACAAACGCATGGTAAACACTCTAGGAGTATGAAAAATCTTCTTCCCAATTTTAACTGCATGCAAATACTCACAGACTCATGTTTATGTTCCTCTAAGCTTTAAGATTCAAGATTCAAGATCCTTTATTTGTTACATGCATAGTCATACAAGTACAACACACAGTGAACTGTGTCCTGAACCGCTCCTTTTGACTGTGCAAATATTATAAACAATAATCAAACTTTAATTTAAAAAATCTGGAATTTTCTGAAACAACTGAAATAAAGAAATTTCCTGAACACAATACAATACAAAGATAGAGATAAAATATGTACCAGGGTACAATATGTATTCAGAGTACAAAACAGGGATCAGAGTAATGTAAACAATATTGTAGCAGCATGTACAGTGTAACAATGTATGATGTATAATAAATCAGATATGATATGAAATGATATAAATATTCTGAAATATGACAAGAATATGATGAGTTAAATGTCTAAATGTTCATTAGCTCAAAACTCTTCTGAGCCACATAAACATCAGCATAGAATTATTTGCTAGTGGAGCAAAAATTATTTCAAAGAATACAGTAAACAGAATCCCTAACAAAATAGGCTATTCATCATAGAATTTCACAAGGTGTACAAGAGATCACAATTCAAGATCACAATCCCGCCTCTGGAAAAGTAACTTCCTCTATATCTCAAATCAAGAGAGGCTACAGCAGTGTAAAAAACATTCCTCTCCTAAGCACACTGTTTTATACAAGCTATACTGTACTAGCCAGTGCTAAATTGGAAAGTTCACGAAGTGGAGATTGCAGGATTCCACACATCCCGCAACACATTTCAGCTGCACAGACCTAAGTGGCTTTCACAGCACAACTCACTAACATCTGAGTGGGAAATAAAGCACCCCATTCTTCATATAATTCAGTTAGTTTTGAACAACAAATGAGAAATTCCTGTGCCATGTTGAACTTGCTTCCAACACAAAGATCAAGAAACAAACTAAAAATGTGACTTCCTTTTCCTGAACTTTTTTGTGGTCTTGTTTCTAGTTTTTGTGCAGTTTTTGAGATAGAGTTGTAGTGGACATTTTATTGAGACCCAGCAACCCTGCACACTAGCATATTAGCTCCCTTAGCCCATTTCAATTATTGTACTTTCATAAAGTTGAATGTTTTAATCAAGTGAAATTGGAAACTTAAGTCACATAATCAGGCAATGCTTTGCTGCTGTGTTCAAGCTATATCATATGGAGGCCACCATGCCTTATCATATTGAATTAGAATTTTGTGTATTGTTACACCTCTAGTAACTATAACTAAACTGTTCCATATTGTGCTCCTAGAAGGCAGATTTGAACACCATGAGATTAAAATTGAACATAATTTTTGGAAAGAGATTATATTCTACTATATCTATTATAATCTAATACTGTTACACCTTATTCTAATCTCACAACATAAGAGATTGTCTTGGTCATGATTTTATCTGACTCATTATAACATTGTACACCAAACACATCTGCATTTACTGTATTGACATTTGCACATTCATCATTTGCACATTTAATTCAAACTGTAGCCCCAAGTAATAATTCATAAAAAAGCAAGAATTATTCCATCGACGCATTTCCTTTCATTTCCAAGAGCTACTATTATAGATTATCACACAACTTTTAGAATGAATAATTGGGAGGAATATAAGCATAAACCACACACAAATAAACTATGTACATAAACCGTGCACAAATAAGTGTAAAAAGATCAGAGCCTCTACTCAAGCGTTAATCTGCTGTGATGGCTAGGGGAAGCATGTAAACACATCCTCATTCTCATATAAAAAGCCATAGCACTTAGCTATTTGCATTAAACATGATTAGTTAGGTATTTAGCAGAGGGATAAAGGACTTAACAGAGAAGATGTTAAAAAAGAATCACTAAAGAATCTGTGCTGTTTTGTGCTATGTAAAATAAATGTTTATAATGGTGGGGCTTATGATGTATATGTGAAGAATGAAGCTGGATTCTATTCAGGACAAGATATAGTTCTTATTTGAATTTAAAAAATGATGAAACATACCTCAAAACAGTAGCTACTATTTAATGTCAGAGTTTATGGACATTTTTGTCTATTATTTTCTTCCACACACAGTTTAGAAGGATGACATGTTCCAACTTCTATAAAGCTTCTAATCATAAAAGATTTAGCTCTACTGTTGAGTCCACAAAATAAATCAATAGTAAAGAAAGCAGGGTTTAGTTAGGAAACAATGTCTAACAAAGCCAATCTTCAGATGTATAAATAAAAATGGAATTTGACTGCTTTAGCTGAAAAAGTATCTTTAGGGAATGTTTCCCTCTGTGCGAGTTAAAAAGCTTTTGTAAGCTTTGTTGTTTTTATAGTTCTCTCTCTTTCTTTCTTCCTCCCTCACTTCCTTTTTAACTACGACTTTCTTAATGATTGTTTTACAATAATCATTAATCCACTTGGATGATGTTAATCTTGAACATGGCAGTGTATATTACAGGCTCAGTTTCAGTCTGTAGGGCAGATGTGTCAAACTCAGCTCCTAAAGGGTCACAACCATAGTGAAACTTGTGTTTTCCCTCTTCTAATACAATAAATTCAGCCCATGAAGGCCTTGTTTATTATATGATGAGTAGAATCTGAAATATTAAATCAGGTTGACTCACATATATCAGTTTAATACTCTAGAGACATCCTGCTGGTTATATAATACTGGGCCTACACAAGCCAATTATTATTCCTGCACACATTTTAATTTCCAGTTAAAAGCAGTTCAGATTATTCTAGATGAATTCATTATTATTTCTAGTCTCTCTTCTATCTCGTCGTACCATGACTCAAATTACATTAAAACTGTATATTCCTGTGGCTGTAGTTTAGTGGACCTAAAAATGCTTGTTTGTCTTGTCATCTGTCTCTATGTGCTGATTTTGTTTTCAGATATCTTGTACATTCTCTACATTTTAATATTACTTGCACTTATGGAAAAAGTCTAAAGCCAAATATGATACATGATTATGATACCCTGTTATCTATCCATTCGTTTTCTATTCCACATATACATTAACAGGGGAAGCTGGAGCCAATCCCAGCTGATTTCAGGTGAGAGTCTTTGGATCTAGACTGCATGTCTTTGGGAGAAAACCAGATCTGCATGTCTTTGGGAGCAAACCAGAGCATCTAGAGGAAACTCACATAGACGTGTGGAAAACATGTAAACTCCACAAGGAATGGCCCCAGTCGGTGGGGAGCTTCAATCCCAGAACCTTTTTGCTATGAGGTGATAGTGCTAACCACTGCACCACCGTGACTCAGTAAATGTAGCAAAGAGAATTTTTTGATGCAAGAGGCATCACATCACCAAGTGGCTGGAAGACCGAATAATGACATGTGGACCACAGTTCTTCAACAGTAAGTTTAAGAGGCTTGGCAGTACTGTGCGGGATGCTGTACAGGTTTGACTCATAAAAAATAAGTCCAAAGAGGTTGTCAGAGAGCAGAATTTTGAAATATTGGTATGGAGACAGAATTTCACCATCTGATGGAGGGATGTTATTTAGGGCGTTTTGGAGGGTGTATTGGAGATGCAGTGGTGTAAGATGTTTTCTATCTATGGGTCTGGGAAGAGCAATGGCTATCTTCAGACAGATTGTCAACTTCATCTTTGTCTTCATCTTCGTCTTCATCTTCATTCTTATTGGTATCTTGAGTGTCTATAAAAATATATAAAAATTAAGTTTACAGTGTCTGCAAAAACACAGCAAGAATAACTACAGCTTGATATTTTACTCCTGTTTAGTGTGCTATGTGCTGTATGAAATTAAAACTCTGTCCATCACGTCTGATATATATATTTTTTAAATACAAATATACTTACAGTTTATATTGTGCACAAATACATGTGATAATACATGATAACATCCAAACATATTGTCAGCAAAGACAGTATCCTTTCTCACACAGCGTTGCCTAGAGACAACAAAAATTCTGCCTTCAAATGATGCTTGATAGTGACCCCACAACTTATTGGACTGTTCTTTGATACTTTTTTAGTTAGTTGCAATTATTTAAACAAACATGTACTGGACTTGGGGCTTAAGAAAGCTTTCAATTGCCTGAGGGCGATGCTGTGCAGTAGAAGGTTAACTTGTTCTGTGTATCTAGTATAAATACAACATGTAGTAACAAAAGTTAAACAACAAGTCATCTAAATGTTTTAAAAAGTTCTCAAGGTCTAAAATAGTTTCTTTTCCATTTGTGCCCATTTTATTTGTATTTTTTTTGTACCGTCTGCTCGAAAAGGTTCACTCATAGTGTATTGTATTTCATAGTTTATTTCAATATGTATAGAAATGAGTCTCACATTTAAAAAACAGTTTGACTATACTTCTAAAATACACATGCATATTATATAAATTACACATGGATTTGGGTTATTTTCGTTGCAGGGAGAAAATAGCAAAACAAAAGGCAATAGGATAGTTAAACTGTGCTTTGGGGAGGTGAATTCATTACTAACTTTAACATTACTAACACATTCACACCTAAAGGTAATTTATCATAGCCAATACAACTAGATTTTGGTTCATATGAAGAAACCAGCAAACCCTCAGGAAACCCACACGAACATATGAAGAACATGTGAAATTCAGACAGTACGCAGAGTTCAGGATGGAAGCAGAGACTCGAGCTGTGAGGCGGCAACACTTACCTCTATCATGAGCAATATGTTTCAATATGTTCAAATAAAGGAAGATAGACAGAAGTCAACTTAAACATCTTAAATGAAATTAATTACTGACAGCCTAATATGGAGAATGTCTAAGATTTGTAAAATGAAAGAGTGTGGTGCACCGTTGATTTTGTTTTTGAGCATCATTTTAATGTCTTGGTATCCAAATTGAGATGCTAATAGGAATTTATTTGTATGTCATTTCCATTATCATTAACAATGTTATTCAAATTAAGAGGACTGTCAGTGATTAAAAAAAAAGCCTGCTGCTTTTGTTGTTGATGTGTTGCTTGTTGAACAGATGGCTCATCCAGCACCTAATCAGTAGTTATGACCTCCCAAATTCCCATGGTGATTTCCAACCTTCAAAGTGTAAAAGACTAAGGAGAAGAAATAATTAATTGTTAATAATAAAGTTATGGTGTTGTGCCACTGAGGTGCATGCATAAGTGAATGTTTAAGTCCAGTTTAAGGAATACTGCTGTGTAACGTGTTCAGCCATGCAGTGTAGCTGGTGTGATGTCCCATAAATTGGAATAAACATCTACCATTGGCCTTGACAAAAGTTTAAGGATGAACTAATGATTCACTCTTCTAAACATGCATGTGTCCAGTATGTACTTGTCTGACACAATTTTAAATACATAAAGAAAACTAGACTATGTAGGTTTGTACACACAAGAAAACACCACAGAAGTAGAGCAAAGATAAAATTTATTGCTAGAATGGAATTGGACAGTGGTAGCCACACATACTGACTAAGACCACATATTTATGGGCTATCAATCTTCCAATCCTTAATCAAACACAATTACTTCATCCCACACATAGTTCAACCAGATCAGCTGCAACCTCTTTCTGACCCCATTCTTAGTCCATAATTAGTCCTTGCCTTTGCCCATTTGTTAATCTCTTTGTTTCTCTCCATCACCTCCCATGATTCATTTTGCAAATGTGGTTCATGTTCCATATAAAGGACACAGATTAAATTCTCATAAGAGCAGACAGAAATCATCCATAACTCAGATAGAGCTATGAGGGATTTGAATTATATTAACATTTTTTGTACTGTATTAAATGTAACATTTTAATATTTAGAAGACCAGTCCAGATTGAACAATGTTGAATTAACACTGAACACTGAATTATTGTTTGTGTGTGTGTGTGTGTGTGTGTGTGTGTGTGTGTGTGTGTGTGTGTGTGTGTGTGTGTGTGTGTGTGTGTGTGCCCTTATATTGACTGCCATGTATGTACAAAATAATTGAAAGATTTGTGTAAGTTAATTAATTCATCCAATTTATTAATTCAGCCAATTTTAAGTTGCCGGTTAAGGAGTCTCAGGACAGTCATAGAGACATGCCTTTCTCAAGGCATCTATTTTAGTGATAGGTCTCAGGATGCATGTTTCACAAGTAATTTATCCACTTACAAGGGGACTAGGCTCATAAAAGCTACTCTATCAGAGAAAGATAATGAATAAGAATGAATAACTCTCACATGGACCAAATCCTTCACCTTTCTTGCTTCTGATGTGTTATCTACTTCTTCTTTCATCTGCTCCCATTCAGAGTCACCACAGCAGATCATCCATCATCCACACAGGTATGCGGCACAGGTTTTTCGCTGGGTGCCCTTCTTGACGCAACCTTCCCAACCCATGCAGTCTTGGTACCAGCACTATCTTGCACACCCTAGTGTTCTGGGACCATTCACACTCATATTCACACCTATGGGCAATTTATAGTAACCAATTGGCCCATATGTTTTTGGGAGGAAACACATTCAGGAACAGGAAGAACATGCAAACTCCACACAGAAAGGCACCTGGGTGACCCGGGGATCAAACTCAGGACCTTCTTCCCGTGAGGCAACAGTACTAACCACTGCATTACCATACCACCCTCTGATGTGTCATCTACATATGCAGTCAATCTGAGTTAAAAATGCAATCCACACATGACTTCATGGTTGATTTAATAGTAATATGCCTTTTTAAAATCAGTTGCTGATTTATTAAACTGATACTAAACTGAACATTAAACTTCTTTTTTTTTTATCTCACCCTGATATATTACCAATATATATCAACTGAGATTGGTGAGCAGTGCCGATATACTGTATGTCTGAGGCTTTGAAGCTGTTCTCTCTCTTGGCAATGGAAAAGGAAACTGACAAGGCAATCAACTTATTTCCTTGAATTAGGTACATCTAACTGCCTCAAAAGCAATGTCTTCACAGTCTATCTCGCGGCTTCTTTCTTTCTCTGTCTCCAGAAATAAAAGGCTTGATAATTTCCTTAATAAGTGACATCATAGCTGTGTGCTGGTGCAAGAAAATGTCACCGCAGTCCATAGTGACTCCATGCAGGATTAAAAAAACACCAAACATTATTTTGATTATAAATTCTGACCTATCATAAACAACATCTTAAGTGGATGGTGGTCCAATTGAAAACAAAGAGTCTACCCTGATGATTGAAATGCTCAATATTTCACCTTTTCCTGGGTCCTTCTTATTCCCCACAGCTATGCCTCAGCACCACAGTGGTTCCAAAGAGGTTCACCCCTGCATGAAACTATCCATGTTTTCATCTAATAATTAGATTTAATTTGATTTTTGTAGCACTCTTAACAAAAGGCATTGTCACAAAGCAGCTTTACATAAATCCATAAGTAGAAATACTGTAGATCCCTAATGAGCAAGTCATTGGCAAGAAAAACTCTGTGATGGCATGAGGAAGAAACCCAAGTAGAACCAGGCTCAAAAAGGAACCCATCCTCTTCTGGGTGATACAGAATAGTGGGATTATAAATCATTGCAGTATACAGAAAAAGCAATTGTGATAAAAAATACATATTTTCATTTTGCAGTTTTCCCTATTCCAGTCACAGACCTCTGAATTGAAACCTCCCTAGAGGTTGACCACAAATTTCTGTCAGTCTGCATACTTGCAATATCCCCATCTCAGGTGTGCCAACTACAGATCTTAGACTCCAGAGCTCTCAAGCTGCCATTCAAGGCTAATTTTTCTACCCACTTCTTCCAACTATCCATCACTACTCAGGGTCCTAGTCAGTATTTGGTTAGGTAATGTACCCTCAACACAGTGCTGATTTGTTTTTGTAATGCATATTTTTACATATATATTGTAAGCAATATCCATATTGCTGCTTTACTGTATTTGTGTGTGTGTGTGT
The DNA here is from genome assembly GCA_030068235.1 of Notoglanidium macrostoma. NCBI lineage: Eukaryota > Metazoa > Chordata > Actinopteri > Siluriformes > Auchenoglanididae > Notoglanidium > Notoglanidium macrostoma. The sequence goes on from JAQQZR010000012.1 coordinate 14,191,267, forward strand.
GTGTGTGTTTGTGTGTGTGTGTGTGTGTTTATTATGTTATTTGTCCATTTATCTATGCCTGGGCTGCAACACTGGGCAAGAAGGAAATAACCAAGTTTTTCTGTGTGATAGTGAAAGCATGGTAAAGTGCAATTTTAAAAAAGTATGTAAGTACTTAGTAAGTGTAGTAAGTAACCTTTGCCATATGTATACTACAGTGATATTTTTATATTAAAGAGGCTGGAATCAGTGCATATACAGTGAGTTATATGACCCTGGAGCAAACAGGTTTAAGTACCTTGCTTAAGTCACCTTGACGGTACTGTTACTTCAGCAACAAAGTGTTTGTGTTTATCTTGTGTTTTACAATTATTCATCTTATGTCAAACAAGAAGACTTTCCATAAATGTGTGGAATTATTTGGAACAGCAGGTGAAATACCAAAATAGGCATCCACAAACCTGCTGAATTGCACACCCAGTCAGCAAAAGAGCTCCTCAGATTAAAAAAAATTGTCTCATGTGTCATTTCTTTCCTATGGTATTGAGCTCTAGTGAATTGCATACCAGTGAAAGTATTCTAGTTTTCCATCAAGTTCATCAACCAAGTCACAAGACAGATTTGACCCTATGCACCTTACAGTTGTCATCAATGGAAAAGTGCCAATGTTTTGTTCTGATTGGACATGAAGCACAAAATGCAGAAAGAGACTAACAGTTCTGTTCTAAGTAATATTTTAGTGATTTTTTTGTGACCTTGTGAAATTAGACTACAACAAGGTTCTTTGTGAGATAACACTAATCCCGGAGGAGCTGAGCATTCAGCACCAAGGAAAGGTGGGTGAACTTGAGATGCCATTAAAAGAAGAGCATGCGGCAGAGCAGACATTTCTATTCCAGCCTTCTGCAGGGAAATGCCCCAGCCTTGGAGGAGCTGAACATGCATGTGTCATTGTTATATCTGATGGTTAAATTATACCACTTTTCCTTAAAATTCAGGTAATTATAAATTTTCATTTTTTTGTGTGTTAAATACTTTTTTAATTGTAAAAATTATTCCACTTGCATGCATAGCTTGGTTTTGGACTTCCCCCCTCATCACACATGCAGTGGCGCTACACAAGAAGCCTCTATGCTTGGCAACTCAGCAAAGACCCCTTTTGATAGGGAACAATGTCTGTAGAAGGGATCAGAGAGTCTCATTTATGTGGAGCAGGATTATTCTTAGCCTTGGTTATGGCTGGATTAGTTTCTCTCTTTCTCCATCTCAATCCTTCTCCCTGTGTTACAGTTGTTTAGCATCACTGAATGCTAGGAGGGCAGAACACATATTCATACAACAGAAACTTTCCACTACTATATTTAAGCTAAAATTCCCTGCAGATATCATCAGCCGGTCTGTATGGATTTTAGACTTTCAAATAGAATATGCAATAATGCAATATTATTTACTAACCTCCACATCACTGATTGTTTTATTGTTCCTCTGCAGTTCATGCAGATAATTGTTTGAATTTTTGTCAAGTCCCTCAGGTATCCATTATAGATTTGATAGAAGTTTCTTATCCATTACCAGCCATACTTACTTGAAGGCACTGATTAAAGCTGGGCCTTGGACCACATCCATTTCAAGCTATAAATACAACTTTTCTTTCAAGCTACAACTACAGATCCATCTTCAGCACTTAAACCAGCACCAAACCTACACTGAATTATATGAAATATACATAAATACTTACTCTCAAACTAACTCCTTTTAGCAGTGTTTTAGCTTCATGATATTGTTTGTCCACTGATATATTTTTCAATGGTGACAATGAATTGCTTCTGTATATTTCTTTCAACAAGGTCACTTGCCAATTGATGTAAATATAAATTTAAATATTTTAGGAACGATAAAACCAATACAGGGCCAGGAGTGAAGACAATATAGTAACATGATTGGTTGACCAATAATTATTCTATATGGCCAAACGTATGTGAACACCTGATCATCACTCCCCTGTGTGCATGCTGAACATCCTATTCCTAAACCATGGGAGCCGGTGCCCATTTTGCTGCTAAAATAGCCTCCACTGGTCTGGAAATTGTTTCCACTAGATTAGCCACAGGAGCATTAGTGAGATCGGGCACTAATGATCAGTGAGAAGGCTTGGCATGCAGTCTGCATTCCAGCTCACCCCAGAGATGTTCAGTGGGGTTGAGGTCAGGGCTCTGTTCCAGCCACTGGCGTTCTTCCACACCAACCTTGGCAAACCATGTCTTCATGGACCTCGCTTTGTGCACAGTGGCATTGTCATGCTGGAACATAACACTTAGTTCCAATGAGGAAAAATCATAAAGGCATTTTAGACAATTCTGTGCTTCCAAATTTGTGGGAATCAGTTTGTGGAAGAATTACATATGGGTGTGATGGTCATATAGTGTATATATAATTCAGAGGTACTAGCCCTTTGTATGTCCACCACCACTCAAAACTAAGTTGTTAACATGAGTCTTTTCTTTAGTGCGTGTGGATGTAGACAATCAGTGAAAAAAGACAAGAAGATAATTTATTTGTACTGTTTATGTTATGGCTACTTTCAGCCATGCTCTAAACTCCCATAATGCACTGCTACAGAACAACATGATCAAATCTTTCCATTTCCCAGCAGTAAAACGGACTATAAACCCCAATCATATGTTCACCAGACTTGTAATTACATACACACACACACACACACACACAAAAAAAAAACAACGTTCAGAATATGCATAGATAAAGAGGTAAATAATACTTTATATTCATTCACATATCATAAGGTTTACTGCAAAATTTCTAAATAAGAATTTGGAATAAAGAATAAACGTATAGTTTGTAGACTAAAAACACAATGTGACACAAAAAAGCAATTCACACAGAGCATCAGAATGACACAAAGTGAGAAATAGAGAAAGGTAAATGCTATTTCTTCCATGTTGTCTCATAGATTCATTGCTCTCATCATTAATCATCGAAGGCTGAAGATGTTCCTGTCCAGAGTTCCTGTCTCTCATGTGCAGAGCTTGCATAAATCCTGTAGTCAGGGCACAGGACCAGAGGTAGATTATATTGTGTAAATGATTTGTCACATCATTTTGCAATTTTTTTTGCACCTGCTCAGTAGGAATTTAATCATTTTTTAAATCCAGCAAATGTTATCTGTTTTGCTGATTTGCTGATTCACATTCTCTCATATGGCTACATGGATTAACACATTTGTTATCTTTTAAGATAAATATTCTATTAATTCAAGCCAAGTACAGTATTTTATAAAGTAATTCCGATGAGGTTGATACTTTGAATTCAACCCTTTTTTTCCTGCTGAGTGGTTCCTAAAGCGAGGGGGTTTCAATCCCAGTCCCTGTAGAATTATAAAATAACTGAATCAGGCAGAGTAAGGATAATATGTAAATAAAATTTTCAGTGCAGTGTGTCCAGGGACTAGAGGAAAAAAGTATTTCGGCCAGGTCAGACAACAATAATAATATTTGATGACAGATGGACAAAGGATTCTTTGCAATCAAGGACAAGCTTAAGCAGCCGTAGATGGTTTTAACCAGAGCCCACTGACACATGTCTCTATATGTATCCATGTTACACATGGCACTCCTGTTCTTGTGCTCTCCCAGTGATCTGCAACCTCAGATACCATCTGCACTACACAAAGAGTAATGTCAGAAAGGGATACATTAGTGACAGTGAAAGACATACATACAATTGTGTTTGTATCACAGCAAACCCAAAAACAAACTAGTTTTAAAAAAAGATGTAAATGTGTTCATTTGATTGATTCTATTGTACATGCAATGATATCTTTCAGTGGATAAATCTAATAAATTATTGTCTGATTGTCATTATGCAGCAACAGCAAGCAGTTCCAAATGCTTAAGCAGTTTAAGGTGGTCTTACATTGCCACCTAGAGTGCATTACAGGATAAGTCATCTTAAAACTCTGAGCTCTGAGTTCTCTTATTAAGACCATATAAATCACATACTGTATTTGGAGAATAATATTGAACAGAGATATACAATATTATGTAGTTCAATATGAGCATGGACCGTGTATTCTGTATGGTTTCATTTTTGTTCTCTTTGTGTCCTTTTTTCAGAGGACTTCAGATGAAGATCAACTCTTTGCAAAGCTAAGAATGTGCAGAGCAAGTCAGAAAAGGTAAAAATATAATTCTCCGGTTCTCTATTAATTCTATATAATTCTGTAGTTCTCCAGTTTCTTACCACAGCCTAAAGACATAAATTAATTCAACTGGCTACTCTAAATTGCCCATAGGTGTGAATGTGAGTGTGAATGGTTGTTTTTCCATAGATTGATAGTTCGATCCAATAGATTGGCGACCTGCCTATCGCCCAAAGTCAGCTGAGATTGGCTCCAGTTTAGCTGAAACCCTGACGGATAAGCAGTATAGATAATGGATACATGGATAGATAGATGGATGGATGGATGGATGGACGGACGGACGGATGCTGCCAGATTTGACCACTTCCTCAGTAGGGCTAATAAGGGAACTACTGATGCATCCAGTGCAATGTTATATGTAAATATGATGAAATTACATAATTGATAATGAACATCTTAATTGGTCTAATAACAATCCAAATGAAATTAATCGTGGCATGGCAGTTACACAAGGATTTTTCAAGCAGTTCATATTTACTGACAGAATGGCATCCTTCTCAAATCAAGCCAGGATTATTAATGTGTATTATTACGTATTATGATTATTGGTAGCATGACTGCTACGATACTAATGTTGCAGCACTTCTGTGCAGCACTAGTGCTGAATCTATCTCCTGCATTGAGTTGCTGTTCTCATTGCATTTGCTTCTGGTCAGTTGGTGGACATTTGATATTCTATTCTTGGATTACAATTGACTGTATAAACAGCTAGATTTTCGGCTTATATATTGCCTTACTTGTAGGTAGCTTTGGAAAAGAAGAGTTTAAGATAGATACAGGTTAATGTTAAATAAAAATATAGCATAACCATAAAATGAAACCATATAAATGATTATGTATATATGAAGACCTGTATATTTTAATCAAATAAGGTCTTTTATTAGGCTCTACAGAGTACACGTACATAAAAATGTATATGCAAATAAACTGTAATCCAAAACATTGGGATATTTCATATTGTTGCTTTCCAGATACATTTACGCGAGTTCGACCACTAGGCGTCACCAGTGTGAAATGCTTGAAAACGGTGACTTTTTTTTTTAAGTGATTTGGGTCAATTAATCCCAAGTTTCAGAAAACCTAATTTCTCCTATCACTTATGAAGCTGCCAATATGTAGATTTTGTGTGGTAACTAAATGTGTTATACAAGAAATCTTGAGAATTGGGATGTTTTCCAACTGCACCAAAGTCTATCAACACCGTCTTGATAGTGTGTTACAGCATTCACAAATAATCAGAACATTTGAATATACTAAATGGAGTGCATGTACAGCAATGTTAATATTGTTTAGGAATTTTATTTAGACATTGTGCATAGACAACCTGGAGGACTTACTAATAGGCTTTTGGGTTTTCTATTCTACCCAGTACATATACAGCATTTTAATTCTCAAAATGTTTATATGCAATCTAAAAGCTAACTTTTAGTAATATTGTTATTTGCTATTCAACTACCCCTGACCCATTAAACTCACAAAATCTAAAACTACTGCTTGAGTCAGCAAGTGTGAACCAGCATAAACATTTCTGGTGGGTAAAAAGAGAAAAATAAATCGGTCAAAATTATTTAGCACAGACAAAGTGATCTACATAAACAAGTACAGCTTGTGACGCAGATAACACAAAAATCATCAGTTATGAATAAATAACCTAGAGCCAGATGCCATAAGTTCAGCAATGAATCAGCAGAGTTTCTAAAGCCCTTTTTAACCCCTGTTTAAGGAACAGGAAGGTGTAACTGATGAAAGTTAAAGTGAGAAGGAAGTAAATTAATTACTTAGTAGAATTAATATGAAGGTTAAAATAAAACCCAATGTAGACTTTTAAAGCTTACCGTTTTAATTTATATTATTATTAATAGACCACTATTAATGGGTTATCATATCTCGACTGAGCAAAAAACAAACACCTGTATTGCAAACTACAACAAACAACAGTGAACCACTGAAAAGTAAAATGAATTTTTATTTCATTTTATTTGTATGTTTTTTATTATAATCATTCCAAATGATCAATAATGTGAAATAAGTAAACTTTCACTGCTCGAAATGATTTTTGGAAAACCAGTCTAGCCATTCTTCTGACCTCTCTCATCAACAAGACATTTCCCTCACAGAACTGCTTGGATTTTTCTCACCGGAAACTCTGGAGAGTTGTGCAGTAAAATTGAATCTGGAACACACAACCATGCCATACTCACTGTCCCTGACGTCACATTTTTCCGGATTCTGAAGTTTGTTGTAATGTGAACATATACATAAATTTTTTTTTAAAGTCATTTTTACAGCATTTCCTTGCACGTGCCTAAGGCTTTTGCGCAGTACTGGATAGATAGATAGATAGATAGATAGATAGATAGATAGATAGATAGATAGATAGATAGATAGATAGATAGATAGATAGACTGATTGATTGATTGATTGATTGATTGGTCCTTGTGGAGCCTTAGAGATAAGAGTTTATTTAGCTGTTAAATAAAAATGTTAAATGAATTAAAATTAGAATTTTTAAAATGACTGGACTGTAAATCAAGACCAAAAATGGTTGTATTGCCTTTCCCATTCCATCAGTGTCTTATTTACCCTCTCACATGTGCAAACATGCCTTCAGGGCTATGGGAGCTTAATTTCTAACAGTATTGTTTATATTAATATTCAGTGAGAGGGAGAACCCATTCATCGAAAATAATTGATGCAGAATTACTGCTATAAGGTGCTGAGGAGACAGTGTGGTGGTACGGGACACAACAGTGCTAATAATAAACAGGACACAGAAGCTAAACTTCAAATTAATACGCATAACGCGTATTCAGTCATGAAAAGTGCCACTTGTGTGCGGATCAAGTGAAGCAGTAGTGTGACACACTAACTCCTCCCACACACACACACACACACACACACACACACACACACACACACACACACACACACACACACACACACAC
>JAQQZR010000012.1:14204231-14219029 GCA_030068235.1 Notoglanidium macrostoma
CTGTGTGTGTGTGGGTGTGTGTGTGTGTGTGTGTGTGTGTGTGTGTGTGTGTGTGTGTGTGTGTGTGTGTGTGCGCATGCATGCTCACAGGGTCAGGAGCTAACTGTGAGACAGATGGCTCTTCTGGGTTTTAGAAACCAGGTTTTGTTGAAGCTTTCTCTAGAGAACATGCTGCATACTGCCTCATACCCTCCTTCTATAGTACAGATGCTGCTCATACTTCAGGTGGGAGTTTTATTATATTGCTCCTGACTTTATTTAAAGACATTAACATTTGACTTTTCTGCTGTATATCTCTATGAAGGTTGAGATAATCCAAAGTATTATTTACATTTATTTACATAAAATATCATGTTACAAATTCCACAAGCAAACTGACCAGATAATTAATGAAAAGAAATGATGCACACATTTCACAGGTTCACAATGTACCACTCAGTTACTATATTTAGCACCTTTTGAAGCAAGTTTACAGTCTCTAGACATGCATCTTCAATGTCTGTAAGCCTTTTTTTTTTTACAAAGGGCATTCATGAGCCTAGTGGGCCTAGTAAAGAATACTACCTTCTAGAACGACTAGTGGATATGGTGATTTCACCTTATCTGACTAACTACCTCTACATGAGCCACAAGGACTCCACATCAGGTAAGATATTACTTTGCACCAGGGGTGGAATGGGTCATATTATACCTCTGATGTCAAGTAGGCAGGACCAGAAAAAGGCAGTTTAATAAACAAATAACACATGAACTTAATGTTTCTTCAAGATTTCTTCTTGAAGCTTAAATGTTTTTTGCACAATTCTGAATGCACAAATTAACGTTGAACATGCACTCACCGTCCACCTGCACTTTCTGCTGGTTTCAGTATTTCAGAAATTGCTGATCTCCTGGGATTTTCACACACAACAGTCTTCATAGAGTTGTGCAAAAAAAAAAAAAAAAAAACGGATATCAGCAGTATCTGAAATACTTAAACCAGCCTATTTGGTACCAAAATCCATGCCATGATTAAAGTCACAGAGATCACATTTTTCCCCATTCTGATGTGAACTTTAACTTAAGCTCTTGACCTGTATCTGCATGATTTAATGCACTGTGCATAAATTGGCTGATAACTGATTATGATTATGACATGATTATGGATAACTGCATAAATATGTAGGTGTACAGGTGTTCCTATTAAAGTAACTGGTGAGTGTATGTACATGCCTTACTGCAAAACCATCCAAATTATGGTTTTACTCAATTGAGATTATATTGCATGAATCCAATCAAAATATCCTGTAATATTAAAGTGGGGGAGAAAATCAATATATTTTGCAAGTGACTTACAAATAAAAACTTAATTGCATAAGTATTCACACCCATTGCTGTGAAACTTTTAATCAGGTTTATTCCTCTTAGTAGTTCTATGGATAGATGTTGTAGCTTAAAAATATTAGCTTCCTAATGAAGAATTATGTACAGCATAGTTAATGTTTTGTCAGTAGCTAAGTTTAAGGCCCTTAGTTTATTGCTCTATTATGCCCCCTAGTGGAATAACAGACACTAAGTCTTTTTTTTTTTATCTTTTAATTTGATTACAGTCCAAGAGACTATTTTAATTTACATTTCAGATTCTCAGTTCATTTACTGGGCTGTATTAGAACTTTTATTAGGCCAGTCCTAGCTTGTGGGCTGTATGTTTAACACTCCTGTTTTAGACTATCACAATCACTTGCCACATTCATACTAAGACATAATGTAACCAGTCCTTTCTACTCTTGCACCAGGGTGTCGTTTGGAAAACTCCCGTTTGGAGACTGCACCTCATTTTGGCCAGCCAGAAATCACAATCACACACTTTGCTGCAGAATCATTGCTGACACCTCTTGTGGAGCAGGAAGGCGAGGCATATCTGGAGAGGACTGGTGGAATACGACGCCACACAGTCGCCAATGTTCATTCAGACATCCAGTTTCTCTCCATGACAACCAGAACTGATGGTGGTGATAATGGCCAGGTGACGAAAGCAAAGAGAACTGTATCTCCCAGGCCTTTCTCCAGTCAACTGGTAATCCTGGACTCTCAGTCAACTACAACAAAATCACAGATATGCCAGAACAGTGCTGAGATGAGCTGAAAACTGTTTGCTGGTGGATTATGGGGTTTGCTTTTGACCAGAAGCTGATACGATCTACTGATTACTCACAATATGAGCACTAAGAGGTGGTGCTTGACAAAAGTCAACATCTTGCAGACCTTAAGATTTTTTATTTTGCAGCCATAATAATTTACTCCAACCCTAGAACTACTGTTATTTCAATTATTTACTTTAATTACATTAATGGATTCATATGGATCATCACAGCAGTTAAAGTGCAGTAAGGGCCAATTTGACTACTTAAAGTGTTGAGCAACATTCCACTTCCTCATAATGAGCCAGTGGTGTTTTACACAATCTGTGAAGTTGAATACATTGATGTTTGAGTACTAATTTTTGGCCATACACTTTTACAAGTAGTAATACAAGTAGACCTATACAAATTTTACCTATGTTGGAAGACTACATTCAACTTCCTGCCAGTTTCTCCTATACAAAGTCTTTGGTGTACATGAAAAGCTGTTATGCTTACTTAAAAATGACATCATTATTCGTTCGAATGTTTAAAGCATGAGGAAGAGAAGTTAAAGGAACCTGTAATTAGCAGGATTGTGTCCTCTGTTGTGCTCTAAGAGGCATGCTCTTTTTCTGCTGTAGAAGTGGCAAAGCTATGTGGAATTTCAGCTCTGTTGGGCTAACACTGTTTACACAGATGCAGTATTAGGCAAAATCTTTCTGAGCTTTCAGCTGTTTGGGATTATAGACTTGACAACACTGTGTGACACTTTCTTGTTATGAGCCATTTTAATATGTACTGTACAATTTATTTGTAGTGCCGTTGCTGATGTACTGGTCTACAGAGTAATTTATTTCATGAAATATTTTAGAGTCTTAATTATAATTCACTTTGAATGTTAAGACAAATATTGTGTTCATCAGTGTCCAGTGTTATATACATTTGTGGTAATAAAATGTTACTTTGTGTAATTCTGTATTCTGGGTTGGTTAGTCATTCTTGGTTAGTCACTATACTTTTTATAGATGCAATCATGACTGCATGTCCAAGGCACCTCCAACACACATCAACTTTCTGAACATAGCAGTCTATTATGTTTCCAATCCAGTGGGGTACAGGGGAAGGGTTTTTTCCTTTAAGACTAAAATCAACCTTTAACCAATGTAGTCTTCCTAGAATAGAAAAGCTGTTAAGGAGCTTTAGTGGCCTTATTTGAATGCTGATCCTTGCAGAGAAAATCTTTGTGTGGGAGTGTTACAGAGTATGACCCTGCTGAGGAGAGTGAAGGTGATCCTTAAGGAGAGTATGAGTCTGACCACAGATAAGAGTACTAGTGGTTTATTTAGGTTCTATGTACTAAATATGGGAAAGTTTTCTTTTTATGTATCTCATGCCATACATACACTGGCATTTTACAAGCTTAACAATTGAACTCAATTATTTTCAGTAACCTGAATATGGGAAAGTAATCATTCTGGGGTCTATTTAAACCAGGTCTGGATATTTCAGGAATATCTTTTGACATTCTGTAACACAGCAAACTGTAAATATCCAGTTCACCCATGGCCCGCAATGGATAAGCAGTATAGGTAATGGTGAATGATTGAATGTTTGAGCTAGGCTGAAAGAATTCTTAAGGTTCTAAGTTAAAATGTGGGAGTGAAGCGAGGGAGGGTTAGGGTTAGGCTCTTAGGGCAACGATATCCATTCCTTAGGGTTAGGGTATATCCAGTTCTTAATGGTAATATGCATGACGACACATACAAGCAGTGCAAACTGTCACTGTCTACATAGCACAGTCGCTCAAATTAGCAGATTCATACTGCGCATGCGTTCAACGGAAGCGGCCTGCAACGGGTGTTGTGAAGCCCCTGCTCTTAAACTGCGGCTCTACGGCTCTGCAATCAGACACCGTCTCTATGAGGCAGCATTACTAGTACACATCTGCCTACGCTAGACGGCGTCTTACAGACAGTTGTGTGTAATTCCTACTCCTTGACACAAGGGGGCAGTGTAACAGCAGCAGCTGTCTGTTCAGGCGAAACTAACGTCACGGAGAAAGTTGATGTATTCCCCGCGCGTCAGAAAACTAGCGACGATTTAGCGCACAAGCTATAAGCTAGCGCGCGAACGAAAACGTTTAGCTTCGTATTCGACAGGAAAAGTCTGATGTTGCGATATTTTCAGACGATCTCGATAAGCTCGCGCGAATAGGGAGGGGTTTTCAGGGGAAAAAAAAAAACAGTCCTTTGCTTTCAATTACTCGCGGACCCATTGAGGCAGATGGCGGTCACGGTGGAGGAGCTGTACCGTAACTACGGCATTCTTGCCGACGCTAAGGAGGACCTCAGCCAGGTTTGTGTTCCTCCAGCACTTACAACAAGCACCATGTTCACATACCGTACATCTGTACTGAAATAACACACTCGCGACTAGATTATTGATTCATTATTTTACTCTAATCTGCTTGTTTTACCTTGCAGAAAGGCATACACGGCCTACAAGAGTTAGCTAAGCTAACTTAGCTAAGCTAACGTTAACCCAACCTGGGTTAGCAGTCGTGTAGCTAACAGAGAATCCTGGTGCTATACACCATGTATAAAAGTGCACTACAGGGTGTGAATGGCTTCTACGGTCTGCAGTGTAATATATAACCTGAAGCCTTTGGGGATTGAGCTCAGGGGATTGATCAGAGCTTGTTTTAGCCCTGTTTAGGTATATAGTACAGTGGTGAAGGGTGATCAGCTACTCTGTCACATTTATCCAAACGGAAGCTTTATAATTGATTAAATGTAATAGATTCTGTGTGGGGATTAAAGACATACTCAAACTATTAAAGCATGCACAAATTTCCCAAATAATTAGAGGTGAAATGTTCTGAGATTTTTCTAAAAGCTGTCAGGAAGCAAGTCGTTTCATGTATGTATTTGGTTTAGTAGGCATAGTGAGGTAATGAGTGGTATGCTGGTAGTGATGCATTTTATTATTATTATTATTTATTATTCAATTTTATTAAAATTAAGTCATAATAGTTTATTTTTTCATTCATTCGTCTTCAGTAACTGCTTTATCCTGGTCAGGGTGGCTGTGGATTTGGTGACTATCTTGGGAACGCTGGGTGTGAGGCATGTGTATACTCAGGATGGTCACCAGTCCATCACAGGACACCATGCACATGCTCATGCAAACATAGGAGCAATTATAATGTAGCCAGTCCTACTACCGGCATGTTTTTGGGAGGAAACAGGAAAACTTAAATGAAACCAACATGGAGAACATGCATACGAAGCTTTCCACTGCATTATTTTGCTGACCAAAATGCTAGTCATGCAACTGATATATTTCATTTTGTTTCAGCATAAAGATGCCTACCAGGTTATTCTTGATGGTGTGAAAGGTGGCCCAAAGGAGAAGCGTTTGGCTGCACAGTTCATTCCTAAATTCTTCAGCAGTTTTCCGGAACTGGCAGATGCAGCAATTAATGCACAGCTGGATTTGTGTGAAGATGAAGATGTGTCGGTAAGCTCATGTCTCTCCAGCCCCAATTTACATGAAAGCCTGAAATCCCCGATTGTTGTAATCAAATCGTATTAATACCTAGCTGTTGTATTTTGTCTTTTGCAGATTCGTCGGCAGGCCATCAAAGAACTTCCACGCTTTGCAGCTGGAGAGAATTTACCCAGAGTAGCAGACATCCTAACACAACTACTGCAAACAGGTATTGGCAAGAAGTTAGAGTGATGGTAGAATTAAATACAGCATACGTACATGCAAAGTTTATTTTAGGGTATTTATAGAAAGTGCCCATATGTCACAACATAGCTAAACTCCTATAGTTAACATTAAGTATGTTGATAGTATTCAGTACAGAATGTATTTTTTACAGGCTTAAGTTTTCATGTAATTTGGTTCTTTTTTCTTTTTTAAACATTCACCTAAACTGCAAAAGAAACAAATCAGACACTAATTACACCAACGTAAAAATAACCTAGTGTTGTCAGTGTCCTATGAATGGTTCTAAACTAATGTGCAAGTTCACAGCTTTCTTAATGACTACCACATTGTAATTTTGTCGTGTGGAACTGCCACTCTATTTTGTCATGCGGTGGCTGAATATGAAGTCATTGAGCTCCATGGTTACAACGGTATAACCACAGTCATTAGGGTGCCAGGAACTTCATTACTGTAGTCACTGAATTCTCCGTTGTGCACGTGAAAAGAGTTGCTGCCACCAGCAGCAGGCTTGTGCAGCTGTTTTACAGCAAACAGATGAGAAGCTTTTATAGATATGTACTTGCAGATTTCACTGGTAGTGTGTAAATGACCGCTTAATGAACTGATGGGTGTCGTTGAGACAGGTGCATCAGTATGGCATGCTTTTATGATAAGCCCCTGATTTTATCATGATTAGAAATGTTTTCTGTTGTTTGCAACTGATTTGAATGGGAGTGCGCTAAACCACTGTGCTTAGTTCAAGCATGGAATGATTGTTTGTTTTCTATAATATCATTGACACCTTAACAGTACAATATAGAGGTCATGTTGTATTTTAGCCTGTTTATTTGCCATTTTGATGAGGATAATGTTTCTCCCTATTTCCAGATGATGCAGCAGAATTCAATCAAGTAAACAGTGCTCTGGTTTCCATATTCAAAATCGATGCTAGAGGTATTGTCGTTACTTACATTTTTCTTTCAGTATTGATGATTTATTTATTGGTTGTAAAAGCTTGGTTAAATTTAACTTCATAAATAAACACATTTTTCCCTAAACATTGTTTCTTAGGGACACTTGGAGGTCTTTTCAGCCAAATTCTACAGGGAGAGGATGTTGTACGAGAACGAGCCATCAAGTTTCTCTCTGCCAAATTGAAGACAATGCCTGAAGACACCCTGACCAAGGAAGTAGAGGACTACATCCTTACAGAGACAAAAAAGGTAGAATGACTTGGTTCAATTTTAAATGCCTTGTCTTCAAAAAATAACCCTAGAGTTGGATTAGGCAGTTGCTTGGGCTACTGGGGCCTGAATTTTCACCCAGTTTTCAACTACGTCAGATTTACCTACATTCATGCATTTTGCATTGAACTCTACATTTCAACAAACTCTACAAGTGGCTAGACACTTGCCACTTCTGAGATAAACATGCACAGGGGAGACCCTTTAAGGAATTTAGGAGCATGAGGAAAAAGGTTCTGTGGTCTGTTCAGGCAAAAGTGTAACTTTTTGATTTTTAAAGGGACATTTTGTCCAAAGTAAGATGGTCATTTCATGGTGTGTACTGTGTTGTGGTGCAGGTTTTGGAGGATGTGACTGGAGAGGAGTTTGTGCTTCTGATGCGGGTGCTGTCTGGCTTGAAGACCTTGCAGACGGTGAGCGGGAGGCAGCAGCTGGTGGAGCTGGTGGTGGAACAGGCCTTCCTGGAGCAGGCCCTCAACCCTGCTGATGCTGACAGTGTGGACCGCCTTCTGCAGTGCACACGCCAGGCACTGCCGCTGTTCTCGGTGAGATGGACTACAGCACAGTCATGACTGCTCGAAAATCTTAATAGATTATGTACTACTTTGCATTCTTTTTGTATTTTGTATGCTAAAAGGCAATTCATTTACCAGAAATGTTGTATTACTGTCTTATTTTAAAATGCTTGTTTCTCCAGAAAAACGTGCATTCCACTCGATTTGTGACGTACTTCTGCGAACATGTTCTGCCTAATCTCAGCATGCTCACCAGCCCTGTGGCAGAACTGGACATCCAGCTTGAAGTGAGCATCATACGTATACATCAGCAAATCTGATTATTAAAGGAATTAAGATTTTTGAAATCGATAAGCACAGTCATTAAATTCCCCTCATTTGTGTTGTCACATTTTGTTCTTACAATATGCAGTAACTAATATATGGGTAGTTGGGTGGTGGAGGTTTTTGTTTTGTGGGTGTTTTTTTGGTTTGGGCTTTTTTTTTTTTTTTTTTTTTTTTTTTTTTTTTTTTTTTTTTTTTTTTTTTAAATAAATCCTTTTTTTATATGCTGATCCCTAATTCTTCTCCAGGTACTAAAACTGATGGCTGAGATGAGTCCGTTTTGTGGTGACATGGATAAACTCGAGTCCAACCTCATGATGCTGTTTGAGAAACTTCTGGTAAACTTTTAATCAATTGTGGAACTAAACAGTTTATTTACATTAAATTACTTTTTAAGGTTAAATATCAGATCCAGTCTCACACTGGCCTTTATTAATGTACTCCGATGAAACAAGATGTGTTAAAATGGTGGTTCATATAGTTTTTTTTTTTCTACCTGCCGAACACACAAAAATTGTTTTCCTGACATTAGTTACCTTAAAATGTTTTTGTATTTGATGTATTTCTGCAAATTAGGTCTTAAATTGCATTTGAAGAGACGTAGAAAGTCTTAATGTATTACATTTAAATGTTGGATACTGTAGACAGTTTTTATCTGTAGATTTAAATAAAAGTAATTTAAACTTCAACTTACCAGTAGCACTTTTATGAAAATGATGGACTTTTTCTTCTCCTTGATGTTCAGGAGTTCATGCCCTTGCCTCCTGAAGAAGAGAATGGGGAAAATGCTGGCAATGACGAGCCCAAGCTCCAGTTCAGCTATGTGGAGTGCCTGCTCTACAGTTTCCACCAGCTTGGCAAAAAGTTACCAGACTTTCTTATAGACAAGGTCAATGCTGAGAAATTAAAAGACTTCAAGATCAGGTCTGTCCACCATCTTAAATTTTATAGCTGTGTGATGTATTTCACCTGAGTTGTGATTTCACTCATGTGATTGGATCTACAGGCTGCAGTACTTTGCCCGAGGACTGCAAGTTTACATTCGCCAACTCCGCGTGGCCTTGCAAGGCAAAACTGGTGATGCATTAAAGACTGAAGAGGTATTGTTAAATGGTTAAACTTCTAACTCCTCATTGAATTAGTATATTTTGTTACAGTTACAGTGCTTTTGCAGTTTTTATTTGATTACTGGTATTCACAAACTCATGCTATGTTTCCTTAGAATAAAATCAAAGTAGTGGCTTTGAAAATAACCAACAACATCAACGTCCTAATCAAGGTAATGGTATAATTGGGCAAAATCTTGTAAAAAAACTGAATAATAAAGCTACTGGTGTTCCTTGTTGGTTTAGTTTTTAAATGGTAATCTTGCTGGCTGTTTCAGGATCTCTTCCACAATCCTCCATCCTACAAGAGCACTGTCACTTTGTCCTGGAAACCAGTGCAAAAGACAGAGACAGCAGCTGTAGTGGGGTAAACTACTTGGCTCTATTTTCAAGTGTTCTTTGCAATGTTAAACCACAGGGCTCATAATCTGACACCTCTCTGATTTATCCCATAGACAAAAACGCACTTCTGGAGAGGATGTGCCTACAGGAACCATTGGAAAGAAAGTTTCCCCATTGCCCAGGAGGGATGCACGGCAAATATATAACCCCCCGAGTGGAAAATACAGTGCTAGTATTGGAAACTTTTCTTATGGTGAGATTGGTGAACTGGACATTACACCTTTTTTTTTTTTTTTTTTTCCAGACAAAAAGGGAGGATGAACTGTCTTGGTGCATCTTATATAATTTGGAATAAATTATAGGGCTTGCTGTGTGACAAATAGGAATCCCATCTTTGGAGTGTACTGCTGCTTACTACTATAGCTGATGCATGTCTGCTAAGTCTTAAGTGTCTTTGTTTTTATAAGTGCCAAAAGTGAATTGTGTTTATGACCTGAATATGCTACTGTACTTCCAAGTGTTTTTGGATGAGCTGTCTTCGTAACAGCTTAGAGTGAGAGAAGATAAAGAGGAGGCACTGCTAAACGGTGTTTAATTCTTTATCTGGCAAATAACTGAAGAAAACATTGCCCTATAAAAATTTAAGCAATTGTTACCTTCTCTTACCTGTAACACAACCTAGGGCTAGAGTATTCAGTGTTTTTGCAGTGATTGCACTGGATAGGACTCGTTCTACATATTTATATACACGTTTGTATAAAATATGATGTTATGACTAAGATCTCAGACTAGAAAATACTAGACTCAAAAGCCAGCTGTCCATTTCAGCGAATATCAGGAAGTCGGGAAGTTTGGCAGCACAATGTAAGAAGTGAAGGATGAGGAAACCAATGCAAAATTACACTAGAAATTCCTCCAAAATGTGAATTGGATCATAAATGGATTAAATGGTATTTATGTGTACACTGAAAAATAAGCTCAGGGTATTGCAGAGCTGTTGAATCTGAACCAAACCATAATTTAAAAAATTATTCTGATCTGTTTTTAATATGGCATTGTTGTTGAAAAGCTGCTTCCTATTCAGTCATGATTTTGCACCTCAAGATAATTAGAGTGGGAACAAACAGTTAAACCAGAGCTATTCAAACTTTGCAGTTGAGGGATGAGATGGGTTATACCAAGAAATAATAATTAAATGACAGTGTTGGTTCTTAAGAATCTGTTCTTAAAATTTTGAGTTCTGTATTTTAATATTGGACAATGCTAGAATGAGTTAGCCCTCAATAATAGTCAAAAAAAAAAAAAAAAGAGTTTTTGTTCATCATAATTTGAATACGTCTGAGTTAAAGTGTAGTAAACAGCAAATGTCTCATACCCAAGCAAATACATGCAGGGCTGTATGCAGGGAACAATGGCTAGGATAAGCCTTGGAGCACAGCAGGTCGTAGTTGATGGTGTGTTCACTGAAAACTGTACAATTCATCCTGTCTTCTCAGAGCAAAGAGGTGGGTTCAGAGGCACCCGGGGCAGAGGTTTTGGACGAGGAAACAGAAGTCGAGGACGGATCTACTGAAGGAGGACTATATAACATTTTTAGACACCCATCTACACAGCTGCAGGTCTGCCACATGCCAGCATCTCTACTGTTCTGACAGCATCAGTCCTGTTAGTCTCCCTGTTTACCACTTACTGTACTTTATCCTTCCCCAGGTCTCTTCCTTCTGTTTTCTTAATGTAGTACTGAAATCATAGTTTGTGTTTGTTTGGGGGGGTTTTTGTTGTTGTTTTTGTTTTTTGTTTTTCCGGGGGGGTTTGTTTGTTAATGGAGGATAAAAATAAGGCAAGTGTGTAAAATGTACTTTTTGATTGTATTTCTATGGTGGCAGATCTTTTGTAATTTTTTTTTTTTTATCTTAGTTTTTCAGTGTTTTTGTTGGATATCGTCTTTACATGACTTTGTAAGATACATTTGTTTTGTTGCATTTTATTATAAACCAGTCCAGTCAAAAAAAAAAAAAAAAGAATCCTGTCATTGGTAATTTTTGGAAGTGGCTATTTAAGTTTATACCAGCTCTCCTCCTATGCCCTCACTTTGGGCTTTAAAATTTTTGATGAGTAAAGAAAGGGAGTTTAGTATTTTTAGTAATGTAATCCTCAATAATATTTGTCTGATTAGATGATAGTTGCCATAATTTAGCTTCGAATATTGACTGAATCTTAAACTATTCAGGTAAATCTTTTTTCAAATTTGAGGTTCTATTTTGAATTTCACAGTTTTTGCATGCATATTTTACAACAGTTGGAATGGATATTTAATTATTTTGAATAAAACACAAACAATTGTTACTTCTGGTTTTTATAACTGATAAACTTATTTCAGCTGAATTGTTATGCTTGTTATTGACAGAGGCTGGTTCTGCTTAGTATTAAGGGTGCAAACGTTGACCACCATAAACAAAAAATAAATTACACTTTGCATACTGTGTTGCTCATTAAGGAGCGCTGCTTAATTGTGTACTTAATTTTGCAGACCCCAAAAGTCCAGGGTTGTTTTTTATTTCTATTCCAACTTTTAAAAAAGATAAGTAATGACCATGCAAAATGAATGTCAGACATACAAGATGAAATGTTTCTGCATTATTGTCAGTCTTTTCTTTTTGAATAAGATGACCATTTAAAGAAAAATAAGATTTTCTAAAGGAGTATTTTTACATACTTATTTTTAAGAACATAAAGTAAACTGTTGCAACACTGACCACAAATAGACTCCTTTGGTGAAGTGAAATACACTCATTTTTGGGTTTGAAATTGTTTACAGCCACAAGAATAAACACATTTAAATTACACTACATTCTTGGGATATTTTGTGAAGTAGGAGAGTTTTAGAATAGCTTAGTGTTAATTACCTTGCTAGCTGGGATTAACTATTTACAGAAATAAGTTACTAGTTACTTTAGTTTTTAGTACTATAGTTACTTTATGAGGTGCAGACTTGAAGGTTAAATATAAGTGTCCATTACATTACACATTTCAGGAACTAAATTTATATGGCGCTTGTAAATAATGGATTGAAGGTTAAGCAAATCTGTGCTGAGGGTTCCTTGGCATGTTAAAATCATGACCATTCGCTTCAGTAGTATTGCACGTTATTGAACAACCGTTGGCTGACAATGTATCACAGGATTTTTGTATTATTATTTCACTTGTGCCCTGTGGAAGTCCATGGGAGGTCTTTTGCAGCATAGGCAACGTTAGCCATTCGCCCTTGGAGCCATTCTAACTGCTAAATGCTCTGTTTGATTTTTTAAATTTTTTTATCACTAGCGACAATGGACTTATGAATCTAAGAATCAGGATTTTCAACCAAGTATTTGATTAGTTTTATATTATTTATTAAATTAAATTGAGCATGGGGAGTATCAGTATAGCATATAAAAGTTATCTTAAGGAGGTTTAGGATTTATTTGGCTTTTATTAAAAAAAAAAAAAAAACAGCAATGAACCTGCTGCACCTGATATCAAAGAAGAAAAAAGTAAAGTATCTGTTACAATGCACAAAAAAGAACATTACTAGGGTTAACTGTGGCCCTGCAGTGACCCCCAACATTATTTGACCAACAAAAGTTCACACCACTAGATGGCCACCCAAGATCACGACTCGTGCCTGCTGTCTCCTTTGTTGCTAAGAAAAGACTTGGGTGTTTATTTTTAGACTCAGTATCATGGTTAGTAGCTATTATATTCATGTGATTAAATCGTTAGTTAACAGTCATCATTTACATGCATTATATAGGCTAAACACGGGAATTGTAGGCTTGGCATGGTAAAGAAACTCTTTGGAAAAATACTTTGTTTTCCTCGGGGGAAACGTGAAATAATTCGCGTATTCGCTTTTCCTTCCAATGAACTACTTCTGTCTCGTTTTTTCCCTTCATCTGCATAATAAAATTCAGTCTAATCCATACTGTCCAGTTTTCAAAGCTTCCCTGTAGCAGTTGTGGTGTGATGGCGGTAGGTGGCGCTGTGCGATAACTGAAATATTACCATAGAGACTCGTGACCATAGTTACGTCTGAAACCGCATACTACCATACTAAGAAGAATAGGCTAGAGTGTCGTACTGACACACTATTTAGCGCAGTAGTATGCGGTTATTAAAGTATACAAGGTATTTCCCAAAGCACTTCAGAAATGCCATTGACACCCAATCTGAAAATGTTCAAAGAAAAGCATGTTTTGTCACATTGAAACCGATCAATTAAACAAAACAAAACAAAAAATCCTATAACCCTGCGTTGTGGTGGAGACTGTAGCCTTGCTGGAGTGATGTTTGATAAAAATGATTTTTGAGAGTACCCCTCTTTAAACATAGGTATAGTCCACAGTTTATTAACCCTCGATTAGCTTGATTTGCTTATTCCAAGTCAGTTACAGTCAGTAAACGTGGGTAGAGGCTCAGATGTTGGCAAACATATAGTCCACCCACCCTCGAGATATAACAACAACTGTACTTTTAAAAAAATGAATGAAACCAGAACAAACAAACAAAAAAATCATATGTAGGCCTATAACTTCTGGGCGAGAGTAGACTACATTAGCTACATTATGCGAAACAATGTGTTCATGGCACAGATATGGATATGCATAGGTTATAAAGCATGACGCTTATACTCCTGTGTGTATTTTTATTTTGATTTCACACATCTAATCGTCCAGCTGCTTTTTCGTCACCTCATATTATTTACTAGACACTGCGGTTTGCTGTCAAAATACTGAACACCGAGCTGTATGTTACAGTGGCAGCTGGAGAAGATGGAAATGCAGCACTGCTTGTGTGCACCGTTATGAAACACAGCAGTTCATTACTGCTGCAACCTGCACAAAACACGACACAGAAGAGTATAGCTTAAGAGCCCCGAGGAACAGTAGCCTATGTTATCTTCTTTTTTGGTGAACGAATAGCATCCGCCCCCTCATGTACAATGTAGCTACAATGCTTGGAATAGTAACAGCACCGGCAGGCTTACTAAATATAGAAACCAGTGAGTGTTAACATGTCAGCCAGGGAGCAGAAAAAGAGATGGTCTAAACAAGTGTGGCATTTCAAGCTCAGAACTAGTGATGTAATTATACATTAACATCCATAAACGTGCTTTATATACATAAACATGCGTACAGACGCTCGTTTGTATGGTAAATCAGATATAAGTTAACCTGTAGCCTTCATAACCCACTTTCATACTCCTAAATGGGGTGTGTACCGGTGAAATAAAGAAAGGTACTGTTCAGTGATCATTCTTGTTTGATGATTATAATCTCGAATGAGGGCTGTTTTAATGATGGTGTTCTCCACTGAAAGCCTGTGTGTGTGTGTGTGTGTGTGTGTGTGTGTGTGTGTGTGTGTGTGTGTGTGTGTGTGTGTGTGTGTTTCTGTGTGTGTGTGTGTGTGTGT
>JAQQZR010000012.1:14219129-14229200 GCA_030068235.1 Notoglanidium macrostoma
GTGTGTGTGTGTGTGTGTGTGTGTGTGTGTGTGTGTGTGTGTGTGTGTGTGTGTGTGTGTGTGTGTGTGTGTTACACGAATGGTAGACTTAGACCTGTTAGGTAATAGGCCTGCTTGTGAATGTAGAGAGCAGGTTGGATTAACTGGGAAGGATCTCTCAACATTGGCACACCGCTGGATCAATAATGGCAGCGAGTTCCTGGGATTTCTTTTTTATTCCTGTTCTCTGTCACCCATAAGAAGCCTCTGTGTGTTTTGTTGATCTGAAAATTTAATTTAAAATTAACACATCGCTTTTGAATGAATGAATGAATGAATGAATGAATGAATGGTCAATTAATTGAGCATATGCTACAGAGAGGGAGATGAGGAAAGTGACTGTGGGAACACCCTACGTTTCAGTCGCTGTTATCAGTTACCAGCACCAAATTTAACATGTTATGGACAAGGAACATCATGTGACACCGGTCTGCTCGTTCATAAATATTCACCGTCTCTATTCATGCACACTCTCCTCTTGAGGTAGTTTATTGTGCTTGGGCTCTGAATCATGTGATTCCGATGGGAGGGGGAGATGCTATAAATAGCTCTATAGCTCGGCTTCCATTGACATCATTTAGGCAGGAGAGACGGAAAAATAAACAGAGAGAGAGGGCTATAAGGGCGGAGATTCTTAATCTAAGCTTGAAATTCAAACAACCCCCTCATCAATTTTGATTTTTTTCCCTCTGTCCTGCTCAATTGAAACCACCAGAGCAGCGTGTCCGTTTCCTAGAACGTCCATGGCCATGTCAGAGGAACCGAAACAAGTGAGCAGATGGGGGTGGAGGGCAGGGAGGGGGACATCAAACAAAGGAAAATGGAACATGTGTGAGGAACCCAGTGCAAATATTTTGGATGATGTTTTTAATGGGACCTGTAAAAAAACGGCGAAGCCCAGTCCACTTAAGCGAGCAAAACAGTAGGTGGTGTCCATTCTGTGTTGATAACAAGCCTCGATGGTCCCTTCCAAAGAGACAAGACAGGCCGATTACATGACATAAATAAACTTCCTTGCCATGTCGCCTATAAAGAAAACAGAAAGAAATTAGGAACTAATTATGTTTGTTGGTCAGCTGTTAGTTGAGACTATCAGCTCAAATTCTCCTTGTAGGTGCTTACATGCCATTACGGAAGGATAGCTCATAGCCTACGTCCAAACAAATCAAAAGAGGCTAAAGGCGAAAGCAATTACCACTCATTCTTTCAACATACGTGAACTAGAATTAAAGTCTTGAGGTACTCATTTAGAGGAACCTGATTTTTTTTACTATTATTTTTTTTCAGATGGTGCTCTCCATGGTGCTGAAGGAGCATTGACGCGGCCGCTCTCTGGCAGGGTGTGGTGTTGTGTGTCCATGTGGAGATGTGGACGCCAAAGATTTCATGTTGTCATAAATCTAGGTCCAGTTATTGTTTGAGTCGTTATCGTGTGGCTACACAATGAATAGGAAAAGATATTATTAATACCTCCGAGGCTTTATGTAAAAATGAAGTGAAACTAAGAGAAAGAGTTAATTCTGAATTTTCATAAAGGCAAATGAAGCACCAGGATATTCCTGCTGCAACATATATATATATATGGGGGGATGGATGGATGGATGGATGGATGGATGGATGGATGGATGGATAGATAGATAGATAGATAGATAGATAGATAGATAGATAGATAGATAGATAGATAGATAAGCAAATTTGTGATACTGACCATGTGTACTGCTTTCTACAAAAGGTTAGATTTTCCTCATATCTAACTCTTCTATTGAAGCATTTCTTTAGACAATTCTCCAATGGATATGATCTACAATAGACCAGAAGGTTTTACACAAACTTGTAGAGTCCATGTCAGCTCAATTACACACTGTCATTAAAGCAAAAAGGGGACAAACCAAATACTAAGAAACTTTGAAATTCACTTAAATGTTTCAAAGGTTCTACTCTTCACACAAACTGTTGTCAGTAAAATAATTTGTAATTAAACTTGTATTAAATAAGAGAAGAATGTCAAATTGAACTCTTTTGGAATACTCACTTAGCATTTTATTATTAAGATTCATGCAATTATCCAATTAGCCAATTGTTTGGCAGCAGTCATGAAGAAACTGAGAAATGTTCACATCCAGTCATCATAATAGGAAGCAAATGTGATCTCAGTGATTTTGACCATGGCATGATTGTTGGCACCAGCCAGGCTGGTTTGACTATTTCTATAGATGCTGATCTACTGGGATTTTAATGCACAACAGTCTCTATAGGTTACTCAGAATGGTGCAGTTAAGAAAAACTTTCCAATGATCAGCAATTCTGAGGAAGGAAAATGCCTTGTCGATGAGAGAGTTTAACAGCAAATGGCCAGACTTGTTTGAGCTGACAGAAAATCTACAGTAAGTCAGATAACCACTCTGAACAGTTGTGGTGAGCAAAAACACATCTCAGAATTTGGCACCAGCACCATGAATCCAGGGACCCAACCTGACTTGTGTTAACAGTCCAGTCTGTGGTGTAATGATGTGGGGAATGTTTTCTTGGCACTCTTTGGGCCCATTAATACCAGTCAATCATTGCTTGAATGCCACAGCCCTATTGAGAATTGAGCAAAGGGAGGCCTTATCCAGTATTAATATATTCCGTGGTGTGTGTGTGTGTGTGTGTGTATGTATGTATATATATGTATATACATATGTAGTTGCAACAAAATATTTTATTATGGCTTATGAAATATTTATTAAAGATATGTCCTGTATTTCAGGAACCAGAGATCTAGTTTGCATAGGTTAAATGAAGAGAGGCTTTGAGCGAGTTCCAACCACAGTCAGCCAAATTCACGATATTTTTAACTTCAGTGGTGAGTGGGGGAAGTCTAGCTTAGATGCTATAGATCAAGACCAGCACTCCTCTTTTCTGCAAATGTTGCAGAGCATGGTGAAAATTTGTGGCCAAAATATTACAACGTGGGCCAGTTTTGGTCAAGCATTTTCAGTTGAAAGAAATACTTAGAACCATATTTTGTTTATTGCTAATATTAGATAGAAATTATTACAACTACTATTTCTATTACTATTTTTGAATAATAATGAAATCATTAACACTATAAAAATGATGGCATAAAATTTTCTTCTTTTTTAAAGCAAAAAAAAACAAAAGAACTTTCCAACAAGCTTCCTGAGGGAGCCACCCAGAAGGCTTTTCCTAGGTTTCCCAGGTTTCTATGTACTGTATAGACTATGTACTGTGTGAATGTATCAGCCTACATGTTAAATATCCTAAAATACCAAAGAAAATGTTTAGTTTTTACAGTGGTTTTCAGTCACAAGGCTGGCCATTGTGCAATGCTTCCCACCTTCATACAATAAGCACTCACTTATTGTATTTCATTGTTTGACACATTTTATGTGAACATTTAGTCTCAGTTTCTTGTGGCCAGATAAATGCAACTGCTAATCAGATGAATACCTTTCTATGCGTGTATATATACATTTTTATTATTTGCAACAAAGTCATATAGTCACTTATGACAGGATTTGCAAGAAGAATAGTACAATCTTGCCCAGGAAATGATAAACAGCAGTAATACAGGTTTCACAGAACCAGTTATATATGTAACTAACTTTCTATTTCATATCTCAATGTCCAGCTTGGATGGGGACAAAGCCACCAGCAAAATCAGCAGTGGAAACTGTCTTGATGGCTAATTCAGGGTCAGAAGCAGGACCAGTATTTAAATAATTCTATGCAATGTGAGAAGAATCTCTGGTACAGGAGGAAAAGCACATAGTAGAAGGTGAAACCATTTGTAGGCCAGCACTTCCTGTACCAGAAGCCTATCTGTTTTTGCATTAGAGACCTTTAATCAGGTTCCATGCAAGAAACACTCGATCTCATGCTGTTCTGATGGTTGATGTAGCTGAAAATCATGACTGTCTGAGTGAACCGATATGTGACAATTTCTCAGAATTGCTAAGAATTTGAGGGCCAGATTGACTGCCATCAGTCTGAGTTGATTGGTGTGTTTTGATAGTTTCACGTGGGTACAAACTTCAGTTCAACCATTGGCCTTGTTCTTGGGGCTCAGGGTCCCATCAATATCACACCCCAACAAAGTTACAGCTCTAAACCAACAGTTAATTCTCTCTTAGACATAGGTTCAAACAAGGTTCTACTCAGTTTACTTCCTTGTTCAGAATAACAATGGCAGTTTTTGCACAATGATATAGTTAGTGTATTAACAGAGACTGTGTCAACTATGGTCATCAACAAGGTATTGAGTGACCATCTTCAGCTTCCAAAGTCTTGCAGCAAGGCTATTTAGGCTAACAATAGTGCATAGTGAATGAAATAAAATGGGGAAAGTCTGACCCAAAGCGAAGAAAACAAGCTGTTCCACAGCACATGGTGTGGCAAGGAAAAGCCACTCAACCACAACAGCCACAGGCCAGCTAGTCAGATAAATAGCATTGAGGAACCAGCTAAACACTGAACTACAAATGTATGCTCTAGTATGCTAGAATAATGGGAGATGTGAAATACTTGGGAGGAGAGAACACTTGAAGGACCAACTGGTGAGAAAAGTGAGAGGTTAATGTGGTGCCAGATGTACCAAGATGCAGGAATAAAACACTACTAAGTTCATGTTCCTAACAAACGCTATGGTAAGTGATACCTAATAAAGCTAGCAGTGCTAAAGTGAGAAGACCAACAAATCTAAGAGATACCATAGTATTCTATGGTGTTCTACAGAATGTGTAAGAATATTCTCAGGGGTGAAGAAAGACTGTTGTATGTTTGCAGCACTCATTGCAAATACTGCAGCTTACATAATTTCATACTTTATTCAAACTGAGCACATATATGCACGTGAAGATGTTATTCATTTGATACAATATAACGTACCTTACAGACAAGCAAAGCTAAAAACTTACTTACTGTTCAAACCACAGTGTATTGCAATGCAGCTTGAGCAGAATAACAACTCTGATGCAGCTGTAAATAAAGAATAGAATTAATAATTACATGCTATAATTATTAACACATTAAAACAATCACAATTATTAAAATTTTACTTAATGTGTGCATTAAAACCATTTTTGGATTGGCTCTTTTGGAGGGCTACTATGTCCATCACCTTCAAAGAAATAAAAAACATTAGGCTAATGTAGTGTGAAACCTAGTTTGTCATCTTAGTTAATTGTTAGGTGCATGCCTTGGCTAATATACGATGTTATATTGTTCAGTAAGATTGCTTGTATCAGAAAGAGGGATGCCTGGCTAGACTTATAGCACTTTGTTCTGTTATTGAGAAATGTGCATGCACGGTAGCTGGATCAACCTGTGAAAATGTTTTGTGTTGTTTGAGCCAAATAACCACACAGTATTTATGCCAATTTATCAGCCATTTCAAACCTGACAAGGTCATCTCTGACATCATCTTGTCAATCTATTTCTGGTGTATGTCTGTCCCCTTTCAAGTAGATAGGAGCCTGGTCTTGAATGACTGAAAATAAGTGCCCAAGAGGCAAACGCTCTCCAGGTGGGCATACTTTACTTAAAAGGACATCAGCTACAGGAGGCAACATGGCCCCTGATTTGACAGGCTAAATAAATATATATAGTATGATGCTTAAATAGAATTATGCTTACACTCAACTTAAAACTAAATTAACAAAAGACAATTACAATTAGGTCTGTTTTAATTAAATACTGTATCAGAAATATGGGCTTGATCAATTAAATCAGATATGTGTCTATGGTTAGAAAATGCAGATGAAGTCCAATGTACTTCAGCATTGTGTTTTTTTAACCTCCTGTTGCTTCTCTTAAACAATATGAGTGTATATATTTCATTCACTGTTTGAGACCTTTGACCCCATGACGTTCTAGTTTAAAGTGGTCCCTAGTTCTTAGCTTAGTTTGTTAGCTTACAATCTGCTGTGTCCATGATAGGTAAAATGCTTCAGTCCACTGGTTAGGAGCATTCATGTCCTTCCATTTTCCTCTCATCCTCACAAGCTATCAGGAATAACAGGGTAGGAGCATGCATGATCCTTTTGCTGACCACAAACCAATTGAGCTTCTCATTATTTTGTTCCGGATTACAGCATAGGAGCATGTCTGTCTCTCCATTTACTTCACACCCACTGAAGTTATCGGCACTAACAGTTCTGGAGTATATGTGTACCTCCATAACCCTTATGGCATGAAGTGAATTCTGACTGAGATGTTCTCTCAACAATAGAACTTTGCTCTGGATCATGGAATTAGTATGTGCATGTCCTTCTGTTTCTCTCCCTACTACTCAAGCTATTGGCACCAACAGGGCTGGAGTGTGTGACCCCCTCCATTACCATTGTGCTGCCATTAGCCTTTCAGCCAAGTCACTCACTTGGCACCACAATTTTGTTCAGCTCTATGGGATAGGAGCATGCATGCTTCTTTATTTCCTCCACATACACTGGAGCTATCAGCACAAACAGGGTTGGAGCATGTGTGTCTCGCCAATACTCTGGTGCCACTCAACCAAGTTGTTTACTTGATACCAACAGTTTTTACAGTCTCCCACATACTTGGGCAGAAGTGTGATTGAAATAATAGACCCCAAAATTCAGAAAAAGGGGTTCTACAAAACCTACAAAATATAATGGTGCTCATCCTATTGTAGATCAGAGTGCATTAACTTGGTTCCAAGTTATGGCTCCCTCCCCCCCACACACAAGTTTTGTTGTCAGTTATTGCTCATGCCATGCAGCTACGAGGCTGGTTCACATATATAGATCTATGCAATGCATACTTTTATTGCCAGCCATCCCACATAGCTTGTGGAAGACAACTGAACACTTACTAACAAGATACAAGGAGGATGCTACATCTGGTACTGGCTATGATTGAGGATGATAGGGTTGTTGACCACAGCTGCAGCAGTGGTTCACTTGGGGCAGGTGGAACTAAGGGGCTGTCAGAGATTACCCATCAGCCTGTGGCTGAACCCAAGGCTTGATCAAGCCTTTCTCACAAAAGGGGTACTCTTAGGAGCATTTCCCCATCATAGAGAGACCAGGTCCTATAAGTTCAACATGAACCTTTCTAGTGATATGAGCACAGCCATGATTTCAAAACATTTTACCAGTAAGCCATAGATGTATTGGTTCTTTGTGGCTTTGAAGAAGGGGTATCCAGGTGTTAAACACTAGTCCTGGCACTTAGAAGGGGTGAAATAAGATGCTTGTTACAGTTTTAGATGAACCCTGGATGACCCACAGGGTTCCCTGTCATTTGGAATCACAGTCAACCCAATAGGTATTTAGTGAGTAGTTTCTAAGAAAAGAAGTCATTTATAGAAGTATAGAAGAATTTTTAGCAAATACTGTAAAAGTGACAGTAAGCCACAGATACATCTGTAATTACTGTTAGAGAATAAGGTTTTGGTTTTGGGTTTTGGGTAAGTTGCTTTTTTATTCATATCAATGTTAGCCAACATCTACTAAGTTCATACATAATTCACACAATAACCATAGATTTTCCACAAAATACAGAACTGCATTACTACAAACAAAAAGTCTTTCCACTAACGGGCATGGGCATCTCCTACAGCCGGTTCTACTTGTTAAGCAATATTGCCTTGTTGCAAATAGGCAGTTACCTATACCATGAGGTTGGTTGTTAAAAAAATAAAAAAACAATGGCAATGATCCTTATTAATTTGAAGCATGTTGTCTTATGCACAGTGGGCTAATATAACCTCTAACTAAAGCACTGGCCTTTATCTATCTTAACTAAATTATTAGCTAATAATCCTAATAAAATTAAGAAAACAGCATGTTAACCTGTAGAGAAAATCCAAAGTGACGCATACTATCCAGTGGTGTGCTGGCCACCAGGCATACCAGAACAAATCCCAGTGGGACCACTGCATCGGTGGGCTGGTTGAAAGTCAAAAAATCCATATTTTTTACCAGCCCTGACTGTCTCTTTACCGGCCCTCTCTATGTACCGCATACTTGTTCACAACCATGTTAGTTAAGGCGTGTTAATGTTCTAGACCACTGCAAAACTAGCAAGCAGCAGTGAGATGGCCGACGAAAGCCATGGACAAGAAAATGTCAAAAGGTGAAGGAGGGGACAAAAAAATGGAGAAAAAATTAAGCAGACATTAGACACACAGGCTTCCACATGTAAAAATTTTAAATTAAATTAAAAAAAATTGACATACTGTTTGGGCATCAGCATCCTCAAGTGGCCAGCTATGTTATTTCTGAGGAGCAGACTGAAGATGTAAGATGGACGTTAAATTATAGTCTAGGCTACATGCTCAATAACTGACTGTCATGTATAGGGTACATATGTAATCAACCCTCACCGACCTGACCCGATTACCCCCTAGGACCCCCTCGGGCCGGTCCCAACTGATAAATCCAAGTCTGAATTTCATTCCCAGAGCACCCCTGCTGCTATCTCATGTTTGTTTGAAAAAAGTTAATTTAAATATTTGCTTTTGTAAGAACAAAGGAAATCCAGAAATATTTTTATTAGCCGACATTTACATTAACCTAACAGCTGAAGATATCAGTGGCTTAAGGAGAACTGTAGCGGCGTTTGGCGACACCATGCGTCCATTAGTTCAGATAGTGGAGGTATTGATATGTCTCGGCTGCAGTGTGGTTGATTTACCTTTTTTGCTGCATATTCGGTTTTTTTTTTTTCTAAATTTGACTCTTGGACTCTCTGGGGTGTTTTGCTACTGTGGTAACGCTTTACAACGCAAGAAACCTCATTGTTCCTATCACAAACAGTGTCTCTGGTTTTTTTTGTAGCTATTTTAAACACACACAAAAAAAATGCATTTTGTTAAACAAAATAGTTTCCTTGTGTAAATATGATTGCCAGTGTCCGTACACTATACTTTGCTCCAAAGCTTTGGGTCAAAACAGCTGAAGAGTGCATATGTGGTGTTTAGAGAAATGATACATGGTGTTCCCTGCACTGGATGCGTCCATGGCAAGGCAAAGCAAGTTGGTCGCGGCGGCAATCCACTCCATGAAACGATTCTCTAATAGTGTTGAAACATTGAAAGGGATATATGCAGTCGATATCTTAACCTTGTTTTTTAATTTGCATTGTTCTGGTTTTAGTTTGTTACATACCGTGTTCATTACGGCGCGTCTGTGTTCGATGGTTGTAATCAACAGCCACAGACAGTAAAGTGGGAAAACCTAAATGTGACGTCAATGCCTAGTAACTGACGCAGCCTCCAACAGGAAAAAAGACTGACTGCAAGGCTTAATTATCATCGTTTGTATACTGTTTTTTACGTATTGTTAATGTTTACTATTATATATGTAAACCTCTATATAAAAACGCTGAAGTCGTAGTGTAAAGCTGATATTTTTGTGTTTCTCTTTCCTTCGCGCGCGCTCTCTCCCTTTCTCTTGAGCAGCGAATCCGTCCTGAGTTTCCAAGCGAAAGTTGCATGGAGACACACAGCGTAAGACGCGTGTAATGAAGAGAATGGTGAGAGAGGGAGAGATAAAAGAGAAGGGAAATCGGGAACAAACTCATACCAAGCGAGATCACAACAGATCTCGACCGATGAGTTTGCGAGTTGTTTTAGGCACAAGAAAAAAAGGGGGCATCGGGGCAGTATTGTAACCAAAAACCACTGCATCGATGCAACAGAACCGACTCGGAGCCCTTGCACGGAGTTGGAGAGGCAGAAATTAATGTACATTGCATGCACTCCACGTAACGCTCCGGAGCGATGCCTTTGTGAGTGTTTTTTTTTTTCGTACTGCGAGCTAAAAATAGCAGCAGTGTTTGATCGCGCTCCAGAAATAGGCAGTGGGGTAACACAAGTATAAAAGGACTGCAATTCTGAGAAACCTTGGACATTGCTGAGGTTAGACGTGAATGAAAGGCAACATTTGATTGTCATCTTGTTTATGTGCAGTGTGGTCACGTTTGATTGATTTAAAATGTGTGTGTGTGTGTGTGTGTGTGTGTGTGTGTGTGTGTGTGTGTGTGTGTGTGTGTGTGTGTGTGTGT
>JAQQZR010000012.1:14233978-14260159 GCA_030068235.1 Notoglanidium macrostoma
TGTGTGTGTGTGTGTGTGTGTGTGTGTGTGTGTGTGTGTGTGTGTGTGTGTGTGTGTGTGTGTGTGTGTGTGTACGTCACAATGACCCTAAAGACGTGCTCTCTACGTGTCCAATGAGCCGCCACAACTTACATAACTTGTGGCTATAATTTTGTTTCTCTTGGAAATTTCTCAAATTGTGGCTATGAATTAACCTTATAGTGGCCTCTGAGTGAAAACAGTTGGATTAATTAGTGACCTAGATATAAGACTGGCATTATTTTAAACCAGGTATCGTTGTTACGTGACCATAATCTCTTTGTCGATTATAATCACTTTAGGCCTTTTGAAGCAGACAGGAAAAAGAAACATGTTCATCTCCTAAATTCAATTAAACCTATATGCCTTTGTGAGTGGTCTATGTACAGTATACTAATTTCTGTCTGTATTAATGCAAAGAACCAGTATTTATGGATTTTTTTAGTAATCAAACCCCGGATTTCACAAAACCGGTAGGTAGCATATAATGGTAGCCTTGAATAAGACCACTTAGCTTGCATTCATTTGTGCATATGTACAGTTGGTCAAATGAAAACACATGAGGGCATCTAAAGTGTACATTGGATTAAGCTAAACATTTATTTTGTACAGAAATTAATATGGTTACATGACGACATTGTATAAGAGTCAAATTCCTCCAAGAAATGAGATGAGTTACCATTAAATTCAGTTTCAGAGCTGACCACATTGTGTTTCCTGTTAACAGAATGGGCTCATAACTGAAAACAGCTTCAATCAGATACGTAAGCAACAAGAAATAAAGAAAAAAACGACGTAGGCCTAAATCCTGGGTGACACGCGGCCCTTTAGACACTCCACTACATCATGAACTTCCCTGGACCAAAGAACATGTAGCTAGAGTCATGACGCAACACTCACGAGGGACTCCAAACACGTTTTGTTGGTTTATTAATAGAAATAGCATTTTCTCTGAAACGTGTCACTTGACAGAGTTCAGAGATGCAACGCATTTTAATTAAAGTGAACATAGCATAACCCTGACATCAAAATCATGTCTTGTGTGTATCAGGCCGAACTGTTTTCTTATTATTTGTCATCATAGGCTCTAAGTTGTATCTTGTAGTTGGGACGCAGAGAGGTTCGATGCAATGTTCCTCACGCGCACATATTCAGGTCGTCTCTCTTCTGTGCTTTCAATTGTTAAATACAGTTTTTTAGTCTGACAAAGGAAGAGAAGGAGCTAAAACTGTATGTATTGTTATATAAAAAAACTATACCATAGCGTATGAGTGTCGTGTGAGTTAATTACAGATGATCCACTCTGTTTTAAAAAATGAATGAAAGAAAGCAAGAAAGAAAACTTTCAACAGTAATTGCATTATCGCATTAGGCGCAATAACAAATATCAAATAATTATATTGGATTATATTATAATTTTTTGAAGACTAGTTGAAATGGGAGTTAATGACCCCGCGCGCATCCTCCGACCTGCGAGCGCACACACTGTACCAATCCCTGTGTGTCCATACAGGCACATCACACCCAAGCTCATTTGCTGCTCTATGAGTTGCAAGTTGTACCTTTTTGTGTGTATCTGTGTGTGTGTGTGTGTGTGTGTGTGTCTGTGTGTGTGCGTGTGTGTATGTGCGCGTTTATAGAGGCAAATTCGTGACTCGATGAAGCGCAGAACTTTACCACAGCTTTCTATACTTATACCGAGGAAAAATGATGATGATGTCATATATGTGACGAAGTATACATATATATGTTTTATATGTGATGATGCATGCATATATGTGTCTAGGCTAAGTATGATGATGTGAGGTAAGGGAAGTAGGCTTTAGGCTGTTCATTCAAGATTCTGGCGACCCAGCAAACCGTTAAATAACCTATTGTAGACTTTGCACTTTATATTTGCACTCAAGGCTAAACTTGTGTTTTGCTTCTTTTGTAGGGTTTACAAAAACTTTTGGAATGAATGTAATCACTACAGATGTCTCAGAGTCTTCTTCGTGATGCCCCATGTACATTCTTCATCTCAGCCTCTGTAAGTGTTTTAGTATCAAAATCAACCTTTTGCGTTCTCTTTTTTCCTCGTCAATACATTGCATTCCATTGCTCCTTCTGTCATCATCATGTTTATATCTCTTTCTATATTGTGACATTGGATAATGCCAACTGTGATGTGAAAATGCTCTAAGACATGGAGTCCAGTAGTTAAGTAAAGTAGTTATGTAAAGGTAATTAGCTAGACCAGTGTGTGACATTTTCATTTTTTATACATATAGATGCATATTTTTATACATATAGTGGCATATAGAATGTATATGAAGTGACCTAATCAGGGAATTGTCTATCACTGATAGTATCAGAGCTGGTTGTGGTCCACATAATAAGTTTTCTGCATTATAACTCATGCTGTAGGACATTTGTGATATATAGCACATATCAATTGGGTGAACAGTGCTAAATATTATGATATTTTTAGCAGACAATTAGATAATATGGACTTTTACACCATAATGACAGTGAGAATCATTCTTTCACCTTTAAGCATTTCAGCCTTGATCGTTCAAATGTTATTTATTCTTTTGCATTTTGTACTTAATATACTATATAACAAAAAATAATATTACATGGGCATGTTCATACACACACACACACACACGCACGCACGCACGCACGCACGTTCATAAGCATGCATGCACGACGGACAACTAACATATCATGATGGCCTGACTGAAGGCCTCACCTGAGAAGCATGAGTGAGTCAGAATTTTAATATTTATCCCTAATATACAGCTCTCAGTAATTTTTTAACAATTGTGATCATTTCAGTACCTCAGAAAGGGTGTGTACTTCCAGTCAAAACTTTACACACATGATTCCATAGAAGGGGCTTCTTTATTTTTGCTATTGTCTCTTATGAACAATAATGAAAGCATTAACACTATAAAGGAACACACATGGCATGACCAAGAAAGAAACTATGTAATATTTTAAATTCTTTTAGATTCAGTATTCCTGATAAGGCTTTGCACAATTTGGGCATTTTCTAAACCAGATTCATGAGAGAGCTTCACCCAGGCGGCTTTTCTTAAACTTTCCAAATAGGCTGAGGACTTGTTGAGTGCTTGTCCTACGTTCTAAATTAACTTGCTTGTGGAAACAATTTAATTTTAAGTAAAAACTACTTGCTTTATTTAAACTACTTTTTACCCAAAAGTAAACATATACATTTCCAAAGGCATTAAACCTTTATCAAAATAACTTTAAGACAAATAAACATATATACTTAATCAAGTGTGTATGTGAAATGTTTATGGAATACATATTTAATATGTGTGGAAAAAAATCTTGCAGCTGCAAGGACAGTTTTTGATGTTCATCCACAAATCAAGTCCTTTAATATAGAAACCACTATATGAGACATAAGAAGATTGTCATGGCAGGGATTAGCGAGTCTCTTACCTGCACTGGTAAAGTCTTTCATTTTTGCAAAAACTTGTTCTAACCTCCATAAAATAATTGACTCCATAAATCGATTCATCTGAAAAATGTAATATGAAGAAATCTCCATGAAGCGATATATATGTATTTAATGTATTTAAACACACTTCTGAGATAAGACGTTGTTTCTAGCTGTTTCTAGCTTGTTCATTTCATTTAAAAAGAATCTTTCAGTTTTTTGCTTCTCTCCACATCTGATCAGTTCAGTGAGGGTCCAGTTCTCTGAGGTTCAAGGCAGGAACTCAGTGCTCTCCACTGCTCTTGTTATTCATTCATTCATCTGCTTTAATTGCTTTATCCTGGTCAGGAACGCAGTGGATCCAGAGTCTATCCTAGGAATACTGGGTGAGAAGTAGGAATACACCCTGAATGAATGCACGTGGTCGCACACTCATTCACATCTAGGGGTAATTTTGTGTAGCAAGTCCACTTCTGTGCATGTTTTTGGGAGTAGGGGGGAAACTGGAGCACTTGGAGGAAACCCACACATACACAGGAAGAACAAGTGAACCTCTGCACTGACAGTTACCTGAGCTCAAAACTGCGCTGGAGCTGTGAGGTAGCACCTGTGCTGCCTGCTCTCCTTGTGAAGTAGTTTAAAGTTCTTCATTCAAAACTTAGCATAACTTCATCAAGCAAATATGTATTAAAAATAATACAATAATTAATTAATAGAAAAAAGCTTGTACGTGGTCTGGGGAATTCTCAAAAGATAAAAGTTGACATTGCAGGTGTTAAGCCTCAGGTGTTATTCAACACCAGAGCAAATAAATCTTCTTGGCACATTGTTGTTTAGGGTTATGTTAATATAAAACATGTTCTATCCAAATACATTCACTTTGTCTCTCTTTTAATGTTTCTACCCTCAATCTCTTTTTAATGTCTTTTTCTAGATGGTGAAACCTGGAGGTCTGAAGATCCACAAATCAGAGGTACTACCTCCATTTTTCTGCTTCCATCATCAGTAAATGGTACAGTAGCCTTCAGCATATCAATCCTTATTTACAAATATATTTCCTTCATATTTATTTGTGGTTTGTGAGAGGTATTCAGTGTTTTAATTAGAAAAATGTAAAGCCTACACTGATATGCTTTGTTATTAAACCTGTTGTCAAGTTTATTATTTGTATATACATTTAACCATCGCTTATACATTGATAGGGACAATGGACAGTTTGTTAATTGTCTCAGAACAATTGTGTTAGCTAAATTTATTCTGCTGTCCCCTGACAAACAGACTTCAGACGACTGTTTGCACTATAAAGAATGATAGGATTTTATGTATATGAAGGGGGTTAATCTCTATTACTAAAAAGACAGTTAATACCCATGACTAGAGGAAGTCAAAGTGTTCTTTACAAGTTTGAACATATGAGTCAGAGAAGGTGCGACGGATGAGTCAGAAACATGGAAAGCGTCCTCGGCTACTTATGAGAGGGTCCTGTGGCTGAATCCAAGGCATTTTATGAGGCTGCTCAAAATAAATATGCTTATACTGGTAAAGCAAGTATACAATACAATTTTAAAACAAATTTAACATCTTATTCAGTCTTTTGTATGAGTGTATTAGTGTAAGAGCTGTAAGTAACTTTAACTCTATTGCTTCATTGACATTTACATGCAATACAAATATACAGTATAGGTTATTAATCTATTTGAATAGTTTTGATTAAAGTGTTTAGGTTCATTAGGTATGTATGGGCAGGACTTTTTAGAGTGACCTACAGGAAGCTTCCAAATTAAATTTTGATTCATATAAATGCAATAATGACATTTTCATATTATTTATGTTAAGGGTAAATTAGGGGTATTTTTGATTATAATTCTGAACTAATGGACAGATTACTGAATGAATTACTGAATCTGAAGACTGAATGAGGACTGTCCACTGCAATAATTTAAAATCCCACTATTTTGTGACCCAAAAGAAGATGAGTTCTTTCTGAGTCTGGTTCCTCTCAAGGTGTCCCCTCATGTCGTCTCAGGGACGTCTTGGGGACGTCTCAGTCACGTCTCAGCTCAGAAAGCTGCTTCGTAGCAATGACTATTATTAAAAGCAGTATACAAATAAAATTTAATTGAACAAATTAATATCTAATGATGTGAATTCTAGATGCCACAGATGTCAAAGTACACAAAGGTTATATTACATACTCAAGTGTATAATATGTTCTCACACACATAAAACTTTTTAAAACATAGAATTATATGTTTAAAATGGAGTTTTTAGACCTGTGATTTAAATAAATGTCTTTGTTAACTTTTAAATTTGTAGAGAGTTAATAAAAATAAACACATTGTATTATGATTGCAGGATTAAAAAAAAAACAGTCATGGTAGTGTTGCATAAGCAGGCAAGCAGTGGTAGTTTATATTTGAGTGTGCCAAGAGCATGATATAATAATTATCAGTAAATATAATGAAATACATGCAATCTGTAAATTAGTGTTGAATTTAATATGTAAAACTAATGGGGGGAATTTAAATATTTTTGGACTTATAGAAGGCTTCTCAGCATCATGTAATGTGACGTAAGAGGTGTGTATAAATGCATTAGTGGGTATGCATTTATTTAGTTATGTATTCATTTTCACGTGTCAACTGTAGGACATTTCTGAGTGCCAAGCATCCTGTCGCAGTGTCATATTGTGTTTCTACAGAGAGCACAGAGAGGAAGAAAGAGGAAGGGACGTTATGGGCGTGTGCTGAGATTCAGAATAAAGTGGATGTATCAGTCAACACTGCTAGGTATAACCTGCGACCCATTTACCTCATAGCAAACCTGCATAGAAAATAATAACTCAGTATTTAAAATACTAAATGTATTTTAGATTCAGTTGTATAGTCTTACTATATATCTGAGGTCACACTGTCTGTGTGCACCATTCTTTTGCTAATAGTATTATTTCTTTAAGGAATTATATTCCTATTAAAATTAATAAAGCAACTCTAGACTAATAAAGAAATTCAGAATATTCTAGTCTCTATGCTTCACACATTTAAAAGGATAACAGCTCTCACTTTAGCATGATCTTTATACTCAATCTGCAAAATATACATATAATATATGCCCTAAAATGTGTTTAACAGCACAATGATTTTCTAAAATGACTCTAAATATAGAGAATAAGGCCATAGATGATAAAACACTTTGAATAGAGAATGTAAAGGACACCAGACAAACACACAGAAAAGGGGCCTCATTGTTCTGTTATAAGAGTAACCAGTGCCTTTCTGCCAATAACATGATTCAAATTGTATTAATTTTTAAATTCTAATTTAATTAATGTGACCATTAATTCACTAGATTCTGTTTTGGTTTCAAGCCTTTGGTTTCCTCACTGATTCATTCAGTGTTAGCATATGAGGCGACTTGTAAACACATGGCACACGTTGTTTGACACTTTTATTTCTTTAGCTAAGCACATTTGCAGATTCGTGAGACTACCGAGAGCTTTTTAAAAAATACAGAAAAAAGATTATAGCCGCATTGATGGAAATTGCATTGCTGATTAGATGTTATGATGGAAAAAATGTATTATCATAGATAGTTTGAAAACGTTTGGCCTAATGATGGAAAGTTTGAAAGAAAGTTCAGAAGCAGTCTGTAGACCCATAGAACATTTCAGTACGGGGAGCTGAGCAGGAGGATTAAAAATGTGGTAGATGGGTGTTTGACTGAAGTTTGGCCATAGATTCTCTCATTTTGGTTAAAGTTATGTGTAGTGCCAGAGGTATATAATATATTATATCATTCCTGTATTAGAAATTGTAATTGGTTATGATGGGTTGTGTTAAAAGGTTAAGGTTATATGTTGGGATATGCATTTCTAATAACTAACAAACAAAATAAATTAGATGGAATATTGTGAGGTGTTAACGTTATAATGGTGTTGGGGTGCAATATGGATAGTTACATAGAAAACTGCCTATATAACTTATACACAATATATATGTACTAGGGTTTGAAACAAATTCTTCACATTATTTTTAGGCAGAATCATACTGCATAGAGATGGCTTTGC
This sequence comes from Notoglanidium macrostoma, assembly GCA_030068235.1. Lineage (NCBI taxonomy): Eukaryota > Metazoa > Chordata > Actinopteri > Siluriformes > Auchenoglanididae > Notoglanidium > Notoglanidium macrostoma. The sequence continues at coordinate 14,241,514 of JAQQZR010000012.1, forward strand.
TGTGGACTGACTCTGTTGTTAGTGAGACAGATGTAACCAGACCTACCGTCATGAGCAGCCATTTTGGTGAGCATGTGTGCTGCATGAAGATGTATGTATACATGCCTGTGTATTAGAGTGTATTTTTAGAAAAACTAGTGACGTAAAATTATACTCCTTTATGAGTATAAATGGATCAGATGTATTTCTGGGGCTTTTTAGTATATTTGTTTGAATAAGAGCTTGCCTTTTGTGTGTCTGTGTATGTGTGTGTGTGAGTTTGTATAACTTGGACCTAACATTTTAACTATGACCACAGAAAAGGCATGTATGCCTGTATATGAGTGAATGTACATTTTTAAGGCATAGAAAATTTTGATTGGTGTGTATCTGACTCCAAGGACAGACAGAAGAGTATTTGCTTGAGGGGATAATGATTACAGCATGTACCGTGACGCAGTCCTGTCATTTTAGGCATAACTGGTACATATGGATTTACTAGTACCTTTGGATTTTCCTAAAGAAGAATTTTTAACCTTTTTAAATACTTTTGCAGTTGTGTTGATAAAGTGTTATGCCAAGAGTACATTTTAAGTGGCATTATGTCTTTGACCACTCGGTGTGTGCACAATTATTCAATTATTACCAGGACAACTACATATACAATATAAAGAAGCATGCTGTCTCTTTATGTACATTTAAGTATATATCTGAGATTAGAGCTCTCTTCAAATAGTTTAAGGTTTTAGTATAAGGAATTTTACAATTTGGAAGGTGTGTCTTTATCTCAGTAAAGACCTGACTACACTCACTGACCCAAATATCAACAAGTTAGTTATATATTATTGATATGAAAAAATATCAAATTGTTTTCAAGCAAAATGATTCACATATGTACACAGAAAAATATGTGCACATTAAGGTATGGCTTGTATATTCTATAAATGATATGCTTTGTGACATTTTTAATTGTGCATGTTAATACAGGGAAGTAAATGATCACAAGGACTTGGCGCAAATGTATATGTTAGTGGTTACTGTAAAAAATCACTTGTTCATACATACTGCTTGTTGGTAGTGTGTGTGTGAGTGGGAGAGAGGGAGGACATAGACGCACCGCACCTATCAGTGTGCTCTAGTTTAAAGGCTGCGTAAATGTGTTAAAGGAGGAGAACAGTTGGATATACTGAACTTTTAAAAAATATAATCCAATAATTGCACATGGATTTTATCAGAAGGCAATATAGATACATTCTGATTCTTATTATTATAAATCATATTATTTATCTTCTCTTAATAGGCAGAAGTGTCACTGAGGCTGTTTAGATGCAGGAATAGTGCCTTTATTATATTTGGCAGCGTTTGTCTTTTAGTGCTCAACAGTTAATTAAGTGTTTAAAGTGTATTTTTTACGCTAAAGTGTTTGTCAGTCTGGGATTTTATGTCACAACTGTGGTTTTATTGATTTTAAACACAATTGTTTCAATCTGAGTCAAATAAATACAATTTAACAGTTTAGGTTCAGGTTTAATCCAGTACACAATGCCTCATAGTCTAGACAGAAAATATCAAGTGTATAAAATATTTGCACTGTCTATCTGTTTCTTTATTCTTTTTATTTCAAGCAGTGTGCCACTCAGCTGTGAGCTCACGTCATTTCCACATTGGTATTTTCTTGCTTTCATTTCAAAGCTTCAATAACATGAATGTCATCTAAAATCCTGCTGTTTAAGCAGAAAGGGATGTTGTTTGTAGTTCTGTGTTCTGTTCCTCCTGTGTATGTTTGTGTAAGTGTATTTGCATGTGCATGTCTGCATCTGTCTGTCCATGAGTATCAGAAAGTGTGCATGTTACATTCACATGCCTCTTTATTTCCTTCCGTTTTTGTCCTAGACAACACCTGAACAGCCATGTGGTTTTGTATTTGCAGGACAATTAATGCCAATATGTCTAGTGTTTACACAACTTCCTAGCTCCGAACAAAGCGACATCATATTACTGTACCAGGTCAATGTGTTCTGCTATATGAGTGCTTTAAAAATACAATGTACAAATCTCAGAATTATAGCAGGATGATTACCCGCTGCAGTCATCTGTGGAAACATGAAATAATGCCCTAGCATGTAAAGGCAGTAAAAAAAAATTTCGAATATTCTTTGTTTTAAAAAGAAAGCTGTAAGGAGTAAAAGACAAAACATCATGTATTTTTAATGTGTTCTGTTCTTGTTTTTGCAGGAAGCTATTTAAGAAAATGCACAAGAAGTTGGATCTGCCTTGTGCAATCTGTTTATCTCAGTTCCAAATGTCAAGAGGCCATTTCTGCAGCTTAATCAAGTAACAAGATGACAGAGTCTTAACAGATATTTAAACTTCTGTTTCTAAAAGCTGTCAGATGCTTGGATATCTGTAATTGATAATTGGTGGTTATTTTATGGAACTTTGATCATGTTTGGTGCCATGTCTATTTGGAGAGACTAAAAGAAAGGTCCACCAGGTTTTAATTTAGAGATTATAACAAAAATGAAAGATTAAATAAATACATACAGAGTTGCTTAAAGCTATTTATACTTTTTTTCTTTTCTCATACATCTACAACTGTTGAAAGGTCCTCGTTTATTACACATTGCTTGACTCGGTTACAAACTGTTGTACTACAAACTGTTAAAGGGGCTTTGATAAAATTTTATATATTTAAAAGTATATTCATAGAAAAACATGGATTTAGGGTGATCTGACTGTGTGATTATATGGTAGATGAAGGACAACATGGCCATCATGAGCAGCCATTTCACTAAAAGGAGAATGCCAGATGTGACTTATTGCATGTAAGAGATATTTAGTATGTTAAGGCGTATGCTTGAGTGTGAAGGTGTGCACCTGTATATATATATATAGTGTGTGTGTCTGTAAAAGAGATTGTATGTGCATGTGTCCGAGTTTGTCTGTTAGCCTTGGTTATACCACGTACTGGTGGTCCCTGTGTACAAGTGGAAGAACATGTAGTATGGTTACCACATGTGTGTGTCAACAATTACATGTGCATCTGTGTGTGTGTGTGTGTGTGTGTATTGGCTTTTGCATCTCTGACAAAGCTTGGAGTTGAATTTGTTCAGGATATGAGGGATTTAAAGCATTACAGAAGATACTGTAAAGGAATGGCACCATTTTAAATGTATTTTACTTGATATTTTATTTGTAATGGAACAAGACCGACCCTCATAATATGTAGAAATATGTGCATTTAGCATGCTGACTTTCTGCTTGTCCTGAGCAGATTTGTGATTTTTAGGTGATTCCATCAGCTTGACATTTGCAGTGTTTATAAACGTAACTGCCACTGGCATGACATAGTGATCTGTGTATTTAAATTACATAGGTTAGAGGAAACATGTAAATGTCTATGACCATGTGACTGTACAGTTAAGTTGACCCTTGTAAGCAATCTGGGTAAGCAATACTGAGTTGCTAAAAACATTCTCTCATTAATGTTTTGTTTGTGAAGTAACTGTAAAGATGTTTCCATGTTCAAAATAATGTATTGTTATTTTTTATTATATAAAAGCCAGGCGCTTTAATGGTCGAGCTGATGTCTGCCAAATATATATATATGTATGTGTGTGTGTGTGCGTGTGTGTGTGTGCATGTGTGTGTGTGTGTGTGTGTGTGTGTGTGTGTGTGTGTGTGTGTGCGTGTGTGTGTGTTGTTGTGTGTGTGTGTGTGTGTGTGTGTGTGTGTGTGTGTGTGTGTGTGTGTGTGTGTGTGTGCTGTGTGTAGGCCTGAATGTATGTGAAGTTCGAGGTATTTGTGATTTTGTGATTTGCATGAGAAGCTGCAGAATTCTCCTCTGAGTGTGTGTACTGGTTATCATGACTCAGAATGTATACTGTAATATAAGGAGGCTGTAAGTTGCATCCATATAGAAGATCAGGTAAAGCCAAACAGTATTCTTAATTTTTTTTTAAATGTAACTGCAGTTTTGTGTGTAAACGGTAGCGTTGTATATAGTTTTGTATCAATATAAGTTTTGCAGTAAAATGTAAAATCATGAACTAATAATTATTGCTCGTAAGGTTAATATTTTTAAACATAAAACAGAGGGAAATATTATTTTATATATTATTGCAACCTGGGGATGTTCTTAAAGATTATGTGCAATGTTCTATGTATGTGTACGTATTTGTGTCTGTCTTTTTTGTGGTGTATTTGTGTGTTCTTATGTGTCTGTTTGTAGCTGGGGAAAAAATAACTGGTATAATATAACATTATTGTCTATTATTTGCTGGGGTTGTTATCTGTGTTTAATTATTTCTTTGTATGTGTATTATTTTCTTTGTATCAGAAAGGCCGTACTGACAAAACCCAGTGTTGTGTATGTGCAGAAACCTAAAAGTGAGGATATAAACAGGTACGTCCAGCATTATCAGAATCAGGAGCTTTTGACTCTATATATAATTTTGCTCTACAAACGGCACTGCTATGAAAGCATGACTGTACAGAAACACTCAACATGTAGTATGTACACACTTGTTTCTAAATATAGGGATTAAACAATTGCAGCCTGGTGTGTAGAATGTGATATTTACATTTTGTTGTGAAGTGTGAAATTGCAAGCAGATAATTAGGCAATTTATTGTTCCGTTTGTTTGTTTTATTCATGAAATGAGACCTTATAATTCACAAATGTAACTTTTGTCAAGCTGCAAATAGCAAACATGATATTTTGACCTTGCAATTCTCATTTTTCATCTGTTTGCAGAGATGACCGTCATGAACACGTGCACAGGGATTTGGATAACTGCGTTGAAATTCACTTAGGACTGTTCTATACTCATCGAGGCCAGCTGGTTAATTAAGGACCGATTTGACACCGTCAGGTATTTAAGTCTCTGTCTCTATAGAGCTTGCGTCTGGAGCAGTATGCAGATGTTGAGAACGGTGCCATTTCTCGTCGTTTCTTGATGCATACGATGTGTGTGGTATTAAAAAAACATATAATAATAATAATAATAATAATAATAATAATAATAATAATAATAATAATAAAAACAAAAAAGCAGAATAAGGTAATGACCAAGACTTATGCTGAATTAAATTCGGGAGGATGAAATAAAACATTTTTTTAATTTGGCTTGTTAGAGCATGACTGCGTGTGTGTTTGGTTTGACTGCAAATAGGCTGCTGTGTTACAGGGACCAAGGGTGATACCTACTTGTAAGGTGCAGGGTCTCAAACGTTGTCCTAGAGGATTATAATTGCTTTCTGTGCAAAGATGTAAATGGTTGTAGCAGGACGATGCTTACAAAAATAAGTCTTGGTTGCTGTAAATGTCTTGGCAGTACTGAGATGCTTTTTTTTTTTTTAAAAAGAATGTATAAGATGTTGGCTAATACGTGCAAACGTATTTCGTTAGAATTGAATGCGTGGATATTTTTTGAGGACTTTTGTCTGAAAGGATAGACCAGAAGTTACAAGGTAGCCTACGTTTCTGGGTGTTTGAGGCGCAGTTCATGTCGAGAAGGTCGCTGTCCACTGCAAAGGTGCAGGTAATGAAAACCTGCGTACAGACATTAGATAGCAGTGTGTTAACGTCAGACTATACGTTAAGTAAATTGTCTATAATTGATTTATTGCATACTACAGGCCGTAGTGATGTTAAGGTGTGATTCAGAGACAAAGTACACTGTAGTCCTAACAATGTCCACGGATTAAGATCAGTCACATCCTCAGGCAGAGTGTCCAAAAAGAATTTAATCGAGAGGCACGTAAACAATTGCAAAGGTAATGCACAATACAGGCAGGAGAAAGGTGAAAGCTGTGAGTGTATCGATACTGCTGGTGGGGTGAAAGTAGCTCAGGGCGAGGACGTGTGTGCATGTACCCTTTGGGTGGAGTATCTCTAAAATGCTGAATATGAATGATATTATTTAACATAAAAATAAACAAGAGGCAATATGTGGAACAAAGCCAAGTCTGTACATCTGAACACACACTATACTCCACCCTGTAATCCAACCTCAGCTGTAGTGTCAGTGTCTCAGACATTATGAAAGTATTTTTTCCTTAATAAGCATAGGTATAGTTATAGCCAATGTACTAATATATTTCATAATTCAAAACAAATGTATTAAATGGCGCTGTTTAAACGCTGGAATTGTAAGATGTAATGATTTCTGTATCAGCGTTAATGTTCTGTGTACATGTGAAGAGGAACGAGAGAAAACTTTGTAACATGCCTGTCAAAATCCTGTAGCCTACGAGATATACAGAGTCCTGTTTTTTTAATTGAGTGCATTAAACTATTGGCTCCTTAGATTTATGTTGCTTTATGTGTTTTAGGATTTTGACGTTTAATGCATTTTGACACAGTGGCAGTGTATCGTTTGCCATTCTTTAATATATTTATTTCTTAAAAATAAATGCTTTAAAATGCAGTTACATAGACATCTTTTTTGTTTTGTTTCGCTGTAATATTTTAGTTCAAATAAATAAAGCTTGTATTTAACTATGCACAGTGTGGGTTTTGTTATTCATTTGTGACTCACTGGATTAAACCAAGTATTTGAATTGTGCATTTTTCCTAATAAACTACACTATTTAACCTGCATATCAGTGCAGCGTTGGGGGCATACAGAGTGTTAAAATAACCATGTGTACTGTTATTGAAATAAAAATATCAAATGTGAACAGCAAAATGATTTAGAATAAAACATTACACTTTTTGTACTAAGTAGTATGCAAGGAATATGTTTCTTTGACTAAAATAAAAGTCTAAAGCGTTATATGCTTAAATTTGACGTTAAATGTCAGGTCGTGTTCAGAGTCGAGCAAGAATGGCGACTGGACATGAATGCATGGTAGACAGAAAATCTGTAGTAGGCTATGCAATTCCCCTCCATATGTGGCTGTTAAACCTGGGTGACTGAGACTGAAATACAAATGCATGCTGTCATTCTCTCATCGTTAATATGTTTGTTTCTTGTGCGTATGTAAAAATCCTCGCGTGGGTTTCATGTCACGTAACGCACCTTTTTTTCCCCCAAACGTACCACTATCTATGCCATGTTTACATAATCCCAGGATCAGGCGCTTCCGTGTTTGTAGAACGCAGGTACCAGATCTTCTCGCGAGGTTTCAGGAGAAGACCGTCTGGTAGTTGTAGTTTTTTTTCTATTTCTGGGGGGGGGAGCCCTTCAATCTGTGTAATCATGGGAGTATGTTGCTACAAATGATATCTGAGAAATAAATATATGTTTAAAAATAGTTATATTTCATGTCATAACTTTCAGCCTGACAAAGAATATGTACTTAGAGTTTAATCGGGCTACTTGTCCTTTTTTGTGCATCCTATGAGTCATAACCGAGACAGCACCCGTGAATGAGTGTGAAGAACATACCTCTTACCGAATAGCATCATCCTCACATTACACAGAAGGCGGGAGAACAAGCTCTCGATTGACCAATAGGTAAAGAACTTCATTCATAAAAAAGTGGGGGTTGATAATCGAAAACGTGGATTTGGAGGTTTCATAATCCTGACCGAAACAGAAAACCTGTTTCTGAATTACAGCCAATGAAAAAGTCTGAATGGAGCGCTACTGTAACGCTTGTCCAATTGCCTTCGAGCCAGAGCCGCACAAGGCCCGCCCCTGTCAGACACAAACCCCGATGAATGAGAAAGGAGCCTTTGTGACTGACACCTAAATTAACCAATGAACGGCGAGTGTCTGTTTGAGGACAAGTGTTTCATCCAATCCACGGTGAAGGTGGGTGTGTTCGGGGTGAAAGAGTAGGCGGGGGTGTGCACTTCAATCTGGACAGACTAGTATGTTAGAGGAGTTGTGGGGGTGTGATGCCACAACCTGCTTATAAAGGGGCTCGCACGTTGTGGCTCTAAATCAGTGCATATCGCCTAATTTTGTGGGTCAGACAGCGCGCTCGCCTAGGCTTGTCGCTACATGGAGAACTTGAACGTGGTGAAGATGCTTCAGCTTGCTGAGACTCCTCTCTACTGGGTCGGTGCAGTCACCACAGCCTCGCTGGCGCTGTGGCTCCTCTACCACATCTTCTCCGGCTTCAGGATATGGGTGCTAGGAAATGGATATCTGCTGTCTCCTAAATTGGGGAAATGGGCAGGTGAGTTCAATTCATTCATTCCAAAGGAAAACCCCTGAGTAAGTTGAGCAACAAGCAGTGAATGAAATGGGAACATTTGAGCGTTCAAGTAGGTCAAACATCTATGAATGAACTTTATGGATTTTTTTTTTTTTTTTTTTTTTTTTTTTTAAATATATATATATATAAATAAGCACTACCTACTAATTGAACTTTTCTTTTTTTTATATATATATTCTTGAAACAATTTCTTTTGAATCATACTACAAACACGTGGCATGTACTACTGAATGTTTAAGATTATAAAATCTTTTTATTAGTAAGGAAACAATGTAATTGAATAATGAGCTACCCAGTGTTCATACGTATGGTCCTTAAAGAAGCGCTGAGAGTCTCAGGTTGACAGATTACGCCATACCTCCATGAGCTGTGCGCAGATAATCGCAGGTTCTGACTCATTGAGATGAAGTCAGACTAAATCATGGCTGTAAATACTAGCTCTATAGAAGCAGATTGGTCATTGTAGTTGGATTAATTAGATTTTTAATCATAATACATTTCTTTACAGTTTTTACACGTGCATTTTCTTTAACTTCGTGGATATCTATAAGAAGGGCATAATCGGGTTTCCAGTACTTTGTTTTTCTCTTTTATTATCTTGTATGTATCCTACTGTTTGGTCTGCCTAGCATGACCCACTTATCCAATTTCTCGTCTGTGACGAGGCACCGTGCATCTAATGCAGGCTTTTCAGTGCTACTCTACATAATAACAGGGGTTGATCAATTGGTGTGTTTCATGTGCCCAGGTTTTTAGCGACCGCACCAACTCCATTCATTTTGTAGGACCACATATGTTAGTTATGGCAACGTGACGCAGTTTAAAACGCCAATCCTAATTATAATGCTGGTCCATACCACGTGCGGCTTGTGTGGGTTGTGTTGATGTCCGTAGTCTGAGTCAGTAGATTTCAGGTTCTAATGCCTGATGAAGACTAAGTGGCACACACCATTCAACCCCAACATAATGGGTCAAATGGATACTGATGATAAAATGATACATGATCCCCCACCCCCACCCCCACCCCCACCCCCACCCCCAGACTTGGTCGTGCCCAAGAGCGCCGCTGAGACCGGTTCCCTTTCTATGATGTACACGTTACCTTAGTCGCGTTTTGGGGATGATGTAGGCAAGTAGTCGTGCCACTCCCTGAAACGCGCTGAATCAGGCGACCAGTTGGACTTGTCCTACATTCTCTTCAGCTCCGAATCATGTCCTAGGCATCTTCAGCGCAGGTGAGCTTGAGGTGACTGAGAGCAGGTGGAAGGCGAAGCGTTCGTCTTCCTGTCATTCCTGCAGCGCCAGTCCTGTCCTGTTGAGCAACAACAGCTTCACGTTCTCAAATATTTCTCAGAACTATGCGGCAGGTCGTCTTTCATAGTCCTATGGCAATTGGTATTCATCTTCATACTTTAACACCACATTATTGGTTTTGTTTTGCGGAGATTTTTGTTTGTTTGCTGGAAACAGACGTAATGCATATTTGTTTAGACAGCTTACCTCAACCCGGCTACTTGTGATTGCTAAACGGAGGGTGGTTCCTCTGTATAAACAAACTGAACAGCCGGTCCCATCCAGACCAACAAGTTTCCCCTTCCTATCAGTTTTTTTTTTTTTTTTTTTCTTTTTTCAAAGCATTGTCACTGTCCTCAACACACTCCTCTAAACTGTTGTATAGCCTATATACGTATTTATATATATATATAAAAAAATTTTTTTTCTTTTTTTTTTTTTTTTATTATTCTTCACACACGTTTTGAGTTATGTTGGCGCATTCCAAAAAAGTCTACTGTTCCTTGCGCTCTGTGATCAGGAGACCCCTGCTGGTCAGCCGAAGTATTGCACAGGAGTTTTGACAGTCACCAACCGGTGTATCAGGTGTAGCCATGCTCCCCTGCAGCGTGCAAAGTTAACCTTTTACCCAGTGTGCTTTTAATTTTCACTCGGTACACCACTTTCCGCATTATTGTATTCTCACTACTTTTAAGAAGTTGCCACACCCAGAAATGGAGACTTGATCCTTGTTGCCGGGGTGGTAACATCAAGGGTTACCTTTCGTTTGAGGCTTTAACTTTTTTTTTTTTTTTTTTTTTTTTTTTTTTTTTTTTTTTTTTTTTTTTTAAATATATAAATAAAGGTGCATAATTTTACCTTAAGGACCACTGATGTATCTTTTTAAAGCTTTAGTTAATTAATCCTGTCAAATGTCTGCTTTGTGAAGAGAAGTAGTTCTAAGCATTTGACCAGATGGTTATATCTTTATAGCCTGTTGATGAAATTGCTAGCACTCACATTGTTCTTCTGTCTAGACTCCCCGTTACAACACTAAACATATTTTTTACTACAGTATGTGTATTATACAAATGTAGCCTTAAATTCATTTGATTTTTTTAAACAAGGACTTTGTTTAGCTTTCCTTACTAAACTAATAATGAATGAAGTGCATAAAGGATAGATGGATGGATAGGAGAGATGCAGAGGATTAGTATAAAACTATGACCAATTCTGCCTATGGTTTTTGAATAGCTGAATTCCCATTCATACAAGGCAACAGCATATGTGAATGAAATTTATTCCCCTGTCTCTGAATGAGTGAATGTCAACCATGCATGTGTCTCTAGCTGCATGCTTGTGAATGTGCTGGTGCTGTGTTGTGAATGGGACTGGCTCCTACTCTATGGTGCCAGTGGAGGCAGGAGGGCTGTGAGGTAAAGGGGGCCTGTCAGGGGGGAGAGCAGGGGAGGTCTTGGAGAACAGTCATTCATGTGACTAACAAGCTCATTGCCATCTCCTGAAGAGGGATGTTGGGTAAAATCTCAACCCCGCCTCTTTTCTTTTCCATCTCAGCCCCCATAACACTCTCCTTCACCACTAGTGTCGTGTTTTTCTTTTTTTCTCTCTCTCTCTCTCTCTTGCTCACTCACTCTTGTTTGCCCTCCTAGACCCCCTCCCTCTCTTTTCTCTTCTGTCACGACTCAGTCATTTTTATTTATATATTTCCTGAAATAGGGAGTCTTCCATCTGGCGTCCCCCTTTTGAAAGAAGTTTATCCGCTTGCATCAGTGTTGCACTTTAGTTATATTCATTTTCAGCAAGAATTCTCTATACATTTTAGTACCCTGCATTCCTAATTGTGCAATTGTTTTCCATGACAGGTTTGTTGGGTCATGGTGCAATGTATAATTTACCCTTCTATTGTAGAACATAAATAGTTCATTCATCTAACCATCATCTGCTTAATTAATTCCCTGTCAAATTCTGACACATTGAGTCCAAAGCTGAAACAAACATGAGAATTTATATAGTCCTATATAGCTATTCTTTATGGACCTACTATACTTGTTCCTGAGACAGCCACCTTGTAAATTTTTTTTATTTATTTATTTTTTTGATAATTGACCAGACTGGAATCTACACTATTGGATAAATAATTCTGCCTTTTATACACCATCTATTTTGGTTATTCTATTTGGGATTGAAGGAAATAGGAGCTGGATAAGAGGAAGAACTATTGATTTTCTTTTTTTTTTCCCCCCACAGTCGCATAACTGACTTTTTGATACTATTTCTGACTTTGTCAGGTTGTTTGATCCACCTTTTCTCTAAGTAGCAAAGCTATTTTGGGTGCTATGCTGTGTAGTTTTCCTCTTGGCCATGTGACAGGCCTATTTAAAGCATGATGAGCTGCTTTTGGGAGTGGGAGGAGGTGTGTGAGTGGGTGTTTTAACATTCTGCAGAGCTACAGAGCTAGAGATGGACGAGCTTATTCAATGGATGGGGGGGATTGGGGTGGATGCGACAGATTGTATGGAATCAGAGCAGACTGAGGGTGTAGGCCACTGTTTTAACTGGTATATTAGATCCAATATCAAATCGAGTTTAGTTCCAAGATGTCCATTTGAATACCATCAGCACACCAACAAATGCTGAAGTGATGGACGAGCGACGTGTTCTTTTTTTTTTTTTTTTTTTTTGGCCAAGTGGAAAAGCCCTGTTGAATAGAGCAGTATTCTGCAGTACAGCTTCAAGTGCTGTTCTGGCACTAATGTAGTGCAGCAAGCTCTCTGTGGTGAGCTGGGTTGCTGGGGAAAGCAGAGAGGGGGTGGGGTGGAGAGGATGGAGGGAGGGTGGCATGTTGTTGGTATTCAGGTGCAGTGGCTGTTCCAGACACGGCAGCTATTTTTACTCACTGCTGCTTTTTTTAGCCTAGGAAGCGGGGCTAGTGCGCCTGTGCAGTGCTGGGACATTCCGTATTTCTGAACGTGATGTTCACGAAGAGAAGCTCTGACCTCCATCATGTTTGAGTGGGGGTAGGGCATGAGAAATGAAAAGAACAATCTTCATAGCACAATTCCCACCCCTCAATTTCTTCCCCCAATCATCTAGATGAAAGCTCTGATTTGTAAGCAACATTTAATAGCTTTAGTGGACTCTTAATGCATCTACCCTGTTTCTTCTACTCTTGGCAATTTGAAATGGGTACACACACACCCACACATGCATGCAGGCTCACACTCTATGCAGGGGGCCATTTTTCAAGCATCAACAGTCATAATACTCACGAGGCAGTTTGTGTAGCTCCGGTCTATTTTACTACCGACACGAGAGCAGTGGATCCCTGCCAGAAACACTGCTGTGGGCTTGGCTGAGGGATTAGTGGGGAAGGGTGGTTTGTTTGTTGTTTTTTTAGGGGGGGAGGGGGGGGGTTATACTTATTGACATGTGAAATATGATGTGCATGGTCTCAAATTCTTCCATTTCTGAGCTGACAATAGAACATGACAAATTAATCTTTACAGGAATGTACATGTGGAATTTGAGAATATAGCTTTTGACCATAGCCCCCCCCCCAGGCAGCCACATTGATTGGGATTCTTATGCAGATAAGGATGCATTATTTAGATATACTTTCATAAGCTTGAGTTTATTTATTGTATCATTTATTCCTAATCAATAAAACGGAAGACCTGAGTTTTAAGCAGCCAAATATGGTTCCTTCTTTATGCATGTACTGATTCCACACAAGATTGATGCAACAATGTTCTCAAATTGCACTGGGTCCAGACTTTCTGCACAATTTTCATTTACTGATTAGATTTTGTGCAGTTCTGCCCATTGGGTTTTTGAGCTGGCGTTTGATTCTTAACATTGGTTTAAAAATAGGTAGAGATTCGCGTTCTCCCTCTTCATCCCTTGACTTTACGCAGTCTCCCTCTCTCCTCCTCTCCTCATGTTGCTATTTTTGGCAGTCCCTAGGATCCCTCCTCACCCTCCCGTTCTGTTGAGCTCCATGAACGTCATCACTCGCTCCCTCCCTCCCAACCTCCTTCCCTTCCTCCTTTCTTCTAGCCAACTTCTCTCTCTTCTAGCTTTGCTCTAGTGAATGACTGCTGCTTCTAAAAGTGTTAAATCTAGGCAGTACGCACAGTCTAAAGGCATTTTATTTTTGAGAATCAAGTCAACCTATGTTTATAAATGTTTGTTTTTATTTTTGATCAACTGCATTATGTAGTTGCATAAATTAAAAAAATGAGAAGATATTGGCCAGTGGCTTAAACAAATGTATGACATAACACTAGAACAAAGTCTGGGGTTCCTAACAAAGAAATAATAACAATGCATATACCTTTTAGCAGCCGTGTTCTTCAAAATGTTGCACCACTCTAAACTAAAGCAAAATTAAACTGCATTGACCTGACTTTCATCTCGTCACCCAAAGATGCAGCTATGCAGCTTGGAGATCATGTGGCTGCCCTTTTTCCTAATTGTTTACTTCATGGTGATAGTGTTGTTGTCATTACCATGCTTCTGTATAAATGGTTTTAAAGTTTTGCATTTGTTTAGGAGCGTTTTTCATGTTTTCTTTTCCAGTTGTAACGGGAGCCACAGATGGAATTGGGAAAGCCTATGCGGAGGAGGTAAGGGTTCCTCTACTTATTTATTTCCCTCCCTTCATGGAAGGCACAGTGACTCATCACAAGAGATGGGTTTCTCTCTAAGACCATGGGAGGGAGGGCAACTAGAGGACTACTCCTGGAAAATGCTCTTCTCTGTTTATACGCCAACAAATACTTCCTAGCAATGTCAATCAACTCACTGACACAAACTCCCTGAAGTTGCAAAACTGGCTACTGTCTGGCTACAGAACTAGCCAAAACTGGCTACATTATTCACTTTAAGATGGCCTACCATCTATTACTAAATCTGTTATGAAGATATGAAGAACAGGAACTTTTACACATATTCACGAATCCTACAATTCATTATATTTGATCATTTTAGTAAAAATGGACTAGGAAGTAGGTTCTGGGGGGTGGTGTTTTTAAATATCGGTTAATTACTGATCAGTTCTTCTTTCGTTTTCAGCTTGCTCGACGAGGATTCTCTATAATGCTCATCAGTCGCTCACAGGAGAAGCTGGAAGATGTTTCCAAGTCCCTTGGTAAGCATTTTCTGTGTTGGTCACAAAGCATTTTGTGCAGCTCTTTCAATGGTGCTTCCACTTGCAACTAAGCTAGGTCTCTCGTGCATACACTAGTCCTACTGCTATACAATGTATGAATTAAAATGCATAAGACTTTTCAGTTTATCACACTGCTGAACTGAGTCTTTTCAGAGTGTCTGTGACCATATTTGTACAGACAGCCCCATCCCATTGCTACAAGCACTGCCTCACACTTTGTCTCCTGCTGAATATTGTTGTTCGTGCCAATGGTACCCAAGCCCATGAAAATATTTTCTTATTCACTGCCTTCCCTGCAAGCCCTGGAATCCTTTCTGATGACTGTCGTCATGGAAATGTTCTGGGCTGGGAACATGGGGTGCAAGGGTGTGTGTGTGTGTATGCTCATTGACGTTGGCTCGGCTCCCCTCCCCTATCTCTGCTGCCTGAATGAAGACACCATGTCTGCATGAATGGGACTTTCTCCCTGGTGGAAAGATGCAATTCTTTTCCTGAGTTCAGAGAAATCGTAATACCAACTTTACACTGCAGGATCATTCCTGTTTTCAGTGGGCAAAGGTTTCATGTTGGGTTGAAGGCACCAATTTTATTTGTCCTTGATATATTTGGCTAAGCTATCATTATTGCACACTGACCGTTTTGGATCCATGTTTATATCCATGCAGCGTTAAGCATGGTTGGTGGCAAGTGGAAAGACAATCTGCAGCTACCTAGTCTGCCATAACCATAGTCGTGCTGAAGGCACACCGAAAAGGGGAAGGGGGGGGTTTATGGGTAGTCACGAGCTGGGTCTCTCCCTGCCAAACCTGGCACACTCTGCTCACGCTTCAACCAAATGCCTTGGCAGTGTGGGGGCTTGGAGTCACCAAGACCACTTTGCAGTCACGAAGCTATTTAAAGCGGAAAGCCTTCTCTTAAAATAGATTTCATATTTGCTATTGTAATAGTCTTATTTGATCATGTTTATTGGCCTGCAGTCTTTCTAACACTCTCCATTGTGTCTCCTCATATAAACGGTCTACAGTGTGAGGTATTGGAGGAATTTTCCTCTCATAACTCCCTTGAATGGGGTTCAGACATGATTCTTTGGACAATGCATTCTAATTGCTGCAGGCACGTCAAACTGAAGTAGAGGAAGGGTGTGGGAAGTTGCATCTGGCTCATTTTTTGGCACACAGCTCCCCCTGCTGTCAAACATTTGCTATTCAAACCCTATAGTGATGCTTTTTAAGTTATTTTTAGTATGTTCACAAAACTGATTACTTTTAATAGTAAACTTGAGCCGTTCCCAGAAAAACAACCATTGTGAATTTATGGCAACTGCTTCAGAAATCATGACTGCTTCTAAACAATTCCTGACATCTGAAACCTTGACATTTAATCTATTCTGATATGCAGAAAGTATGTACAATGTGGAGACCAAGACCATTGCTGTGGATTTTGGTCAGATCGACATTTATCCTAAGATTGATGCTGCACTTGCTGGTCTAGAAATAGGAGTTCTTGGTGAGTAACTGTATAGTTTTTAATTTTATAGTATTATTGTATGAAGGTGATATTTCCAGGAGTAAGATTACCAGAATCTGTTTAGCCTAGCAGGCTTTTCAGTTGACACCCTGAAGACAATTTATTTAATTTTGATTGTGTGATGTGACCGTAAACTCCTTTTTCTGTCTTTGTAGTAAACAATGTTGGCATTTCTTACTCTTACCCCGAGTTCTTTCTGCACATTCCTGACCTGGACAATGTGAGTAATTATTCCTTGCTCTGTATTTTAAGTGACAGATGACTATTTTGCTGTCGGTATGTACACATAGTCATGGAAAACAGATTGCAAGTAGGCAACATGGGCTGAAGGCTTCTTCTGCCTTAATCTAAAACATAAGTCCTAGCATGAGACAGCAGACTCTTTTGCTTCTGACTCTGGCTAATTAGTGTGTTCGGTCTGTGCTGCTTTTCTCTGTTTATTTTGGATAACTAAAGCAAAAGGATAAATGGGGTAGTATTAAATCTAATCAGTGTGTGTTTGGTTTGACTTGTGTTGCTTAAATTGTATTTTCAAATTGATGGTGGTTTAAAACGCACAATGACTTTCTTTATTTCAGTTCATTAACACAATGATCAATGTCAACATAACCTCAGTGTGTCAGGTAACTTTCATTTACGAGTTGTATTTAAAAAGATTCTTTCATTCATGTGCCTGATTTTAAATATTTAGTCGCAACATGACTGCAATTCTTTTGGTTTTCTGAACTAATCTTTTTCTCCCTTTTTGTCTCATTAGATGACTCGTCTGGTTTTGCCCAAAATGGAAGCCAGGTGAGCCCTGAGAACTTTCCTCTAAGATGGGAGGCTTCATAATAGAAAGTTAGAATTCCTATTAAAGTCCAGAAAGGGAAGGAAAAGGTTGTTTGAAATCACTGCCTGTTGATTAGCTTTGCCCATCAATTTTTTTTTTTTTTTCTTTTCTGCAAATATGGCTTTCCACACTGGGCAACAAATGCATGCTAGACTGATTGGCTAGATTGGGTCATGTGCATCAGTAGGGCCAATCACAGTGATGGGAAAATTTCATACAAATGGGTCCAACCTCAGCTTGCTAAAGCACACTACCGGAGCTGCAGGGGTACTGCGTGTTAAAGTAGATGCCATGGCAACACACAAAGTGACCATAATTTGTGTGTGTGGTCTGTTACAGTGTTGTCAAAGAATTGATTCCTGTTTTAGCCCTATCTGGCTTAATACAAGTTCACTTGGGCACAAAAAGGTGTAACTCTTCTGTCTCTTTCAGAGCAAAAGGTGTAATTCTCAACATCTCCTCTGCTAGTGGCATGTACCCGGTTCCCCTGCTCACTGTGTATTCCTCTACCAAGGCAAGTCTTTCACCTTTACCCATGATCCATTTGACTATCAAACGGAACATTTACAGTTTAGAACATATAAAAGATAAAGGCTGTATACTGCCACATAGTAACTATTACCCGAAAAATGTAAGTAAAATGTTGACCGGTTTAATTGTAGGCTTTTGTTGACTTCTTCTCCCGTGGACTTCAAGCAGAGTACAAGTGCAAAGGGATCATTATTCAGGTCAGAGTTTTTCATTTACATTCAGAAATTTATGTAAAGCATGTATTGATTTGCGTTTTTGTTGCTCTGTTGTAAATCAACCTATATATCTATAGAGTGTGCTGCCTTTCTTCGTGGCCACCAAAATGACGAAGATCAGGAAACCCACCCTGGACAAGCCTACTCCTGAGCGTTATGTAGCTGCTGAGCTAACCACTGTGGGGCTACAAGACCAGACCAATGGTTATTTCCCCCATGCAGTCATGGTAAGCACACCACTACTCTCAAACATGGACACGGTATACAACTGCTGTAGTTTGACAACATGCTATTTTGTATCTTTAAAAGGCATATATGAGTAAAAAACGGTCCAAATTGCATTATGCATTTTTAATCATTTCAAAGGTATAAACTAACTATAAACCAAATGTCTGGTAGGAGTAAATGACCGTTGTATTTAATGATTCTCCCCCCCCTTCCTGGTTTTCTTCCACATCCTATAAACATGCAAGGTAGATTTGGAAAATGAGGAAATTTTGGCTTTTAAAAGGCAGTTTGAGGGTTAAGACATGGTTTTAGGGTTCAGGTTAGAATTAGGTTTGGCATTTAGTTATGATGGTTAGGGTAAGGGGCTAAAGAATACATTATATCAATGTGTGTCCTAATGAAGACCAAATGTTTTCAAAGACAATTTGTCCTCACAGGGTTCTGTTTGTTTTAAAACAAAAATACATTTTCTTTATTTTTTTTATTTCTGTCTCATTACTAAGGTAGGTTTAGGTGCAGGTATAGCATTAATCTAGGTCAATGGATGGTCCTCACAAGGATGATAAAACAAACGTGCATGTGTGCGTGCGCATATGTCTGTGATGGACTGGTATCCCCTCCAGGGTGTATTCCTGCCTTATGCCCAGTGTTCCTGGGATGAACTTCGATAACACTGACTGACAAATGATAACACTGCTC
>JAQQZR010000012.1:14260259-14301795 GCA_030068235.1 Notoglanidium macrostoma
CCAACCCCCCCCCCCCCCCCCCCCCCCGTGTGTCTGTCTTGCAGGGATGGGCCACCACTGTTCTAGTTCCCATCAAACTGGTCATTTACTTTGGCATGCGCATGAACAAGGCTCAGCGTGGAGGTTACCTCAGAAGGAGAAAGCTGCGATAGCTTATAAATGTCGTCTAAAGGGAAATGGCAAACCACATCCGAAGTGTCCTTTCTGTCCTGGGTGCTTAGTATGGGTATGACTGCCTGACTTTTGTATCAGTGTTTGAGTAGTTCTGTGTCGAAGGCTTTTGTACTGAATATCTCATTAGACAAGCCTCTTTATGTTCTTGTAAGAACTACTGACCACAGATGTCACACTGACACATGTTGAATGAAGTAGTTCAGACTGGGCTTTTTAAATTGGTGTGTTTCTCTTTGGGTTTGTGTGATTTGGGAATTGTTGTGTAACTTTTATAACTAACAGGGTCTAAAGAGTGTTGCATTGATGCATTGAGGGCTGTTTTGACTGCTGTTCTAAGCAGACGGTATTCGAGTAGAGATGGGTTCCATAAACGTATTTTCCTCTGTATAAAAGCCACATGTGCACCTGATTACTTGCTCACTGATGCCAGTTCCCTGTTTGTTTGTTTACAGTAATTAAGAAGGTGAAATTTATACATTGTTTCTTCCTTAATTGTTGAATGATCATATGAGTGTTGGCCTATTTAAGGTTTTTTTTTTTTTTGTTTTTGTTTTTGTTTTTTTTTACATTTCTTAATATTTATGAAATCGGTGGTGGGGTTTTGTTTTATATGTATGTTCACTAGATTTTTTTTTTTTTTTTACACATCACATTGAGCCACGTTGCACGCACTGTCGATCTCTGATTGTTCAGAATGATGTGCCTTACAGAAATATATGGGAATATGCTAAATGTTAATGGAGATTTCTACCAGCTGCTATTCTGTCTTAAACGTAGCAATGCACTTCCTGACTGTGTGTTTTTGTTGTTTTTATTTTAAGAACTTTCACCAGAGAGTGTACTTTGCCATATAAATGTCTCAGTTTAGGGGTCTTTCTATGGCCTAGAAGCCCATTTGACTTTTGTTGAACCAAAACCAGTCAAATGAAAGCACTCAGGTATTTGAACCTTGCTGGTTGTATCACAGGGAAAACTTGAATGTTTACATTCCAAAATGTTTAGGCATGGGCTACAGTGTGTGCCTTTGTTCCAACAAATCATGCTTGTGTGTTAAACTTACAGCTTGTCGTTGTTGTTTTTTTTTTTTTTTTTTTGAATAAAGATGTGATTTTACTCTGGCCAGGAAAATGATCACTTTATTAATCCATTAATTCTGTTTCTTAAAATAGACTGGAATTTTTGTACAACAGATGATTCTGGTCTCAAAGCTGATGAGTAATGCAATTCTCAAACCCAATAGTTGTATGAACTAATCTGAATGATATATTATGAAAATTGTTCCTAAATGCTGAAGGTCAAAATTAAATAGACATGGCTAAAATGGATATATCCTCAGCTAGCTTTTACATGGCATCATGTCCTCCAAGTTATCCTTATAAGGTTATAGTCTAGGTCTACTAAATTAGGCCATTACTCAAATGTCAAATAAGTGTCCAGAACAACTTGAGCCACAGGAGATTATTTTTCAGAAACTGTGCAATAATTCAATGTAATTAGCTTCATTTACAGGAATGTTAGAACAGTTATAATATTGCCAAAGCATTGAAATAATATCTAGATATTTTAAATCTAAATTATCAGACATTGTGTGCAGTTCACTTAAGTATGGTGTCTAGTTGACTTTGGGTGAGAGGCAGGGTACACCGTTGCTGTAGACGAACAGCTCATCTATTCAATCAACCGATCAGTACCAGATCTCTATTCAACTGAACACATATAAGGACTATCTTTCAGAAGAATGGTGTTCATACCATCACAGTTCCAGACATATAAAATCTATACCAAGATGCACTAAAGTTGTTTTCTCAGCATTCAGCCATCAATCAAGTCTCTATACTGCTTATCTGTTAAGGGTCCCAAGGGAGCTGGAACCAATCCCAGCAAATTTTGGGGGTGATGTGAGGTAGACCCTGGGACTTGGTGGGTTGCCAATCTATTGCAAGGCTAACAAAGATGACCAACCATTCACAATCTCACACACCTATGGGCAAATCATAGTTGCCATTTTGCATGTTTTTGGTCTGTGAGAGGAAACCAGAGGACCCATAGAGGACCCAGCCGCACAGGCATGCAGAATACATGCACGTTCCAAACAGATTAGCCCCCATCAGCTGGCAGGTTCAAACCCAGAGCATTCTTGACATCACCTTACTAAGACACACTGTTTGTTTAGATTTTTTAGTATCTTATTTGAAAATCAAACCTATTACAAATAAATATATTTTGTAAGTACTATATTGTGGGGTGGTTGTTTTTTTTGTTTTGCATTTGTTGTATGTCTATTGAATATTATTCAAAAGAACACACTATATTCTCCAAGATGATTCTCTGATTCTACAAAAATAGGTTTCCTGTATGTTAAATAGGAACCAATGTTCAGCATGTAGGAAGCCGGACGTTTATCCAGGATACACCGAGGTGCTGAAAGGCTACCCAAGTAAATTTCCTTACTAAAATGCTTCAGCTTCAAAGAGTTAAACATACATCTCTTGGTTCGGGTTGTAATGCGTTAAGGCTTTTCGGTCAACGTGTGAATTAAAGTCGACTTTAACAGGTCCGGTTCTTGTAATGTTACTAGCTAACTTTAGATAGCTGGCTTGCAAATGGCAGTCAATCTTCTCCAAAGTTTCTGTTAACATGCAGCTAGAGCTCGGTCTTGCGTGAAACTCAAGCGCTTACCTCTTGAATTTTCGACTTAATGATTTTTTTAATGTAAATTTAGTCAGCAGCGAGGAAATCATCTGTGTTCAGGTTGCCTTGCTGTAGTATGTTGTGCTAACTGCACAGTTTATACCCCATTAGACCTGGAGGTGGCAGACTGGCTCTACCTACCAGCGTGTGGCACATTATAACATGACTATCAAATCTTTTAACGCAAAAAAATTTCTTCTGATTCAGCTGAATATAAAAACATGGCCGACAGACGTCAGCGAGCGAGAGTGCAGGGCTCTTGGGCCAAACCTTTGCCCAAACCAGCATGCTCAACAGGTAAGCAGTGCCATCTGGCCTCAACCCAGTTTTCTACGTTTATTAGTCTTGCACCAAACAGACCATCAAAACTAATAGCCCTGTTTCTAGCACAGTCTGAAATGCCAAAGTCAGCATCCATTTTGCAATTTGGGTCCAGGAACACGTTGTACAGATTCATATTAATTTTATTATGAGAGAACTTGTGGAGTTGGCTTCATGAATTAAATAATGATTAAATGCCCAATACTGTCATTAAATATTTCACTAGCGCATGTGGAGCAAAAGTCTGGGTCATGGAATGCTGGACCAGTAAAGTACGAGTTCAATCAGCCTGCTGACGTAAGTTTTAAGTAATGCACTTTTGCGCTTGTACCATAATTATGTTCCTTTGGTAATCTCTGTGCATTTACTCCAGCCCGTCAGAGTGGTACCAGTGGAGAAGGTGATTGAGTGAGTGATCTTTACTTTCTTATTGGCCCTGAAGTATCAAATTGGAGTATTTAGAGGAGCACAAATAAAAGTTGTTTTTCTCTTTTTGGCAGAGATGTTGGGGTTCATGAGATCAGCCAGGGTCCCACCGGCGTATCCAGGTAGCAGTGATCAAATGTGTTTATTGTAAGTTGAAGGCTGTTCCTGTGTTTTGGGCGACACCTGCCTTCTGTGAGAAGATTTTTAAATATTAAATTTTAACTTTAAGGATGTCCTGTGTCAGTCCTATAGATTGATGTTTGGGTTAATGATGTCGACACAGACCTATCCCCTTTTTAAAACAGATTTTCTCAAGACCTCTATGAAACTGTTAGGTATGAACTCCGTTAGTGCTGTCACTAAGCTCCATGAACCAATCACAACCAAAATTAGAGGATACCATGATACCTGGAGTCGTTTAGCCACGCCTGTGCTAAGCTATTATTTCCTTTGACCAAATATGAGGTTGCTCACATGTACAATCACTTTATCCATCACCATGGAGAAAACCATGTGTTGTTGACTTGTGTAAGCTAGATAATATGGTGCTTAAAAGGTATCCAAAATATCCTGGAACAGGCTTTTTGGAAACTGAATTTAAGGAAAAAGCACCTGATCAACACTGTAAACTATGGTGATGGGTCATTGATGCTTTGCAGCTGTTCTCTGGAGAGTTGTCCAAGGACATCATGGATTCCGCTAATATGCATCCAAATTAACTGAAATGTTTGCAGGAGCAAAATCAATGTTTTTAATGGCCATTTCAATCTAGCCTGAAATTAAGAGTACAGTCCACATACACAAGTCTAAATATATGAAGGAGTTTGATATGATGTGCATAGAGGAGTGATGCAAGATCTTCTCCAAGTGTCTTCAGCGTTGTTAGATGTTACAGACAAAGGCCCAGCGTTGTTCTCTGCAGGCAAGGCTTCATCAAGCATGAACTGATCAGTGTTTGAAAATCATTGGCTCTGCTGAAATCTATAGTGCCCCCTTAGGCTTACACTTGAAATACCACTAATTGCTTGTGATGCCTTTTTTTCCCCCCCTTAATTTTTTTGCTCTTTTTTTCCGCAACATCGTGCTATGTTTGTTCTAAGGCTTCGGCTCCTTCCTGGGTTTTTGCCAATGGAGCAGGCAGACTGGATGTTCTCTAAACTGTTGGCTGAGCTTCCTTGGTCACAGAAGACCAATTATGGCATGATGGGTGAGTGAAAACTAATAAAGTCGACACATGCAGGAGAGAAACCTTTCAGGAACATGTTGTATTAAATTCAGTGGCATGTTAAATAAAAAATAATGCTCTGATTATTGTGAAACAAGACGTTTGTAAGTGAGAATTTGTTTGTGTGTGAACTTGATGACTCACTTTTTCCAGTCCTCCTTCCTCTCTAAATTGGCAGACCTGCTACTGCCTCCAGCACAGATGTTGATCCTTTCCAGGCCTAACAGTGTAATATACAGACTTAAATATTCTAAGAGAATAAATATTTCCTTTGGACAAAATCTTGGTTGACCAGGGCTCCTGTTAATGAAACATATTTTTGCTGTGCAATCTGAGTCAGATTTATTCCCATGTTTAGAATAAAGCAAAAATAGAATTTTAAAATCCCATGGACGTTCTGTGGCAAATCCTTAAATATCAAATAAAATAAAATAAATTACAATACAATTACAGTACTTTTGCATCTGTAACTAAACATGCAAAATGCATGCTTTCCCAGCGTTTGTGCATGTATGCATGACGGTGTAAAATGTTTCCCGGCTCAGGTGACGCATATGAAGAACCGAGGCTGACCTGCTGGTATGGAGAACTTCCTTACACATATTCTCGCTCTACGATGCAAGCCAACCCTAAGGTTTGAGCCATTTTCTCTTTTTATTTTTAATTCTTCCTGTACCTTAGAGAAGCAGGATTCAACATAATTGTGAACAGAGCGGGGTATTATAAAAATGTATTCTTACTTCTTCATTCATACCAAAAGGAAAATAAATTGATAGAAACAATTTTGGGGTCTGTTTATGTAGCTGATCAGATTCTACTCCTTCATTTATGCTCTTTTATCACAATATGCTCTTTACGTTGTAAACATTCCTCCACATCTTGCAGCAACGATTTAAAGTAAGCACTGGGATGAATGCTTTGGTTACATGGTGTCATTCATTTGACACAAGTGTTTGGTTTTTTTTCTATAGTTAAATTTATCTTAAGTCATTAAAATTAAAAGTATTCTGTGCATATTACTGAAAGATCAAATTAAATATCAGTATTATAATAGTATGATTGGGATTATGGAAACTGGATTAGGACATTATTGGGAAACATCTCTCTCATGTACTTTATTTCACCCCCTTGTACCTGGCCAAGCTTTTCATTTTGTTCCATAGTGGCATCCCATCCTCCTGAACCTGCGTCAGACTATTGAGCGGGAGATTTCCCACACCTTTAACTCCTTGCTGTGTAACCTATACCGTGATGGGAAGGACAGCATTGCATGGCACAGTGATGACGAGGCATCTTTAGGCCCTCACCCCACCATAGCCTCTCTCAGTCTTGGGGACACGAGAGTTTTTAGCCTCCGAAAGAAGCCTCCTCCAGTGAGTGACTAGTTTTTCTTGTAGCGTTTGGAGTTGGTAAAGATGAATGAAGTAATCTCAGGGATGGTTTGGGTGTCTTTGTTTTGTCTTATTCGTCGATTCATTGTCCGTGAACTGTCAAACAGGTGTGTGGACATGTATAGATAAATCAAGTTTGTGTGTTTTAGGAGGAAAATGGAGACTACACATATGTAGAGAAGGTGAAGATACCATTGAGTCATGGAACACTCTTAATAATGGAGGGATGCACTCAAGATGACTGGCAGGTAAAGAATTACACTATATGACCAAAAGTATGCGGACACCTGCCCATCACACGCTTCTTGAACATCCCATTCCAAACTGCTTTTCTGCTATAACAGACTCCACTATTGTAAAGACTTTCCACTATATTTTGGAACATGGCTATGAGAATTTCTGCCTGTTTAGCCATAAATGTATCCGTGAGGTCAGACACCGATACTAGGTGAGGAGGTCTGGGGTGCAGTCAGCATTAAAATTCATCTCTAACATGTTCAGTGAGGTTGAGATCAGAGCTCTATGCAGAACACTCGAATTCTTCCATACCAGCCTTGTCTTCATGGACCTTGCAAAGTGGCTTGGAACAAGTTTGGAAGCCCTTAGTACCACTGAATGGAAATCTTGCACGATACAGCCTACAAAGACATCCTATATGATGGTGTGCTTTCAACTTTGTGGTAACAGTTTGAGGAAGAATAATGCATGGGTGTGATGGTCAGGTGTCCACATATATTGTATATAGAACTCTGTGACTGACTCCTGTAACTTTTAAGCAAGCATTTCCATTGATTATCCTTCACATAATATCTGAATTACCTAGGTACGGTACCTAAATTAACCATTAAATTAAGCTTTATTGATCGTGAGTGAAATATCAGTTCTGTTTTAGCACTCCTGGCAAGGATGCTGAGAATCACCTGAGTACCTTCATGTACATGTTCACACACTTGTCAAGACCTTCTAACAGAGTCACAGAATGATATGTTTTCTATAAATACAGCTGTTATTATGTCTTTCTCTTGTTTTATACTACCTGCTATCCACATGTACCATATGGAGTGTCTAGTTCAGACATTCTCTACACTGACTGCATGGCAATAATTATTCTGACATAGCGTACTCGGCTGTTAGATTTACACCCTTATTCAGTCTCAAATCATATCCTAGCAATACAGTCTTAACAGTTCAAATGTAAGACATTGGTATCTGTTATGCCAGTTGTATCACTATGCCCAGATACATGCTGCCCAACACTGAGTGCAGACGCAAAGATGATGTAGTTATAACTTACCATATTGTATCAAATATGGCACACATTTGCAACTGATTTGCCATTTTAATGCTGGAATTGCAACAATTGCTCCATTTTGCATAAGTTTGAGGAAGAACACCACCTCACACTTAGTTTTGAGACACCTAAACAAGGCATATGGGATGACCTTCCACCAACCTTGTTTATGCTCAACACCAAATGTACTTGGCACTTGGGACTCTCCAGCTCTGTCAGATGTGTGTGACAAATCATCCTTGTCAGGGTCACTCTATGTTCTTGCTACCAATGTGGCCATGGAGAGAAGAAAATATGTGTCAGAATCACAAGACCTGCATGGCCAAACAAACAATTCATGCAGAAGTTTTAGGTCACCGAAAGGTCTGTGCTCCAACATCCATAAAGGTGCCATCTACCTTGAAGCACAAGTCTTAGGTAGGTGCTGATGATGGGAGGCTTTACAAATGAAAACAATGCTCATTGTTCAGGATGACTGTGTGTCAGGGATACAAACTCCGGTTCTACTACTGGCCCCCAACCTTCTTAGGCCTCAGGACCACATATCCGACCTAAACAAAATTGTTGCTGGGACTCAAGAGGTTTATTCTCTTTTGGACAGAAAAGAAAGGGTTCTGCTTAAATTCCTTGTTCAAGAGAATAACAGGTTTGTTTGTTTTTCATCTAATTTAAATTTGAGAGCACTGAACTATTTCCCAAACCCCCACTCTCACTTTTCTCATGTGTTAAGGTTCTCAGATGTAACTCATGCACTGGTCCTTATTGGTGAATCTGTGCAGTGCTTATTTTTCAGGGCCTCATTGCTCCAACCCAGATGCATTTTGAGGTTTGACTTAGATCGACAGACTTTCCAATTCAAAGTTCCTCCCTTAGGTCTCCCTCTAGTGCCACAGATGTTTTTGAGGTGTATGTTTGGGAGCAGTGCCTCAGATGAGTGAGGCTCACCATGGACTTTTCCCTTAGTGCACTGTAGTGCTACATGTTCACAGAGGGTGAGTGCCCTCTTGGTTGATTGGAACAGTTGGAATTGAGGGCAGTCCTAGCCCTCAAGTTTATCTTATTGGTTCTGAGACGTCACCAATGTTGGCCCACTGAGAAAATATCAGTCAACTATCGATCACCAGGGCAGGATGGCTCTCTTCACCTTGCATGGAAGGTTGGCCCATCCATAGTTATCATTTTACAAGTCAAACATATTGCACTCATCTGGCAGGCAGGCATCTCCCAATCAAAAAATATTTGATTGTGAATAGCCTACTAAAATTCTGTGTAGAAATGTGCACAAAAGTTTCTTTATGTGAGCCTGCATCCTATAGTAATGTTGTGGGTAATGCAATGTAAACAATGCAAGTGATGTCCATTCCAAGCAAACAAGGGAAAGACAGCTCATGAATGGTAGATCTTTTCTCATGTTAAAATTTTAAAAGTGGTCCTGGGCTTGAAAAATGGATGACCACTGAGCTAGACCCTTAAGAGCTTTAAAAATAAAGAGTAAAATCTCAAACTGGATCTTGTAAAGTAGCCTGTGTGGGAATGCCAGAACTGAGGCGTGTTTTCT
This sequence comes from Notoglanidium macrostoma, assembly GCA_030068235.1. Classification (NCBI taxonomy): domain Eukaryota; kingdom Metazoa; phylum Chordata; class Actinopteri; order Siluriformes; family Auchenoglanididae; genus Notoglanidium; species Notoglanidium macrostoma. The sequence continues at coordinate 14,269,337 of JAQQZR010000012.1, forward strand.
TGGTGCCTGTGAGCAATCTGCATTTTGCACTAATTGCCATGGAGCAACAGACCCCTTACTCATGCCAAAATACAGCAATTTAAGGTAATCTACATAACTTAATACATGCAAGAATTGTTTTTTTCCAAGTCCTGAAAAAAGATAACTGACCTGATTTTAGAACTGTTTCCATACTGTAGGTAACTACTGTTTACTAACTACTATTCATATCTCTTCACAATCAAATAAAATGCCAAGATTCTTCACCCGTGGACTAACACATGTATTGTGACCGTGCTCTGAAGTTATTTAAAGTTAAAAGAGATTGATAACTGATTTGTTTTAACTTCATTGAAGAAAATCTTTAGCCATCCAACTCCTAATGGCCCTTATATAGGTTCTTGAGGGACGCCACAGTCAGCAGTAGATAAAAAGAAGTTTCCATCATTAACTCATATTCTGTCGTACAGGATTTGGTGGTTAGGCCATAAGTTGTTTGTCAGTTTTTGTATTAAAATGATTCAACTTGTTTCCAAAAACTGCTTGGAACACTGTGGAAAATCTAAGTTAATGTAATGATGTACAGAATATAATGATTTGCAAATCATGTAAATTCATGTTTAATTGAAAATGAAACAAAGACAACATATCAAACGTCGAAACTGGGAAGTTTTACTGTTTTTTGGAAAATATATTCTCATTTTGAATTTGTTTTCTGCAACACATTTCAATAAAGCTAGGACAGGGCAAGTTTACCACTATTACATTATCTCTCTCGCTCTCCTTTTTTTTTTTTTTTTTTTTTAAAACAACACTGTAAATATTTGCGAACCGAGGAGGCCAGTTGCTGAAGTTTTAAAGGTGAAATATTGGCCATATTCTTGCCTGATATAGGATTTCAGCTGCTGAAGAGTTCAGGGTCTCCTTTCATAATTTTTGTTAAAGGATGCATGTTTTCAGTTGCTGACAGGTCTGTACTGCAGGCAGGGAAGCATAGCACCTGGATTCTTCTACTATGGAAGCATGCTGTTGTAATTACATGCAGAACGCAGTTTGCCATTGTGTTGCTGAAATAAATAAGGCCTTCACTGAAAAGAACATTGTCTGGATGGCAGCATATGCTGCTCCAAAATCTGTACAGCATTAATGGTGCCTTCCCAGCTATGCAAGCTACCCATGCCATGTGCACTAATGCATCCCCATACCATCACGGATGCTGGCTTTTGAACTGTGAGCCGGTAGCGGTCCTTCTCCTCTTTAGCCCGGAGGATGTGGCGTCCATGATTTCCAAAATGGATTTAACATTTTGATTCATCAGCAGGATAGTTTATATATGGTTTCTTCTTTGCATGGTAGCATTTTAACCTGAATTTATGGATGCAGCGATGAACTGTGTTCATGGACACTGGTTTTCGGGAAGTGTTCCTGAGCCCATGCATTGATTTCCACTACAGAAACGTGTCTGTCTTTAATACTGTGCTGCCAGAGGGCCCGAAGATCACAGCCATCCATTGGTTTTCAACCTTGCCCCATGCTTACAGAGATTTCTCCAGATTCCCTGAATCTTTTAAAGATATTATGTAGCGTAGATGATGAAATCTCTGAATTGTTTGCAGTTTTACATTGAGGAACATTATTCTTAAATTGTTGCACTATTTGACCGCAGTATTTCACTTTTACTGCTGAGAGACTCTGCCTCTCTAGGATGCTCTTTTTATACCCAATCATGTTATCGACCTGTTGCTGATTAACCTAATTATCTGCGAGATGTTCAACCAGGTGTGTTGTTTTTGTTGTTGTTTATTTGTTTTTTTAAGCATTACACAACATATCCACTTTTTTGTTGCCCCGTCCCAACCTTTTTTTGAAACGTGTTAGTCTCAAATTCAACATGAGCATGTATTTTATTATTTTTTTATAAAACTATAACAGTTCTCAACATTTGATAAGTTGTCTTTGTTCTATTTTCAATTAAATATGTCTTTACATGATTTGCAAATCATCGCATTCCGTTTTATTTACATTTTGCATAGCGTTCCAAGTTCTTTGGAAAGACGGCTGTATGAAATAAGTCGCTTTATCACTGAAGGCTTGCTAAAACTAGCTAATTGTATTAAATGAACAGTCAGTTAATAGTGTTTTGCCCTAGCCATCTTTATTGGCTGTTTAGATGTTAACAATTTTAAGATTCTAAGTATATATACACAAGTGATTCGAAGTGCCTGAAGGTCACAGCACACTGGAGGCCTTTGGAATTAACTGACATCTTGAATAGAGTGTGTTAAATAAGGAAGACCTGTGAAATCCTGTTTGTACTACTGCTGCCGCTGCCCTGGTGATGAAGGCAGGTGAAGTATGTGCAAAGTACAGTGGTATGTACAATCTGTAGTGGTAACATTAAATAACGAATATAAATAATGCATTCAAGCCCATGGTGTAATACCTGGCTATCTAAAAGAGATCAGACAGGCTTGTTCATTGTAGTGTTATTTTCTTACCAGCTAAATACTAAAAGCCTTGGAAGGGTATTCTCCCCTTGCTGCAGAGTTGCTTTGGATTCTGGCACAAATACCAACTAGAGCTATTTTTCACAGAGCGCAAATAAAGGAAAAAGGTCATGGACATTTTATAGCAACACCTAAAGACTGTCTCTGAGGCTCTTAATTTGATCTCGGAAAATGTCTGAAAGCACACTTCAGTCAGCCACGATTCACACTGCAGAGCCATAATAAGGTATACTAATCCAACATGGACTTGCTAAATGATGATTTGAAAAATACAGTAAATATTTATAGATAAGTAAAGATGTAGCCTGTTAGACCAGTGTTGGAAACCTTTGTTGGGGGAGCTTTGCTGCTGATACAAAATCCCCAGAGACAGAATTGCACTATTGTGAAATTACAAGTCTACTTCGGCCTAGACAAGTTATTTAGTAGACATGCCTTGACTGTGGCAATATGATCATAATAAGATCACTGTGTTCCCCAGATAAGATTCATGGTTAAAATGTGTGCATTTGTCTAGCATGCAGTTAATTAAGGTCATGATCACTGTAATTATGTGATAAACAGCATATATACTGTATAGCATGTGATATGGCGATCATTTTCTGCATAATAATTTTTTCATAATAATTTTGTTGGACAGCATCAGGTGGCAAAAGAGTACCATGACCGTGGGCCTAGGATAAACCTGACCTTCCGTACAATCTACCTCGAACCAGTGCGCTCCTCCAAGAGATGATGATGATTATAATGGAGAAGAGACAAAAGAAGAGATACAAGATGTGCAAAATTGCAGGCCATTTACTGAAGGTGGAATGAATGTGATTAACACAAATTACATTAACATGTATCTTGATATCAGTGATGACTGATTTCCTTGCCTCAAACCAAATGGAAGTGAAATACACATAGTTAAAGACTTGACAAGCTTGGCTTGACACAAAGTCCGGTGTATTATTATTGAATTATAGAGTGTACTTATTAGTTAGAACAGGTTTTTTGTTTTATGTTTGGAATAGTTCCTGTGTGTGATGATTATTTTCTTACAGGTTTTTTTTGTTGTTGAACATCTAGACATCATTACATTGACTCTGTTAACCTGCACTACATTTCTTCTGTCATGATAAATCATAACTGTTGATAAGTAGGATTTGAAAGGACATCTGTATTCACACATCCATTAAAATACCTTTCAAAAGTGATTTCTGATTTGCATTTCTGATTGCATCTTTTCTGATTACATCTGATGCTGAACCCACACAGGCAACTTGCACATGAGGTTCGATCTCATACGTGCTACATTTCTGAAGCTTATTAAAGCTGGTGGCTACAGTGGCACTTGTGGTTTTAAGAAATGATTGCCTGGGTCAACAGTAATCTATTGTTGGTAAAAATAAAAATAAATAAATAAATAAAAAAAGTGATTAAACTATATTTTATGGTAGTTTGATTTGTTCTTGTATGTTATATGTGCTTAACCTATCTGTACAGCTTTGGCAGATGCTAACTTCTAGTTAAGATTTTAACCAACGACCTTTTTTTTTTCCAAAGCACTTAGACATTGTATGTGAGAGTAAATCTCCCAGTTTTGCTCACTGTTATCTACTTGCAGTGATTTGTTGCAGAACCTTAATTAAAGCTGCATGGTGTACCCTAATACTTCACAGACATTGCCACAGGGCACTTGTGAGAGCCTATAAAACCTGGCTTGTGTTTGGAAAGTCCAGGCTCTGCTGTCTCTGTTCTGGAATGTAATACTTCATGTTGTTTATTGTAATTGGTCCACTTGGCCTTTTTCTGACGTAACTCATGGTGTGTGTGAACGAGAAAGAGAACAAATTTGCTTGCCTAATGTTTCAGAAGCTTTATTTATTAGTAAATAGATGTTTCATTGATTATAAAATGCTCTAGTGCAATACAGAGCTAGTCCTGCCATATCAGAAACAGGATTCTAAGTTATGGTGTTCTGAGTGAGTGAAGACATCCGTTTAATATGTCACATCTGTTTTCTTTAAATAGGGGTATCCCTGTGTTCACACTTAGAACTTCACAGGTATTTTTTTTTTCTGTTATTAAACAACGTCTCATCTGTGTAGTGTTGCATCTTGAGGTTTGTCTGTGAAAATGCATTTAAATTTGGAAAAAACCCTCTTCAATCACTGCCATTTCCCAACTAGCTAAACACCGAGTTCCATTCATTAGAGTACGTTATTGAGAAAAGGTTTGGAAGTTCTTTGTACTTGTGAATTTCTGCATGTATGGCACCTAAATGATTTGGTCTAAATCATAAAACTAATAAAATACTCCATCATCATCTTTATAGTCATTATTTACTTTATGCTGGTCAGAGTGGTGGTGGATGCAGATCTGTTCTCTGGAGCTGTGTACACACAGTGGGAGAATTCAACCCGGATGGGATGACGGGCCATTGCAGGGCACCATCCACACTCACTCTCACCTAGGGACCAATCTGCCAAGTTGCATTGAGAACAGAGAACATCATAGGAAGAAACCTATGCAAGCACGGACAACATGCGAAACTCCTCACAGATGGTTGCCCAGTCTGGGAATCGAACTGTGTGCCATTGTGCCACCTTAAAAAAATGAAGTAGTAATAAATACTTAATCAATTATAAGTTTATTTATAGCAATTTGCTTAAATATGTTATTGAAAGAAAATGTATGTGATGTATGATAGCAAAGCCTTCTTAAAGTAATAGAGTAATTGCAGTCAGATATCTAATCATATGTCTGGCCCTTACCATCACTCTTGTGGCTGAATGGCAAAATCCCCACAGCCATGCTCTAAAACCTAGTAGAAAGCCTTCCCAGAAGCAGTTATCACAAAAGTAAAGGGAACAAATTCTGGAATGGGATGTTCAAAAAGCACCTGTGTGATGTGAATGGTAAATGTGACGGTCAGGTGTCTACAAACTTTTGGCCATACAGTGTGTATATGCAATGAAGTGCAATATTGCCCAGTAACATTTAAGGGGGTTTATAGAAGACCATAACACTGGAAAATGTTACAAAAGTCTTTCTAAAGATTTTGGTTCCTATCTGCACATACCCAGGCAGATCACTTTACAAATGGAAAGAATTCAGCACCTTTTCCTGCTCTCACGCAGCAGTGGCCATCCTACAAAGATCAGCACAAGACAACACTAGAATCTTCAAACAAGAACCCCAGGGTGAGAGATAACGAACTGCTAGATTCAGTTACAGTTGATAATGCTGCGTTTGTATGCTTTCGTTGTCTACACCAGGAAAAGGCACTGGGCGGGTGGGGGGATGGTGTTTGTTGGGGTTACTGTAAAGGAAACCACTGTCCAAAAGAAACATTAAACACATTGTTGTGCAACTTAAGTTTCCTAAAGATCACACTGATGTCTCACATCACTCTTGGAATAAGTGAACATTTGAACAATGTTTTAGAAAAATAATATACTGTGTGTCCGCACCAAACCGTTATTGTAAGATGGTTCTAAAATCTGATTGGCTGAGCTGTGTTCAAGGCCAATGTTAAATCATCAATTTCCACACACTCATGACCCAATAACGATAACAGAAGTCTGTATTAATGTGCCAGATTACAAACAAACCAAAAAAATGTTAGACTTAAGCCATTGTTCTCTGTCTCTTGTGTTGCTTAGCAGCCAAAGCTTACTTTTAACAGACCACACTGCAAATATTATTAATATATTAAATTACTTATGCTTACTGCAAATTTTATTAATAACATTAAATTATTATTCAACACAGTTTTTTGATTACATTGTATTTGTCATTATTTATAATAATGGAGAAGAGCAAAAAGCCACTCAAAGCTGTGTATTACAATGGGGAAGGGAATTTTAAGTACTTGATTTGCGTCTTGGCTAAGAATGTGTGATAAAATCATTGAATTGCATGTCATCCCATGCCATATTGCTTTATTCCACTTGGGAAGCAAGGTACAGTGATATATAGCAACATTGTTCTCACAGTCAATGGGGGACCAGTGATTTCCAGGTTGTAGCAGGAATGTCAGCTGACAGTTAGGAAGTGTGTGAGTTAAAATCTAAAAAGGTTCAGTCTGGTTTCCTAACTATGAACTAATGCACAAGACTAAAACAACATCTGAGTGGTTCAAACAAGAAATTCAGTTGCACGGACAGTTTAGAAGAGCTCCATGCTGAAATTGTTTTGATCAGCCGTGGTATGTTTTTGAACCATGCTATTTAAGAACTCAAAAGAAGAACAGTTTGTATATGAAGAAAGAGCTAAAATACTTTCTAACTGGTTCAACAGACTGATTATCAGCTCCTTGTTTTAGGTTTTTGCCAATAAAGGAGGTTCCATAAAGGTTCACATTCTTTTTCCATTAATGGCCTTTGGCTATTTAAATCAATCTGTTAAATCCTGTATTAGATTGACCAGAGGATTTAAAAATGCTATTCCCAACTTGTGTGTGGTTTTATTCTGATTACCCAAATGATGATCAGATCACATTTTAGAAGCGTTTTATGCGGAAAGTCTGATAACGTCTAAACTTTTTCAAACAGCTGTAAGTCATGCACTTGAGGGTAGAGCTACCCTTCTAGCATATCATCAAAGAGGTCTTCATGCCAGTAGCTTCACTTACAGTAATCCTAAATAGATTTCACATTAATGTACGTATGTACAGTATGTGTTGTCAGTGCTTGGCTGAATCCTGCAAGTCACTTTTTGTCCATGTTCAGCTGGCTGAGTCTGGTTTCAGTTCTTGCATCAGACTCACACTCACTTCTGTTTCCATCCACCCCACCATCATTAGGCCATTAGTACCACAGCGACTGGAATGAAATCAGAACACACACCTCTACTCAAACAGAAAGCTCTTTGTGATCACTGCCAGATAAGGTTTTTACCCTTCCCATTTCATATGCATGCATATTCCACTCTGCCTTCGGGCCACGATCAAGGGTATTATCCAGATAAAATTAAATCAGCCTGTACAGACTTGATCAATTGGATGGATATGATGATAATGGGAAATTTAAGCCTTGCAAAATATATGTGGCTTAAGCTGCCAGCACCACCATCATCTCCCCCCTTCTTCCCCAAACACACAACTACACACCACCACCAGGCTTCTCCTGTCTGTAAGGGAAATCTCCTCCCTGTTGATTCTGCTCACAAAATTTAAAACAGTTCACCATGTGTTCTCCACAAAACACTGGGACCGCTGTTCCTTTATTTGTAAGAAACATGATCTTTTTTTTTTCTTAAACAATCATAATAAATTTGACAGATCTATACTTTGTAGCCTGTTATTTGGCCCAATAAGATCACTCATGATTCATATCCCCATATGTCTGAAAGTACTTGGGCCTGACTTACTTCTGCTTTACTTCTGCCATAAAGGTTGAAATAGTTTTCCAAGATTGTTTCTGTATTTCATTTTTCCTATTTCTGTGAATGGACTTTTATATGAAGTATTTGTTGTTGGTTACACGATACAGGACTACTGTATCCAAGTAAATGAAAGTAAATAAGAGAGTAAGATAACACTTCTGAGATGTTGTGGATGACAAAACAAGTTGTATGGGAATGTGACTTCTGGGAATGGGATACATTTATAGCAGCGCTCTCACTGTTGTGTTCCCAACAGAGAATACGTATTTGTAAGAAGATAGTATTACACTCCAAATAATTTATCATCCACTGCTCTTTCTTTAAAAAAAAACAAAAACAAATGTGCATATGTGCCTAGATCATTTTTCACACACTCCACTACAAGCATTTATTTTGCTACAGGACTAATGTTTTTTTTTGTTTGTTTTTTTTGTGCAAATCTGATAAACAATATGTCCTTTTGACATTTTCAGAGTTACAGTAGCAATTAACTGAATTCTGTTTGTCATTTTTGTTTCAGTGTTTAGCTTTTCAGTGATTAATTTGTAATGGATGTTTCTTCACACAGAGATTTGTTGATTCTGTAGTCATGTGATTGGACAGAAAAATGGACCATGGCTTAATTTTCTTTCAGTCAAATAAACAGTTACTTCTGTATATTCAAATTCTATGTGGAAAATATTCCACTATTCCAGAGCTCATCAGGAGTGTTTATGTTGAAGGAGGATTGAGGCCAGTATATGACCTTGGCACTAGTGCAACGTAAACAAATGCAATCCAGAAACCTCCTCCTACTTTTTTAGGGAGTCCTGATGCAGTATAGCCCTTTTGTACCAAGAGTGAAAACATAAAGCATGAGTCAGATGTTTTCATGAATTTATTCCTAGACGAGTTTTCCTGTTTTTATTATTTTCTACAATTTGGAAAATATAATAACTAGATCGCCCTGTGAAATAATACCTACTGTATATAACTGACCAGAAACATGGTAATTTTGTATTTTAGTTTATTCAGCTCTGATGACAGCTTTGCACACTCTTGGCATTTTCTTAGCAGCTTCTTTAAGGGACCAGCTGGGATGCTCTTCCAGTAATCTTGTTGATGTTCCCACGCTTTATAACCTTTGAACATTTTGCAAGCTCTACTTGAAATCTGTTTGTTGTTGGAACATTTTTTTTTCTTCGAACACTAAAACACAGATCTCGACTTCAGTATGTACTTGTTTTAGAATAAAATCAAGCATCGAAAAGTCTTGAAAAGGTCATTAAAAATATTATTGTTTAGGTAACTGTGTCCAAGACAATGCCATTGATTGAATATTATGGAAAGATGTTTAGAACCACAGTAGAACTTTAACTGAGGCTCTTGTGTAAGGATATTTAGCTTGTCATTTCTAATGTTGATCTGTGACGCAAGAGCTGAAAAAGAGATTGCTGTTGAAATTATAGAAGCAGTGTTTGAATGTGCACTTTGCACGTGAAAAATAGTCTACGTGCGTCTTTGCCAGCTACAAGCCATCAATAACTTTAACCCATTATTTGAATAACCTCACTCAACTGACATGCAGTGACTAAAAATATAATGTTTAGGTGAGTGACTCTGAATGAAATTAGCAAGTGATTGCATGACAAATGCCATCCAAAAATAAAACAGTGCACATGTATAGTAAAACAGCAACTTACTCTTTGGAGTATGGGAAGCAGGAATATGTGTATGCGTGCGTGTGTGGGGGGTTGTATGAGGTGGGGTGGGGTGGGGTGTGGGGTATTATGCTTAGGGCTCATTTTTAGGTCTCATCATTAGGTCCATGGCAAAAATGGCACAGCTATAATTGCCTTACATCACTCATCTCACTAACGTAGTAGTAGATCCTGTTATATATAGTAATGACCGATCTGAACACAGTTCAGCAATAGATAGATAGTGGATGATGATGACACTCATTAAGCCTGTGACATGCTAGGAGAGGATCTTGTGTATACATGCTGCCATGCCAACAAAATTACAATCACTGCTTAAATATATTCATGACATACTTGGTGTATATATGTCAGTAATCTGGGGGGAAAATTAGTGAAGGAAAATGCCAAAAACACTGTTGTTTCTGCCAGAGAATGTTTAGTTAATGTCACAAAAATATCACATTTACTGCAACTATAAGAGCTCAAAAGCTTAAGGAGTCTCCTACTTTAAAGTGAACGTATCATTGAAGAAACATTAAGCACTCTAACATATATGCATATGCACTGTTCGCATAGTATTGTTTGTCTAACTTGTAGATATGTATGTAACCATGACTGTCAGTACAGTGTCCTCCCCTTTTCCTCCCCTCCAACTGTCCTGTAGCAAGCATTTATTTAAAGGGGCTGATTCAAGGGGCCTGGTATGGAAACTGGAAAGATGACTGGTCACAGAGTGAGGGAGGGACTTACCAGGAGTGGGGAGATGTGGAGGGAGTAAGCAGCTATAAAAGCCTCTGCTGGATATGTTCCTGCTCACATTGAACAACCCAGATACAGAGACACACTAGCAACAGAGAGTCTCAGAATACACCGTGCTGCCCAGCCAGGCACAGAATCCAAGGACTTCTGACGCACTAGCTTTTGTGGAGCCAGAAAGGAAGCTTGGTGGACTGAAAATTATCACTACATGAGGACATAAAGCATCTTAAAGTGTGCTGCGAATTGGAGGTGCTGCAATCTGTGAGTACATTTAAACTCTTTTGGGGTGGCAAGAGGCAAAACAGAGAAAATTCGCTCTGGAATCTTTAAAAAGTGAAACGAGGAGAGAAGGAGAAGCCTCAAGTGCACCTCAAAGGATAAACACACAACGTTTCCCATCTCCAATGATGGCCGTACGTCCAGCGGAGACGGTGGGTTTCCCTATGCTCCCTGCTCACTTGATGGCTTCTGCTATGGAAGAGTTCCCGCAGCAGCTCCCTGTACCCAAGGGCCCAGCACGGGGCCGCAGTCGCCCCAAGCGACCACGAGAGGCCCGCTTCAAAACTCAGCCAGTGACCTTTGCAGAGATTGCAGAAGTAGAGGAGGAAGGAGCTTCGCCCCTGGAAGAGGAGAGAGCAAGGCGTTCCTTCTTGCAGTCACTGGAGAGCCTGAGAAGGAGCACACAATCCCTGCAACACACAGGCACTACACAGAGGGGCCGAACCAGCACACCAACACAGGCTAGCCTGGACTCAAGTGACTCAGACTCAGCCCAATAGGAGAGAGAGAGAGAGAGAGAGATGTGTCCTCTACATGTGATCTGCTTTTCAGTTGTAAAGCTTACTTACTGGACTGGACTCCAGTGTACTAAGCTCTTTGCACATAACCTCTTAAAGCTTACTTTTCAGCTATAACATAGTTACCGTATTTTATACATACACTTGTGACACTCCAGTCAAGCAACGGCAATCTGAATAGTTTATGCTTCTTAGTTGTAGCGTTTCAAATTTTTTAAATTACTTAAATACCTTAAATATTCCAGAAATATCCGCTATATGACTTGAGGCCTGTTATTCATTGTGAGATTTGAAATGCTGATATGTTCTAGTTACAATTCCACTGGACAAGACAGATGGTTTATCACTGTTTATCTTTGCCACTTTATCATGATTGTGTAGTCGAGTCATTGATGGAAGGACTGAACCCGGTCAGTAGACACCACATTCTGAATAGAAGGTTTGTTCATATGGCTTGAGTCTGCCAGAGGATTACATCTACTAATGAACTCAGATGTTTATCTTATTAATAACAGTGAAATTAGAAATGTTTTGTTGACAATGTGGGCTTGTAAGGTCACAAGGAAAAAAATGAAATTATGTCTTTATACTATTGCTTTACTTTTATTATCTTTGAAAATTTATTTCATACTTATTTTAATAAAAATATATAAATATAATGTACACCTGTGACGTTGCCTTATGTTTGGTGTTTTTACTCACTCTAAGCAGAGTAAGAGAAAGCATGTGAAAACAAATCACAAAAAGTCAATGAGATATTATTTTTATGTTATCCCATTAACATAAAGAGTTTATAAGGTTAAAGGTTTTAAAGCTTTTTAATTAAAAAAAAAAAAAAAAGATTGGATTAAATTGAATATAAACATTTTAGGATCATGTGTAATGAGACTGCATATTTGCAGATTATGGAGATGTCTCCATGCATAGACAGCTATCATGGTTTATGAGGCCAGACTGCAAAAAATGATATCTTAAGATTATATCTTGAATAAATTGTAAATAAATTGTAAATATTTAATATTTACTCATTTCAAGCTTAAAACTGCTTTATTCAACTGGCAAATAATTTAGCTTCTTTCTAGAAATAAATGCTTGAAATAAACATTATCTATTATTATAAGACAATGTCAAGCATGAAATGAGTAAACATATCTAGAAATAGGCTTTATAATCTTTTATTAATGTGAGAACAAACTAATAAAGAGAAATATTCATTTAATTTACCTATATTCAATCGTTCTTTTTTTTTCTTTTCTTTTTTTTTCGGCAGTGCATGGGCGAGCCTTTCTCTGACACGGTCAAATCCTTAGTCTGAAAACAAATTTCAACAGACCCTCACTAGCCACTTCACCCAGAGACTGATCTGTTTCTTGTGTGGAAGATGTGGGTAAGAGCTAAAAATAGATTTAATTTTAGATGTCTACTGATCTAATTACATTACAAAAAAAACATGCTTTTGCAACCAACTGAACAGAGCACTTTACTGTGACGAACTCTACTGTGTTTGTGTTAATTGTGCAAATCCTGTGTGATAGCAGTAAATCACTCATTTAACACCACCTAAAAGCTGGCACAGATACAGTGCCTATCCAATACTGCTTGTACACATTTATCTGAATGTACTGTGACAAGCAAAAATGTGATCTAACAAATATTTATCTAACAAAGTTGCTCTAGATAATCCTTTTGCTTCTATGTGCTCATATAGCCCTGTAACCTACTTTTTATACAGTTGCCTTGGTGATGAAATATCATGTCTCCAAATCATCAGAAAAATAGGCCCAGTGTTCTACTTTACACAGCCTGCCCTGCACACTGCACCTTCTATTTCCCTACATAAATACAGCAGCAATTCCTCATATACCTGCTAATATGTTTCCCATGTATTCTCGCTGTAATCTTTAATAGGAGATTTGGATCTTGTACATTGTATCTTTTATGTCCGATTGCTTTTCTTTACTGTTGCCTAAAGCCTCATGTGCCTTCGGGGAAAAAAAAGAAAGGATAAACATTCTCAAATTTAAGAAACAGCATGCCTGTAGCTGGCAATTGAAATGCTACTCCTAATCGTAGTTATGCAACATACTGTTCTTTATGAAGTTCAGTCTACATTTACACTATTAAAGGTCACTGAGATACTCACATTAGTGGCAGCTGTGCTCACTGATATAAGATTGGATTTAAAAAGTCTGATTCTTGTACTGACTCACTTTATCCATATAGTAGACACTAGTAGATGCTTTCTGGAGTGCTTTTTAATCTTTCGACTTAATGCATCGTCATACTCTGTTCAGGTGAGTTTATAATTGCCTAGCCAAGTAAATGGACCTACATCAGGGCTGGCTATTGAGAGAAGTGCAATGACTCAGGCTTATGCCTTTAATAAGCATCTGCTGTAACTGCATATGCCAAGGGTGCAAGAAGAATTAATCATCCGTGGTGGACTGGGAATTTGTACTGTTTTCTCTTTTAGAAATAGCAGGCAAACCCTTACGAACAAACACTGTGTCCAAAATCCACTTCAGAAGTTAATTTACCATATTAGGAGTTAAGGCACACAGCAGTGCTGTGGTTTAAGTTGGACTGATAACAGCTCCTGGTACTGATAGACTAGATTATAAAACAGCATCTAGTCATACACACTTACATATATCAGTTTTAGCCCTATTCTCTGTTGAAAATATGGGCATTCTTGTTTGGCATTGTGTTAATAATGAATGCCTTTTGCTTCCATGTCTGAGCAGAGTTGTCTGAGAATGCTCTCACTTTCTGTGCTTCTTACCTAGATTCTCACACATCACAGAACAGAACCTTCACATGTCCTTGGCTGGGACAAAGAGACAGATTACCTTGAACATTACATTATTCACTCTCTCTCACCACCTCTTTCTTTCTTAGGTCTGTAATAGAATAGAATAATCTTCTCCCACACACTGTTCTATCAGTATCAGAGGAACACCGTGAAATGGCACAGTGAACAGAAGGTAGGCCGCTTATCTCTCATCTAGAATCTCATTTTCTCAAATCATGATGAGGGCAGTAAGCAAGGGAACACATAATGGGAGATCTCAATAATTAACTACGTTTACATGCACAAAATATTCCGGTGTTTGCCCTTATGCAAAAAAATATTCCTACTAAGCTGTTTACATATGTAGTGAAAATGAATATTCTACAAATGTTCCAAATTTACATGCATGCATCTTGATCTCTTCCAGTTGATTTGTGAACAACACACAGAGCTGACCGTAAACAGGCAAGAGGCCATTTGTCACAAACCACCGTAAAACCCCAGTTAAGACGTATATGCCGAATGCGCTGTATATATGTCCGAAGAATGTTTCTAAAACCTAATAGTGTGCATGTAAACATACAGACTATGACAGGAGGTAAAATAGTTAATATAGGAAATCAAACTCAGTAACTGTGTTGTATAGCTGAAGGATCTTGCTTTTATAATCAAGGTTTGGAATGAAAATTCAGATCCCAGCTAGGGCACTGAAGTCACTGAAACCTCTTATACAAAATCCAACCCATGACAAGTGCTCACAAGGTATTTCCATTTTGGGTAGAGACAGAGAAGCTTCCTTAAGCTTTTCAAACAGAGCTTTGACAAAGAACCTTGCACCATCATCATCTAGCTCCTCCTGGTCAGTCATGTAAACAGCCAGTGATGAGAAACTATCACAGCCATTGCAGAAGATCAACAATGGAGAGTAAGTCCTAAAATCTATCATGGTATTGGCAATAATAATCAAAAGCTGTTATAGGTTTGCTTTTAATTTAAGAATGTAGAAGCTTTTAAATGTATTATGCTGCACAGTAGGTTTTTTTTATTATTATTGATTTATTTCAGTCTAAATGCAGACAGACTCATTTGACAAGTAATGACGACAGACTTAGGAGTCTAATGTATAATGAATCATTTTGGCAGTAAACAGTCTGTTCCCATGAGAAAGGAAAATGGCTTTTCATTTCACGACACTGTCTAGTTTTGTCTAGTGCTGACTCACCTTATCCATTTATGTCCTTTGAAATCTGCCATGGTATTAGTTCAGATCTGCCTGTGAGAGCTGTTTTATTTTTCATTCCCTGTTCATGCAACACAGTAGGGTAGGACACTCTTTTATAGGAACTGGACGTCAGTCTTGTGAAGGATAGCTGCCTTTTCCCTTTTTCCCCCTAATGGTTTTAACCATAAACTCCAGTGAACTTCTCTTTTGAAACCTTTGAGCATAAAAAGTGAAAATAAATTAAATAATCATGAGTCCTTTGTCTGCCAGAGCGCCAATGTTGAGCTCATGTGCAAGGCCCGGAGTCTTTAAAAGAAGGTTGTAGTTATATTATGCATCTTTGTACCATAGCATCATTACGGTCTTGATTCTGATTGGTCAGAAGGTGTTCATTTTCTATAACAGAATGGCTCAGTTTCAGCTGCATGGCAAACCACATGGTTATACTCATTCAAACATGTTAGCATTTGTTTGTAGCAAGAAGACTTCAACAAAACACTTCAGCATGTGCTGTTATTGGAAACTAATCAACTTCATTGACTGTTTTTCTATAATAACATGTCCCATCATGTTCTAGTTACATAACAGTTATGCTGTCATTTAGAAATCAGACATTTAGGTCAAATATAGAATCCCTGTTAGGGTATTACTGCTAATCTTTCTGGATAAACCTTTAAATGTTGTATGTATAACCCTGTGACTGGGAAGTCTTTGACTTTTCAAAGAACTCTTGTAGAACTTAATACCTTTTTTTAATACATGCTATGCCTACAGTCAGAGAGAGAACTATTAAAACCTAATTTATTCATTCATTCATCTTTATTAACTACTTTATCTGGATCTTTTTCCAGGAACACTGGGTAACACACACGATGGAACGCCAATCTACCCCAGGGCCCTGCTGATCAAAGAACTGAAGTTATATAAATGTTTCAAAATTATGAGACGAAATTATTAGAGGGAAATTTCTCTCCCCTCTATTTTTATCCATTCTCATTTTAAATGTATTTTATTAAAATGATGTGATTCATGTTTCTGATTTTTATCAGAAAGCATGTTTGTCTGTTTGCCAGTATTATATTTCTTCACCTGTGGAAGGATGAATCATTGTATAATAATGTAATGTAATCACTTGAATGTTAAACATTATTTTAAATTCAAATAAAATTTACACTATTCTTTGCATATTTTAAGTGAACATTTATATCCTCAAACTAAGTATTCAACTGTCTTTCTAACAGTTCATTACCACCACAGCTCTAGTTATTCACATTTAACTGGTAACATTTTGGCACTTTGCATAGCATTCAGTTGTGTCATTAAATCATTCAGGAAACATCTGTATAATTAGTAGACATTATTTACTATTACAATGGAAAAGACAAGTAGTTAAAACATTTAACATTGGCATATAGAAGCCAAACAAATCTGAATTGCAGTATAGAGCGATCACAACTTCTCCGATCATATTAAGGCATTGTTCATGCAGCATCAGTTACTACTGCTTTCCATTTAAATTGCAGTTTACTTGCAAGTTCTTGAAAAGCTTTTGAGAAAGCCCCACCAGATATTTTAACCAACAAGTCCACCGATCTTGGATAATAAATATCTTAGGAATAGGATGATGTTCATCAGTCACTGAGCTCTTCCTCATCACTGAAGTATGTGCTCTTTTTGATCCTGGGTTTATGTGAGCTGTCTGATGTGGACGTGTGGCTCGAGTCTCCTGCACTCTGCTTTCTTCGTCTGTCTTCTTCTTCTTCAATTCGAGCTTGCTGGAAAGCAATGGCCTGGCTTAAACTGTCCAGTGCAGGGTCTTCTCCTTCCTCTTCGCTTTCCTCTGGCTCGACCTCGTCAAGGTGCTTCATCTTCTTCTTCTTCTTCTTTTCCTTTTTGGGTGGAGGTTCTCTTTCTCCGAGCAAATTCTTTGGGCAGGAGTAGCTCAAATGACCGTCTTCGCCACACTCGTAACACTTGGACTTGTCTGCGTAGCTTCTCCTCCTGATGAACTCCGCAGCTCTTCCGTTATCAATAGCTATGCTGGCCTTCACCATCCTGCCAAACAGCTCCTTGTGGTTCAGAGACCGAGCACAGTTATGAGCCGACTCTCTATCCAGGAACAGCACAAACGCGACACCTTTACTCTTCCGCGTTTGTTTGTCTTTGACAATCGTCACCTTAACGACTTTACCATATTTCGTGCATAACTTGTGCAAGTCGCTATTGGTCAGCGAAAATGGCAGGTTAGAAATATAAACAGTGCTCTTACTCGGGGCTAAACCGCCACTCATTTTGCACTGAAATATTATGTAAATTCCGCTGTGTAGATATCTGAACCGGAAATACTTACGTACCCTGTAATCCGGCGGAAATGACGAGACTCTTACCCAAAGTATTTAAATATATACTCGTCATATTGGTTTGTATATGCTCATGGGTTTCAGTTTGTAAGTTCTCAAAATACGTTTCTTAAAACGTAAGTATGAAAAAAGTATGAAGAACCATGTACGCAACTTTTTTAAAAAGGTGGTATTCTGTTTGATTGACATGAAGCTGTTCCTATCACAGGCGGTGAAATGGATGACGCAATGGAACAGATGCTTCAGCCAATCACAGCTCGAGTTTGGAAAGTCAATTCTGAAGCGCCAAGTGTTTGAGCTCGGAAAATGGCGATTTGAACTTGTATATGTTATAAATTGTGCTTTTAATGTAACATTTTATTCATAGTCCGTATATTTTAGTCAGCGGGGACGTTAATATGTCGGTTTCTTGTCAGTTCCTGGTAAATGTATGCTTTTAGATACTTTACAACGAGGTAGTTTTGTTTGTTTAGCTACTGTGCTAACCCTAACATGACGTTAGATGTTGCTCATGGGGCAAGTCAGCAAGCCAGTAAACTAGGTTGTTATTGAGCAAACCAGACATGCACTCTCCACTTTTATGTGCTTTTGTCGAGCCAGACTGTGGTCGCGTGCGTGGAATTAACCAATACTGATATTATTTAACATTATTAAAGCATTTCTTACCAGATGGCTGCTCATAATATTGTTTTTGCTATCGATGTGGACTGTCGATCCGAAGAGCTCAACCTCCCAAGAGACTGGTATCTGAATTCTTTAAAGCAGTGGATATTAAAGGTTCTGCTTTCCTTGGGTAGCAAGTATGGTTTCGAGAACGTGCGATGGGGTTACAAGTTTTTCCATTCAAAAACTGTAAAAAGTCCAAGTCTTATAACAAGAGGCACGGATTTCAAAGAACTTCAGGAGAAAGCGTTCAGTGATTTTGAGGGGGAATTTGCCCAGAAAGTTGGTGTCAATCAAAAACCTCCGGATGAGCAGGACAGACTGCGACCGTGCCCAGCGAACTGTGTGCAGAACACACTAAAAGAGATCATTTTGGACTTCCAGTGGGACCGACCAGACATAACTTCTCCCACGAAACTCTCATTGCGACCCAGGAGGTCAACCAGGAATGCAAATCTTCCCTTGGCAGATGACGATACTTTATACCAAGGTAAAAATGTTGTGTTTCTGGTCACGGATTGTCCATATTCCAGAAGACAGGTGTTGAAGTTTTTGCAGCTACACAGCGGTAGCATTGGAAGTCAAAGGGATTTACCTGAGCTTATTCTACCAAAAGGTCTAATAGACATGCTAATTCATCGGAAAGTTGCCCTGCACTGGGCCGATTGCAGTTCTTGTGAGGTTTGTTGATACCTTTTTAATACTGTGGCTATTTAAACTGCATTCATACTTCAAAAACACACACGTTGTGTAATACAAAGTACTCTGTCCACAGGTTAATAATGAGGCTGATGACTACATTGGCTTGAAGACCATCATGGAGGCTCTGCAGCCTGTAGCTGGAAAAGTGATTCCTGTGCTCACCCCTGGTATGAACCTGAAGCATAAAGATTCCAGCCTGAGCACTTGGAGCAACAAAGGAGTTCTTGCCTTTCCAATTGGCTCAAGTGCAGGATACATTTTGTCCTCTGAAAAGACCTACAAGCGAGTCTTTCCAGCTCTCATAGGAACGCTCTGCTGGGGTGCAGGTAATAAATATTGCCCCAGAAAAGTATGTTTTGACACCATTATGAATCTCATATACTTTAACTTTGGCACCCTTGTTCCCTTGTGGCACCAGATGAGGACAAACAGACCTGCAGTGTCTCACTAGAGCCTGTGTCATGCAGACAGAGAAGACTGTGTGCTCCTGTAGAGGTGACTCTTAGAAGTGTGCTGCGTGGACCGGACACCTGCCGGCTCAAACAGTCAGCTTCAGAATGCTGGGTCCTGGGTCCACAAAGATCGGAGCAAGACCAAGTCGCTTTTCAAAGTCTCTTCAAGGAGCTTTTCATTCTAGCTTCAGACATGGTAACAGCATGCTTCTAGATCCAAGCTACTTTAAAGCAATAACGAAATGAAATAAGCCACTGCTTTATTACATGCCTTGTTAGGATATTACTCATACAGTGCTCAACTTAGTGCTGTTTTTTCTGTGTTTGTGCAGCTAGCAGAGGTCAGTGAAGGAGGTCAGGTCCACTCTGCAGTACTGTCACTGTTGTCCTCCAATCTGGCTCTTCTGACAGTTCTCTACAGTGAGGAGGCTCTGAGTACATGCCTTGTTCCCTCAGAAACTGCAGACCTTCCTGACACGTCAGAATTACCTGACATTGTCAGCAGTGTTCTCAGAGACGTAATGAAAGATGAAGATGCCTCAGGTATGTACACCACAATGTTTTATTAAACGACTATACCTTTTCACTGACAAAACGCATGCTGGATCAAGATATTAGGTGTAACTAGCAAGCTGCCATGCTTTGCCCATGATGGCCATGGTGGCAACACTGTTTTACTGTAGAGCTATAGAGCTGCTTTTACCTGGTTTGAATCAATCCTTGGTGTGTTTATCCTCTATTCATTTAGTCAGACAGAGTGAATATAAACAATCTAATACTAGTGGTCTCTGTCTGCTTCCAAGCAAACTCTCTTGTGGTTAGTAAACCATATTGCTGATGCATTAAGGGTTGTGTATAGGCATATTTTTTGTGTGTGAACTGACTAAACTGATGGCAAAATGGCTGCCGGAAGTCTAACCTAGAATGCTTTAGAAATGCCATGTGTACTTTACATTGGTGCTGAAAATGCTAATGTCCTACAGTTGTTTATTATTTGTGCTTGCTTGATTTCCATGATTTGCATGTGCAAGGTTTATGTATCTTTTCCGTAACCATATTTCCGATTAATTAAATTATTTATTTGGTCTGCTCAAATCTCTGCAGTGTGAAACCGAATTGGACCAAGTAGGAAAAAACCCAGAGGAATAAATTTCACTCTGACTGTGCTAACAGACTAATAGCTAAAATGGGTCTTAGTCGACTTGGATGGTCTTGTCTATACACGATATTCTATATCCTAAGAATTATGTTGCAGAAAGAGGAGCAGTATCTAAAAAATATTCCTTTAAAATACATTTTGAAATAATGTTTGCATTCCCCAGAACAACCAAGTCCAAATCTGACTCCTGAATGGGCAGCTCACGAGCTTCAGCAGTGGACTAATCTAACAACAGCGCTTGCAGAGGGCTGGTTTCCGCTATCTGACCAATCTGGGATTAGTTGCAATCTGATGGAGTCAATGAGGTATTATTTCTTATTTGTTATTATCAGTCCTACTATAAATCTTATTATCTATCTAACCCTTTGGCAAAAGTTGATTAGGAGTTGTTTCTACAATGAATAATAATAATAAAATGATTAAGTCATATGCAGCTTACTGTTTCATCACCTGTAGGCTTCTGCATGCTGCTCCAGAGGAGCAAGAACAAACAGAACATGCCACTCAGGAGCAGGAGCTGACAAACTTCCTAGCAGAGCTCTATCAAAACAATAAAGATGGACCAAGCAGTGGGTTGAAAGGCAAAAAACGTTAGTTAGCTATTGATATTCTAATATTTGATCTGCGCTATTCTTATTTATCATGGCATTCATTTTGCATGATGAATATGAACACTTTTCTAATTCCCTTCATTCTGTAGGAGGTACTCAACGTACACCAGTTCGCCAGAAGATGAAGACCATGAGTCGCTCTTTGCAGATGCTGAATGTTGCTCGCTTCAATGTAAAAGCCCAAAAGAGTCAGACAGAAACAGATTCTTCCAGCACTGTAAAAGGAACCGAGAAGCGAGGCAAGAGATGCTCCAGTGATAGGAGCAGGCCTGGTCCCATGCGTGAGTAATAAGAATTTTATGCTTAGCATTAACCAATGGCTCATGCTTGTTTACACTTGATCGGAAAGTAAGGATTTGTGTATGTACTTTATCAGATTTTAAAAATGAAGAGGAGCTGCTTTCCCATTTGAACCTGAGATGTCAACAGGCTGTGGAGGATAAGAGCGTTGCTCTGATCACACCAGTTCACGATGTGTTCTCAGTGGTGGAAAGCTTCATTAAAAGGAACGACAGTACAGGGGTGAGCAGGAACTACAATAATTAGATGTGTTATTCCAGACAATATAATGATCAGTGTTTGTGGAAATGTATGTAGTTATTGATCATTTTATTGTCTCTTGCTTGGCAGGTTTCATTCTTAAATATAATCAAGACAAACCTTTTAAAAAGCACACAGTCCATTCGTCAGCTCTATGGAAGTACTGCAGATGCTGAGAGTAAAATCAGAGAGTATGTTTTGCTCTTTTGTTAACATCTTAAATAAAAAAATTATTTCTTAAGGATATGTACAATATAAGTAATAAGTAAGAATAGCAGAAACTATTATTATTATTGTTGTTGTTATTGTTATTATTATTATTATTATTGCTCACCTGTGGAATAATGCAGACATTTTGAATCTCTTACCTGTAAGTTGTCAGCTTCAAGTAGTTCTCAGACTTGAGCTGTGCAAACTGCTGTCTTCAGATGATCAAGATCATTTGGAGCAACTGGTGGAGGAGGTAAGAAGGTTTTGCTGAAAGCAGTACTTTCAAGCACTAATTAGTATGTGCTAATAATGAAATTTAACATAAAACATTGCACTGTAATGAGATTTGTTTTGGTACTTAGGTGGCTGAAATGCTGCGCGTGATATCTTTGACAAAAGATCCTGTTTACCTGTCAAAGTTCATGCAGGAGGAGGTTTTGCCCTTGTACGTACTTTAACGCTGATGAAATACAAATTGTGAAGTTGTAATTAACGCTGATCCTGTTGTAACTAGAGATGATATGTTTACATATGGTATGTTATAGGTACCTGACTGGCATACCTAAGGTCCTGGCAGACGTCTACCACAGTCTTGGCACCCAGCTGCCTGAGGTACTTGTTGCAGTCCTGCCTGCTGATTTTTTTAGTGATGACTCCATGGCAAAGGAAAGTGTTTCTGTAAGCCCCTCACCAGTGTCAGCCACGCAGTGCCTGGTCTCCAGTGTTGGAGATCGGCTTGAAGAGTTACGCAATCGCTCTGCTAAAAAGAGAAGGTGTGTAACGAAAAGAATGGATATTATATTCAAATGTTTGACAGAATAATAGATAATACACTGTTCGTTTACTTTCAGAACCAGCATGCTTACTCGTCATAAGAGCATGACGGAGGCCCCACAGAACCTCCGGCAAATAGAGATGCCCAGGAAATCCACAAGACAAGTAAGTGTAGATTAGTTTTAATGTTCATGATGCACTTTTGACTGGGGAAAGTCACTATTATTGCTTTTCTCTGCCTTGACAGGCAAAACCAAAGGAAAGTATTCCTCCGGAAAAGCTTAATGTAGGAGGCCAACCAACTCAAAAACAAACAGTTCAAGGCAAGTAATATAAAATCTTACTGCTAATTACTTCATGCATCAAGTATAATACTTTGCCATGTAGTAGACTGTGTAGTCCTCTCTAAAATAGTACACAACATTTTGCAGAAGTGACAAAGGTGAGGAGAAACCTCTTTAACCAGGAGATAATGTCCTCCTCAAAGCAAGCAAAAATGCCTCGGAGCCAGTCTGTATCGGCAGTAGATATTATGAAGAAACAGAAACGATCACAGATGGAAGATGGTAAAGTATAAAGAGTATATTATGATGTAATGCATCATTTGATCAGTGTATTACTTTATATATTATTATTGTTGTTGTGTTGTTGTTTTTAAACATTTTTCCAATTGCAGGGCGACACACTTTACTAACAAAAAAAGTATCCGAGACCCCCCTGCATAAGCAGGGATCAAATCGTCTGTTACATAGACAAAGGAATAGCAGGTAAGTTTTACAACTTTTTTTTAACATGCTTTTTTTTTTTATCATGCCATTAATCCCATGAATTATTACTCTAACTCAAAATGGTGAATCAGAAGTATATGTCTTCATTATCTTCTTTGTCAGGATTTCTGGTGACACTGATATGGTCATTATTGAGGAGTCTCCAGTTAAACCTGCTATGGGTCAGTTACTTTTATTGATCATAAAGCTGTTTGTTAAATGAAATGTTTAGTTAAGATCCTTGTCTTATTTATATCTTGATGTTCTTTTGCTAGATTTGAGGAGGAGTCCTAGAATAAAAAAACTTGCAAGACGACATTCCAGTGTCTTCTATTCCAGCTCACAGCCACGCTCTCGCAATTTGGATAGGGCCTTGTCCTCCTCACAGCTCCCAGTCTCCGAAAGTAAAGCAAGTGAGCAAAAATACATGCCTTGTTTTTGGAATATAAACTGTTTATCCGTTCATACTGAAGTCATAGCATGCATGCTAGATAATGGTTGATTTTTAATCCCCAAGGCCTTGATGTAATATTTGGGTTTTTTGTGCGCACAATTGTAGGTTGTATTAATATTAAGGCTGTAAAGTCACCAATGAGACTTCTTTTTGGTGCTGCTGAGTCTCCCGCTCGCCCTTCCGCATCCAGATCAACCATTAGAGATGATGAAGTTGATCGGCTCGGGTCTACAGATTCTGTTTTTGAGGTAATAAATCTGCCAGCGGTGACCGCACAAGCGGCGGTTCTCAGATTTTTGCACAGATTTACTTTGAAAGTAATCTAATTATTTAATAATGGGCAATGGTCACATTAGGCAAACATCTACCATCATTCTAGTTTTAAAGCAATTTAATCATTTTGTTTTTGCACTTTGATTATGCAGAGCCTAAAGCAGTTGCACTGTCATACTGTAGAGTTGAAGCATTTGGTATGTCAGAACATGCAAACTCCGCACAGAAAGGCACCCTGGGTGACCCGGGGATCGAACTCAGGACCTTCTTGCTGTGAGGCGACAGTGCTAACCACCTCGATCACTGTTTATTCCATAGTTAATAAAAATCAGATTTTGATTTTAGATTCAACCGAATATTTAAAATAATAAAACATGAAAAATTACAAAAATTATGGAATCCTTAATCTAATATTTTGTTGCACAACCTTTAGAGGCAACTGAGCCTCCTCCCTGTTTCACAGTAGGTATGGTGTTCTTTTCTTTGAAAGCTTCATTTTTTTTTCTTCTGTAAGTCTAGAGCTGATGTGACTTGCCAGAAAGGTCCAGTTTTGTTTCATTTGTCCAAAGGACATTCTCTCAGAAGCCTTGTGGCTCGTCAATAAGCATTTTTGCAAATTCTGGTCTGACTTTTTTTTATGGGTTTTTTTTTCTATAGTGGAGTCCCCTTTTTTACTTCCACTGAGCCCACAGTCACACAGAAAGTGACAGATGGTGCCATCAAACAGTAATGTACCTTGACCTTGGAGTTCAGCTTGTATCTCTTTGGAAGTTGTCCATGGCTCTTTGTCTACACTCACACTATCTTTCTGTTCAATCTGGGTTCAATTTTCTTCCTACAGCTGCATCCAGGGAGGTTGGCTCCAGTCCCATGGACCATAACTTCTTAATAATTTTTGCAACTGTAGTCACAGGAACATCAAGCTACTTGGAAATGGTCTTATATCCTTTGCCTTTAACATGCTTGTCTATAATTTTCTTTATGATCTCCTCAGACAACTCTCTCCTTTGATTTCTTTAGTCCATGATCAGTGTGATGCACAGGATGATACCAAACAGCAGAGTGACTGCTTTTCTCCATTTAAATAAACTGAATGAGCTATTACAAGATTGAATACATGTGATATTAATTAAAGAAAACAGTTAGTCTGGAATATCACTATAATCCAATTATATCTTTTCTGTGATCCCAACAAATCTATCCAGGCAATTGTGTAATATCTTTGTAAAATAAGCAATAATTTATCTCTTTCATCCTTTCTTGCTATACTTTATGACATACTAAAGGCATGCAGGTATACATGAGACAGTTGCTTTTAATTTCATCACTTTTCTGGAGGAATGAATCATTGTTTCAGTTAGCTGTAAGGGTACCAACAAATTTGTATGCATGTTGGTCTATTTCACCTCCCATGACACTTATATGTGGGAACGAAATTACAAGCCTCTGTTTTGTTATTTTTAGTTTTGTTTTTGTTGTATAAAATATGTAAAAATGTAACATTTGTAACTAACTTGTCAAAAATGAATGGTTAATATTTATTGAAAATCCTAAAAGTTCATTTAATTAAGAATATACATATTTATAACCCAACCTCAGATGTCTAATTAATCAAAAACATGTACTGGATAAGTTACTATTGTTTATTTGCTTATTTGTTTCTTGTTAAATACGTAATATTCTGTAAATGACTAATTGTTTCCTATGTACTAAAACCTCCTAAAAGGTAAAACAAGCTAAATTGAATTTGTCTCTACTATGCTGACAATTGTATATATTTTTTTTCCCGCAGAATTGCAATAAAACCCCAAGAAAATCTCCGTATAAACAGCTTGGTTCTGTAGTTGGGAACAGAACTCCCAGTTCTTCCTCCAAAACTCAAAGCTGTTTCTTTCCTAAGAGTCCATGCTGTGCTGTTGGAGAAGACGGTATGGTCCTCAGAGGAAGTCCATTTAGATCTCCTGCTTCAAAACGTTTAGTTTTGGAAACACCAAAGAAAAGCCCATTGAAGGGCATTCTTAAAACTCCAGTGAAAACCCCTTCTGGCCCCTCTGGTAGGAGCCCCAACATGAGAACCCCAAGGAAAAGTGTGACTTGGTCTCCATCTCCATGGATAGGGTTGCCAGAACAACCATTTAAAGTCCCAGATTCCACACTTTCCTCCATTAGATATTCCCCAAGACGGATCACACCAAGCAGACTTTGCAGAGATCAGGGAGATGTTTTCAAAACTCCTGAGAAATCAAGTCACCAAAAAAGCAAGGTGTCGCCTAAAACAGAACAAAGAGTGTCTGAACTTACTAGAAATGTTGGCATTGAAGAACCCCGGCTGAGATCAGAGAAAATTAGAAGAACGTTAAGTCTGCCAGAGAATGGTGATCCACAGAGTCCAACTATTCTTTTCTATGATCATCCATCACCACCAACACCAGGAATAAAAACACCTAGTAAAAGCCCTGGACCAACACACACAATGTGTACCCGTTCTGGAAGAACACCTCTTAAACATTCCCCTGATCTGCCTCTTGACAAAGCTAAAGGCCTAACCATTGGCACTTCCTCCAGAAAAGATGCATCTTCACTTAGTAATGAGAGATCACCAGAACCAGCTCTTAGTTCACCATCATCTTGCAGTCATACACCTGTTAGAACAAATCATCCAACAGCTTTATCAAATGAGAGCGAGCCTAATCAGGCACTACATCGTGAGATTTGGACAACAAAGGGTATTGCTGGGCAGAATGAAAGCATTCAGATGATTGAGGAGGCATCACCATCATCAGACACCCAACAATTTGACTTCTCACAGTTCAGTGCTACTTCTACAGAAGAGAGCATTGATATTGCAGAAGCCTCTGTAGTGAAGACGGAATTAACTGGTGGCATTAAGATGAACATTTCTTTCTCACGAAAGTCATCAAAATTATCTGAGGTTTTTGAATTGACGGGCACACCAGCACTTCCTTCCAAAAGTACGCAAGCGTGTAGTAGATATGGCTTCCGTCAGACTCCAGATCGGCAACAAAGAAAGGCAGCAGCACGACTCGGTTATTCTCCTGGGTTTCCAGTGTTCTCCAGTCCACAAGCCTCGGGAACACCTGCGCATAGAGAGAAGCAGCCCGTTGAACCCAACCCTCTTACTTATCAAGTCGAATTGGAAATGCAGGCATCAGGTTTACCTAAGCTTAAGATCAAACGTACTGACTCTTTCAATTCAGGTGAAACATATGATGATGCAGCCAAAGGGCTGGTTTCACATAAAAATAACAAGCAATCTAGAGTTGATAGCCCACTTACACATTGTTCCAAACATCGAGAACCTGGTATATCCCCATCTCATTGTACACCTGGAAAAGGAGGTGTCCAGAAATATATATGTCAGTCAATCACTCCTACAAGGCTGCTTACTAATAGCCCTTCTCCCCTGAGCCATGGGGAACACATGCCTTGGACTCCATCTCCTCAAAGCCGAGGAAGGTCAACCCCAGAGAACTTCAGGACTTGGCCTCGCAAGAAAAGGGCAAGTACCGGTCTGTTAGGGACCAAAGACATCAGGGAAGGGGCAGAGATGTTGGAAGACCCAGAGCTTGACGGTGTGTTCAGACTACCAGGGACAGAAGAACATAAGGAGTTAGGGGATGCTCCTGCTTTTAAATACACATTAGGTATTCCATCCAAGCTCTGCTCTTCGGAGGAGATGGACTGGGCAGAACCTGTGGTGCAGAGCAGTGACAAAAGAGACAGTATGAAATGTGACGAGTTGTCATGGATAAGTGATAACGGATCACTTGGTTCAGGTAAGACTTGTACCGGATATCAGCAGCTTTGTGATTCATTTAACATGTGATACAAACTTTTGACTGATTCATATGATTAATTGAACTCTGGTGTTATTACAGATCTATTATATAATAATTTAAATAAACACAATATTTAATACATGATACATATCTGCCACAGTATATCGTGGTTCGGCTCAACTGTTTTCTGGTCGTGTGAGTTATTCCATCATTGTTTTTAGATAAAAGGCCTACAGTTGATTTCAAGTGTGACATTACATCTTGAATCTGTTGCTGGTCATTCTCAATATGAAGACAAAGAGCAGTGAAGAAAGCCATCATTATGCTCAAAAATGTAGACAAATCCACCAGAGAGATAGTACATACATGTGTGTGGCCAGATCAACTGTTTGGTTTATTTTTTAATAATAAAAAAAAATGCACTGGTGAGCTCAGGAGCACCAAAAAGACCAGAAAACCATGAAAAACAATTGTAATAGATGACAGAAGAACACAGATCTTCTACTCCACTCCAATATACCGTATCAGTATAAAAACATGCATGATGTCCAAACTGAATTATTAAGCTAATGTAGCCAATATAGAAAAATGGAAGCTTAAGACCATCTAATCAGCACTATACAGTCACCATGCCAAAACCAATACAATATACCATAAATAATTTCAACAGAATCCTGTGGAAATGATCCATTTATAAGTTCATAAAATGTCTGAATAAATCAGGATTTTCATTTTGTCTTCAGCACAATTCTGGCAACAAACCTTGGCAGCAGCTTTGTTGTGAATATGTCACTAATAGCACCATTTCGCCAGATATTGTGGACCGATAACTCGATATGGTTACTAATCCAAATCCTGAACTTTTTGCGTTCTAAAAACCCCTTTGTTATTTCTTAAATTGTACTTTATCAAAAATGACATCAAGGACAAACATATCAAACAAATAAAACATCCTTTCTCATTGTAACCTTGATCTTAATATACCGCCAAGTTCCATGATTCCTCCGAGTGCTTTTTAGGAACTGGTAACCATCGATTATAAATACCGATAACAGGAGCAACATTGTGGAAGTTTTAGGTTTAGGTTTTTACTCTGCATTTTATGTAGATGCGATGAACCAGAAGGAACTTTCCAGGTTTCCAGTGTATTTACTGAGAATGTTATCTGATGCTACTCCTGATGATTGTTGTACCTTGCTGTCCAATTAAGAAAGCAATTCTAGCTAGCTATAATTTTTTCACATTTGTTATTGTCTGACTCGACTGCCTTCACCAAAGCAGTAACCAAGTAAAAACCAAATTTAGTATGGGGTACAGGTCACTTGTCAGTGGAAATTACAGCCAAATGTGAGCTCACAGATTTGTTACTCTGCTGTATGGTGGATAAATGTTATATAATGCAAACAAAAGTGAAATAACCTGACCTAAATATTCATAAAATATTTCCACAGAATTCCTACTGATCTTTATTTTTGTAGGCATAAAATCCAGCTTGAATTAAATATTTCTAGTTTTATCACCTACATTTATGCAAATGGAAAAAAAACCTATTTTTGGAAACCAGTTCTGCACTACCTGTTGTCTTTATGGAATATGTTTGTGATTTGTTTCCACAGTGGTCACCCCTCCAAACTCCAAAGTGAAGAAACCAGTTTCTGCCAGTGGTATCCTTGCTCTCACACAGTCACCCCTTTTATACAAGGGGAAAAAGGGCTCTGTTACCAAGGAAACCACACAATCTGACGGTGAGATGATTCTATCAACGACATCTGGTGTAAAGAGGATATGTACTTACAGTCACTGTCTAAATATTAAGATTAGACAGGGACAAATACATAATATTTAATTCCAAGGTTCCATAGCAGGATACTTCCATATTTCTTAATTCAAACTTTGTTTAATATAACCCTTAAGTGTAGTGTCATGCAAAACATTTTTATTTTACATTAGTTACATGATATGACCTGGGACGTACATTTTTTTTTTTTCATCGACTAACCTGCAGTTTTGTTCTCTTCCCACAGAATCAAGTGGAAACTCAGAGCAGAGCAGTAGTAAGGGCAAGCACACGTTTAATATTTCACCTATTAGTCAACCACGGAGACGCCAGGCTTGTGGTAGGACTTGCAGTCGGAAGAGACTGCTGGACCCATAAGGTTTTGATGAACCTTAACACTTTGTGATGTTGCTGTCTTTTATTTATGTATTTTTGTTTTGTCATTGCTTGCTTGCTTGTTTTTATTCATTGGGTGAACTTCAGGATTTTATGCACTGTTATATATATTTTTAATTATGTGGAAAAATCGCAAATGGTCAGATATTTGTCAGATATGTCCTTTTTTTTATTTGTGGCCCAATTTTAAGCTTTCATCAATTAGTAAACTGTTGAACATTTTCCGCAATTAAATTCTATTCTACTTCCCACGATGCGTTAAATTCTTAATTGCGTCTTCACACAATGTAGCACAGATCGTAGTGATAACTATTGAGCAAAATAATATTAATTATTGGTAAATGCTGATAAAGAATGTTCCATGTTCACTTTCATTACTTGTGCTTTGACAATGGTGCTGTTTCCATACTGTACACAGAAGAAAAATGTTATTTCTGTTGCTCATTTCGTCTGCCTCTGGATTAGTAGAAAAAAATAATTGCAAAAATGTTGAACTGTCACTTTCAGACAGCTGGTATTCATTGTCCTGTCATAAACTGTGAAATAAGTGTAAAGTGTAAATGTGAAACAAATTATTTTAATAAAGATTATGTTCTTAAGAGTTTTTGGTTTCTTTTAGAATCAAAATCGAAATGTTCTGCAACACAGTTTTTGCATTTAAAAATTAAAAGGCCGTCATGTCTTCCAAAATGGCAAGACCCAACTGTTTGTTTACTGATTTACAAAACCTTTATAATGTGGCCATCTACTGGGCATAAATTGAACAGCACCAGACTTACATTCTAGCAAATACATTTACGCCATAAATTATACTGCAATTGTACTGTAGGAAAATTAAGGAGAAATGTATACCGATTTGAGTTATATAATCAAAGGAGTTTATTCATGAATTGCTTAAAGAGAAAAGAAAGACAGGAGATATGTTCCTCAGAAGCATTCCATGCATCTCCTCACCTACACTGCCATTTCTGAAGGTTTGAAGAGCCACTATGTAGGATTTTGAGGGTATCTATTAGCAGTTCTATTATAAGTTCTTACTTATGATAAATTCATAAGTATGTTTTCATTAGTGTATACTAATGTGTGTCTGGTGTAACCTGTGGGCTGCACAGTGCTGTCATGGTTAGCACTATCGCCTCACAACAAGAAGCTCCTGGAATTGATCCCTGGGTTGACCAAGGTGCAGAGTTTGCATGTTCTCCTTGTGCTTGCATGGGTTTCCTCTGGGTATTCTGGTTTCATCCCACAGTCCAAAGACATGCAGATTAGGTTGAATGGCTACGCTAAATTGCGTATAGGTGTGAACGTGAGTGTGAATGGTTGTTCATCTCTGTGTTGGCCCTTCAATGGATTGGCAAGGATTGGCTCCGGCTTCCCCACGACCCACAATGGATAAAGCGGTATGGAAAATGAGTGAGTAAGTGAGTGATGACCTGTAACTACAAATCGTTGTATTATTGTAAGCTTGGAATTAGCCCTTTACAGAGGATGCGGGTCCACCTCTACAGAGCCGCCATGTTATGCTGCTACAGTTGCCCGGAATGGACAAACATCTAGAGAGTGCCTTCCGGATTTTGTGTTTTTACAAGTGACAATGTGAATCCAGAAGGAAGACAAGGAAGAATAAAGAAGATGATTCAGTGTTTGCTGGTGCTGACACAAAAGCCAAATTTTCAAAATGGAGGATTATACTTATTATTTATCACAGAAAAGGTAAGGGAGTGTGAATATACGTACTTGCAAGTATGCCACGGGCACCTAATGGCCACTGTATGTTCCAATATGTGCTTGGTAAGGGAGGAGTAAGGGAGGGGCATGTAAGGGGTTCAAGTCCTGCATAGTGGACCTTTAACATCACAGTATGTAAACCTCCTGGGTTTCTCCTAAGCTCAAGAAAAACTGAACTTCAAGAAGCACTATAAGATGATTCTGTTCACTTATACCTGCATGTACTGTACATGCACACACACCCACACTTCTAACATTAGATGACTGAGATACATCACAAAGCTTGAAAGCTGAGAATCAAAGTATAGCCTTTTTGACATGTACTATGTCAAATACGTATGAATGAATGTGACTTGACTAGGATCCCAGATCTCAACGCCAAATGTCAATACAATGATCAATATAATATCATTATATAATAATATAATGATCAATACAAGCAAGTTCTCCAAGAAATTCAAGTGAAAAGAAACACTGCTAGCATGAAAATGTTTTTTCCTATCTACCTGCCAGAGACATAACCACTTTGTGGCTTCCTGTTTGGTGCTGGATAGCTCCATCCATCCATTATCTATACCGCCTTATCCATCTGGGTCGCGTGGAAGGTGGAGCCAATCCCAGCATCTTCGGGCGAGAGGCGGGGTACACCCTGGGCAGGTCGCCAGTCCACCACAGGGCCAACA
>JAQQZR010000012.1:14301895-14312076 GCA_030068235.1 Notoglanidium macrostoma
CCCACGCATGCACGGGGAGAACATGCAAACTCCGCACAGAAAGGCACCCTGGGTGACCCGGGGATCGAACCCAGGAAGCAAAGCATGAAGCGACAGTGCTAACCACCGCACCACCGTGCTGCCGCTGGATAGCTCACCTATTGTTTATTGACAATGTCCACATTAATGTTTGCATGAGCCTAGACTAAAAACGCATGTTAATATTAAACACAGTTGAGTTTATCTGAACATCAAGATGAGAAAAAGATGGACTTAAGACCATCCTGACCACCTTACACCAAACGATAGAGATAATGGTAGTGTGCCACAACTCATGCTTTTATCCTGACATTAGAAATTTGTCTGAAAGTGAAGTCACTTGACGAGT
Source organism: Notoglanidium macrostoma (assembly GCA_030068235.1). NCBI lineage: Eukaryota > Metazoa > Chordata > Actinopteri > Siluriformes > Auchenoglanididae > Notoglanidium > Notoglanidium macrostoma. The sequence goes on from JAQQZR010000012.1 coordinate 14,302,263, forward strand.
CCTTCAGCATAAATAACAGTTTGGTGGGTTTAATTTTTTAATGATTCACGCGCATGATCAGGAAGTCCCGCTCCCAGGCTCTATGGTGGTCCATAGAGTAGAGTACCCATAAAATGACTGACAGAATCCAAACATAAACAACTTTCCGGGCCGGAAGCCAGTTTTCCAAAAAGGTTTTTCTCAACGACTTATCTACTTATGCTAAGGCCACGGCTTAAAGCATTGTTTATTTTATCATGTGCTACAAATCTTACAGGTTTTTTGTACAAGTAAGGAATTTAAAAAATGGTCAATTGCACCTTTAACGACAAAACATGAAGTTGTGGTGTTAATTGTATAGTGTTCATCGGCGTCTATACGTCAGTAGAGAAAGGCGGGCCTACAGCTTGGCGCGGGCTTTAGATGTTAGTTAAACTATCTAGCTGAGGGAGTGAACCCGACACGGCTTTATAATTATTTATTCTGAGAACTAGTTAGTATGGTATTAGCTCGGTTATCCTAAAGCCCATGTCGATTAGCTCATGGATGATGCTTGAGTAACGTGGAACAAGGGAATAACGCGAGCTGTAAGCTAATGTTTATGTAACATGTTTGCTAACTTCAGCTAGGCTAGTTTGTCGGATCTGTGTTTTCATAACCAGTTGTACATTGTTCTCTTTATTATTAATGAACAGTTACATGCCAGAAGGGTATGTAAAACATTAAACAAGCGCAAAAACCTTTCTGTTAAATCTGACTAAAACTCCGCTACTTAGCTCGTAATGTTTTTATTTAAGTAGTAGTGCTTTCATACGTAGCTTGGAACCTGATGCTATACATAGCCAGCTCTTTGGTCACGGCTCGGTCTGCTATTAAAATTTAGTTACACCATAGGTAAAAATGAACCTAAAATATTATCTGCCACTAGTTTCTAGCTAGCTAATTTACTCGACTATGTTACTCTGGTGTCCTGAAGTAGCTAAGCTAGTCGAGGCTAAATAGCTAGCTAACTGAAAATGGTTCCTCGTCTTGTCGGATGCTGTTAGGAAGCCTGGCACGGTTCTCCTTTAGTTATATTTGACATTAATACATTTCCTGAAAACAAACTGAAGCCGTGACCATCAACAGAAACGCGTGTTAGCAAGTGAGCACGCTATCGTTTTGTTATTCGTGTAAATGCCTGCAGTGATCTTGTCTCATAAATATATGGCAGAACAAGCTCTATATGCTATACACGTTGTCCTGGTTGTCTGCTTTTTCCCCCTAATTTGGTTGACATTTTTTCGTTTTCTAGATGGAAGATATGGAGGTGGATGTGCAGTTTGGAGCAGCAGAGTCAGTTGGTCTGGAAGTTCCCATCATCCCTGAGTCTGGGAGCAGCACAGAAGTGGAAGATGATGATGAGGCTGATAGAAGATCTGAAAGAGAAAGCACGGTTCCTGTTAACAGGCCACGGCTTGCAGCGACTCAGGTTGTCAGGAGAAGGAGGGCTAGGTATGAACATGATGAGAGATTTGCGGCTGGTTTATATTTCTGCAACGAATCATGTATACACCGTCATGCCGAGACTTAGAAAATGGGGTTCATGGATGAACGCACCTCCCGCGTTCAAAATACATATGTGAGCGGTATTGTGCATTAAACACACAATGCGTAGTTGAGCAGGGATGTATACGGGGTATCATTGGTGTTGGAATGAGTCCTGAATAACAAATCACGGACACTTGCAAATTCTTGACCCTTAAATGTAAAATGAAGCTGGTTTAGAGTTGGTTGGCAGAAAAATTATGACCTTCTAGGCACTTTTATGGCCACTTTTCAAGCATTATAATACAGTGAAATGACTTTCTGGCAGGAGAAATAGAAAACACTGGAAGATGATTCAGGAATATGTTTGAATAAAAGCAACATGAGAGAAATTTCAGCACAAAATTCCCAGAAATGGCCCTGATGTACAGTGTAACAAACTGTTCCACTGTTTAGTTACAAAATGTAACTAAATTGTCCACTACTAACCGCTATCTATTCTCCTTAAAAAAGTGAGACCTTCTATGATGTTTGTTTTCTGTACATTTTCTTTTGATGCATGCTACTCTGCCTGTTTAACACACACGTACACTTTACTTGCATTGTATGTTGACAGACATCTGTGTGAACGTCTCGGCGCATCACCCACATGTTGCCTGACTCCCTTAGACTTTTCATAGGCATGTTTATTCATAATGAGCCATTTTGTCAAAAATAGTCTCCCTGGTATAAAAATGAATTTCATAGATGGATAGATAAGAACAATGTGTTTTGATTGTATCTGAATTTCTATTTACAGAGCAGGTTTGCGGTTCCAGTACTCCACACAGACTACACATTTGAACAGAGGCCCGTTAGACTTTCTGCTTAGAGTGTCAACAGGAAGTGACACCGAGCCCCTCTCTGGTAGCACAGATGAGGTGAGCGACCCTGAGGAGGAAAGACAGAATGGAGAGACCTCGGATCCGATACCTGCTGCAGATGTTACAACTGTACTGAATGTACCGTCTTCTCTGGTCACCCCTCCTCTTCAGCAGTCCAGTGCAACAGGTTGACTATCATCTGTTACTCTGATGTGCTCCCATTGTCATGCAGGCATTAGTTTATGCAATATTTGGGGATGTCCAATATTGGGACAAGTAGAGGAAATGTCAGTGCTTTCCTTTGAATTCAAAAGATTTCTCTGCTAGCACTAGCATTCTAGCATAGCATAGCATAGCTAGCACTAGCATAGCTTGGTTGTATTTGTTAGTTTTCAGCTAGTTTCAGCCAATGTCCACAAAGGTCACCGAATACCTTTGGGTAGGTTTATTTACACCTCATTACATCCACTGGATTTTGATAATTCCACCCTGAGTTCATTTTTGAAAAACCGAAGGAATGTTTGGGAAATACTGAGAACTTTTTAGATTGGCGTTGTGAAAGAGAGGCTAACGAGAACACCAAGAGGTTTGCTGTATGATTTGATGAAAATGGAAAAAGTTCAGTTGAGCCTGTAGAAGCCCTGGTTGCTTATAAGCATAGGTTTGCGCTACTTTTTAAAAGATATGGGGTCGTCTCGCTTCAAATTTATTCATTTGTTTCGTTCAGTTCATACATTTAAAACAGGAAATGTTTGTCTTAAACACAGAGCCCACTGTTTCCACTGAAGCTGATGGGGCCGAACCGCTAGCTCAGTCTAAGGACAGGGTAAGTTTTTTAAGAAGTATGCACAAAACCCAAAGATTGTAAAAGTTGCTTTATGTTGATTTCTCACTGTCTTTCTCTACACAGGCTGATTCACCACCTGCAGAGGCCACTGAAGGCTCTTCTCTCTCGACTGATATGGCTGAGAATGATGGAGAGGGAGAGACGTGCTCTATATGTTTAGAACCTTGGACCACATCTGGTCAACACCGTCTGTCCACATTGCGATGTGGTCACTTGTTTGGCTTCAGCTGTATTGACCGCTGGCTGAAGGGCCAAGGTGCCAAATGCCCTCAGGTCAGTGTCTCTTATGTTAAAGAACTGATCAGAGAGAATGGGATAGTTAATTATGATAGTTATAGTCAATTATAGAATTATTATATAGTATAATAATACTTACTATTAACTATTAAATAATAGTTAATTATGTAATTATATAATTATAGTTTAACTAATTGTTTTCACAAGTGACCTTCCAGTATTCATGGTATGATTTGTTATTCACACAAAAAAAGCATAGCTGTTCATTGAAACATTTTTCCTCTGTTTGTCCTTCAGTGCAATATAAAGGCCAAGCGGACTGATATAGTCTTGTTGTATGCGCGTAAACTGAGGGCAGTGGACAACACAGAACAGGATATTTTAAAGAGGTACCATCATTTGGAACTACAAACGTGTACCCGTTTTCCTTTTTTTTTTTTTTTTTGATTTAATCAAATTATTGAGAGGCATGTGTATGTGTAGGTCTTTGGCGCAGGAGCAGAGTTTGCGGAGGAAGGCAGAGCTGGAATCAGCTCATTGTCGTCTTCATTTACAGGTCGTAACCGACGAGTGCGGGAAACTCCGACAACAGCTTCAGGTATGAGACCTGCCCACACTTCTGTTCTTTTACTTCTCCTTGTTCATGGCTAAGCCTTTGCACTTGTCACCAGTGTGAGTTTCTATTGTTTTTCCATTCTTTATCCTTGGATATTCCAAATAAAGGCTGTAATGAACAGAATGTGCTATTTTATCAGCTGTAAGTTAGCTGTTTTAATCAAGGCCATCGGGTCTGTTTAAATGTACTGCTATGATTATCAGTCTACATCCTGCAAGAGTATTTATTTTTTTCTCTCTGTGCAGGAGCTGAGGAGATTAATGGCACGGACTCCCTCCAGCTCGACGCGATCTCAGACCTCTACTCTGTCACTGTCTCAGAGGCGTGACTCCTTAAGCAGGGGGAGTTATGTTTTCTCCAAGGCCATCCTTGTTTCTCAGGCTGGTGGGTGTCGTGTGCTGTCTTTCTGTGAGCCCCTCAGTTGCCTGTTGGCTTCTCAACCCTCCCCTCATGCCGCTCTGGTCCCTGGTGAGTGTATGCAGGAACCTTTTTAATGTTGTCTTAAGTATTCAGAAACACAAGTTGACCTTTCCCTCTCTGTTTCCCTGCTGTGTCTCAGGCTTTGGGGTGAAAAAAATCAGCACTGTGAATCTCAAAGCCGGGCATTACGTTCCCATCCACATTAAGCAGATCAGAGGCCTTGCCTTCAACAGACAACAAGATGGCCTGCTGCTTTCTGGTGCCTTCGATAATACTATCAAGCTCACCAGGTATGAGACTCATTTCCTTATTCCCATAGGCTGTATGATGCTCCAGATCAGAGGAGTACAGTAGCAGTAATGTGCTTGCATGCTCTGTCTCTCAGAGCAGTCATTAATGAACTAGTCATTTTAGGGCAGTCTGGTTACGGGTAATTGAATGACTGCAGCAAAAATGACGCTACAACTAGGGACACACAAAAGTTCATCCACCACATATATTTGGAAAATGAGAAAAATGGATTCAGCGTTGGACCAAATGGAATGATTCCAGTGCTTTCAATAAAGTATGCATTACCCAAGTACAGTGTTACCCGAGTGTCTTGATGTGAAGTGTTCTTGCCAATAAATACTGTGTGATTATGATTCCGTCTTTTGAAGCAGTGATCTATTTCTCCACAGCTTGTTCACCAACACTGTGGTACAGACCTACAATACTGGCAAACCTGTGTGGAGCTGCTGTTGGTGCCATGACAACAACAACTACATTTACGCTGGCCTGAGCAACGGCTCGGTACTGGTGTACGACATGCGGGACACGAGCACTCACGTGCATGAGCTCGCACCTTTTCGTTCCAGGTACATAAACAACTGATGTAACAGCTAGGAAGCAATTGTTGTACTTTTGGCTTCTGGACATTTACAAATCATTGTAACAAGCACTCTGGGTATGCTTAGTCATTCCTGTGACACGGATGCTATTTGTCCAGTTATATCTTAGAAATAAATATGTAGATATATGTGTTTGTTTTTTGTTTGTTTTGGGGTTTTTTATTTTTCTTTTTCTTTTTTCCTTTTTTTTTGCCAGTGCGTGTAATCATTAAGAATAGAAACATGTGAAAAATGAGCCTTTTGTAAAGAAAAATTTTAAAACCACAGAATGTTATGGATGTATGCTGAACATTTTGGACAGCCTTATTTATTCATTTTATTTTTTACTTTTTTTATTTTTTATTTTTTTTTTATTTTTATTATTATTTTTTTTTTTTTTAACTAAAATGCTTTACATTCTGAAATATGTTTTTGATATTTTATAAACCACTGTAATCAGTCACAATGCCTCATTTGCTGTCCATATGCTGTCCGTTTCCGTTGTGCATCCATCTACCTAAAAATAATTCCCAATTAAATTGAGCAGATGTACGGTGAGGACTGATGTGAAACTCCCATTGCATAATTTTGCTTTACTTCTGTTCCCAAGCGGACATGTTGTACTGTATCTCAAAGCAAGAACTTTTAGGTTTCAGCTTTGTGGCACCACTTTGACCTTTAACTTGACAATTTTCCAGAATTTTGGAATGTTGTCCATGATTGTGTGGCTTATTATAGGGACAGTTTTGAGTTCCTACAAAATACAGAAGCCACATTTGCATTATGTTTTACACCACATGAACGTTATTCTTGCATTTGATGCATCATGTACTACAACATTGAGACTTTCAGTTATTATTTCTGGTTGTTCTTTGTGCAGTTGTCCAGTTGTATCCCTGTCGTACCTCCCCCGAGCCATCTCCAGCTCGTTTCCCTGTGGTGGCCTCATCGCTGGCTCCCTCGAGGGAGGATGTTTCTGGGAGCAGGTGGATGGAACCTCTTATCGACAGCACATTCTGCCTTTAGAGTCTGGAGGCTGCACAGACATTCAGGTGGATCCTGAGAGCCGACATTGTCTGGTCACCTACAGACCGGGTGAGTTAACCGTTACTAAGGGACCACGGAATATGGGCTTATTTAAACAAATAATGATTGCAGTTATTTATTTTTAGTTCTAGAAACCCTTTCAACTCAATATATGAATTGTTCTGCTTACTATCAAATGTCCAGTGTCCTATACAAAAGACAAGAAACTAAATAAATAAATAAATAAAATTTTTTATACTAAACTGCATTTACTATTTTCTCGGCATGAAACTGACAAAAGACTAAATCTCACATTTAGACTTTCTTTCACGGTACTGCATCACAAAATGTCTAATGCACAGACATGTATTTTTACACCATAAATGTTGTTTCTAAAACAGTACTTCTATTTGAATTAGTGCATATGATCTACATGCAAAAATTCACTGTAGTCAAGAAAAATCTAATGCCAATGTGTGCCATTGTTTGTACGGTACATCTTTATGAACATCTTAAACCACCAAGGGCTCTAAATGGGGTTTGGGTTGTTTGTGCTAACGAAATTGGCGCGTAAATTCAAAACTGTGTGTTTAGTGAATTCAGTTCCATTTTATTTGCACCTTCTCAATCGCCAAGGTCACAAAGTTATTTATATTTGGATATCTAATGAACAGGCCAGAGTCAACAGTGGCAAGGAAGAAACCTTGAGATGACGGTTTACCAGGCTTGATTTTACCAGAGTCCGTGTCATTGTATATTTTACTACTCTCTCTGATGAACATACAAGCAGATAGCTGTTTACACAATTAACATAATTAAAGGCTATATAAAAGTATAGGAACAGTAAGATGTGTAGTGCAAGTGGGTTTCAAGACTAGGGAAACACTAAACTACATTAAGAAAGGCTTTTGCCTTTACATTTGTCATTTGGCAGATGCCCTTATACAGAGCGACTTACATACATCTCATTTATACAACTGAGCAGTTGAGGGTTAAGGGCCTTGCTCAAGGGCCCATCAGCGATAGCTTGGTAGTGCTGGGATTTGAATTCACGACCTTCCGATCACTAGTCCAATGTCTTAACCACTGAGCTACCACTGGCTTTTGACTTCCAGGTCGTACCAACCCATCTTTGCGTTGTGTTCTGATGGAGCTTATCCAAGGACCTCATCAGGACGCTGCCCAGGTTCCTGCCTGCTCCTGTTATCCCGTCCAGACCTTAACTGCTGGTCCGTCTTCCAAGTTGTTGACAAAGAACACTGTCTTCAAGAGTCGTGCTACTGACTCCACTCTGGTGTGTGCAGGAGATGAGTGCTCTAATTCTACAATGGTGGGTAAAAATGTGTTTTCAATTTTACAGTGGGTTATTATTAGTATAGCATATTAATGTACACCCTATGGTGCTGCCTTTTCTTTCTTTTTATTAAAAAAAAAAAAAAAAAAACAGGTTTGGGATGCTAGTACTGGAGCCTTGCTTCAGCAACTTCCTGCAGACATGACAGTCATGGACATCTGTCCCTTTGAGACGAACCAGGAACACTACCTGGCTTCTCTAACTGAGAAGATGATTAAGGTCTATAAATGGGAGTAGAGTGGCTCAGAAAGAGCAAGTTTCTGATCGCTCCTTTGCTTGTTGTTGGACTCCGTGAGGATGTGGTTTGTTTCACTCTTGACAAAATAAAGAGGTGATTATCTTCAGAGCATTTTTTTTATTATTGTGATGAAGGGATTACAAAGGCAGTACATGTGACTGATCAATTTACATTCCTAGAAATGACCATGTGTATTGATGTTCTCCACTACAATTTTGCATCAAGTGCTCATAAACTGTTTAAAAAAAGCACCAGTGAAGATTTATATGGCTTTTTGTTGATCGTAAAAGACAATTTAGTCATTTTCAGCTGGTTTTTAAATTCTTTTCCATTGTCTTATTTTCTGCATACTCTTGTCCCACTGGTCCAGTTTCAACATGATGGATCGTTTAAGAATGCAACAAAGAGACATGCCTTTGCATTTTCACTGTGTGTTTGTGTGTGGAAAATGCATATATGTAAATGCATTATTATTATTTTTTTTATTTAACTGTTCTGTGCCTGTATTTCTTAAATGTACATGTAATATTTTATTGTGGTTGTTTCCCCCCCCCCCCCCCCCCCATCTCTTTATAGCATTTCATTCCTCAATCAAATAAAAACAAATGAGTATTGTGCATTTTGCCATTTCCAGGCAAATATACTTCAACCACACACAATAAATATTAACCTACTATAAACAGTATGAGGTGGGAAAAGGTTCCAGGTATAAGCTTGTCACTGAAATGATTGATCTTTTCTCTAAAAGGTTTGACGTGCACTGAAACTTTACATATTAGAAATAATAAAGGCTGATTGGTCCGATCTGTGTCTAGAAGGCGAGTGGTGATCTTGAAGTGATGCGGTCTACGTGGCCTTTCTGTGCTCCAGATCGCTCACGACGCAACTGACACACTAATTACGGGAATCACGATTCACTATACTGATTCGACTCTTTCATACCGAACAACTTAAGTGAATCGAATAATGAAAGTTTTGATTCGTCGCACCAGAAATATTGAAATTGGAACATAACCACGGGTTTTGTACATATCTCAAAGAAATATATAGATACCTTAAGAATCCTCGGGTTTTTTTTCCTTTTGCAACTGAGGTTCCAGTTGTGCAATCAATCTCCAGAGCCATTCAATATGGTTGGAGTCCTGCTGGAGTGGTATGAAATCTTTAAACTGAGGAGCTGTCATTGTTTTCACTCAATATGTCGTTATTTTGACTTGACTTAACTCGATATTTCAGGATGTATCAGTAATGATGTAACAACTCGAAATAACGAGATATTATCTCGTTATTTCCACATACTATTTTCACTCCTAGTCCTAATACACAAAATTTAATAGCGGCGATATGGGTCACTGTGACATAGCTTAGCTTAATGATTTTAAGTGAATTACTATCACTAAATGTATAGCTATGTGTCAAAAGAGTGTTCCATGTCGAAATAAGCTGTTAAGTTGAAGTAAATACATAATGTTTAAATAAGAGTTATTCAGTTGAAATAATGACACAGTACTTCAGTGTCTTTTTCCTAATTGAAACAACAACAACAACAACAACAACAACAATAATAATAATAATAATAATAATAGGGCATCACGGGGGTGCAGTGGTTAGCACTGTCGCCTCACAGCAAGAAGATCCTGGGTTCGATCCCCGGGTCACCCAGGGTGCCTTTCTGTGTTTGCATGTTCTCCCTGTGCATGCATGGGTTTCCTGCAGGTGCTCCGGTTTCCTCCCACAATCCGAAGACATGCAGATTAGTTGGACTGGCTACTCTAAATTGCCCATAGGTGTGAATGCGAGCGTGTGTGGCTGTTTGTCTGTGTCGGCCCTGTGGTGGA
>JAQQZR010000012.1:14340416-14358445 GCA_030068235.1 Notoglanidium macrostoma
GTCAACAACCGCTCGACTAAGTAAAGAGAAACAACAGTCCATCATTACTTTAAGACATGAAGTGTCTTTTAAGTAATGAAAATAAAGAAAAAAACATTGCATTAGAAGGTGTGTCCATACTTTTGACTGGTAGTGTAGATCAACCAGTAAATCAACAGCTTCACATTTTGGCTCAACTCAATATCAATCTGCCTGTCAATCTCCCACTTCATTCTTCCCCCACTCGTGAACAAGACCCCAAGATACTTAAACTCCTACACTTGAGGCAACGACTCATCCCCAGCCTTTAGCTTCCAATCCACCCTTTTCCAGCTAAGAACCATGGACTCGCTCAACTAAATTTACTAAAGTATAACCACAAATTCCTTTCTCTAAAAATGTATCTCCGTCACAAATACCCTTCAGTGAAGAATTCATATAAACAATGTTTCTCATAAATGATTGTCTGCTTCAAGCCAACAGGCTTTTGCTTCTTTTCTCAGTACAGAAAAAACATTTACATTTTCTGTCCTACAGATGTGGTAACTAGAGATGGGGTTTTAAAATTCTGGATTATCATTTAATAAGTACTCTTGCAGGTTGGCTCTTCTCCACTCCAGCTGAGGGAATCCAGACACTCCCTAGTCTCTGGCCCTGACAGCTGGAAACCAGGCTTGCAGAGGAAGTGAACCTCATGGCCCACTCCGAACACCTGGCCCAGCATCCTGCCGTTGGCTGGTGAGTTTGGAGGCGGGCATATTGCTGTTGGGTAAAGGACAACATAAAGAAAGATTATGCTGAGCTGTTATAAAGGTAAATTAACACATTTACACACAATACGTAGAACAAGTTCCATTTTCAGAAACAGGTCTGACTCCATGGTAAACTCCTGGTTCCATCTAATGCCTTATTAGGGTTCTTTGGTTTGTCCCTCTAGCAAAACCCTTAAAGTTTCTTAACAGTGTATAACATTGTTTCCCTTTCAGAAAAGGCTCCAAGTAAAATCCCTTGAGAATCCTTGAACTGTTCACCAAAAAAACTCTTGAAGAACCTTTTATGTTTGTGTATATGGAGGCAAGAATAAAACCCAGGACCTGTTAACATGTCTCATGACTACCAAACTTTCCTATTGGGTATATGTGCTTAGTAAATTATGACTAACAGTTCCACCTAGCACCCCAAACGGTTCATCATGGGCCCGTCTTGGTCCTTCATTATAGCCAAGTTTTATACTTCTCTGTGGACGTTTACAGTAGTGGGTCGAAGTCGAACTGTTTACCATTTTCTTCGAGTTAATATGCAGTTTTGTGTAATATGGTATAACTGTTTACAGTAATGTGTCTGCTGTACTCACGTGTGCTGTTCTTGCATGCACTGATGTTGCTGCTGTGCTTGAATGTGGTGTTGTGTAGCAGGTTGAGTTTCTTGCGCAGGCTGCGCACACTCTGCAAGAAGGAGGTCTCATGCACTGAGAGCAGCTTATGGACATGTTGTAGAATGCGCTGGACCTCCTGCCTGCTCACACATTCCTGTGCATTTCCAGTTATGGAGTTAATAGTGTTTATTTAACAGAAAGCCAGTGGCAGTGGTGGTTTAGTTGCTCATTTGACTGCGGTACATTGACCGAATACATGAAGGCTTTGTGCCATTTAAAAGCCTAATTTAATTATTTATGACACAAGAAAAAGCGCTACAGACTGATTCATGTCTTTCACATGTGGGATACTGTCTTTAGCAATCCTTCTACTCTCGTGTGTGCAAGAATTTTGTGAAATAATATTTGTATTGATATGAGATGTACCAGAAAATCCATAAAAAAACATCCAAAACTCCCCAGCACTTGTCTCTGAGTGCTTCACAAGCATTTTTTCCTGCCTATATCTGGGAGACTCATGTATTAGGTTTACACATCCTAAATCTGCATAATGTATGCATGCCAGGATTTTTCTTCAGCCAACTTATCTGTAAATACCATATTTTGTGTATCTGTATGTGTGTGTTGGGGGGGAGGTTTAACCTATTTATTAGGACTCTTTAAGACTCCTTGGTGTGTTTTTTAACTGATAATTCAAAAACATGAGCCAATACTACTTTTGCGTAGTTTGCTTCCACCAGTATAAGAGAGACCTGGAAGGTTAATCATCACAAATGATATACAAAGCATATATAAAATGTAAAGATAATGCTAGAATTTTCCTTACCCTTACAGAAAAGCATACATGGTTTTCACTATAGTATGTTATTTCAAACATAGCCCTTTCCATTTCATTCACATCTTCAACAGATTTTAAGTTATGTGAGATGTGTTTATGTAATTTTAATTTCTAAGTGTAAATACATGGAAAACATAGCACTTGAAAAAGATTGCATATCTGAAAAGCACATGTTTTTTTTTTTCTGCATGTGAATATTAACCCAGCGCAGTAACATCTAATCACACAAGTTTCTTAATATAGGAAATACCTGAATGTGTAATTTACAGGTTTCAGACGTACCTGGCTCTGAGATCCGAGCATCTGGCATGTGATGAAAATGATCAAAAATATTCCACCGCTGTACATCCTAGCAGAAGAAACTGTTCCCAGGAGAGCACAACTGAAACACCTCTCCTTCTCCTTTTGTTTGTGTGTGTGTGTGTGTGTGTGTGTGTGTGTGTGTGTGTGAGGAGTATGTTTTGCACAGCTCTAGATTTTAAGCCCCTCGAAGCGTTATATTTAGCCAACCACAGGGGGAAAGCCCACCTCTGTACAGTGAGACAGCTCTGTACATCTGGAAAGCGTTCAGACTTCGTCCAAACCCGCATACCTCCCTACTAAAGGCCACGTAGAAATATAAATGGCTCATTATTTTTGACATGCTATTTAGCAGGGAAGGATGCGGTTTTGGACGCAGTCTGGATGCTTTAATCTGGCAAACCGAACACAGAAACGACATGAATTAAACAGTCAGAATGACGCACCACGTCCATCATTAGTTCCAATGTAGTTAACATCCTATCTTTAATATGAACACAGATTTTATTATTAGGGGTGTGTGTGTGTGTGTGTGTGTGTGTGTGTGTGTGTGTGTGAGAGAGAGAGAGAGAGAGAGAGAGGGAGAGAATAGCAGCGAGTGCGCATCAGTGTCCACAAGATGGTGCTAATGAGATTCATTTCTCTGCTAATCCGTTTTCCTCTACAGGTGTAGTCAGACCAGTGATTGTATTTGTGACACATCACATCAAATCAGGTATTAAGTCGCATTTTGAGTTAATTGCATATTTTCAGTAAGCTCCTTTTTGATTCTAGGTTTATTGCTGTATCATGTCCATATGTCATCATAGCAACAGTGCGAGTTTGTTCACGAGGAGGGCTTCATGAACACGCACACACTTTCCAACACAGGCCTGAAGCGCTGGACAATTGTGTAGCAAAGCCATGTCTTGTTCTGCTGTCAACTGTGTATCAGATCCTCAGCGGGGAGTTCTTTGCAGTTTTTCTGGTATGTTGCTCATTTTGATGTCCGAGCTAAATCAATAAACTAGTGAATGAAGTGATGGCATGGACTCCATATGACATAAATCAAGGCAGCTAACACTAGCTAAAGTTCATAACAATTTACTGACTGAACCCACTGTCTGACCATGGCTTAATCCTAAAGCACATGCTATGGCTAGCCTAATGCACATGCAAAGTCTCTACTGTGCATAACCTGGCTCCAAGGTCTCTACTGCGCATAATCTGGCTCCAAGGTCTCTACTGTGCATACTCTGGCTCCAAGGTCTCTACTGTGCATACTCTGGCTCCAAAGTCTCTACTGTGCATACTCTGGCTCCAAAGTCTCTACTGTGCATAACCTGGCTCCAAGGTCTCTACTGCGCATAATCTGGCTCCAAGGTCTCTACTGCGCATAACCTGGCTCCAAGGTCTCTACTGCACATAATCTGGCTCCAAGGTCTCTACTGCGCATAACCTGGCTCCAAGGTCTCTACTGCACATAATCTGGCTCCAAGGTCTCTACTGTGCATAACCTGGCTCCAAGGTCTCTACTGCGCATACTCTGACTCCAAGGTCTCTACTGTGCATACTCTGGCTCCAAGGTCTCAAGATGACAGGTTTCAATTTAACCAAATTTATACTTCAAAAGCACACAATGGAGAAAATGGCGATATGTCATTTATACAGAGTGGAAGGTGTTAACGCAGAAATGAGATTCAACTCAATGTTTATCCAGCTGAATTAATGAGCTTTCCAAAGCTATTAGAAGAAGTTATTCGACAAGATTTTTTTAAACAGGCGTCCCTTATCTGATGTACACATACAAACCTCATTACTTTCCTGCAGGCCAGAGATGTTCCTATCAGACAGTGTGTATTAAAGAAATCTACACTCTATCAATTGTATTGGTTCTGTTGGTGTGATAGGCCAACTTCAGCAATGTGTTTTGTCAAACAAAAAAGTAACTACACAAACCATTAGGAATGATTTATACAATTAAGTCTAAAAAAATACCCAGTATGGTATCCTGCATGCTTCAGCATGCATTTTCTTCTGCACTCTTTTTCACTTACAAGAACAAAATATATGAGCTTTTTTAGATACTAGCTTGGCAGGTGATCTATAGTCCTGCAGGTTAAGCGCACAAATTAAACATTCTAGGGAGAACACCCATAGAGCGGCAGAAACTGATACTTTAAAGTTCCAGCAATTTAGTTTTTATTTCCCAGCATGAAACAAGTGGTGAGATATCGAGCTCCAGCCCACTGTTGTGAATTCCCCGTCTCAGCACGTAGCATGCTTACAAAGCGTGACGAGCACTGTTCTCATGTTTTGTTCCTGTTGTTGTGCTTTTGTCTAGCCATGTTCAATTGCTTTCTTTCTAGTCTTGTCTCCTCCACTGTCCTGTCATTAATGTGATTTCCTGATTGTTTCTAGGTGTTCTGTGCTTAGCTTTTGATTAGTTTGTCTATTTATATCCTCCTCATTACTGAGCCTTAGTTTCCATTATCCCTAGTTCTTTGTTTTCACATTCCAAGTACTTCCTGTTTTTTTCTCTTGTGTCTGATTATTTGATTTATGATTATGGATGACTCTTGAATTATGCTGCCTGCCTGTTCTCTGAACCCTGCCTGAAATATCAATAATAATTCATGGATTTGTTCAAATGAAAGACACGCTGATTTTACGCCCTTGCATTCTGCTTCCAACACACACGTTACACCCTCCAGTCTTTCTGATGTGCCATGATTTTGTGTCTGCTTATGTAATTTATGTGTATCTGATACCATATACTCAATCTTTCTTGTGTCATAAATATCCACTCCTCTTTCTTCCTGAAGACTCTTCTCTGGTTTGGCAGCATTAGTACTGTGCAATCTAAAATGAGCTGGAATAATAAGATGCACCTGTCAAAATAATCCTGCTTTATTTTCATTCTGTCTGGCATGATTATATCCACCACAATTATGACTTGTGTTTCCATATCAGGGTTTAGGGGGTTTGTGAGAAATGTTCTCCTCCATTGTAAACACTCTTTCCCATTCTCCTCCTTTTCTGTCTGTTTCTCTAAGTCTCTCTGTCTTTGTTTTTTCTGTAGACCTTATGGCACTCGTAACATTGGCCTATTATTGGAGTAATAAAGCACATACACAGTCATTTATCAACACTGAACAATGGAATAAAATTTGTAGACAAAAAAATGCAAAAACAAAACCTATTTCAGGAATAGTAGATATTAAAAACCTATTACAAGCATACATCTGGAACAAATATACATTACTGGACAATAAACAAGAGGTGTAAAAATGCATCATGACATGTGCATTGCATTGCAAAAATGTAACAACGTGCATCGTGGAAATGTCCAGTATGAGCATTCTATTATTTATACATATAATGCAGTTGCACTGAAAACCAATTTACACATCCCATAGAGATAAAATATATAGAAAGCCACATTGTCACGTGATCACATTCTTTCATGGAGAGTCTGCAGGTTCGTGTCTCAGTAATGAGAGATCTGTACTTATGAAGTGATAGATTGACAGCTCCATAACGCAAAGATCAATATGCTTTATAAGATATGCTGTTACATGACCATGTTATAAAGGTTACAAAGAGTTAGACTTTTCAGTACTTTCAAACAACACCAGCCCCATGCCTCTTTGATCTATAATGCCTGACATAGAGGCCATGGAAATCGGGCAATTTAATCCTTTTTGGAGCTCTATTTCTGCTACAGAGCTAATTATGTTTCCGGAAAACATTTTTCCCTTTTGTTTATTCTAATAAATATTTGGGAGAATTTCTAAATATATTTATAAATTTTTTTTTTTTAATATATTGAATATGTATATTGTAGTACATTATCTTTACAATATTGTTTTGCATTGTTTGGTATACAGAGGGGAAAAAAGACTTTTCTTCAAATTTTCTTTAAATTTGAATCGTGAATTGAATCGAATGGAAAGGAGTGAATGAAGTGTATTCTTACACCCCTAAAAAGCATCAAGCAGTGGCATTACCATGCATTACTGGTAGTGAAACATAAGTGTGATTTACCCGGTGCAAATATTTTTTCTGGGCCATCCCACCCCAAACACAAGCACACGCCCGTGCACACACACACACACACACACACACACACACACACACACACACATAGCCATAGCTGTCACAATTACAAGTAATTATAGGGATATCATTGAATGGTTACCGTGACATGCCAGTTTTCAGCGACTTTACTGGTCTTTCAATACAAACGCGCACATGTGGTTCTGAGATGCTCTCTCTCTCTCTCTCTCTCTCTCTCTCTCTCTCTCTCTCTCTCTCTCTCTTTCTTATTCTGTCGGTCAGTGCACAAGACAGCCCATTCACAGTTGGCAGGAAAAAAAATCACCTTCCTTCATGGGCCCCTGACAGCCTCTGGGCTCTGGTATGCTGCACAGTCAACACCATTGATGGTTCAAATAGGCTCAAATAGACCTATGGCTATGGTGATCTTTTTTAGACTGTTTTTACTGTAAGATTACAAATATAGATACATTTATACAGTACTCCTTCCATTTTGTTAATATGACCAGGGCAGAGTCAAACCAAATATATGTGAATTCCCTAATAGGATATAGCATGTCATTAGACTAGTCTGCATGTGTGTTGTTTTCTAGTTATCATTAGCAGCAGATCATCTTGTTTTGCAAAGACCAGACTGTAGTCTCTGTCTGAGGAGGAGGAGGGGGGGGGGACTTAAATTATTAAATGTATTTTCCTCTACATACTTTTTATTGCCATTGGCATGTCTCAGTAACAACACCCCAAAATGAGGACCCCATATCAAGCACGTTCTTCTTCCTCTTCCTGTTCACCAGTGCGGAGCAGGAAACATTTATTTTCAGTACTGCTCACCGTAGGCTGGACCATGAACACACACTTTCACAGCTATGAGCAATTAAGAATAGCCAGTCCACCTACCTGCGCATGTATTTTACCAGTGAGAGGAAACCCGAGAACACAGAGGAAACCAATGTGAACACAAAGAGAACATGTTAAACTCTGCACAGACATTTACCTGAGCTCAGGAACAAATTCAGGGACTGTTCGCGGCGACGCTACCCACTGCACTGAGTGAGTACAGAAAACAGCTGAAAAAACAACCCCAGGATCAGCTACTCCAAAGCAGATCAGTGCTGTAATCTCTGAAAGTAATATTGTGGTTATAAACATACTGCATCATTCATGTCCCTGTCTCTCTCATGTTATTTATCAAGTTATTAAATTAACTGTGGCCTGCAATGTGTGATATGTACATGTGTTGGGAAAAGCCAGATCATTTTCTTCCTGTTGTATGTAGAGATGTGGAAGGAGCTGTAGTATACAGTACTAAGAGCCAGCTGAATGTGACAAAAAAGCTGAACATAGAGTTGCTGAGCAGTTTCATTACGGAGCAGAGACACCTCTGCTACTGTCCTGGACACAACTTGCACTCATAAATATGGCACTGTTTTTGTAAATCTAACCATTTATTGGCTCAGAATTTTTCCCACAGGGCCTTCATTTTAGTTACCTAGACACACATGAGAAGAAACTATCCTCATCCTTATATTAGGACATCACATGTTCTCCCAACTTCATTGTGTGTATATTCTTATAAGATCCTCACATGGGGGCCATTGGGAATTACTCTTCAAGTTCAGTAGTTATCAGGTGCTAAGAAAGGCAGACAATATTAGAGATCAGGTCTCAGGAGGCTACATGGGATTATCTCAGTACCACAGAGGTAGCAGTTGTGAAGTTAATTTGTAAGTTAGTTCCCCCAAAAAAGCAAAGCAAAGAACTCTTAAGTATTCAAGGAACCCTTAAGGAATGCCTTACAAAGAGAATTATACTATTGGATAATCTGCAGTGTTTATAAGGTGAGCACATAAGCTGCACTGAAATCTGATTCACGCATCACTAAAGGTGCAAGCTGTAATTTGATCTGTTTTAGATACAGGTGATCTGAAGAGACCAGAAATGGAAAAAGACTAAAGATTCAAACTAGGTATACTTTAAATAGAATTGAATTCAATAATAATTTATTTGTAAAGATCTTTAGTCTTTTTGCTTCTCATCATAAATACTTGGACCAATAAGCTGATTTCACAGTAAGCGGGACTGAAATGGAATTATAGATTAAAAGATTCAGTACAAGAGACTAGGGTTTAATCTGCCACAACTGTGGAGAGACTATCTAAACACAGCTACACAAACATTAGACTTGTATATTAACAAAATTTTCCATTTAGTTTCTGCATATATAGTTTTATGACTAAGCTTTCACCAGGATACAGTAAAAGTGATAAGATAAGCCAATTAAGTCATGAGGTCACTCGTCAAACAAAGTTCAACCTGTTTTAAATAAAAAGATTTTGCCACTGTTAATCATTTTAATCAGCTAAAGCCCCATTCTGCATTTTGTATTTATTTAACGCGTATTATATTTACAGTGTCCTCGCAGTGATCGTTTCCTGAAGGTAGAAGCTTCATCCATTTGTGCCCTACAGTGGTAGAGGGTCATTGCTTGTCTAAACAAGAAACTACAGCATGTAGAGTTCTATATAAGCATTTTACTACAGAACCTTTTAGTGTGGAGGTCTACAGGAGTAAAAGATCTCAACTCTGGTTCTGGAAACCATAGTTTCCTCAGGTTCTGGTTCTGGAAACCACAGTTTCCACATGGTTTCTTTTACACCCAACAAGAAAATTGGACATAATTATTATTGTGTTTGATTCCTGTTACTTTATAATATTTTTATTTACTCATGTATCATTATAAAATGGAAGTTTCTTTGAAATTGTCTTGTGTGTAGTATATTAAAACTAAAATGTAAACTATGACCTCAATGTTTTTTTTTTTGGCTAGAGTAGAAGTTAATTGCTCACATAGTGGTTAAATTGTTAAAAGTTAATTTCCAGCACTTCCACTTGTACTGTATTACATGCTGAGTAGAGTCTGAATGAAATACCGGGTTCAGATTCACTTGCGTTTACTGATTTGTGTTGACTTGCTTACACTTTAAACTAAAATGATTAAATGTCTATTTTGATGGTAATGTGTGTCCAAAATACACAACTGTCCTCTTTTTTCTTTAAACATTAAGCTAAGTAATTGCTGTTATTGATTAACTCATCAAGCTGCTTCAAGAAAAACACACGGCAGTTCAGAATCTCCCTCTTTTCCGAGTGAGTGGCAAGCTGACGTGATCATTGCATCTTTCCTCACAGCCAAGGTATTGCTTTATTCTTCAGTTGCTTTGTTTCAGTTTAGTCTACTCATATGGCAAGTACTAATGAGAAAGGCTAAGACTGTAGTGTTTTTGTGTATTCTACTGTAGTCTTTGGGGGTTCAGCACCATGGACAGTGCACGTGTTCTGAAGAGCATTAATGTGCAACTTTTATTAACATTATAGTGTGTAGAATTGTTTGTAAAATATGAAAAGAAAAACCTCTTTTTGCTGAGTAAGGGGAGGAAAACTACTTTATCTTGTTCTTGAGTACTTTGAGCTGTCCTGACAATACTGCAAAGTAATTTACAGTCTGTTTCAGTCAGCATGAATATTTTGTACTCAAATGTCATAAACCATACATCAAAGGATTCAGGACAGGTTTTGAGTTGTATTTCTTTTGTCTTGCTGACCAAGAAAGTTACTTATTTTATTCATTCAGTCATCTTCAGTCCCCACTTTTTCATGGTCAGTGTTGTGGTAGATACTGAGCTTATCTTGGAAACACTGTGTACAGTATAGGACTACAACCTGGATGGGACTCCAGTCCATTGCAGCGCACCATGCACACTCAAGTACATGCTCACTCACACCTTGGGACAATTTATCTTGGTTAGTTTACTTTCTGACATGTTATGGGAGGAAACTAAAGAACCCCAGATGAGAACCAAACTTCACACAGACTAAGACATTTTTTGTTCTCTAATTTGCTGGAAAGTTAGAGAATGATAGATGATCAGTTGACAAGCTGTTTACCTAAAGTAAACTTATTTGATAGCCGGTATCGAGATATTGGTGCGTTTCTCTGTATTTATTTATTTATTTATTTTTACAGGATGGACAACAAAGTAGACTGATTACATTATAGCTAGCTATCTAGAATTAGCAACCTTGCTGCTTTTAACAGCCCCAGAGATGTTCAGAGCCTCAACTAAGCATTTATAATTAGTCTGTAGTCTGATAACCTGACAACTGGGGGAAAATATGAGATTACATTTTAGCTAGCTAATGTATGTTCTGTTTATTATCTTAGAGAATGAGAAGCTATACTGCCATATCACAATGCACAGGCACTGCTGATTGATCAGGCAGTCACAGTAAGCGTTAACTGGTTGATCGTAGCTAAAAAAAAAAAATTGAGAACTTTTGCTCTTTTATCTCAGTGACTGACAACTTCATTGATGTGCATGATAAAGTTATTTTATTTTATTTTATCATCATACTTCTGTAAAACAGAGCAAGCAAGTCAAGTCGTGAATACTTGTGCCACAAGTAAATAGTGCTACTATGCAATTGGTGGTATATTGGTATATTAATTATATAAATGGTATATTACTATTTAGTGCGCTTTATGCAGTTTTGGGACACAGACTTGACTTCTATCTGAATGTGTGCACTAACACCTGTTCACACACGAACTGTGCAGCACAATCCACATTACAAAATGTTCTTCCTCAGGTACCTAGCATTTTTCTATATGAGAGAGTGAAATTCTTAATATTATTATTTTTTGTAAAATATATAGTTGCTTTGGAAAACTTCAATAAATAAATAAACAAATGCAGTCAATTAATACAAAATAGAGTTGTTAATAGTGCAAAAACGGTATAAAAACATCTTTAACTGCTTTTTGAAGAGCTATATACAACTAATGTGCTATGGCATATGGAGAGCACTAAACTGTAACTACAAAATACATGTACAAAACAAACAACTATAATTCTAAACATTTCTATTTAATGAATTTGTTTATATATCAATCTCTAATCAGATACGTTTAAGATGGACAGTCCTCTTGTTACCCATGTGCTAAACACTGCAGATGGGGTTCCTGCAGCATGCCTGGCCCTCAGTCTGCATCGTCTAGACCCTCAGATGGCCCTCTGGAACCTTATCACTACAGGGTACATGCCTCTTCATTATAGCCAGAAAAATCAGTCACTGTCATATTCGTTGATGTGATATGGGATAAAAAATCCCATAATGAACACATGGCTTTACTGTCCTTTCCAGAACCACAGATGAGAATGGCCACTGTCCAGGACTAATCAGCAGACAAGATTTCACTGTAGGGATGTACAAATTACGTTTTGAGACTGGACAGTATTGGGAAACTTTGGGCCAGACCAGCTTTTACCCATATGTAGAGGTGAGTGAAAGATGAGTAAAAAAAATCACTGGACAACATGAGAGTGTATAGTACTATAGTAACATACTAAAATGTTTTCCACCTAGATTGTCTTCAGAATAACAGACCTGGACCAGAGATATCATGTGCCTCTGCATCTCAGCAGATACACATACAGTGTCTACAGGTGTAGCTCTATGCAGTAGTATGCACCTGATTCAGCTCAACAGCTAACTACAAAGAACTCTATGGGCTAATTGGTATATTAATTGTAAAAAAAAAAAAAAAAAAACCAAACCCTTAAGAACAGTTGTTCCAGTCCAGTCCTGAAGTGCCATAGCCTTTTTGAGACATGTACATCCTTTTCTATTTAATTCCTTTTTTTTTGTTCTACCTTAAATGGACTGACCACTTGGTGTTAGAATATGGCACTACAGATATGAAAGTTTAATCATTTTGTAAAAGTTACTGAAAATGACAAATAAATAAACTTAACAAACAAGAAAAAAAAAAAGAAAGAAACAAAGTGGCACAGTGATGTTAGTGTTTCTGTCCGACAGCTTTGGGGTTCAATCCTGAGCTTGGGTTATTGTCTATATGGAGTTTTGCATATTTTCCACATGTATGGTTTCTTCCAGGCTCTTTGGTTTCTTTTCGCATCCCCCAAAAATGCTAGTAGCTATATTGTGTAATCTAAATGTCAGTATTAAAGGTACCTAATAACAGAAATGGAGTATATATTCCATAATTTACTTATGGAATTCATAGTATAATTACCTGTAACTATGAATCGTGTTTTTGTAAAGCCCTTTATATTTACCTAGGGAGCAGGTCCATTTTTATAGGGCCACCATCTTGCACCGCTACAGTAACAAAGAACGGACAAACCTCTAGACAGCGCAAGTGTCCGAGTGAATCCAGAAGGGAAGCACCGGAAGAATGACAAAGAAGAAGAAAGGAGGACAAGGAAGAAGAAATAAAAGGAATCAGTGCTAGTAGAACATTTCTCAAAACAATACACCTATAATGTCTATAGTGATGAACAACTACAGTGCTATAGTAGCATTACTTAAGCACAAGGGGAAAAAATGTTGTTCATACATTGTGCAAAGTGACTAATTCAGATTAAATTTACTTTAATTAACCCTCCAGGAAAAAACACAAATGTGTCAGCTACTGCTTGTGCCTCAACATAAGAATACTAATCTGTTCCGGTCTGTACCATTGATGGTATATTTGGTATATACACTATATGGACAAAAGTATTGGTCACTATATGGACCATAAAGACATGGTTGGATGAGTTCAGTGTGGAAGAACTTGACTGGCCCGCACACAGCCCTGACCCAGTGATGAACTGGAACGGAGATTGTGAACCAGGCCTTCTCGTCCAACATCAGTGCCTGACCTCATAAATGCTCTACAGAATGAATGGACACAAATTCTCACAGAAACACTCCAAAATCTTGTAGAAAGCCTTCCAAGAAGAGTGGAAGCTCTTATAGCTGCAAAGGGGGGACCAACTCCATATTAAAGTCTATGTACAGTATTTGAATGCAATGTCATTAAAGTCCCTGTTGGTGTAATGGTCAGGCATCCTAACACTTCTGTCCATATAGTGTATATTGTATCTACAGTAAGTCTGATATGTGGCATATACACAGTCATTGGTTGCATTCATGAATCATTCTTCCAGGCTGCAGCCATTAAACAGTGGTGTCCTTAATACAAGTACTACGAAGTACTCTGTGTCTGATGAGTGATATTGAGTGTTTTAATTTCAAGTCAATATATTCAGTGTTCCTCTGATGTTTTGGAGGAACACAGAGTTCAGTGGATACCATTTTATTAATTATTGTTAAATGTGAAAACTGGACCTGCCCAGGGTGTACCCCGCCTCTCGCCCGAAGATGCTGGTATTGGCTCCAGCTTCCCCGCGACCCAGATGGATAAAGCGGTATAGATAATGGATGGGTGGATGTGAAAACTGGATTTTCCACCATCACAGCTTTTTCTTCTCCTACAAAAATCATGAAATTTGGATCACAGAATGGTGAGATCAACCCGAACAAGATTTGAGATGATAGCTCGGCAACAGTGTGATGTATTTAGACCAAACATTGCACATGAGTGTAGGACCAGGACCTAACAGACTCCAACAACTTTTGTATAAATTGTATAGCATAAATTTGCTATAATTCACAAATTAGTAAACCTGGTCATAACTTTTGAACCACTCAACATCAAATCATGACTCTTCTTTTTGTTGATTTCCTGAAAGGTGCCAAGTGTTCTTGGTGTATTTAATTTATGATTTACCAACAGGGTGTCAGTAAGTTTGAGTTTTTCACAAAAATCTTTTTCTGACTTTATCTCTTACAAACGTTGTCCATTCAACACTGATTTGGATCACACATACCAAGGAAGAAGAAACCTGAGGGAAATACATATGTCTATGACTGGTTTCTTACATAATTCAAGTTATTCATGTTCATATGTAAGATTTTAGTGCTGAAAAAGGAATAGGCATGATTGTAATGTTTGATGGATAAATATTTATTTAATATTTATAAAAACTAAAATTTATGAAAACCATAGAATTCATCTCACCACCTTCCACACAAGTGTATTTTATTTATGATTTGTTTTTAGAGTGCTTTAGTGACGTTATGTGTACTGTAAGATAACACTCCTGAGTCTTAGCCAACCTCTGCTACTTTTTCACCATAGCCATTCTTCACCATCAGCTTGTTGGCTTACTTTGTCTTCTTCTGCTACACTTCATTGATCAGAAGAATGCAGAATAGGAGTCAAATTGCATTTTTGTGCCACATTTACTGAGGTTGAGTTGGCTCTGGAGTCTGGGAGAGCAAAAACATTGGAACAAAAAACAAATTAATCATAATATTTCTAAATGAAAATAACATAATACAAACAATAGGATTAAAACAGCTGGTAATAAATTAACAAATTTTTCTTCTAGGATATCTTTTGGTATTATTAATTATGGTATAGTGATATTAGATTGCATTTCCAGAAAAATGCAAACCATAAAATACTGAATTTTGTTCAATAACAATAAAATTTTGGCTTCACAACAGAATTTTGTGGGACATTGAGCACCTTAAACATCCCAAAACACACACAGCAATATGATACTAAAACACTTTGTGACTTTTCTGCTTTCTTCACCTCCACCAAAGGGACTATGCTATCTCCTTTTGGGGTGTGTTTTTTGGAGCCTCCACATGGTCTGTCACTGCAGCTTCTGTAGGAGCCAGGACGTTAGGATGGACATCATTGACTTACTTTCCAGTAGCTTGCAGGCTTTCCCTGCCTTTTTTCTACTGTACATCCTTGACCAGAGGGATGGGGAAAAGGAGTAGACCTGGCCTTTTGTGCTGGATCTGGAAGAGAATAAACACAGACTCATCATAATGTTTCTCAATTACAATAATATTGTACAACAGCACTATAATCACTGTAAATATAATCAAAACAAACATTGTACACTTTCTTTTTTGTACACAATTGTTCTACCTTGTCCAGCTCAGTCCTGTTTTGTTTTTGTTTTTTTGTCTCTGCTGGCTATATTTTTTCTGCTGAAGATCCTTAATGGGAAGGATGGTGAAGAGCAGTAGACCTGGTCTTTTGTTTCAATTTAGCTGAAATCTAGAATGGAGAGAACAAACAAAGATTGATAATAATGTTTCTAAATTAAAGTAATAGTACAAGCAACAGTACTAAGATGGCTGCATCTAGAAAAAGGGCAAATAATGCTGTGTGACTGTTCTACATTGTACAGCTTGGTCTTGATTTCTTTCTTTATTGGCAGACATGCCGAGGCAGGTTCCACAGGGGCTGTCGGCTTCACGTGCTCATATGAATAAAAACAACAAAAACAAGAAGGAGATGAAATTGACGAACTGAATTAAAGATAGATGAACTGAATTAAAACCAACAATATAGAGAAAAGTACATTAAAAAAACATTAAATCATGTGCAAGAACATGTTCAATTTCAAAGTCACTTTAATTGACTGTTACATTTCAACTTACTTCCATTATATCCATCCATTCATCCATTATCTATACCGCTTTAGCCATCTGGGTCACGTGGGGAAGCTGGAGCCAATCCCAGCATCTTCTGGCGAGAGGCAGGGTACACCCTGGGCAAGGTCGGCAGTCCACCACAGGGCCGACACAGACAAACAGCTACACACGCTCGTATTCACACCTATGGGCAATTTAGAGTAGCCAGGTGAGGAAACCCACTACTTCCATTATATTTGAGACAAATATGTCAAAGCACTGCAGGAAGAACTTACACAGTCTGACAACAGTTGTTATGGTTGTTAACAGTTATGTGGTGATTATATAGTGTGAGAGAAAGTTCTGGAAACCAGTGACAGTTGTCTGGGAGTATTGTGAAGTTGGAACCCAATGATGAGAACGTGGGGGGAAAAGTATCTCGATTCATTTGTGCACTTTCGTGCATACAAATGAAATGTTCGTGCTCAAACAATTAGAGGAATTAAGCGTTAAATGTTAAATGGCGTGACGTCACTCAGCAGTTCATAACGCCCAAATATGTCTGAGTCGTTTGTGCCTATGTACTTCGTTGTTTATTAAACTACGGTTAGGGCTACTCGTGTAACGGTCATTAAGACATTTAACGTTTAATTTCTGTAAAACTGAGCACGAAAAAGTATTTTGCGTGTACAAACGAACATAAATTCAAAACCCCGTCGCGCGCCATGACTCAAGGGAGTTGAGCTGGCTGTGTGGGCGGGGCCAACGCCAAGGGACTCAATTTACTGCTAGTTTAGTGCAAAAGGAAAGACTTTTCCGAGCAAACTTTAGAAAGTCATGTTATATTTTTTATTTCTACACATTAAATTTAATTAATTAGAAAGTAGTTGGCTTGAGGACTGAGGTTCACTGGGACTAAGGTACGTCCAGTCATAGGAAAGAAAGCCAATAATGATGAACTAAAACTGTGTGGATTGATTTACTATTTAGCTAAAAATAGGTCCATCATATCCATCAGTTAGCCGCTAGTGTGGTCCTCGCGGTGAAACATAACCTAATATAATGAATACCCTAATCAAGGTAAACGGTTGTAATTTGTTTTGATGCTATAAAGTCGGGACTGTTCATTTAAATGTAGGGGGGGAAAAAAGGTGCAGTAATTAAGGCCGCACACAACTAGCGCCATGTTAGCTGTAGCCAATACAATAACCGAGAGATTCAGCCACGTTTACGCCAAACACTTAGAGAGATTTAATACCCGTGGGGTTAAAAAAAATAGTAAAGGTATGTATTGGTGCAGTTGCCGAAGCAAAGAGTCCTGTTTAACCTTTATACCATAAGGGAGGTGCTGAATTAAATCCTAACATGTATCACTGCCATGTTGCATCGATGACTTAGAAAAACTCACCGCACTTTTCTCTGCTAAACTGTTTTTGCTCATTGCGGTGTTTGTCAAATTCAGTCCCCAGAACGACTAAATCAGTCGTGAACAGACATGGAAGGTTTCTACTTTACATTTGCCCAGGCTTTCTGTGCTCAGAGTCAGAGATCCGAGCAGTCGCCATGTTTAAGACTTGTGTAGGACCTTAAACCTTTTTTTTTTTTTTTACTAAATAATGTATGTATAAGAATGAACTTCAACTGAAGGGGTATTTTGTGTAGGTAATTAGTGGAGTTTGGTTAATATTACATCAGGCTGTAATGGTCTTACACTTCTGTTCTGCTCCTCAGGTTTGGAAATGGAAGTTGAAGAAAAGTTAGAATTGGCAATAATCAAGGTACAGTTTTGCCACTATGTAATTGTACAGGCAGAGAATTGTATTTATATAATACAGGCTTCAGTAATCGAGACCTTACAGTTTGTCCTGCTTCCTGTAGTGCTTCATTTTATATGTATTACTTCTCACTTTTTTGAACACTGTACAGTTGGTAGTCTATCTGCAAATTTCAATTTATTTTGTAGTGTTTTAACCACAGAAAGCAGCTTCACAGAAGTATATTAATGTGGAATCTATAAATGTATCCATCCATCCATTGTTTATACCGCTTTATCCGTCTGGGTCGTGGGGAAGCTGATCCCAGCATCTTCGGGCGAGAGGCGGGGTACACCCTGGGCAGGTCGCCAGTCCACCACAGGGCCAACACAGACAA
>JAQQZR010000012.1:14363602-14387518 GCA_030068235.1 Notoglanidium macrostoma
TAGTAAATGATAAAAATACAGTAAACAGCCCTATAGAACAACTATAGTAATCCATATTAACAAGGCACACGTGTTCATTAAAATGCATTCCAGTTGACTACTTCATGAAACTGGTTAAGATAATGCCGATTGTACCATCATGGTAAATGTTGGCTACTTTGAAGAATCTGAAATCTGAAATATATATATATATATATATTTATATATATATATATTTTTTTTTTTTTTTTTTTTTTACACTTTTTTGTTTACCACTTAATTCAATATATGTCTTACGTGTTGCTTCATAGTTTTGATGTATTCAGTAATGTTTTACAACGTAGAAAGCAAAACAAATTAAGAAAAACCTATGAAAAAGAGTAGGTGACCCCAAACTTTTGACCGGTAGTGTATGTGGAAGAGGGTAGATAGCACTTTACACAGTTGCTCGACCTTCTCGGTGTAGCTTTTAGAGTTGTACTCTTCTCCTGCGCATAGAGGTCAACCGATTCTGCTCAGCATTTCTATATGTGCCATGGACCATTGTAGGGTGTCAGTTGCTTAGGGAGCCAGTATAGATTATTCAGTCTGACCAAGGATATGAGCCAAGTGTGTGTGTGATTTAATTTCAAGTAGCACTTTGTCTTGTATAGTTATGAATAGTCCCATATATGCACTGTAAGCTGCTGAGTCAGTTTGTGGGCATAAAGTAACCAAAATGCAGACATTTGTTTTATTAATTCAGAGACCTAGAATTCATAATCATGCTATTTATTTATTTACATAGATGATGAATTGTACAGCTGCTAATGGGTGATGAAGGAAAAACCTTAATAAACGAGTGCAGAAGCAGAAACTGCGGATGCTTTGAGACAGCAAGATGCAATTAAAAGAGATTTTTTTTTATTTATTATTATTCCTAACCTACCACAAGTGCAGCAATATTTTCCTTCTTCTAAATGGCCCCTGACTTGTAACTATGTCATTGTGAGCAGTCAATTAACAAAAACATGTCAAGACCAGACAAATTCTGATGGACAAAACCAAAATCCTTCGTACTCGAATATTCTTTTGACTCAGAAATATGTGGCGTGGATATTCCAGATTTTTCTCCCAATTTGGTCATTTGCCAATATCCACCCACTAGTTAGCTGTACATAATCATATGACCGCTAAAAGCCGGGGAGAACGAGGGCTGACGCATTCTTCCTCCAAGGCTAGGGAAGCCACCTAATCATTTTGAACAGATGCTCAGGATATTCCACTACACAGCTGAAGAAATGAAAGCCCTAACTGCTCATGAGAGCCGTCCTTCCTATCCAGAGAGCATAACCTATTCTGCTCTTTTGGTCAACTGGCCATGGATGGCTGTGGCATTAGTCAATAGGGACAATGCTGTCCCTATACAATAGGGCAAATGCTTTTGTGTTGTGCCACTTTTGAACCTTCATCGTCTTTAACTTTCAATATTACTAACAGCTTTCATGTTTTTGATTCTGTAATTGGTCTGATCAGATGTGAGAGTGAGGTAGGGTCTCTGGAACAGAAGGTTCAGGCTGCTGAGGAAGCTCTGGCAGGTCAGGTGAAGGCTGGAATGAGCATCGCTGAGTGTGCACATACTGAACCCTTACAGAACCTTCAATACACAAACCAGATCAATAGAGGACAGAATAAGGTCTCTCTGGAAGCTTGGCTAGATGCTGAGCTCATGATTAGGTGTGTGGAGTAACAATAATGACTAGCATCATAATAATGTTAATGTAAATAATAAATCACATGACTTTGATTTTGCCGTGTGTGCCATGCTGTATGCTTATAAATCTTGTTTACTTATAAAGTATTCACACTTATGTGTTCATTTAGACCTGGTGATTCAAGATGTTTGCCTGAGAACCGGGCTCCTGATATTTCAAGCAGCTCAGATGAAGGCAAGTCAGTTTAAATGTGATTACTTGGTCTCATGTCATGTTAATTATGTTTTGGATCATTACCAGTAATGAATGTTGATCATGAATATTTTTAAAACTTAAATAGGTGACTGTAAGATCAAAAATGAAGTCTTGCCCACTGACGATAGACAGGATATTGCTGTACCAAAAAGGTATTTTTTTTTAATGCCAGGCACTTCGTAATCTTTCCGGTCTTTAAAGATGTATAGCAATATTGTGATTGTATTTTGTATTTTTGTCCCTTTTTCTGCATGTTTTAGTCTTCACCCTCAAATTAAGTGGTTTCAAGAAGACGTGTCAGTCACTCTGAAAATAAAGCTTATCAACCCCATGATGCAGATGTGTGAATTCTTTTCTGATCGAGTGATTTACAGGTTAGTGTTCACTTTAAATCCTATATTGGTATTAGTCTTGAAGTATTTACTGTTTAACAAAGATTTTGAAATGCTCCCTTCCGCTTAGTTCTGCCATTGTGTATTGTTTAGGTGGCCTAATTTAATAATACTGTAGTTGTATTTGTCATTTACTGGGTGTTAATCCCTTTCCAGTGCATATGTAAACTGCCACCGTTACTGCGCCAATCTTGAGCTGCACAGTGACATCAGCACCGAGCAGTGCTCATGGAAAATGGAGTGCTGTGAACCAGTAATCAAACTGGTGAAGAAAGAGAAAGGAGAGTGGAAGTCACTACTTAAATACAAGGCAGGTTTTTCTTACACCAGTTTTGACCACTTGTGCTCTGTGCTTTGAGAGAGAATGCTGTAGGTAGTGTTCATGTATCGACTAGCAGGCTTTTCTGAAGTTCCACTTCTCAATAAGTCATTCACGTTTACCATCAAGATTACTTATTTTTATATATTAATATTACTTACATGTAAAGGGACAAACAACATTTATAGATTATCAGAAATTATTATTAGACTTGTTACCATAAGGAGTCTTTAATAACTATTGTCATCTCTATATTATTTCAGTTGTACTTAAACTCGCCATCCACTTTATTAGGAGTACCTGTATATCTGCACATGCAGTCATGTAATGAGTGTAAGGTTCAAATCAAACTGAATGAAGGGAAAGTGTGATCTCTGTGACTTTGATGGTAATTGTAACCAGATGGGCTGGTTTGATTAATTCAGAATATGTCGAATTGTTAGGAATATTTACACACAACAGTCTCTAGAGTTTATAGAGAACAATGCAAAAAGCAAAACACATCGATTGAACGACATTGGGCAGAAACGCCTTGTTGATAAGAGAGAAAGTGGCCAAATTGGTTCGAGCTGCCAGGAAGGATATAGTGACTCTGATAATCTCTCTTTATAACCATGTTGAGCAGAAAAGCACCTCCGCATACACACAGCATTGAAATCTGAGGTAGATGAGCTACAACAGCAGAAGACCACATTGGGTTCCACTCTTGTTAGCCAAGAACAGGAATCTGAGGACGTCACTGGCACACGCCCATTGAATCTGGACAGTTGAAGATCAGAAAAACAAAATCACACAAATATTTATTTGTCTGTTTAGGCCATTTACAGCCATTTTTAAACATAGTGTTTTTCACAGGTTTAGAAGTAATTGGTCAAGCTAACATAATTAAAACTATAAGGACTATTTTTAATACTTGGATGCAAGTTCTTTGTAGTCAATGACTACCTTATGTCTGGAGCCCATGGACATCACCAAATGCTTAGTTTCCTCCGTTGAGATGTTTTGCCAGGCCATTACTGCAGCCGCCTTCAGTTGTTGCTTGTTTATGGGTCTTTCTGCCGTCAGTTTTGTTTTCAGTAAGTGAAAAGCATGCTCAGTTGGGATGCTGACTCAGCCTTTTAAGAAAATTCCTAGCAAAGTCTAAACTGGTCTTTCTGTTCTTGAGTGTTACTAGTGGTTTGCATCTTACAGAGATAAACCCTCTGTATTTACATTTATGATGGCATCTCTTGATTGTCGACAATGACACTCCAACCTCGTCGAGAGAGTTCTTGACTTGGCTAGATGTTTTGAAGGGGTTTCCTAACCAAGGAAAGAATTGTTCATTTTAGTTGTCTTCCGTGGTCTTCCAGGGCCTTTGGGGTTGCTGAGCTCGCCAGTGCACTCCTCCTTGTTAAGAATTTACCAAATTGTTGATTTGGACGCTCATAAAGTTTCTGCTGTCTCCCCGAAAGGTCTGTTCTGTTTTGTCAACCTAATGATGGCCTCCTTCCCTTGTATCAATACCTCTTTGGACATCTTTGAGAGTTCCCATGGACAGCTGCCAAATGCAAATTAAACATTTGGAATCAACTCCAGACCATTTAATCTCTTTAACTTGTCATGTAATTATGAGGAAACGGGTCATCACTGGCCACGAATCTACTGATCAGTCAGTTGTCCGTTTACTTTTGAGCCTGTAATGATGGAAGGACTATAAATAAAATGGCTGTAATTCCTAAACGATTAAGGCAATTTTTTTAACCCCCTTGACTTAAAGCTGAATGTATAAAGTTCAATCACACCTTGATTGCTTCATTTCAAATTCATTGTGGTGGTGTATAGAGGAAAAAGTGTGAAATTTTGTCAGTGTCCAAATACTAATGGAGTCAACTGTATAGGTATTGTTTCCTTAATGCCATTCTAGATAACATTCAATTTATGTGTATACTTGAAATAAATTAGCATTTTGAACTGTATATGAAGCTCATAAGATAAGATTCAATGCCGATCAGTCAGGGTTTCCATTAGTTAGTCTTGTGTGTGAATATACACATGCTCAGGAGCAGGAGTGATACATGAAAGTTTTCATTCGAATCCATTTTCTGCAGTAGCTCATCATTACGTGTTTGGCGCCTTTTGATACATGTATTGCCTTGTAAATGTCAGTTATTTTATTTGGTTTCTCCACTAATGCTGGAAAGCAGAGTGGTTTTTAAAAGAGTTTATTGGCAATGTTTTTTTAGCAACTTGGATGCCGGTTGTAGGTGCGGACGACATAGTGTTGTGAATGCAATACATTGTTTAAGCCTGGACATTGATCTTTACCTGCAGGATTAATTTCTTCTGTTAACCTGACTTGATCTATATTTCATACTCCGCAAACATTTTC
This sequence comes from Notoglanidium macrostoma, assembly GCA_030068235.1. Classification (NCBI taxonomy): domain Eukaryota; kingdom Metazoa; phylum Chordata; class Actinopteri; order Siluriformes; family Auchenoglanididae; genus Notoglanidium; species Notoglanidium macrostoma. Next base: position 14,368,613 of record JAQQZR010000012.1, read on the forward strand.
AGAAATATATATCTAATTATTTTTTCTAATTATTATTATTTCAACAGAGTGCTTTTGTAAGCTATGATTTTGACCACATTGAAGTTGAAGAAATTTCTCCCTCAAATGGTAAGTTTAGTGTTGCACGCACGAGGAGTAGTCAGGCAAATACAGTTACATTAGCCACGGCTTTTAGAAAGCTGTGGAAAATAACTTGGGGTATGATTTCCTTTTTTCCCGCCAAGTACGTGGTTGGATTGTCTTCTTGGCGGATTCATTCTTTGTTAAAAAATATGTACTAGAAATTCTCAAAAATAATGTAAATTCCTTGGGTATTAGAGTTCTTGAAGTCAAACACTGCATGCGGAGATGTCATTTGGCTGGCTTTCACAAACTGTATGATGTAAATCAATGCCAAGCTGCCTTATGACAGTCAAATCATTTTGTACATGTCTAGTACTATTGAGGCAACAGTATTACATTTTCCACAAAGATCTGAACCAGTTTACATGATTTATATGATTAAGCAATTATCCTGACTTTACCCCATATATCTACATACACGTAAAATAGTATGTGTATATCTAATTACTTTATTATTATTATTATTATTATTCCCACCCCCAGGACATTGGCTTGTTGTGAACACAGGAGAAGAGGGCTGCTACAGGAGCTCAGAGAGTAGTGGGAGTGAGAGCGACTGAGTACACTGAAAATAGGTCATATACACACAGAGTGCATGCAAAAAGTTTACACCCCCTGTTAAATTTGTAGGTTCTTGTAACGTACAAACCCAATCCCGTCGCCGATGGCAGGAGTATGGTAATTACTTTTGAACATGAGATTGAATGTGATTTGTTAATTCTGAGCACAGTCACATGCCCCATTTCAAATGTCACACACTATTTGCAAACAGGTTATTGTTTTTCTTATTTTCTTATTGTTTTTTAAGTTTTTCTTTCTTCCCTTAAATCAGTTGTGGTTTTTTTGCTGTATCACATTAAAGGTGTGAAAAGATTGAACATGGCTTATTTATATCACAAAAAGCTGCAATATTCATAGGAGTGTAGACTTTTTATATATATATTTTTTTTCTTGACCAAAGATTTGTGATAAATTACAAGTATTGTTTTGTTTTTGTTAGAATGACTATATTTCTTAGTAGCAAACATAGGCATCAGGACTTTCAATTCTTATTCTGAAGATGAAGACCTCACCTTCTCCATTGGTTATAGAGGGCTTATAGAGGTTTCTACTGCACGCAGCACCTGACACTTGTGGATCTGAAGACGGGAACTTGCACTGGTCTAGGCTTCTGTATGTATGGCTTTGGTGCATGAACAGGAACAAATGTCACTTACAATATGCAATGACATGATACTACTGAGTACTACAAATACTACAAAAAATCTGGATGTTTTTCCTTTGAAGAAAAACAAAATAGATTTCTTAATTGGTGCTACTTTTGTGGTGTTGATCAAATTCTGAGAATTTTGTTTTGGGCCCTGCTAATTTTATTGTAACCCAAGGGAGTACCTTAGCTTTTGGACCTGAAACAATCCATTTCCTGTGTCTATTACACCCTCATTTTGACTGCATGTAAATTACTCACATCTCTTTACTAGAAAATACATTGGATATATTAAAAGTCTAAAAATAAATAAGTTAGGCCCTGTGGTGGACTGGCGTCCTGCCCAGGGTGTACCCCGCCTCTCGCCCGAAGATGCTGGGATTGGCTCCAGCTTCCCCGCGACCCAGACGGATAAAGCGCTATAGATAATGGATGGATGGATAAATAAGTTACAATAACCTGGATGCATAAGTGTGCACACCCTTTGGGGATGTGGCTGTGATCAGAATAAACCAGTCACAAACCAGTCCAAAATTAATCATCATATCACTGTCATCAATGGAATTATTTTTGACTAACCCCAAATAAAGATCTGCTGTTTCTGTAGGATTTTCTTGGCATCTTGGCTGGCAAGAGACCTTCAGCAACATTAAAAGAGCTGCAGGAATATCTGAAAAGTACTCATTACTCTCTGTATGTGACAACAATCTCTCATATTCTTCACATTGGGTTATGGGATAGGGTTGGTGATGGGGGGGAAAAAACATCTAAGCCCAAATAAATCACCCAAAACCATTTGGAAAAATGTGCTATAGTCTGATAAGACCAATTCCTAAAGGTAATAATTCCATAACTCCAAAAAGTAAAAAAAAAAAAAAAAAAAAAGGGGGCTTTTATCATGCTGGAGGAAATCCTGAATAGCTACAATACGGGTCAATTTTAGTGCAAAAATTTCAGGTGTCTGCTAGTAACCTAAAGATAAAAAGAAATGTCACTTTTTACCGTGTCGCGGTGGTAAACTCTTAAAGACTGAATGGTGTAATTAAATCAAAAAGTGCTTTAACAAGTATTAGTTTTGGAATGTGCACAATTATGCAACTAGGTTGTAAATTTTTTAAATTTTCTTTTCTTTCCCTGAATAAAAAAAAATAATAATTATGATTTTTTTTTTATTAGTAAATGAATTTCGTTTCTGTCTCAACACTATAAAATGTGGAGAATCTCAAGGGGGTGAATACTTATGCAAGGCACTGTACAGTAAAACTGATGAAGTTTCTTGGAAGTGATGAAACAGCTTTGGGATTTAAGTAAGGGTCCATTTGTCTAGATTAACCGCTAAAAAATTAGTAACTCATAAAAATAAGGCAAAAATTAATAAGCATTTTGGTTCCTTGTTCAATTCAGATTCACTCAAACCTTTTATTGAAGTCAATTTAGGAAGAAAATAACTTTTTTTTTTTTTTAAACCGCGAAACCATATATTACAATTATAGGCACCCTTTCATTTCTCCTGGCACCTTTGGTGGCAGTCCATCCCATTTTTAGGTGAGCAAAGTAAATTTAAATTAATTCAAGCAAAATAACACTCAATGTTTCGTTGCATGTCTCCAGCCAGTGACCCATTGACATGACCAAACTGTTGCTCGTCTCGCAGGTGTTGCTTGTACCACAGCTTCCTTCAGTTGTTTGTTTTGAGGAGTTTCTCCCTTCAGTCTCCTCTTTAGGAGGTGAAATGCATGCTCAATTGGGTTAAGGTCTGCTGATTGACTTGGCCAGTCTAAAGCCATCCACTTTTTTCCCCTGATGAAGTCCTCTGTTGTGTTTTGGGTTATTGTCTTGCACCATGATGAAGTTCCTTGGGATGAAGTTCTTGTTTCATTTTAAACAAGTGCTTTTCAGTGCATGTCCCATAAACTTAAAACCAACAGAAATCCACAGTCAGAACAGTTCACTGCTTTGTCAAGTTCACGTTCAAATTCAGGTGTATGTTGTGTGCAGGCTGTCAACTCTCTCAGGTTTCCTACCTCTACTGAAATGAGAAAACGCATAAGTAGCTTGCTTTTAACACACAGGGAAGAACAATCGCATGTTATCTGTTGGATCAACCTATCTCCTCTCTCTGTCCACAGCACCTCTGCCGTAGGGCGACTTAGATTAGGAACAATAAAACTGCATAGTGTACCCGTTATTACAGGTGAAAACAAATAGAGAGTTATAACTCTGCTCTTAGATGTCAGATCTTCCCGGTGGTTTAGAGAGGTTCAGATGATGAATCAAGTTGATTTATACCCCGCGCTGTTGTATGTGGAGATGCCATAAGTTGACAAATATATTGGTTGTGCTAGATGCCTATGCCTATTAGTCATGACCAAAGGAAAATGGCTCAGGTGGTACTTCAGAAAAGTACTTATGTTGTTTTCTGTCATCCTTGAGTTATAAGTAAAAATAAGTAAAACGTTTTCTCTCCACAGTCGCCGCACATAAAGTTTCCCTGCTGCTGTTATTTTGTAGTTCTGTCATGTTGTTACAAGAATAAACTGTAAATGTGAGCTTTGCATTACTTTATGGCCCATGATCACTTAAAGGGTCTGTATGTAAACTTTTTGCAGCCAGCCTTTTGGTCAACTTCTTGAGCAGAACCATGGTGCTAGAGCCTACCGTTTCAGATTATTTAGAGAATTGTACTATAGAATGTGCATGCCAGACATTTCATAGGCACACTTTGTGATGTATGGTTTAAAATTACATGTCAGATTATTGGTTATTTTTTTTTGTATGCTGAGAGCCAGATGTTGACAATGTTGAACTAATCTAAATCTGAATGTTGAAATGATCTGTAATGTTTATCTTCAGCTATTGCTGTGCAAGAAAGCACAAAGGAAAAAGTGTGAATGTTTGCTCCAATTTCATGTTTGCTTCTTGTGAAGATTGTGACATAACTTTACTGTTTCTTTTCTTTTTTTTCTTTCTTTTTTTTAAAGAAATGAATGGACTTTTTTTTTTGTTGTTGTTGTTCTTGCTATAAATGTTTGTTTTTTTACTGTTGCCTGTTTCTTTAATAGAAAGTCCTCAAGTTATTTCTTTTTTGTGGTCTAGTTTGGTTAAAAGACAGCATGATTTGTAGTCCTTTGGTTAACCATATAGTTCAACACTTTGATCAACATATAATTTGTAAAATGATTTGTAAAAATAAAATTATACTTGAAAATGGCATGTTTTCACTGTTCACGTGCGTGCTTGTGTTTCATTCAGGTTTCATCAGCTAGTTAGTCATTCAGAATCAGATTAAGCTACCTCACTTACCCAAACCTAGCGATTCAAGCATCGACAGCTGTTATAGCTACATTTTAAAATATATTCATTATCTCAGTGTTTCATTTTAAGAAGAATTAATCAGTACGGAAACTGTTTTTATATGCACGGAAGATTTATAAATGTGGTGTCGTGTTTGTCAAGAACGAGTCGGTTCTCATTTAAACGTCGAGCAGGTCTTTTTTCTATAGGAAAATAGGGGAGTAGGAAAAATGGAAAGGAAACTTATTAATGACCCCCAGATCAGCCTTTTGATAGCCGAATGATTCGGTTCTTATTGGTGAGCCGAGCTGGTTTATCTGACTCTCTGAATAGAGGTCGAATTTCTAGTGGAAGTGAGGAGACTGAAGTTGGACTGTTTAATAAAGGACCCCGAGTCTACGACCTTTTTGCCTGGAGATGTGCGATTAGCCAACAAAACACACGTTTATCCGAGAAAACATTTTATTTCTGTACATTTATTTTAGTCAATAGCATACATTAGTTTTAAAAATTTATATATACATTTATTTTAAATATGGTTTTGAAACGGCGTCAGGCAGTTTCCACGGGCACCTAAAAGGGTCCTGCTGCCATTTGACGTTCCATCCCTGTGTTTGCGTGTTTCAGGCGGGTAGCGTGGTGTCTAGCTGTGTAATTTCCCGTGTTTGTAAGAGCAAGTGAGTGAATTTGAGCTGGTGGTGGTTGAAGAGGGCTGGAGGTGAGGCCTGGGGAGGCAGGAGAATGGTTCTGATGGTGGGCTTGCTATCGGCGGCTTCTGCCCCTGTTCGCTTTGTACTGAGAAGGACTTTACAGCGCTGTTTATTTACTGCTGCTCTTGGAAAACTTTCATCACCCCGATTAAATGCCTGCACGAACAGGGTAAGACCTGGTGTTTTTAATGTACTTATACTGCTCTAGTGTGACCACACTGTCTTGCTGTTTAATGATGCAGTTTGTGTGAACTGTAGTAGACTCGGTGTGACCTGGTCATGATGACTCGGCGTGTTACAGCTGTGTTTTACTGAAACCACTCTGCTTTATTACACTATCAGCTGCTTGAGCCACGGGCGTCGCCACCATTATAGCTGAGGGCGACGTGTCCCAGCCACATTTCATAATTATTCATTTGGACCCCAAGCGCTGTTTCTGTTGCTTCGCGAAAGAATCCATTCCACTTGATGGATATGAGAATACACATACCATTGAAATGCCACACCGGGTTTTCCGGGTTACCGACAACAAACCGCACGAGGTGAAGTGAGTCGTCAGTACGGCTACAGACAGTAAAGCTGCTCGGTACTGGAGGAAGTGACGTCAGCCCCATTGCCATCACGCAATGTCCAACTTTTGCTAAAACCTTATTCTTTTGTTATATGCCCTCAAAATTAACCCTAAGCCACGTTACATTAATGTTCAACTAAACAGTGAAACGTTAGGAGTAGCTGACGTTTTGAAATCTGTTAAAATTGCTATGAAATCAAATTCAAACATCCTGCCCTGTCTGATACAAAAATATTCTTTCCCAGGTCGGGAAAAAAAAAAAAAAATTTCTCCCAATTTTGATGATAAATTGTGTCCCATTCATTTCATTATCGTAGGCATAGCAGTGAGTAGCTATGTTTAAAAACAGGCTGATGAATATGGACATATGAATATATGTTGAGTCTCTAAAATAGTCATTGAATTAAGTGACTTTTGTAGGTAAAATTAGATCGTTAACAACCTGTTAAAAATACACCAGAATGCAGGAAATGGCATCTAATTCATTAGCAAATGTATGCGGGAGGACCCCCACATCCCCCACAAGTGCCCCCCCACATTCAAAATGCTTCTGACGCCCCTGGCTTGAGCCCCCTGTACCTGAACATCTGGATGTCTTTCAGAACCTGACACTGAATTCCCTGAAGCCGCTGTGGCCTGTAAATAATCCCTGGTCTACATCTATACTTTACACAAGCGACACGTCTAAAGGTCAGGCATCAGATCTGCTGTAAAACAGAGGACCAGAGCTGTGCTGTTCATTGCTGTGGGTTTTATGGAGTTTCATTAATGTCCTGTCTTTCTCTCAGATGGACAGTCGAGTGGAGGAGGAGGAGGAGGAGGAGGAAAGAAAGGAGGCAAGAGAGACTGGAAAAGCCGTTTACAACAGGTCTGGGTCTGTTCTTGTTCTTCAGGAAAATCTGAAGCCATTTTCATTTTTCTATGATTACAAAATGAAACAAAACTGCTTTTCCATTTCTAATACTGAAACCTTGAACATCAGCTGATATTGATACCCATCTGATTAGGAATTGGAAATGATTGTGTCTCTTAGTGGTGCTTCACATTATTATTTTTGAATAGCACCTGGACTCTGAACAGATGTGACGCATCTGGTTCAAATTAGATGAAGGCAGAATAAATCCACACGTTGTTGTCCAAAAGTATTTCAACATTCTGTTTTCATAATTGACTTTTTTTCTAACCAGACCGGAGAGAGAGAATAAAATGAAGAGTGAGTGAAAACTCTCCTCTTACTAATCTAATGTTTTTAGCTCTATAGCTTGTCTCTGATCCGATGAACTGCCTTCAGCTAAATAATGGACACAAATGCACATGATTGTGGTTGAATAAAATGCAAAAAGGTTCTACAGAAACCAGGCTGCAGCATTTATTTCAAGTACTTGGTCCAGCAGTTGATGATCCCTGGTGTAAAGAGTAACTGCAGCATAAACGTAAAAATACTAGAAATTACAGACAACATTTCCGTAGAAAAAGAGATTTTAAAAAATATTTGCAAGCATGACCTGCCAGTTGAAAACCATGGCAATCATTCAAGATGTCCTACGTGCAACTGTATTACTTCTATATCACCATGTATCTATCACTTTTCTCAACCCAGCAAACAGTCATCCTGTGGTCAGAAACTTATATAAGAGCTTGCACAATAATGAAAGACTAGAGGACGATTGAAAAACATGACCTGTGGTTTTTAACTGTGCACTAAAATGCAGAGAGTAAAAGTACTTCAACAAACTCTGCTAATACTGTAGTGTCTGATTCATATGTACTAGTGCTACAAACTACAACTCCATTATCTGGTCTATGATCCAAATAATATCTGCTCAGTTGGTCAGTGATTTTTCTACTCATGAATGATGTAGACAGGGCTGATGGATTATTGTTCACAGTCACTCTATTCGTACACTATTCCATGAGTGTACATGTATACTCATACCGTTGTTATAAGACTGTATAGCTCACTTAATTTCTTATGCATTTATTCTATGTCTCAGGGTGATATTCCATGGGATGATGATGATTTTTGCTACATGGCGGTCATGGTGGCAGGTGTAACATCTGCCCTGCTCTACTTGTACCTCCGTGATCGAGGCAACGAGATTACTTGGAAAGACTTTGTCCATCGCTACCTGGCCAGAGGACTAGTAAGAACATCATCTGTTATTTAGTATTTCATGCCTTAACTGTCTTTTCATGCCTAACCATGATTTCCATTTCTCCACAGGTTGAGAGTTTGGAGGTCATTAACAAGCAGTTTGTCAGGGTCATCTTAGTCCCAGGAGCAGACGCTTCAGATGGAGTAAGCTGCACGGTTTAATCCCAGTGTACATCTTACTAATGTGTATGGAGGAGATCGACCATATGTAAAATAATCAGGGCTTTTTTTTTTATTTATTTATTTATTTTTATAACAGTTAAGACTAAATGTTATATGTTTTTATAATCTACACAGTCTTTACTAATGGATTATTTGCGGCACTGATAAATGATTTTCTATGAATAAGTGAGGAACCATACTGTCATATTGAGTTGTTCTTTTCCTTCTTTCAGAGCTATGTGTGGTTCAACATTGGCAGTGTAGACACGTTTGAGAGAAATCTAGAGGCAGCTCACTATGAGTTGGGACTGGAGCCGTCGAACAGAGTGGCAGTGGTGTACCGCTCAAAGAGTGACGGGTAGGAGTCGGTTCATGAGACCTGCACTACTATCATCTGTGGCTTGCATGTTTGAATGGATTCTCTTTGGTCTGAATTGACCAGAGAGTCTTTTTGGTCTTCTCGCCCTCCAGGTCTTTTATTAAGAGCATCATTCCTACTTTGCTGCTGATTGGTTTTCTGCTCTTCACCGTACGGCGAGCATCAATGAGTGGAGGTGGAGGCGGTGGAAAGGGGCGTGGGCTTTTTGGCATGAGTGAGTCCCCTGCCAAGATGATGAAGGACAACATAGACGTGAAGTTTAAAGATGTAGCTGGGTGCGAGGAGGCAAAACTAGAGATTCTAGAGTTTGTCAACTTTCTGAAGAACCCACAACAGTACCAGGACCTGGGCGCTAAGATCCCTAAGGTATAGTGTTTTATAAAAGTGGTGTGCAATCATTTGCAGAGGTGGCACCGCTGATACTGTACTAACGTTATGTGTATATGTTTTGTGTACTCCTTGTTTCAGAGAGTAAGAATTAGTAAGCATGTAACTGTTTATTTTAAGGGTGCTGTGCTATCAGGACCTCCAGGAACAGGCAAGACTCTGCTGGCCAAAGCCACTGCTGGAGAGGCCAATGTCCCTTTTATTACGGTCAATGGCTCGGAATTCCTCGAGATGTTTGTGGGAGTCGGTCCAGCGAGGGTGAGTTGGCATCCGTTAGTGGTGAATGTGTTACTTTAACTAGTACTCCCATGTACAGTGCATCACAGAATATTTGAAAGCACACCTGTACTTTAGTTGCAAAAGCATCAGTGAAAAGGCTGATCACAAAAAGTAATTTCACACATTAACCTAGTTTCTTTCAGGTGAGGGACATGTTTGCTATGTCGAGGAAGAATGCTCCATGCATCCTTTTCATCGATGAGATTGATGCGGTTGGCAGGAAGAGAGGTGGAGGAAACTTTGGTGGTCAGAGTGAGCAGGAGAACACCCTCAATCAGCTGCTTGTGGAAATGGATGGTATATATAATGCAACTACATATAAGGAAGCCAGTCTTCATACATGTATACATACATACAAGCTTGTGTGTGTGTGTGTGTGTGCGTGTGCGCGCGTGTGTGTGTGTGTGTGTGTGTGTGTGTGTGTGTGTGTAAAAATATACTATACTATATATAATATATATATAAAATGTGTGTGTATAAATGTAAATGTGTATGTATATGTGTGTGTGTGTGTATATATAAAACAAATATGTAACACGTCACATGCAGTAAAAGCCTGAACTCTCAACAAGGTATTTTTAGGAATTTAATATTGCCTGTTTTTCCACTTCAGACAAGCCAGTTTCGATCAGTGTTCCCTACTGCTAAATTCCTGTTTCTGATTTGATTCCTGCTTTTTATTTTTAGCTTCTTTCACCTGCTCATATTTTACCTATTTTGGTCCGCACGTTATAAATTCAGTTGCTCACACTATTTTATATGCCATACATTAAGCTGGTTCTTTCCCCAAGGTTTTTTTCCTAATCTGAACCCTGGATTTCATCTCTCTACGAATTTGTCCTTTGCGTCTCACCATCAGGTTTCAACAGCAGTACGAATGTCGTGGTCTTGGCTGGAACAAACAGACCTGACATCCTGGACCCTGCTCTGATGAGGCCTGGAAGATTTGACAGGCAGATTTACATAGGTTTGGCCATGTCCTTCCTGCTCTTTTAATATGTTTCAGTGTTATACAATACTCATAAAGATTGTTATATTTGGACTGAATCCATGTTCAGGTAAATTAGTCATGTAACATACTAAAGATGTGTTATTTGTGCAAATCTTTCAGGTCCTCCTGATATAAAGGGCAGAGCCTCTATCTTTAAGGTTCACCTGAGGCCCCTGAAACTAGACCCAAATCTAGACCCAAATGCCCTTGCTAGGAAAATGGCTGCCTCCACCCCTGGTTTCACAGGTGAGGGGAGAAATCAGGATTGATATGTAGTGAACATAATATTGCTCTATGATTGTTATGAAGTTTGATTACTTTGACAATGTTTACTCTAGGGACCATGAACAGGTTGTGAGGCTTAAAATAAGAAAAATTTGTAATCTATTAAACTGTAAATAATCTCAGGCATTGATTAAATGTCAATTTTATAATACAAAATATGTGAATTAGCACGTCTTTCTTGTAAATAATTTTTCTTTTTGAAGGAGCAGGAAATCATTTTTGGGACAATCTGTAGAAACATTACAAGTCATGAGAGTAATGGTCACAAATCAATTTTCACTAATTGTTGAGAATATTTCTTTTTAAACCACATGTTTCCTTTCACATTTGTGAAGATGGTTCAACAGTAAAGAAGCAAATATAATGAAATTGGCTGTATGCTAGCTGGGGATATTCAGCCTGTGATTTATTGTTTTATTGATGGACTCTGTGTGATTACGATGTTTCTGTTCTCTCCTCTCAGGAGCTGACATAGCAAATGTGTGTAACGAAGCTGCCCTAATTGCTGCCAGACATCTCAGTGGAGCTGTCGATACCAAACACTTTGAGCAGGCCATTGAAAGGGTGATCGGAGGTGAGTCATGAAATCAGCACCTTTTCACGGGCCTTTTCTCTGATCTCTTTCTCTGACCATCGACTGTCATACTACAAATCATTCTTGTGATGGCCAAAAAGCCATGTTCTTTTTGTATCCATAGACAATACATTTTGTGCTCATTTTGTTCAGGTCTCGAGAAGAAGACGCAAGTCTTACAGCCAACGGAGAAGAAGACGGTGGCTTATCATGAGGCTGGACATGCCGTAGTCGGCTGGTTCCTCGAGCACGCTGACCCACTACTCAAGGTGTAGATATAGAAATAGACCTTAATTACAGAGTTGCCTTGTGCATAAATGTACGCCATGAAAGCAAACGCCACCCTGAAATTCTTCAATATTAATCTTCACAATTAACACGTGATCATCAATGGCATCTGTGAAAAGTCTGGTATTGTTTAATTTTGAACTTCTTTCATTGGCACTTTGGTTAGTAGTTTCCTCCATCAACCAGCATGCTGTATGAGTACCTGATGTTAGTACATCAGATCCGCTTCCAAAACTCGAGTACTAATACCACCGTCGACACGTCACGCTCATCATCTCGTAGATCGCTTTTTAGTCGAACAGAATCTCTGCTCCCGTAACCACACGCATCATATATCTGCATCGCATTCTGAAACTTTAAGGACAACATTTGCTGTCTTTCACTATTTCTACTACATTTTTACTTTTGATCGTCACTGAAAATGTCAAGAAAGTGAGAAAAGAAGCTCGTACTCGTATTGTGTTTTTAGCAGCATCAAAAACTCATTATGTTTAATATGGTTCAGGGTGGAAGATTTCTTTAAGTATTAATGAACATGTAATTAGAAGTGCACTTGTTGGGCTTTGTAGAAGTATTTAAAGAGCTCTGGCTACACGTGTCCATTCACTCAGGAAACCTGACTAGATGTTTTGCTCATACTGATGTGTGTCAGGTTTCTATTATTCCACGAGGGAAAGGTTTGGGCTATGCGCAGTACCTCCCTAAAGAGCAGTACCTGTACACGCGGGAGCAGCTGTTCGACAGGATGTGCATGATGCTGGGTGGTCGCGTGGCTGAGCAGGTTTTCTTTGGCAGAATTACCACTGGTGCTCATGATGACCTGAAGAAAGTCACACAGTCAGCATACGCTCAGGTATAGACACCTCCTAGGAGTCAGTCCTTGGTCTTTGAGCTCTTCTTTTGCCTCTTGATTCGATTGCAGTCTTTTTTTAACACTTCCCTCGTTGTTTGTCCTGTAGATCGTGCAGTTTGGGATGAGTGAAAAGGTGGGCCAGGTGTCGTTTGATCTGCCAAGGCAGGGTGACATGGTGCTAGAGAAGCCCTACAGTGAGGCCACGGCAGAGCTCATCGATCAGGAGGTCAGAGAACTGGTGGACGACGCCTACCAGAGAACTCTGAAGCTCATCACAGAGAAACGTGACCTGATCGAAAAGGTAGGACCCTATCGTTAGCATGCAGTAGCAAACATTCACATCAGAGAAGAGGGGATGATTACTCTAGAGTTAGTTAGTACCTAACTTATTCAGGTGACCAGGTAGATTAATGTGTGTGTGGGGGGGTCTGTATATGCAGGTGGGAAAGCGACTCCTGGAAAAAGAGGTGCTGGACAAAGCGGACATGGTGGAGCTGCTCGGTCCAAGGCCGTTTGAGGAGAAATCCACCTATGAGGAGTTTGTGGATGGCACAGGCAGCTTTGAGGAGGACACAAGCCTACCTGAGGGATTAAAGGACTGGAACAAGGAAAAGGAGAAGAACCAGGATGAGGTGGAATCCTCCCAAAAGATACGGGCAGCTTGAGATGATGCTGTATGTTTGTATAACTTGTAGACCGGTCTGAATACCTTGTTTTGACAAAGCTGTATATTGTGCGTATTTAATTAAACAGACTTATTCCACAACAACAAACATCCATTTAAGTTAAGTGTCCTAATACTTCACAGTACAGATAAGGTCACAAGTTTACATACAGTCATGGACTTGAATCTCATGGTAATATTGGGCTTTCAGTGGGGTTTTTTTGTTTTGTTTTGTTTAGGGTTTTGTTCTGCTTTTTACTGTGGAAGAATGAATGTACAACATACATTTTTAATAGAAAAAAAACCCCACAGGTCAGAATTCTACATACACTAATATTTGGTTAAATGTCGCTTAGCAAGTTTTCACATTGACCGGATGCTTTTGGTAGCCATCAGCAAGCTTCTGGCAGAATTCTGGTTGAATATTTGATGAATCTTCTTGGCAGAATTGGTAGAGTTCAATTAAATGAGTTTTATGCACATATTTTTGATAAGATTTTTCTATGATCAGGACTTGTTTTAACCTTACTGTTAGCCTGCTTTATCCATTCCACAACCAGCTCTCATGTGTGTTTATGGTCATTGTCCTGTTGAGACACCCAGTTGTGTCCAGGTTTCAACAGTCTTGCTGATGGTTTGAGGTTATACTGAAGAATTCTGAGGTTCTTCATTATTCCATTCACTTTGTGCAATGCACCCGTTCCACTGGCAGCAAAACAGCCGCAGAGCATGACGCTACCACCACCATGCTTAACAGATGGTACAGTGTTCCTCTGTAACGCTGCTCATTGTGGCCAAACAACTCAATCTTTGTGTAATCTGACTATAAAACTTTGCTCCAGAAGGCTTTTTCTTTGTCCATGTGGTCAGCTGCAAACTTTACTCGAGCTTGCAGGTGTCCATGTTGGAGCAGGGGCTTCTCTCTTGGATGGCAGCCTCTCAGTCCATGGCGATGTAAATCTCGCTTGACTTGTAGACAGTGTTCAAGAGCTTCCCCTTCTGGCCAGGCCTGAGTTCTTTGAAAGCCCAATATTGCCATGACCTTGTCCATGCTGACTGTATGTAAACTTCTGACCTCACCTGTAAATGATGTATTTTCTGGATGCCTTCTGTGTCATGTCCATCTTTCTAAAAAAAATATGGTTTCACAAAAAAAAAAAGAGACATTCTGTATTGTAAACACTGTGTATTTATGTATATGCCACTTTCTGCAATAATAAAAGTTATGTATTTTGCTCATTTATCCTAAAAGTGAAATGTGTAGAGACTGTAAGTGGATTACTTATCTTTTCTGCTGCAAGCTCCTCCTACATAGCTTCTCAGACCCTTCTCAGGAGATGCATCCTAAATCCAGCATAGTCATTATGCGCTACATGGGACATGGCTCCAAAAAGGCACTAGTCTGATCTGACCAGAACCTCCGAACACAAACTCATTGTGAGACTCAGGATGGCCAGGTATCTTTGGCTACTTTCAGGATGTTTAGTGTTATTAAGCACAGTGAGCAGCATGGATATCTCACAACTCCAAGGTCCTGGTTTCAGTCCTGAGCTTAGGTTACTGTCCCTGTGGAGTTCCTTTATTCTTTCATTTCTATTGCTACTCTCTTTCATCATAGCTCTGATATGAGTCTGTTCCTTGCCTGTAGTCGTACAGTTTTGGTTTGCCCTAGTGTCCCATTTATGTCCAATACCAAACCACAATTTCTCTATGTCGGCACAACTAGGCCACAGTCAGACTGATTTATCGCACCCTCAGCTTCTCTCCCCTGAAGCGGATGCTTTGGTCATCAGGGAAATTCTTGTTTTCAAAGCTGGACACTAGAATAAGAGTCATCTTACAGGCTTGGAAATGCAGTTAAAAAGTTTACGTTTTAGTGTTGATCCAGAATCCATCCTGTGATTTATAAGTTGTTGTGTCTTTCCGGAATGCAGTGAAAATACAGCCTATACACTATAATAAGCCTATAGACTTCTGTTTAAAAAAAAAATTTAATCACGTCATAATTTTTCAACATTCATAAATGTATTAACTTCATACTGGGTTCAACTGGAATTTAGGAGGTCCGGGAACTCTACGTCTTTCATGGGTGCCAATAATATAGAAACAGTATTATTCAATTCATATGCATTTGAAATTGAACAAAAAAGGTCTTTGATTATAATAAAAATGATATCAAAACGTATAAACTCTTTTTAGGCAATAATACATGATGGTCAAGACTTGAATCTAGAAATTAAGGAACGTATTTCCTTAAAATATGTATATACAGCTATCTATGCATGCATACGCACATGCGTCTTACAACTTTGAAATATATTCTCTATAGAGCAGTGCGAAAGATTATTATTACTACCCTTATGTCACACTATAATTTCCATTTCTGTGAAATTAAAGTACTGAAGCTCAGCTCCGTCTGACTAAATGATGGATTGCTACCCTGTACTTTTTTCTGTGTGTAGCTAATAATAATAACCTATAAACCTTTTCAAGTATCTTGATGAAAATTACTGTTTGGTATTCTAAATTGTACGCTACAATTATCTATGGTCCACCTTGTTTTCCAAATAAGAAGCATTCTGCATATTCCTTTTGCTATAACCTCATTCTTGATGATCTACTGCTTTCCCAGGCGTTTTGTGTATCATCTGCAGTGCTGTACTGGGCACACCTAAAAATCCTTATTTTGTTACAGCTTCCAGCTAATAAATGAAAATGCATGACGTTGCATACTGCTTGCATCATATTACAATCAGGTTCTGATGCGTGAAAGAGTGTGTTAAAGTGTATGTGCATTGTGCCCTGCGTTGGACTGGAGTCAGGGTGTATTCTTGCTTCACACTAACCCACTGGGTTTTTTTCCTTTAATTTGTCACCCATTTGTATATCACTATTAAAAACAACTCCATATAATCTCTGACATTTAAATTCACATATAAAGCGACAACATGCACCATGTTTGAGGTTCTTTATTTTCTTGACATTTTGATTCATTTAGGCTGGTTTAACTGTTTTACCGGTCACTGTTTCTTCAAGTATGATGTCATACCCTGTTTTAAACATGCGTCACATTGAACCCTGTAACCTGCGACTGTCGAGCTGATTTATAAATTCTCAAGTGAAAAAATGTCACACAATTGAATGCCATGTTGTTCTTTTAATCTTTTAAACGAATTTTAAATTAGGACTCAAAACAGAAGTGGGAATATTTGGTTGAAATATTTAATTGCTTTGACGTTCAGGCATAAAGCTTGGTGGCTGTTCCTAATTTTATACGTCCGCCCTTTTTTTTTAAAGAATTCGGGAGCTGGTCTATGTGTATGATAATGCGTGTGAAGGTTTTTGTCCAACTTGTAGAGCTGTTGATGAATTGCCTCACTCTTTAAAACATCGCTTCCCTACGACGCTTTAGGTCAGTTCTTCTCCATTAAAGTGATCCTTGAAGACACCGAATGTGCCCGAAAGCTTCATGAGGTCATGCTGCCAGTTTGTCACATAGCTATGCTGAAAACTGCTTGACTGTATCACTGATACACTTCCCATTGATTGCTGGTTAGAGGAGAAATTTTGCATTTCCTGAAGAGCCCACTCTTCTATCATCATCTGATTTAATCTATTGGCTCAATTTGCCTCATTTCATTTAGGCAGAAAGATCGCTGAATCTTGAGCAGGGGTCTCCGTGTCCTTTCAGAGATCCCTCATCACTTCCTTGGGAAGGAATCTTCATCCCCCAGTCAAGGACAGCATGTCCTCTCTGAGCCCACGTTTATGACCGTGGCTCAGGGCTGCTGCGATTGGGAACGCTCGATCTTTAGTAAGGGCTCAGTGTTCTCTGAGTCGCTGTGATGCTTCCTGTCTCTGGGCTGCTGCTCCCCTTTGCACCCTCGGGTCCAGGAGGGCGATCGGACGTAACCGCCATGAGGGAAACGAGGCAACGGTGGCTGATGATCTGAGGGACGAACAAACCAAGAGAACACGTTTCAAGTTATTTTATCATTTTCAATCTGTCGGACTTTATCTCAAGGCTGATGAATCTTCCAAGGCATGTTCAATTTAGGCCAGAGACCTACAGAGATTTGAGGTTCTCTTTTTTTCTTAACACCAATGCTAGAGGCATATTAATCAGCACAGTTTCAGTTTTCCCTGATTCCAACATGCGTGCTCCAACTATTCCAGTTACTGATTAGCTCATGAGCTAAAGCCCTGAAGGAGGGGATTTGAGAATCCCTGTTCAATCACAACAAATTCAGCCCTGGAATGCCTTGGGCTTATCTGATGAGTTAAAGACGAATGCTAGACTTTACTGTTCTTTATATTCACTTGGCAGAAGCTTTTATCCAGTGCGACTTACAACAGAGTGACTTGCAAAATACAATTGAAACACAATTCTCAGACAAAAGAGATTTTGATTCTTTGTGGGAGGATGTTCATTTTCACTGAATGAAAAGTAAATGATGCTGTAAACTTTGCTAAATACTTAAGACAACCGTGTTCTCAACAGAAATAATTCTGCCTTTGCTTCTGACAGTAAGATATTCAGCAGGTACACATGTGTGCACTTCATTTCAACACTTCAAAACCATGAGCTTGCAGATGGGAAATAGTAAACTAGTAAATTTGGGAAGGAGATAAAAGCTAAACTATTCCATTTTCGAGAAAGGCAATGTGTAAAGCCCTTGTCAGACATGGACGTCTGCATTTTAATTGCATCATTAGTCAGAATATACACATGCCAAACTAAATGAAATGCATTTAATAATAAGACTGCTATCTAAATTTCCTTTTTAAAAGTGCTACTCACTTGCTGGCAGTTCATTGTGATTCTCTTCATCTGAATCAGCAAACACTTCTCCCAGCTCTTGATCAGACATGTCAGTCAGCTCTGTCAGGTCCAGCAGATCAAAGTGAACCTCTAGAGACGACACGCTGCTCAGTGGCTCTGAGGGATGATGAGAAAACAGTGAGAAACCACGACTAGTAGAGGTGACTCGGATCACCTACAATAATCAGGAAAACGACAGAGAAAAAGTCTACCTTTCTGATCATAGAGCTGATGATATTACTTTGGGAAAAGGCTTTATAACTATTTAACATATCTAGTTACATATATTGACCCTCTTTCCATCAACTTGGTTGGTGTTCCAATGGATCTTCCACGTTAGAGCTAGATTAGAATGATCTTGCATTATAATTTCATGATTGCAGTGATCACAATGGCCTCTGTTTTCAGGACACTCCCACTTACGCCGTCTCTCTGCGGTCAGGACCTGGCTGCAGTGGTGCCCAGGGGTTCCGACTTGCTCTCCTGCAGCATTGTGAGACGCCTCAGTAGTGAGACTAGCAGAGCTGGATGACTTGAGGAGCTTCTGAAAGTCTTTCAGTCTGTTGGGCTCTGCAGGGGGAAAAAAAAAAGAATTTGAATGCTTATTCGGGAATCACTGAGCAGAACATAACCATTTGTTGATGGCTGAGAGCACTGCCAGCAACATTCCTGTAGTGAACGTCTGCACTCAGTTTGAAAGAGTGGTTGCTGGCGGTTGCCAGAATTAAGAAACATGATATACCTCTGTTTCACGTTGAGGCGAGGCAATTGACCGTTGTCTATTGATTGCTTTGGGCCAGATACCACAACAGACAGGTGTTCTGTTTCATTTTAACCTTTACTATTCTTATGGGGGAAACAGATCAATTTGTTACAAGAGATTCCTTTTTTCCTACTCTGGCTCTTAGAGGATCTACATGCACTTCATGAGTGGGGTAGGTATATTACTAGACAGTGTGTTACTATGACTGCTTCGTTTCTCTGCAGTGTGCAGAGCATCCTTTCCCTACCCCAAATCTCTCATTATAATACATTATCCCCTCACACAACCCACACACACAAGTCAGATACAGCAGAGTCAGCCAGTAATGGTTTTAACAAAGCACCAAATTCTGTATCCAAACCATATATACATACATACATTGTATATAAATACACACAT